>JAWNNU010001653.1:1200000-1800000 GCA_035044585.1 Scaptomyza polygonia
CACTTCTTTTCTATGCCTTACACAGAGAACTAATTATTTGTTGTTGTTGTTTAAAAGCGACAAAAGTTTAGCTCAGATGCTCAGAGGCGCGATTTACACGTGCAGAAATTGGCTTAATAATTGATGTGAGAATGTTTTGGTTTTGTTTTGCTTTTGTTTCGCTTTGTTTTCGCTTAAACCAAAAGCAATAAATATCCGCACAGTATCTCTTTCACTTTCACATTCATTCTATTGCTCTCTACGCACGGCCAGAGCCGGATATACTACTAAAAACCAACAAAATGGCCGAAAAGACTATGCGTGTCGGGCTGAGGGCTCAACCTGTTTCAAAACGACCTTCCCAAAACCCAAATAAACGCCCATTCATGTGTATTTGTGTTTGTGTGTGTGTGTTTGCTGGTGTTGGTGTTGGTGTCTGTTTTTGGGGTCAGTTGGCGCAATCAATTTCGATTTAGTAGCTGCCATAGTTTTGCTATGCGCCATTGTTCGATTATCATCGCCGGGACGGAAAGCGACTGAAAGAGAGAGAGAGCGAATAAGTAGAGCCTGATGTTAAGTTGCACGCCCACTTAATTAAATGCGCCCCACCACCAGCTAATTCGCACTTAACCTTGAGAGAGCGCCAAACCAAACCAAACGAAACGAAACGAAACTAAACTAAACCAAACTAAACCAAAACAGACAAAACGTAACACGTTAAACATAACATACACATCGCTCGCTCTCTCTCTCGCTCTCTCTCTGCGCTCTCAACTGACCTGAATGTGTGAGCTTGACGGCGTCTGATTCTCACAATGCATTTACTTTAAGATAAGCCGCAGAGCTGTATAGCAAAACGGACACAATAGGCAAAGGCACCAAACAAAAATGAAATCAAATGAAACGAAACGAAGGTCTTCTTCTTCTTCTTCTCGGTCTTATTCAACTTGTGCTTCTTCTGTTAGGGCGCTCACATGTGTGTAAAGAGAGCACACACACACAAAGACACACACGCACGAACTAACAAGCAAGAGTTAGAGTGAGAGTGCGAGGGAGTGAGTGTGACTGCAAATTACAGTTGCATTCTGCTGCTGTTGTCGTTGTTGTTGTTGTTGTTGCTGTCACGCTTTGCCTTGGCATTTTTTTTTGCTTTTTTTTTCTACTCAATAGAACGGAATGGCAGTAGGCTTTGAATGCCTCGGCGACAGCGACGACGGCGACGGCGACTGCTGCTTTTGTCTGCTTTGTTTTTGTGCTGCTGGCGCTGCCCTGCTGCGCTGCTGCCCTGCTGCTTTGGCGTTGGCGTTGGCTTTTACTGATTCTTTTTCGCATTATTTGCGGTTTGCTGCGCAAAACTTTTGCCCTTTCTCGCTCTCTCTCTCTCTCTCTCTCTCTCGTTTCTTGCATTTTTCCACCTGTAATTTTAGCAACTTTCAATTAGGAAGGCATTAAGCCAGAAAGTGCTTTCATTGAGCGGTCACCCCCAGTCCACATCCCGATCCCCCCACCCCTAACCTCTTTTTACGTCTCAGAGCGCGGGCTTGCAATATTCTTGAAAGGACCGGGACCGACCCGAAAAAGACAGAGAAAGAGCAAAAAATATAAAAATTAAAATCTGCAACACAAAAATGAAAAGAAAAAAAACGGAAAAAAATGCCAAGCTGATGATGACTCAAATGGAATTTCGGTTTTAGATTTGACAGTCAACCCCTGAACCTCAACCCTTACCTCACCCCACCTTTCCAACTATTAACCTTGCACTATCCATCTCCGAGTGGGTCGAGAACAGATTTTCTGCAATGAAATTGTGTTTTATGCTTTAGCCTTTTTATTAGTTTTACTCTCTCTCTGTGTGTGTGTGTGCCCGCTGGGCGTGGCACTTTAATTAAAATTCCACTCACACTGCATTTGACTCATAATAATAAATATGATTCGCTATTACTAAGCTAGCTGCAGAAGCAGAAAGCAAAAAGCAAAAACCAGTCAACATAATTCTCTCCCTTTTTAGCCAGGTCAAGGAGCAGATGGCTATAAAAATAGTATATATATCGAATTTAGCAATCTCATGCAAACAGCACAAATAATATGATACGAATATTTTTTTTTTGGATATTCACTTAATATTTTAGTTAAAGCAATTGATAAAATTCCAAAAAAAAAAAAAAACAAGTTAAAGTTTTTTTTGTGGAAATTTCAAAATTTTATTTAGCATTAAAACGGCTTAATTTGTGATCAAAATTTCCAAATTTGGTTTTTTTTCACAAAATAAATATTTTCCGTAAATCAATCAAAAGGTAATAATTGAAATTTTTTGACTATGATGATATATATCGTTATTTCATTAGAGTTGATCAATTTGAAAAAAAAAAATACCTATTCAATGTGTTGTTTGATGCGCTTCTTTCCAATTCATTTGACACACAAAAACTCACCTGAAATGAAAAAAAAGAAGAGACAGATATTAACTGAAAATTCATAAAAGGAAATAATAATATTTGAATCAATGTTTATGAGTTGTAACCGAGTTTTAGTAGTAGTTGGTTGGTTCGTTGGGCTAACAAAATAACAGTCGAAACCCATAAAACATCAAATAAATGCTGACAAGCCCCAAACTAAACGCACATGGAACTTTTCCACATATATGAATATGAATAAAACAAATAATAGCTGACGACACGTTTGTGGAAATACAACTGGAAAATTAAAACACAAACTGGCCAACCACATAAAACACACAGAAAAACAACAATGCAACAAAACAACTAATGGACAGCTAAAAGTGTTGAAAACTGCACAAACAGCGGTGAAGTTTTTCTCTTTATTTTTTTGGTTTTTCCAGCGGCAAAATAATTATGGCCTGCAAAAAGTTACTGGGAGGAAGGTTGAAGAGGGGCGAAAAGTATGTTAAATGATTTGCACATTGCAATTATGTTCAAAACGTTAGAAACGTTTGACTTGCAAAAAGATGAAAGATAAAACGTAGATGAAAAAGTCGGCAAAGTTTTCGAGTTGAGGAAAATTAAGAAGAAAGTGTTGGAAAAGGTAAAGAAAAAGGATAAAAGTAAGAAAAAGCGAAAGAGAGCAAACGAGACTGGCTGAGAGAAGGCACCACAAATTATAACTAATCAATTTTTTCCGAGAAATTATGCTCTAAATGGGTGAAACAAATTTAAATGGGAAAACGTTTATTTTTCACATAAAAATTTCAGTTTGTAAATTTCAATTGCTAATTAAAAATTTATATTTTAAAATAAGTAAGAAGACATCAATAAAGCTCAAAGCACGCAAAAAAATGATGTATTTATTATTAAGAAGCTTTTAAAGCACATGAAAGCTTCGAAAGTTTCTTAAAGCTTCAACAATGAGTTGGCGTGGAATGCCTTACAAGCTATAAAAAAGCTTTCTACCTTTAATTGTTGAGGAAGCTTACAGCATGCCGAAAAGTTCCATCAAATATATTTAAGCTAAGCTTTAATCCTATGCGATATCTGTGATGCATTGTTCCTGCCTTTGATGTAAAATTAGATTAAGAAGCTTGGTTATTAAATAAATAATAATAGATATAAAGAAAAAGCTAAGCTTTTGCCATCCTAAACATTTTTAACATCCCTCGAAAAGTTTAGTTTGACTTTTTTGTGTTAATTAATTGGCGAAAATGGAAACGTTTCATAAATATTGCTGCGTTATAAATGCCTTCAAACATATTTTTTTCTCTCTCAACTTTTTGAAATTAATTTATAATGATTATTCAATGCTCCATGGGAGCGTCAAACGTTGAATTTTGTGGGCTTAACTAAAATTTAATATGCAATTTGGTTAGTTTGTAATTAGATACAAATGTAAATGTATCTGCGCGAATATATAACATAATTAGTTCAATAGAAAATTCGCATGCATGCATTACAAAATTCATTTGGTATTCATATCACGAAAATTTGTTGCAATCGTTTTACTGTCAGTGTAAGTGATTTAAATGCATTTTCAAAATATTTCCCACTAATCCCCCAAACGCATTAACAGCTACGAAACAGACTGAGAGAGAGAGAAAGGGAGAGATTGTGAAAGCTGTGAAATATTACGCCAAACTGTGCATCTAATTAATAACAAAATTTTAATCACCGAACGATTGCCGTGTATTATATAACTCGAATCCCCCCGATAGCCAGCCACCCTTGCACGCACGCACGTCGCCCAACCCCCTTGCCTGTCTAATATCATAATATCATAAATGTTTATATGTATGTGTTGCGCCGCCCATCCAGCCATTACGAACTGACGATTATTATTGTTATTGTTATTAGCGCTTCAGAGATTTATGTGCAAAAAAAAGAAAAAACAAAAGAAAAATGTATTTGCCCTTCAGGCACAGTATGAATTTTCACTCAAATCGAGCATCATTTTTCATTTAAGTGGAAATTAATATAATACGCCCAGACGCCTCACAAATGCCCAACTAATTATGTCACGTTTCTGACCGAGAAAAAAATCCCTAAAACAAAGGGAAACAAGTAAGAAGGCTCTAGTCGGGATAGCCCGACCAGAAGATACCCTGAACCCAGTTGCAGTCCTTGCATCCTAAAAGTATGCTTCAAATAATTATCACTTTAAACAAAACTCATAACTGACTTAACTGTACTTGGTCCTATTTTATATACCTTGTACACAGCCGACATGCCCGTCTACCGTAACGCGAACCTGACCGTCGCCACATACGCTGATGACACCGCCTTCCTTTCCACCGCTTCTGTTCCCCAACATGCCTCCGATTTGGTTCAACAGCAGTTAAATCTGCTAGACGATTGGCTGAAAAGGTGGAATATTGCCGTCAACCAGGACAAATCAACACAAACCACGTTCGCTCTGCGCCTGGGTAATTGTCCGCCTGTCTTTTTAGACGGATCAGTGATTCCTGAGGAGGCAACTCCAAAATACCTTGGTATCACTCTGGATAGGAGGCTCACTTGGCGTACGCACCTCGCTCGCAAACGTAAGCAGGCTGACAGTAGGATGAAACAACTCTACTGGCTTATCGGTAGTCAGTCAAAAATGAAACTTAGTGTTAAGTTACAAGTTTACAAGGCCATTCTCAGGCCCATCTGGTCTTATGGCATCCAGCTGTGGGGGACCGCGAGCATGAGCAATCGGATGTTGATCCAGCGGTTTCAGAACAAAGCACTCCGAGTTATATCAGGTGCCCACGTGTACCATGACAACGCCACTATTCACGGCCAACTACGCATGCCAATGGTCAAGGAGGTCATCTCAAAGTTAAGTGTCAGCTACATTGCCAGACTACACAATCACCCCAGCAATCTAGCTCATTCACTCCTTGACAATAGTCTTACCACCAGAAGACTCCAGAGGACCCACCCGCTTGACCTCCCACACCTGGTTGACGTCTGATCCTCCCCCCACACTAGCTCCTGATTCCCCCAATGATTCCTTAACTTAAACTTAATTACTGCCAAGTTTCAAGCCATATTATTTAATTATTGCCCACACGGGCAGATCTTAAATAAATCAAACTGAACCCCAAAAAAAAAAAAAAAAAAAAACTTTACGATATCTCTGGTGTTTCTAAACCGATTTGAACGAAATTTTGAGAAAAGGTCTATCGTTACCCATTACACCAACCCCCATTTTTACATTTTCCAAATTCGAAAGTTTTTTGTTATCGATTCCATGTGTATATCGAAAACCAGAGTAGTTATCGATAATTTGAAGCAAACTTGTTCTGCTTATGGTATAGGAGAACTTATATTCAAAATCTGAAGTCTCTAGCTCTTGTGGTCTCTGAGATCTACGCGTTCATACAGACGGACAGACGGACGGACAGACGGACGGACAGACCACTATGGTCCAGCCGACCACTTTTTTTGGCCAAAACCTATTTTTTAAAAGTTAAAAAAATAAATTACCTTAGATCATTCTAGATTAGAAAAAGAGTGACCAACACATCTGCGTACCAGAAATTCCCGTAGATGGCGCCACTTTCGCGAAATCAGCTGTTAAACCTGGCGGAAGTTTTTGTGAAAGCACGTGTGCAAATTTAATAACAATTTACAATACCTTGAAAGTGATCTAAAAAACTGTTTAAAACCGAGTTTAGCTATGCAATCTTTTCGTTGGGGTTTGTATTTCGTACTTTGTAATGTGTCTTGTTTGTAGTGGCTGTGGTGTCTTCGTAATTTTATGTTAAAGCGTGTCGTCTTACATATGTCGATTTGTGATTAAATCCAATTTTTAAAAAGGTATATAAAACGATTCCGACCTATTCCGGCCTAGCGACAAATTGCGTGTAGTAGATTAACAAATTCCTGTTCTAATGCATGTTTCAAATTGACTTGGTTTCACTTGGTTCTCTTTTAATTTGCATTAATAGATCATAACCTCAAATTCAGCAATGCAGATTTGTTTGTTTTGTGGAGGTCAGAGAACGCAAAAGCATCCAAGGAAAATGCCGTGGTCAGATTTATTAAATCACAACTTTGTGGCGACATTTCAAATAAAATGACTAAATCTGTGACAGATGCTTCAAGAAAATTTTGTTACCGTTTGTCGGATAAATGGAGGAAGTGCAAGTCACATGAACAGGATTTTAGACGAAATTATATAGATTGGCTAAATGTAGAAACATGTGTAAACGTCCCGAAAACCCGCGTGCTTTCAGTGAACCAAAAATATTTTAAAATATAACTGACATTGACGAGCAGCTAATAAGCAACTTAAGAACTGTGCTGATATGTCTCTCATGCCAGTTGCCAATAAATGTTGAAAGATTTAAAAAATTCTGTTTTAAAACTGCAGAGTTCATAATTGATAGATATCCATGGTTACCAATGACTGCAACAGCGCACAATATTTTGGTCCATTCATGCGATATTATCGAAAGCACTGTTTTTCCTGTGGGATATTTTGGAGTGGAGGGAAGTTTTGGACTTCGTTACGAGCGCAGGTACCCCATTAGAAGAGTACGAGTCGATTGAATATGATGATGATGATGATAATTTTGGATTGCAATGGAGCATGGAACTGGAATACGCAGCGAAATATGCTTAAAAACATATAGAAAATTTTGAATTTGAAATTTTTTTTTTTGATACCCTTATTTCTTGTAAATAAACTTCCTACTGATTATATTTATCGAATGCAAAAAACCAAATCAAAATATCTTGCTTCGTTCGCGAGTTATTAATTTTGGCCAAAAAAAGTGGTCGGCTGGACCATAGTGCAGACGGACGGACAGACGGACATGGCCATATCGACTCGACAGTTGATGCTGGTCAAGAATATATATACTTAATGGGGTCGGAGATGCTTCCTTCTGCCTGTTACATACTTTTGCACAAAACCATTATATCCTGCTTTGCCCATTTTATGGGTTCAGGGTATAAAAATGAAGAACAGAAATATTCAAAAGAAATGTTAATCCACTTGGCATTTATTTCAAAGTGTTTTGGTTTAAAGTTGATTAATAGCTGAATGATTAACAAATGATGTCTAGCAATCATCAGTCCCCAAGGATTTCCTAAACATCCGAAGACTCATCATCCTCAGTGATGCCATCAACTTGCACTGGCGCATTTATCGCAAGGATATCATCATTATTCGACGACTCATCATCCTCAGTGATGTCAATATGCTCCACCGGCTCATGTATCACAATGACTTCATCGATATCATCATCGGACTGATCCTTCAATTCCTTTTGGATGTATATGTTCATATTCGCAAGCTTTGCCATCTGCTGGAATTTGTCCAATTCTTCGTTAAGTTCCATATCGATCTTTTCGAGCGTCGTGGCCTTTTCAATCTCACTCTTAAGTTCCCATTCTTCGCCAAGCTGCTCAAAGGTATTCTCATCATCTGCAAAGTAATCGCTTGTTGTTGCCGACTCGTCATTAATCTGATGATCTGTAGCTTGAGCGTGAATGGCATCACTCTGATCGAAGATTTGCGTCAACTCGTCAACCAGTTGGTCGTAATCCTCCTCATGCTTAACATTGTTCAATTCTTTTATGGCCTGTTCAGTGACTTCGTCGTATATCTCTTCCATCCCAACGAATTTCTTCAACTCTTCGAGGTCCTCTTGCACATTGACAAACTCAAACTCAACTTGACGAAAGTCTGGCTCCTTGACTTCATTCGAAATGTCAGCTAACAGAGCTTCAGTAACACGGCTGCTTTTATCGAAGGGCTCCTCCCAAGATTTCTTCGACTCATCGTTGTCCACGCACTTTGCCGTTGGTTCGTCCCAAGGTGGTGGCGGTTCATGCACAACGCTGTCCATCAATTCGGCAAGGTTCCAATGACCGTTTTCCTTTCGCTCCTTCTCAAACTTCGCTTCCCAATACCTGGCCCGCTGCATGTCCGACGTCAGCTCCCTAGCTTCAGCGCGCACATAACCTCTCTCCAAATTCGAAACATGCCGCTTTCTCATGCCATTGAAGCTACGTTTACCCAAAGTTTGGCTATGAGTTTGCTCCGAAGCGGGCGCATCGCCATTTTTCAAGATCGAAGTTATCGGTGATGGCTCCATGGCGTCATTCGTTTTTGGCTTCATTATTAGCTGTGGGCACTTTTCAGCTGCACTTTAAACAATTAACGAACACCAAAATTTTACTGCGCTTTTTACCTGATTCAAGTTTTATTTTTGGTCACGCGTGAAATATGTTTACAAGTTTTTGAATAAATTTTTAATGTATGTTTATCGATCAGAAAAAAATAGAATAAAAATTTTCAACTTTTTTAATGTGAATTTATTTATTTCTGTGTTTCTCGAATTTTTATTTGATGTCCTGCCAGTGAGAGGCACGTTGTGAAACTGAACTGATTTGTGCCGACAAACACAAAATACAAAAAAATTTTTACTGGATAACTAGATGTTCGTAGAGCCAACGACAACACTTTAATCGATATGCTTTGTTATCGAAAATTTGACACTATTTTTTTTTGACATAATTTTTTGGCTGTCATTTAATTAAATAGTAAATATAAATTGCAAGACCAAGAACTTTAACTATTTTTATTACTCACACACACACACACGCACACACACACACAGATCTTAAATTATGTCCAGCTAGCGTCTAGCTGGGCAAAGTAATTTTATGTATCTGTGGCTCATTAATAATTGAGAGACCAGAGGCCAAAGGAAATCAAAATTGTTTTGTGGTGTGTCGCCCCCCCAACCAACAACAGCAACAACAACAATTTCTGCCACCCACCCACCATAAAACTGATAAGGCATTGTCGTTAGTTTTGCTGTCGCTGTGAAGGGCGCGGGGCATTTGAACGGAGGACACGCAAATGCGTTACGTATACGCAATATTTCAGCAGCCAAAGTAATGCACAAGGCACGCAAGCAGCTAGATGCCAACGATGGATGTATGGAAGTGGGTGAGGTGGGGGGGTATGGTTAGATGGTTTAAGTATTCTGTAAGCCAAAACTGTTTGTTGTCTTTTGTCTATTGTTGTTGTTGTTGTTGTCTCTCGCTCTCTTTGTCTGTCTGCTCGCATGATTCAATAAATTCTTCCACAAAACTGCAGCTAGACGGCAAAACCGGAGTCGGAGTTTGGTTGGCTGGAGCGAAGGGCTATGTGTCCAAATAGCCTAACAAATGTATGCAGCACGCAATACGTTGCTCGGGCGTGTTACATGCGTGCTCAGTTAGGGGGCGGGAGGAAGCTGCTGCTGTTGTTGTTGGCCAAAAAAGTAGCCAAAAACGGGCAGAGGAAGTTATGATTGTTTCACGAGCTGACAAATAGAGCAACATGCTCGCTCTCTCTCTCTCTCTCACTCTCACCCTGTCTCTCTCCCTCTCTCTCTCTCTCTCTCTGTTGTCAGCAAAAGTAGCCAGGCACATGCTTTTTGGATTGCTCGACAAATTTATGCGCCTCCGTTTGGCTGCGGCCCGGAACATGCAATCGTCGTCGGGCTAAGGATACGGGGGGGGGGGGGTAGAGGGGTTTTAGGGGATGTCTGTTTGTTTGTTTGTTTGTGTTGGCTTGCTTGCTTGCTAGCCTGGCTTTTATCAACCCATCGAGGGCTGTGCTAAAAATGTAGCTCTATGCATGTGCGCGCCTAAAAGCAGGCAATGAAATTTTCATGCTCGCTCAATTTTGTGCAGTTGACAGTATTTTTGGCCATGGCCAAAAAACCACAAGGCACACGGAACAAGGCACAATAAAACAATGCAAATGAATAGTTATGAATATTCTCGTTCGATAGCAAAAAAACAAAAAAAAAAAAGATCCAGAAATTGCCAAACCGAATGAACAGTGCCACATGCTACACACACACACACACACACACAAACACACTTGAAGCATATGCAAAACTACTACTATGTGCAACAACACCAACAATTAACACACCTAAACCATTTGTAGCAATTTTAAAGCAAGAGTAAAAAACAAAACAAAAAACATTTGACCAAAAAAGGTAATTTAATTAATTGAGAAATGCTTAAAATGCATTTTTATTATATTATATAATATTAAATATTTTTTATATATTATATAAAATGTTCATAAAACACATTGGTAAATATTTATTTTAAATTGTAATTTTGTTCATTAAATCAAAAATAAATAAATTTTCATTCAACTTACGAAAAAAAAAAATCTTTTTAAAAATAAGTAAAAACATTTTTTTTTTTCTATATCAGTCAAAGGCATTTCTGTTGTGGCTTTAAAAAGATAAAAAAAAAAATCTTTCATAATAATCATTTGTCTGTTTTTGACTTTTGCTGTGTGCTTAGGCTGTCTATGTTAATGTATGGGTGTGTCTGTGTGTGTGTGTGTGTGTCTGTGTGTATATTTTATTTTTGTCTGATTTCTTGTCTTGACTTTATAAATTCGACAAATAAAGCAAGCACCAAGCAACAAGCAATTGGCAAGCTTTGAAGTTAGCTTCGTTTGCCTTTTGCTTTATAAGCCACACACACACAGACACAGACACACACACACACACACACACACACACACACACACACGCAAGCAACAGTGCCAGAAACATTTGGTATTTAACTTGAAGCTTTGCCAAACCAAAGCCATAAACTCTCCATCACACTCCTCTCTCTCGCTCGCTCTCTCTTTCTCTCTCTGTTGCCGGGGTCAGCTTAGAACGCAGCAGCACTTTAATTACCCCACCGGAACTCTTGGCGTTTGTACTGTATAAATTTTAAAGCTTTAGCTGCTTTCTCTCTCTCTTTTCTTTTGCTTCTTCCCTTGCCGGCCATTCGACTGGCAATTGTTGCGCCAACAACAACAACAATGCAAAGGCGTAATACGTAACAAGCAGCGAGAGCAAAAAGAAATAAATGCCCAAAAATTGCGCACGCATTTTAAAATTTTAATGCGCTCGCTGCCGGCGTCAACAGCAGCGACGACGACGACGACGGCGGCGTTACGCTGACTAAGCAACGTTGACTGCGGAACGACGAGCGCGTCAATAATGCGAAATACGTAAAACGTAATACGTAATACGTTGTATGTGAGGAATACTGAATGTGCGCGTACCGTTTGCAACGCTTTGCTCACAAAAAAAAAAAACGAAAAAAAAAAAAATAAAATAAATTACGCTGATAAAAATGACAATTGATGGGCGTACGTGGGCGCATTGGGGCGTTTGGAGGCAATTGCTGAGTTATGCTTATGACAAATGCGACGGAGAGAGAGAGATAGACAGTGGGCGGATGTTGTTGCTGCTGTTGCTGCTGCTGATGCATACACCCCCTTTTCCACTTCCTTTTTTTCTAACAACGCCGACTTTCCAGAAAGAAAAAGATGAAAAGCCCAGCTAGCATTGACTGCTTTGTGAGCTTTGAAGCTACTAACGAAGAGAGAACGTGCCAAAAGGTGTCTTATACTATAAAGATAGATACAGTCAAGTGTCCATATAGCGAACATTCGTATACCGAAGTTTTTTTTATTTTTTTTCTATAGGAACCCCCCAATTTGATTTAGTGAAAAACCCAATTTTATTATACGGATTTTTTTTTGGCGAAGTTTCTTCTGGCTTCCCTTGCTATCCGTTATATGGAAGTTTGACTGTAGTTAGAAAATAGTTTGGGAAGTTGAGTTTTTTTAATTTTTATTTTAGGGTGTAGAAGTATCAAAAAATTTAAAACTTGAGTAATGAAAAATATGTAAATTCGAAATTCGAGCTACCTCAAAAAGGTTTATTTTCCAAACTTTCCCTTCCTTTACTTCAAACTTTTTAAAGTAAAAATCTTTGAACCAAGTAAAATTCTTAATTGTTTTTTTTTGGAAATTCGAAAGAGCATTAAAAAGTTCATATTTTATGAAAATTGAACAATGATTTTTGGCTTTATTTCTGCTTATTATTTGTTTATTCATATTCAAATTTTTTTTTTTATTGTTGTCACCTTCCTTTTTTTTTCCCCCAAGTGTGAGGGGAGGCAGAGAAAGAAAGCGGGAACAAAGTTCAACAAGGGAGGGAGGTAGGGGCGACATGGGGGCGTATCCCATTCGATTGTCAATCACATGCAATTTAAATAAATTGAGTGTTTTATGGGTTTTTCAATTTGATGCGTTGCTGTTTTTGCTGTTTGCTCGAAAAATCCCAGCCATTCTGTCGCCATACTCGATTAATCATCATCATCATCAGCAAGTGGCAACATCATCATCATCATCATCATCATCATCAACTCTGTATATTCAGTTAGTACTGATTATTTATTTTTTTTTCGTTTCTGGCCAAACATTGGAACCGATAAAGCCTGCACCAAAAATAATCAGCAATTATTTTGCATATTGCAAGGCCCGTTGCCAAAAGCATGTTAGGTGTGTGTGTGTGTGTGTGTGTGTAAGGGGGGGGGGGATTTTGAATGCCTGTCTGCCAACAACAACAACAACAACAACAATGGAATTTAATGCACGCACATTAAATTAAATTTTCGGGGTTCACGTTGCATTTGATGAACTGACAAAAGAACACAAATACCAACACACACACACACACGCACGCACGCCCACACACTGAAAATCAAAACGAGAATCAGTTTTTGGGCCATTGCTTAATTGTTAAGCAACTAATGGGGCCAAAAGCTTTGTGCACACGCGAACCCACTAATAATATTACGTATGATTAAGGGTTGCCCAATGCAATTTTCCATAGCAAAAATTACATTCTGTTAACGTAGTCCTCGTTAAAAATTATCTCAACTCAAATAGTTAAAATGCCATGCCTTATTTATTGGCTGTTTCTCTATGTTTGGGTTCGCTTTAAACTTGGTGAAAAAACACTAAAAACGTAATTGGAGTAAAACTTCTCAATTTTTGTTGCCTACTTTGTGGCGCGTTCGAAAAACAAATACATAATAAATGCCTTGTGGATCAGGCTAATAACAGTTTTTGTTTATTTTAACAAAAATATGAACGTACATGAGTTATTTTTACTTTTTCTACCTTCGCCCAATTATATAAAAAAATATTGTTAAAACTGTCAAAATGAAAAATATTCAAGAAATCAATGAAAATAATAATAAAGTCAGCTTGAAAGCTAGTTAAAAATGTTTGAGGAAAAATGAAAAATAATTAAAGCTATATAAAATCAATAAATAATAATAAAAATAGCTTCTAAGCCAATTCAAGTTGTTGCTACAAAATTCTTAGTAAATAAAATATATATGAAATTTAACAGCAAAAAAAATGAATTGCAATTGAATTTATTGTTAACTGTAATAAACTGTTTCGAGCTTTTTGCCTTGTAAGCCTTATTACTTTTGGCTGATTTATTTTTGTCTCGAAAAATGTATTTTGCTTTGTTGCACAATTTCTATTTCAGGACTTGAACTGAATTGTTTGGCATTTTCCTTTTGGCTACTCGAACTCGTGACCTTTGTAAGGATGCCCAACTTCTCCCCCCCCCCCCCCTTGCACTTAGCTAAATCACATACCTAATTCATAGCTGTTTGCAACTTCTTCTATGGTCTAGCTATTGTTGCAAGTTGCTTGCTTGTTGTTGTTAGGTTAAGTAAGGTAGGAGAGTTCAAGTATGTGTGTGTGTGTGTGTGTGTGTGTGTGGCAGTGTCACATTAACTTGTTTAAAACGCAACGAGCGTGCAGCATGAAAATTGCAGCTGCTGCATGCTGCATGCTACATGCGTTGCACGTTGTACAAAGGCCCGGAATAACGGCTGTTGGCTGTTGACCGGCCGGCCGGCTGTCCTGGCCTGGCCAGGATAACAACGACAATGAGCATTAAGCGTGTCGCGTACCAACAACAATTGTCACAATTGTTAAATATTTATAATAATAGAGTTTTTATTGCTGTGGCCATGTAAAATATTAAGCGCGCTTATGCGACAGCCCTTTAAATCGGCGTGCAGCTTGCAACGTGCAACGTTCAACGTGCAGCATGCAGCATGCAGCAACGTCGGACGCAGGCGGCGAGCCGTTAACAATGGCGCATTTCCGGTTAGCTACAGTTGCTGCCGCCTGCTTATTACTGCGCCACGCCCAGCATGCAACAAATTGAAAAACATTTATTTGCTTAAATGCGTCAAGCATTCGACAATAAATCTATATATATATATATTTTTTTTTTTTATTATTGTATTTATTTTTAATATAAATTATTATTATTTTTTTTTTCAACATTTTTCTTGACACAATTTTGTTGTTGTTGTTGTTGCAATTATTTATTTATGAACATTTTTCGTTGTTGTTGTTGTTGTTGTTGCATAATACGCAGTTTTATTTGCATTTTAATTATTGTTGCAAATGCAACAACAACAACAACAACAACAACAACATGCAACTGCAGGCATGTCAACAATTCAATGGACGAATTTTGTTGGGTTTTTTTTTTTTGTTTGAGTTTAACGCAGCGCAACAAAATTTTAATTTGCCAAACAGTTGTTGTTGCCGGCTGTTTTTAATGAATTTGTATATATTTTATGTACAACATATTTTGTGGCAACAACAGCGGCATCAACAACATCATTAATTGTAACGAAAAGTAAAAGTAAAGATGGAAAAGTTAAGGGAGAATGCGAGAGAAACTCAAAAAACTTTTGTTTCGGTTTATTAATATGAAAATGTTTATTAAGCAAAATAATTCACAAAAAGATTCTAAAGAGAAGATGAACGAAAAAGGTGAAAGTTATTAATAAATATTTTTTTGTTATAAAAAAAAGTTACTAAAACACCCAAAAGTATTTTGTAAATATTTAAAACAAAAAAAATGACTGTAAACTATTACTATAAATATTTAATTATTAAAAATAATTCCGCCTGTTATGCAGCTGTGCATCTGTATAAATAAATATTTATTATTTTTACATATATATATATATTTTTTTTTTTAAGGGAAAAGGAATAAAACAAAGTCAGATGCTGATTGCGAATGAATATGAATTTATAAACAACTAGCGAAAACAGCCAAAAACTTGAAATACACAAAAAACAAGCGCCATTTTTATTACACACACACACACATACATATCGAGCAGCTGCTGACCAACTTTTTAGCCGACAGACACAAAAATGTATAAATAAAAATAATAAAAGAAAACAAAAAAGGATGCGAAGTGAAAATATACGAAAAATCCCAAAGAATTGAGGCAGAATTTCGAATAATAATTTTATGGCATATTTAAGTGTCTGCATAATTTGTTGTGTGTGTGTATTTTTTTTTTGTATACTCTAATACCGACGATAAAAGAGAATATGAGTTTCGATATATATCGTAAAAAAAATAACTAGCTTAAATTTTGCACTGCTTTTAATATAATTTAATTCAGAAAATAATTTAGAATAATTAACATCAATATAATAAATAATCGATAACAAGTTATCGATTGTTGCAGTAGCGGTAAAGCAAAGCATTAAGTTATTAAAACAAATACATGGAAATAATTTTGAATAAAAAACAGTAATTAAATATATAATCGATAAAAAGTTATCGATTGTTGCAGTAGCGTTAAAGCATAGCATTAAATTATCGAAACAAATATATGAGAATAATTTAGAATAATAAACAATAATTAAATATATAATCGATAACAAGTTATCGATTGTTGCAGTAGCGTTAAAGCAAAGCATTAAATTATTGAAACAAACATATGAGAATAATTTAGAATAATAAACAATAATTAAATATATAATCGATAACAAGTTATCGATTGTTGCAGTAGCGTTAAAGCAAAGCATTAAATTATTAAAACAAATACATGGGAATAATTAAGAATAATAAACAATAATTAAATATATAATCGATAACAAGTTATCGATTGTTGCAGTAGCTTAAAAGCAAAGCATTAAATTATTAAAACAAATACATGGAAACAATTAAGAATAATTAACAATAATTAAATAAATTATCGATAACAAGTTATCGATTGTTGCAGTAGCGTTAAAGCAAAGCATTAAATTATTAAAACAAATATATGAGAATAATTTAGAATCATAAACAATAATTAAATATATAATCGATAACAAGTTATCGATTGTTGCATAAGCTTAAAAGCAAAGAATTTAAGACTTTGTTCCATACATTTTTTATTAATTTACTTTTTCTTCTTTCACGAGCACACCTTTAATTTGTTGTGTGTGTGTGTGTGTGAAGTTGTGTGTGAGTTGATGATGCGATGCACAAAAGGTTCAACTGACTGAAAATGCTTAAATTGATTTAAATGCAGACTCGAGCTCCTCCTACCACAAAGTCTTCGACGTCGAATGAGTGAATAAAAGAAATGAATGAATGAATGGAAGGACAAATGAATGAATGAATGCATGAATGAATGTGCGAACGTGTGTTAGACTCGACGGCCGTTGGGCTCAGTTAAAAGTGTGTCTGAAACTTTCAAACTGTTTTCAATGCCACAACTAATTTGCTAGAAAGCATCCGAGAAGCATCCGTTAGAGTGAGAAAAAGAACGAGAGAGAGAGAGAGTGTGTGAGTAAGAGAGAGCAAGAAAGAGAGATTGCTGTTTTAAGTTCCTTGGCTGCTTGTTATAATTTTAATCAAACTTAAAACAAATTTCCCAAATAGTTTTTGCCCAGCTAACTTTTCTGCCAGCTCGCTCACTAACTGCCTGTTTCTCTGCCTCTCTGTCTCTGTCTCTGTCTCACAATGTCACCATCGCTCTGTCTCTGTGTCTGTCCCACTTGATGCTGCTTGCTTGGGCGTACAAAAGTTTGTTAAGCTGCGGCCTCCAACAACTTTTTTGACTCAATGAGCTCAAAAATCTCTTTTTAATACTTAAGCATAACTAAATTAACATTCCATAAGTGTGTGTGTCAGTGTGTGTGTGTGTGTGCTTGTGTGCTAGTGTGGTTTTTGCAACGCAGCCAGTATTTAGCAATTTGGTTTTTTTTTGTTTTTAAATTTACTCAACGCTGTAAAACCAAAATTTTGCCCGTTTTATAGTTTTTTTTTTTATTTTTGTGATGGCTTAGGCGCGGCGACTTTGACGCCCATCACACACATGTGGCAAGGGCGTAGTGGGCGGCATGGCTTGGTTTTTGTGGCTTAGTTAGGCTGTGTGCACATGCAATTTGATTTGCGGGTCGGCGACAGCAAACCCAACACAAAAAAACAGCCAAAGTAAAACACAAACACAGAAAATAAAAACTCTGTGCGCCGCAAAGTATGCAGCAGTTTTTGATAAGCCAATTAATTCCTTCATAGTATAATGAGTTGCGGGCGGCTTTGCTGGGGAGAAGGGGAGGCAGGGTGGTATGTGTTGAGTGCATAAACTTTGCATAAATAACATTATTTTTTTTTTTGAAACTTGCGATAGTTTGATAATAACTAACGATAACAAACTGCACATTTCTCTCGAGAATATTTGAGTAAGTAATTTGGTTTCTTTTTGCACAAACATATTTACCTTTGCTTCGAATACGAATCTGTTCAACATTAACGATAAACATTTATTTGTTTTATGCGTAGCTTGTCAGACATCAAATAAAATGATTTGCCATAATGTGCAAACGAAATAAAACATGAGAAAATTGGAAGTCTGCTGAGTTCCGCAGAGACATCAAACGTGAACTAAACTACAAGGCTGTTTGTATGTGTTTGTATGTGTATGTGTGTGTGTGTGTGTGTGGCACGTTTATTTGTATTAGAGATGGCCGCAAAATGAATGTGGCCAGGAAGTATGTCAAAACCAAAAACTGAATGCGTTGCGCAATAATCGGGCAGCAGATGAGCAAGCGGCAAGGGGAGGCCGGGCGGGGTGGGGCTATAAAGGACGACAGTGTGATATCGGCTTCAGTTAAAGCTGGCCAAAGCCAAAAAGCTAAAGCAAATAAACGCTTTCGGGCGCAACATAAAAATTTTATATGCAAATGAAGGCAAACAGCAACAAAAACAAACAAAAAAAACCAGAAAAAAAAAAAAACTACATAAAAGTCAACAAATATTTTGCTCAATTTTTGTGTTCTATATATATATATATGTATACATATAAAGATATATATGTATATATATACATATTGGTTTGCTTTTGGTGGTTTTTGTTTGCTTTCTTGGCTTGGGCGAAACTCAGGTAAAATGGCCAAAAGAAGTTCGAGCAGGTCGAAAGACTTTCGCAGTGTGTTCGACCAAGCGGATTGTTGACTGTTCAGCCATGGGATAAGGGTGGTCTCCCCTCTCTCTCTTTCGAAGGACGCGAAAAACTTGGTATTCCATGACAGCGACTGCAAATGCGGCGCTCAGCCCGTGACTGAGCCTATGAATTGAATTATTAAGTAGTGTGTATTGCCACAGTCTCCAACTTGGTTGTATTACTCTGTGTCTCTGTGTGCGTATGTGTGTGTGTGTGTGTGTGGGGAGGCTGTGGGCGTCGCAACACATTGAGCAGGTCATTCGAATGCGAAGCGCAAAACGAAAAATACTATTCGAATAAAAGGTACAATATGAAAACTAAGGTACTAAATGGACTGGGCGGGGGTACGGGACTTTGGGGGCAGTATCGCATAGCTGTCGAAAATGTTTTGGGGGCAAGGGCATGCCCAAGGGAACACAACAAAAACAACAACAACAATCAACTTACATTGTATTTGTATTATCTGCTTATGTTGGTGGTGCGAGGCTGGCGGGGGAAGGAAAAGGCCGACGCTGGCGGGGATTGATTGTTTAATTGGCATTAGTGCAGAAGCAATGCAAGTGATCCAATAACAACAACAACAGTAAACAATAAATTAGCAGCAAAGTGTAGGAAATCGCTTTGAAAAATAATATAAAAACGCGACGGCGTTTCGCACGCGATTTTCAAACGCTTTGAAAGAGGCACAAAATGTTGACAGCCAAATAAAAGCCAGGAAATATGTGTTTAGAGAAATGTAACGAAAGCAAAAAACAACAATAAATTCAATTAAAAACTGAAGCACAATATTTGACCTGTTTAAAGCTGAAAATCGTTGGCTATGATTTATTAACTTGATGATTTCAAAATCTTTTTGGATCAAGTTCAAATGAAGTTTTTTACCAGCAATTTTTGTTGAGTTGCTAAACATTCGAAGAAAGACCACTTAATTTTGCTCAATGACAGCTAATATGTGTGTGTTTGTGTGTGTGTGTGCGTGTGTGTGTGTCGAGCAATTAACTGTAAGACTGACATTTTCATTTTTATTTCAGCCCCTCATATTTCTTGAAACTAGTAAGGGTGTTTGTATGTGTGTGTTTGTGTGTTTTTGTGTGTGTGTGTTAACTTGCCTTTTTGCATTCATTGAAATGGCATAAGCACTTAGCATAATAATCAATCAAACAAGCGCCTTGGACATGACACAGCCGTATTTTGCATGTGAGGCCAAAAAAGTATGCTATAATTTTGCCATACCCGCTGATTTACAGTTACATGTGTGTGTGAGTTTTTGTGAGACCGTGTGGATGTAATTGCGCATTGCTGTTTTAATAGATGCAAGTAGGCGTGTCAACTTCAACGAGTACAAAACTCATCTAATACTCTTTCCAAGGGTAAAAATTTGCTTTGTACCAAAATTATTTTAATTGACAATATATTAAATATATAAGTGACTTAATGACGTGATTTTTGAGCTAATGATGAAGGAATATGCATTGAGTCATACTTTTTATTGTGAACTTATTTCATATTAAGATATTTATTGCACTCTTCCTCAGAGCCTTTTTAATATCCCGAAATTGAAAACTTTTGAAACGTTTTATGCAAATTTTTTACTTATGAAATAATTTTTATTTATTTTATTTTTTTACTGATTATTAATTTAATTTGTTAATGATTTTTTTTAAGGGAATTTTTACTTTTTGTTATTATAAATTTCACAACTTAAAAATATTTTTAAGGGAATTTTTATTTTTTGTTATTATAAATTTCACAACTTAAATTAAACTTAAAAATAAATGTGCTAATCAACTTAAAAATATGTTAAAGTGTTTTGGTAAATGTTTGTTTAGTAATAAAAAAAAGAATCTTAACAAACTAAAATTTTGAAGAACTTAAAAAGTGCAATCAAGTTTCTCAGCTGAAGCTTTAAGCAGTTAAGAGCTTAAATATATTATCTTTGGCATGCCTAAGATAACAAATTAAGTTTTTTTTTTTTTGCTATTAACTTTTGTTGCAATTGTTTTGCTTGTTGTTAAGATTTGTTTGTTTTTTTGTTATGCCAGTTTTGCAATTGACATGAAAATTTAATGGCATAATTTTATTTTTACACTCGCGTGTTGCTCTTACTTCCTCTACCTCTGCCCCTGCCCCTGCGCCTGCCCCTTTGTTTTCTTCCTACTCGACTTGATACTTCTTGTTATATCTAGTATCCCAGCTGGCTGTGTGTGTGTGTGTGTGTGTGTGTTAATTAACTAAATATTTTTTTTTATAATTTAAATGGTTTTTAAAGGCAACTAAACTGTTTTTCGATTAAAAAAAAATTTTTTTTTCAGGTCAAGGCTTTTTGTAGAGTATTCCAAAGTCTCTACACATTTTCTTAAATAAATTTCCTCGAAATTTGGCTTAATTTATTTATTATTTTGTTTACATTAAAATGTTTCCATCGAAATTTTGATCAAATTTTAACGGCATGAAATTTCATGTAAGACACAAATACCAATGCATCGATCCCCTTCCCTTCTCAACTGGTTAAGGGTTAAAGTGGGGCGGGAAGGGAAGGATTTTAAAGGGGCATCAATTGGAATTCGCCAGCTGCTGCTGTTGGCAATTTTTGTTTGTTTTCCGGTTTGTTTTTCATCTCTTCTATTTGCCATTTCTCACTATTTTCTCTCTCCCTCGCTCTCCCTCGCTTGGTCCCGTTTAGCGCTTTGTCGCTGCTTTAATGCTCCTTTTTTTTTGCGCCGTTTGTTAACATTGCAATGTTGCCACCAATGCATTGTTGCTGCCTGCCTATCCCCCAAAACCCATTCCAATTCCGATTCCAATTCCAATTCCATTTCCAATTCCATGCATTCCTTTCGCACACGTCTCGTCCTGCTGTCTTCGGCCGCCGCTTTGACAAAACTTTTTTGTTTATATTTTTTTTTTTTTCTTTTTTTTTGCGCTAGTTTTCTTGCCTTTTATTTGCTTCACACGCCGCGGCGCCTCTAGTTTGTGTGTGTGTGTGTGTATCAGGAAAAACATAAAAATAAAACACCAAAAAAAGGAGAGAGACAGAGAGAGAGCGAGATAGATAGTGTGCGAAAAGTAGGTAAAAACTTTTGTTGGCCACCTACTTTTCGCTGTTTGCATTACGTTTTGTTGTTGTTGCTGTAGCTGTAGCTGGTTTTTGGCCAATTTCCGGTAATTCAGTTTTATGCCGGAACTTTTCGCGTTTGTATTTTTATATATATACGTACTATATATATTTATATAAATTTGTATAAATAAAAATGATGCCAGTGGCAAATGGCGAGGCTCAACGCTGCCTCAAAAAAAAAAAAAATATCCCGATCGCAAAACAACTTCAAGGTCAGTTACGCTTCATGCTTGTTAGTGTGCGTGTGTGTGTGTGTGTGTGTCTGTTCGTATGTGTGTGTGTGTGTGTAAGGCGTACTTTAAATTGCTGTGGCAATGGCGAAAAGTCCTTTGACTTACAGCAACAACCAAAAAATAATGAGCATTTCATTTATGCTTTGTTCTATGTCTCTGTGTGTGTGTCTGTGTGTGTTTGTGTGTGTGTGTTCATTAGTGTATGTGTTAGCTGCTTTTATGGACACTTGGTTTATGTGGCTACATAATTGACTTTGATAATATTCACTTACGTTATATTGCCTAGTTACAAGCAGCCAAAAGCAGATTTAAATTCTCTGTTAATTTGATTAGAAAAGTTTTTTTTGGCTCTTGTGTTCGTTCCGCTTTGCCCCGCCTACTCATTTGCCATTCACACAAAAATGGATGCCATGTTACGCCGTGTTGCGCTTATGAAGCGCAAATACTTCAAACAAAATTTTCAAGCTCTTGACAAAGTTCTTAACTTGACTTTCATTTTATGACGCACTCTGTTTCAACGCAACGACAATGCGATTTGGAAGCAAAGCTCGCTACAGTTGAACATCAATATAACGAACTTACGCACAGCGAAGTTAAAACCAGAAAATAATTCAATATTAATTACGAATTTGCTTGACTAAAATGTAATTTTTTAAAACCCTTTTAATTTTGTTACAATCCATATATAATTTGAAAACAGAATTTTAAAGCTTTGGGATAAAGATTTTTTTGTATAAATATTTTTTTTATTTTTATTAAACAAATTTTTACTTATAATATTTTATAATTTATTTTTAACACTTTAAAAGTCTATACTAAATATACAGTAGAACATTCATAATAAAAAATCTCAAAGAAAATTTCAAAATTTGTAATATAAAAGGGTAATTTTGATTAAACTTAATTCCAGGAAATTCTGTAAATGAATTCGTTAAAGATAAAAAATCTTTGTAGGGCAGTTCGTTATATGTAAGTTCGACTATATATAATTTTTTTTATAAGCCCAGCCAAGTCATATTTTAAGCCCTTAACAGAATTAGATTTTTTAGAATTTTTTTTGTCAGATATTTTTTTTTTTTAATTTGCTATCAAAAAAGTCTAATAACTAAACCCGTTAACAGAGAATTTGAAGAGTTGTTTTTTTCTCAGTGTATAGATATATTTAAAAACCTATAAAGAGAGTGTCTTCGTATGTGTGTGTGTGTGTGTGTGTATCAAGTGTGTGTTAGCTAAGGGCGCACTTGAAAAGCATTTCCAGTGCTTTTAAGCCCTGTTCTTCCTCTTGCATCTTCCCTCGATTCTTTATGCTCAAAATATTTTGTAATTTTTTATTTTTATTTTTTGAGGTTTGCACTTTAGCTGTTGTCCTGACAGTACATTGCCACCGCCCCCCTTCCACCCCCTGCATCGCTCCGCACTTCATTTCGCTTTATATGGCAGCACGCTGCTTTGTTGTGGTCTAAGCCACATTCTGTGCGCTGATAGTTAAAAGCTAACAACAGCTGACGGTCTGGTGAGGGGGGAGATGAGGTGTAAGGTGGCCCAATTGCTGTAGGCATATATACATATATATATACGTATAGATAGAAGACACGCAAAAAATTTGATTGGCAGCATTTTAAGCCAAAAAGCAAAAATTGACAAGAAAAACGAAGCAAAATTCAAAATTCAAAAAAAAAAACAAGCCAACAACATGCAAAAGTTGGCCAATTTGATTGAAGCTTAGCTATAGAAGCATTCGATTTAAGAGCGGATCAAAAACATTGTGTAAGCCCAACAAAATTTGTTTAATCGCAAAGATTTTTCGAGCTAAGCTAAGCGTAAAGTTCGATTGTTGGTAACAAAATCGAAAAGCTTTTAAGAAATATATATTAAAACTGGGTTATTTAGGCATTTACTTGAAATATGTAGAACAAAAGGTTTAGTACTTTTAGGGTAATATATGAGATATATATATATCATTTCTTGTTGTTTATATTTTAACTAATTCAGTGAAAATAATATTTGAAAATTTAGACTAAAAACGGTGAAGTAAATCTGTTTTTATTGCACAGACATTGGATTTATTTTATGACTAGTTTGTTCCAGAAACGAAAAGCTTTTATTCACTTTCGAATACATTAACTCGAGTTTACTCTTATTCGGACTAACATAACGGAGTTCTTTAATAACAAAATGAGCTAACGAATGTTCGACACTCTATTCACAATAGCGTTGATATATTATAAGAGTATTTAACCATTTCTGTTATCTTCTTTTTCAAATATATACATACACACACATACTTGCAACTTAATATTACGGACTTATTTAAGAAAATTAACTAACGAATGTTGGACACACTAATAAAATTTTAAAACATTTTGAAATTTGTATTTTGTTGCACAGAAAATGTAATAAATTATAAACTAAACAAGGTGAAGCTACTTTCACGGCTTCGAATAGATCTTGTTTCTTTTTCCTGTTAATATTCCTGTTAAATATTTCCAAAAACTTTTCAATTGTGTTTCAATCGAGCGATTGTCTATACACTTCTTATATTGCTTTTAAACTAATCAAGATTGTACTAGAAATTGGTTTTTTTTGTAGCCTAAGAACTTTATTTTATGTGCTTAGGATAGATCATTTTTCATTTTATTCAAAAAAGTTTCTTAATGGAAAGAATCGAAAGCAATAAAATGGCGAAAATATTTTTGCATTTTGCGTTGGTAAATCAAACTTTGAAGTTACAGAAATTAAGATCAAAGTGTAAGGGAGTTCATTATATTATATTATTTACAATGGAATGCTTATATCATTATGGTACAGTAGCGTCTTCCATTCTATTGTTACATTATTTAAATTTATGCATAAAAATCTACATTTAATTAAATTAATATTAAAGTTGCTATTTAAACAAAGCTTTGTAAATTTTAATAAAAAAAAATATAATATTGGCATGGCTTGGCTCAGATTAAAGAATATTTACTGCAGACCTGGGCTATTATTATTTACTTGGAATTAAATTCGAATTAATGCAAAAGTCGATTAAATATTTAACTTTTGATTCAAATGGAATTGTATTTGCATGTTAAATAAATCATACATCAAACACAAAAATCCTTTGACAACAAAAAAGGTTAAACACAAATTATTGCATCCAATTGGAATTGGATTCGCTTTGTTAAATTCCGATAAGAAAATTGCCTTGCATTAAGTTTAGCTTGTAATTAGGATTTTCATATTGTAAAAGGTAACATAATCCAATTGGTGTTGCATGCTGCAATTTGGTGAGTGTGCCACACATACACACACACAAATTATCACCAAAAATTAATTACAACCATGTGCTGAATATTTCCATTAGACATTTGAGCAGCTAATTGGATAATTTTACCAATTGGTAGCCTGCCTGCCAGTTAGAAAATTCTCTTTGATTTCGATGTGGCATGCGGGGGTGGCATGACTTGATTATAATGCCATTAAACTGCGATGTCAAAAGATTAAAATTGCATTTGATATTCGAACTAGAATTGTCAAACGGGCAAAGCGGAGCGGGGGGGGGGGGGGGGGAGTTGAGTGGGGCACGGTGGTGGCATGTAAATCAATTGGCAACTGTTTGATTGATTAATTGACACATGCACTTGATTGACAGTCAACAAAGCGCTAAATGCACACACAAACACACCTACACACACACAAACATGAATACCAAAATTGCTAGCATACTTTTCAGCGCTTGCCTTACTAAAAAGCCTTTAACCCCGTGCCGCTTTTGACACATTTCTCCCTGCCCCACCGCCACTCAAGTTTTCCCCGCTTTTCACGGCTTTAGATATTAATAACTTACCATAAAGAAAGTGTCCAGTGGAAAAGTTGCACGCAAAAAAATAAAATTGGTGCACAACAAACAAATATAAATGTTGTTTGCCTTTTTGTTGCTGTTGTTGTGGCTCGTTGATGTTGTTGTTGCGGCCTTGATGCTTGGCTGTGGCACAGGTCTTGGGCCTGTTGTTGCCTGTTCGAGTTTAGCAGCTTCCCAAAAAAAAAAAAACAAAAAAACAAAGTAAAATAAATACAAAACGGGTTTTTCTTTTGCGCTTTTTCTTGCTTCTCTGTTTTATTTGTATTTATTATTTTTTTTTTGTTTTCGTTTTGTTGTTTTTATTTTGTGCTCTTTTCGCTTATTATGATTTTTGCGGCGTTGTCGTTGTTGCAGGTGCAGCTTGTGTTGTGGCGGCTTTGGGGGCAGGCTGGCTTATTACTTGTCGACGGAGCCTGCGACCGGTTGCACAGGAAGCTGCTGCTGCTACTGCTGCAATACGCACACACACACACACACACTAACACACACTTTTAAGCACACACAAGAACAAAAAATAAATGTATATATGTTTTTTTTATAATTATCTTTTGCTTTTTAATTGACTGCAAAATCTTTCGTTTGTTTAAACAACAAATTGCACTTGTTTTCAATCCCAAATAAAATATTCAATTATAGATTTTTCTCCAACTTAGTTTTTGCTGTTTTTTGGTTGAACCTACGACAACAAAAATCAACACTTTTGCACATAAAAAAAAAATACAAATTATTTAATACCAAAAATTTCGTTTTGAATTGCAGCAATTATATATATTTTTGTTTGATTGTTTTTTTTTTTTTTTGGCGATTTTTTGTGATATATTTACGATATGTTTGGGGGGCGGGGGAGTAGGAGTATTGTACGCGTAATGCTATGTTGTCGTATTTTTTGTGTGCGGCTATAAATTTATTTGGTTTTTCCGGGCTGCGTTTTTGGACGATGTTAACAGAGTTGCGCTATCGCTAACACTACTCTACTATCGTCGACGCTGCTGCTTGGCTATGGCAGTTTAACCAGAGTCAACGTACACAGAGGCGCACACACACACAAGCACACACTCACACACAAACAGAGAGATAGAGAGAGAGTGTCCGCTTTTGAGGTGACGTCTGTTTACTAACACGGCGGAACACGTACTAAAACTTGTTTTACGCGCTCGCCTCGACAGGCAGTCCAAGCAAAAAGCAACGACGACGCCGTCAACGACGACGACAACGACGAAAAGTCAGCAAGCGTCGCAGTCAAAGCAGCAGCAACGACGCTAACGCTAACAGCAAACAGTAAACGGCACGCGCAGTCAGCAGCAGAAGCAGCAGCAGCCCATTGCAGTTTACTGTTCCCAGCGCGTCGCGTGCGCTGCTGCTGCTGCTGCTGTTGATGTTACTAAAAATGACAACAAGAACAAAAAACAACTTCGTCGCATTGTCGACCCTCGACGCTGTACTAAAAACGGCAAGACACGAACAAAGCAAAATTTGACGAGCACACCCAACGATTCCTTTATGAAAATCAGGTCGTTGTCTTCGTGCCCTCGTGCTCTCGTGCTGCTGCTGCTGCTGCGGCTGCTGCTGCTGCTGACGCTGCTGCGGCTCGTGCTCTGCTGTTGGTCGTTGATTAACAGCAGCAGCAGCAGCAGCAGCAGCAGACGTTTGCTTAGCATTTATTGCATCTGTTAAGGATAACAGTTTCCCCTTCCAATGCCCAACACCAGCAGCAGCAGCAGCAGCAGCAGCGGCGGACAGACTTAAGTGATATTACATACAAGCATAAATTAGCCTTCCTTTCCCCCATACATGTATGTATCTGTACTGTATTTACACACCCACGCACTCGCTCTTGATTGGTGGGCAGCAGATGCAACAACAGCAGCAACAGCAGCGGTAGCAGCAACGTGGGGCGAGCAGCCGGAAGCAAACAAAGTGACAGCAACAGCAGGGAATCAGGAAAGAGGGGGTGGGGAGGCATTGGAGCCATCGATGGTCGTCGATCGCACGCTGTGAAAGTGTTATATGGGAATGGGGTCTCCTGTCACAAACACACACATACACACAAGTGCCGTTGGCACAAAAGTTAGCGAGCGAGAGAGAACAGTGTGAGAACAGTTTGCCTCGAGATGAGAATCCATTAAAAGTCGAAGTCAAAGTTAAGCAAAAAAAAAAGTCTTGAAGAGTTTTTGCATAAGTTTTATGCCATATCCTTAAAAAAATAACAAAAAAAAAAAACAAAAAAAAATAAATAATATACTTGTGCAAAAATATAAAAGTTGGCATTGATATCGATTATGAGAATTGAGAATTTATATTTTTTTTTGTGAATTAATAAAAATAAGAAATTTATTGTACTGCCAGTTTATTGCAATTTTATTGATCAGTTGAGAATTTTTATGTTTGAGCTAATTTTATTTTTTTGGGAATTTCTTGAGTTATATAAATACTTAATATTATCTGACTTTTTGATCTTTGTCAAGAAATCGTCCAAGTTATGGCTTAGTGATTCACTCTGTGGAATGTTAAGTCGGATTTGTTGTTGTTTTTGTTGTAATTTTGAACTGTTCCCAGAGGTCAGAACTTTAACCGTTATTGTCAACTTGACTTAAGGGAATATTATGAGCTTCTCAATTTGTTTATATTTGAATAATTTTTTTTCAGTTGATTTAAATATTTTTATTTTAAAATTTATATTTTGGTTTATGTTTTTTTTAATTAATTTTTATTTAGACTAGGATATATTTTTAAATTAAATTAATATTTAATTGTGGAATATTTTTATTAAAAAATGGTGTTTTTCGAAAGATATATTTTTCTATTCCGATTTCGATCATTGTGACCCAAAATCAAAAATTCTTTCACTGTTATCTTTTCACTTTGCCACACATATGCCTTGTAACAAAATATGTGACTCGATTCACACACACACACACACACACATCGATGACGCCCTCGAATCGGTTACAAGCAACTCAGTTATATTGACAATGCAACAATGTTGTTGTTGTTGTTGTTGTTGGTGATAAATTAACTGATTGTGAATGAGGTTAAAAAATAAGAAGAAATATTTGAATAAAATGCGCATGCAAAAATTGGCACAAAGCTTGTTAAAAGAGAGCTAAAGAAATTATCATACATAACAACAACAACAAGAACGAAACACACAAAGAACAAAAGAAAGCACAACAACAACAATAACAATAACAACGGCAAAAACAGTTGCCGCCTCATAATTAAAACGCTTCGAGAGAGTTTGGCCCAGAATGCAAGTTGGCTCAGTTTTGTCCCTTCAAATAAATATATATATATATATATATATGTATATGAAGAATTCCCCATTGGTTTCCCGTCTTCTTCTTCTTCTTATTTAGTTTTTTTTTTCGGTTAGTTTGGGGTTACCTTAGCCATGTGCAAATTGTTTTCATGCCCAAATTGTTTGAAGGCCCAACAAAATTTACGAGCAACGCCCCCTAAAACACACACAGGGGGGGGGGGGAGATGAGTGCGTGCATGGAGATGCGGCGTTGTGACAGACAAATGTCAATAGTTGCTTGCCGCACCACCGCTCACTTATCTATCTATCCGACCCCCCCCACTCCGCCCCATCCCTTCATTAATCCCATACGATTTTTTGTTGCTGTTGTTGTTGGGGGAAGCAACAAGAGCCGCCCATCAACGACAAATCAATGACGACGACACAAGTTGGACATGCAACAACAACAGCAACAACAACAACTTGAAAGAAACTGAAACTGAGTGTGGCTTGTCTGCCACGCAGCAACTGCCACAGATTGAAACTGAGGCAACAACAACAACAACAATGAAAGCATTTAAGCATTTGGAAGCAATTACCACAGCAATGATGCATTGATTCAATCTCTTTGTACACTGAACGAAATGAATGAGTTACTTAAAAATAGCAAAGAGTCGAGTTGAACTTAATTAAAGTAAATTTTATATATTTCTCTTATATTAAAACGATTTTAAGCGTTTTTCTATGCATCGAAATTAATTAGTTTTTTTAAAACTGCTTTATTTCTCACTTCTAAATTGATTCAAAACAATTTTAATTTCAATTCATAAACATTTTTACTTAATCCAATCAATGTCCACTAACAACGCGAATTAACATAGATGAATGTCCTGCTCTAACTACAGAGAGCGATCGTGTTACCTTCCACAAGTCCACAAATTCCACCTGTTTCACTTGTTCCACTTCATCCACAAAGGCAGCAGTCAGCCGGGAACTTTGCGCGCCTTTACAACGCAGCAGGCTTATCGTCCGTTTATTTAATCAATTAAAATCGATACGCGCTATATAAAAACTTAAATTGTGCTTAGATAACTAGCTGAACATACCGAAAGTGTTTGTAAAATAAAAGAATCGCCGTGCAATAGCTTTTAATAGTGTTTTTTAGCACAAATCCAAGGTGAAAAAAAGGGCGCCAATTGTTTTGCCAGGCAGCGAAAAAAGTAAAGAGAGAGCATAGCACAGCCTAGCCCGTACGTTTGTGTTGTTGTTGCTTTACACCCGCTGGAAGTCTTGAAGAAATCAAAGAGAGAGAGCATAGCCTAGCCCGTACGTTTGTGTTGTTGTTGTGTTAAACTCGCCGAAAATCTTTCAAATAAGCGAAGCAATTTAGATAATATGTAGTAATAACTACATAGTATGTGTTTATTTTTTGTTGTGCAGTGAAAATAAAAGTATTAAAATAATATAAATTTATTAAATACTATACTTTATTTTTATTTTGTTTTTTTTTTTTCATGTGTGTGTGTGCAGTGCAGTGAATAAGAAGAAAGATGAGATAAACACATCTCATGTTATTTTTGTTGTGTGAGCTTTTTGTTTTTGTGAAAGTGCTTAGTGAAGAGAGAGAGCGAGAGCGCGCGAGAAAACACTTGCATTGAACTGCATTTGTGTTGTTGCTGCTGCCGGTGAGTGCGTTTTGCGTTTTATGTACATTTATTATATTGATCACCCTGTTGGTTTGGCACCCAGTTAGTTACAGTTAGATTTGTGTACAGTAGAAGTGAGTTTCATAGCTGCGATGCATTGAATTTGTTTTTTTTTTAATCAGCTTAATTTAAAATTCTTGAACTTCTTAAACGGCTTGAGCGATATTCTTATGAAAATTCGTATGCCTATTCAGAAAGTTTGAAATTTCTAGTAATTGATTTTTCAAACCCATAAGTTTGATGATTTGATTACAAACTTATTTGAGCTCAATTTTTCTAAGAGAACAACTTATTTTGCTCGCAGTGTATGTCGATCGCCCCCAAAACAAATTTATGTGCATTTTTCCAGGGATCGGGATTACTTACTTAGTAGCATAACATTTTGACGAAGCGCGAAGCGCGAACGATGACGAAGATGAAGATGAAAACGAAGTTCACGGGCGGAAATACGAGAAGCTGCCAAATGTCGATGAGCCAAAGCGATAAGCTATAGCTTAGTGAGAGAGAGAGAGAGTGAAAGAGAGAACTATTTGGAGTTAATGACAACGTTGCGTAGATGCTGCTGTTTCCTGCTGTAGCCTGCCCTTCTATCACTTCACCGTTATGTTTTCACAAAAACGGAAGCGTTAAAGCCGCCAGGCGAATGTTGAAAGTTGTTGCTGTTGCCTTGTGTGCCTCTTGCAACGCTTGTCGTTGTTGCTGGGTGGGCAAAAACAACGATCAATCAATTCAAAGGAACCGATAAAGAGAGAGAGAGAGGGAAATTGAGCGAAAGGAGAGCGCAATTGGATCTTATTACAGGATAAAATCTTTTAAAAACTAACTTAAACTTATGAATTTTTGACTTATTTCTTTGTAGCTAAAGCTTTAATATATCGAATATTGTCATAAGGAGCATAAGAAGCAAACTTTACCATAAAAATTCCTTTAATCATTTTTTATTTAATCAAATTTAATGCTTAACTGATCTTCTATAGTTACCATTCGGCTAAAAGTTTATTTCATTTAATTTGATAAAACTTAACTTACTTAGCTAAACCTATCCAACTAAAAGTCTTATTAACAAATTGTAAGGTATTTCAATGTCGTTCATGTTGTTTTTTAGGTTTTTAATTTTTTTTTCTGGTTTTTTTTTGGGCACATTTTTACGATGTTGTTCTTGGGATTGTTGTTTATGTTCTGGCTCTTTAGCGGTGTTATGATTGCAGTTGTTCTTCTCAGCTATTCCAATGATTCCATTGTTCTTGTTGTTGTTGTTGAGTTGTTGTTTGTGGCATGCAAGCGTCGTTGACAGCTGGTGTTGCAAGCGCCGCTAAAAATGTCAGAGCACTGGGCACTGCACAGTGCAACAAATGCTAAACATTCAAATAAAACTCAAGAAATTGAAAATTGAACATTAAATTTCAGCTTCAACGAGCATTTTTTATAAATTTCCACTTGAAACAATTTTTCTTTTTTGTTCTATTGTTGCAATGTTCCTTGGCCCACTGTAAAAAACTTCAAATCTCTGCCTAAAAAAATATCAAAAGAAAAAAAAAAACTAATCGGAAACGCTTTGCACTTCCGTTTTTTTTTGTTTTTTTTTGGTTCTGCGTTTTGGTTGTTACACTAATTATACCCTTTTTTTTTCAAGTGTTTTTGTTTTTTTGTTTTAACACCATTGGAACCCAAAATGCAACACTTCAAAAACTCAAAGAATTCGAAAATATTTTTAATTTTCCAAATTTTGAGTTTATTAATAGAAGTGTTCTATATATTGGATGTTTATTTTATAAAAAAATTATACTAGCTGTGCCTGGAAGTTAAACTTTTATAAACTTAATTTATTTATTTAAATAAATTTTTAGAAATATTTCAAATAAGTGCATTCAATGTTCGTTGTTTTTTTTTTTTCTTTGCATTTCGTTTGAATTTTATAATTTTAGATATATACAGTATGCGAAGTTTTTTGAGTATTTTTATTGGGCTTTTTTTTTTTTTTTCTAAAGCTTTTTTATTGTTTGTATATAAAGCTGTCCCGTTTTTGTTATTGTTGTTTCGTGTGTTATTGTTTCAGATTGAGGTTGGTTGTTGATACTTTTTTTTTTTTTGGCCTTGTCCACTTTCAATCCTACTTCAACTCCAACTCCCACTAGCGACCCAGTTTTAATTTCAATTTTGAGTATTTTTTTTTTTTTTTTGATAATAACTAAATGCTGTTATTATACATATGTGAGGGAGTGTGAGCGTGTGTGCGTGTGTGCTAGTGTTAGTGATTGTTGTTGTTGATTAAAGGGGCTTGATGAGCGCTTCCGTTTCCGCCAGTGCCCGGCCAATTATTAAGCCAATTCAAGCCGTTCGAGCGCAAAGCATTTGAAAAAGTACAGCCAAGAAATTCATTCGATTCAGCTAAAATATCAATACGAATAAGAACTTTAACACACACAATCATCAATTGTTGTTATTATTGTTGTTGCTGTTGTTGTTGTTGTTGTCATTGTTGGAAAGGGGGCAGCCAGCGCACACGTCAATAATTGCGCTTGAAAATAAGTTAAGGAAAAACACAATCAGGCATAAGAGGGCGACCAGACTCAGCGATGCGAAGCTCAGGAGTCAGTCAGTAGTACTAAAGAACAACAACAACAAAAAGCAGGAGCACTATATACCCTTTAACCCCCCCTCTCTCATTCACTGTGTACATCCCTTTAATCTTGACGCTGGCTCGACTCGCGCGTTTAATGTGAAAATCATGCAATGAACCAAATTCAAACGGAAATGATTCACACTCCAGCTGTAATGCCTTCTCGTATGTATATAGTATATATATATATATTGTAGAGTATTTCATGTTCATGGGGGAGCTGTCATTATCATCATCATCATCATCATCGTCATCGTCATGATGATGATCTACAAAATTTTCATCGTCATTGTATTGGAACGTTGTGTGAGCATCTTCAAGACAGCAGGCCAAATGAAATTGCGTTTACGAACAATTGTTACGACAACAACAACAATAACGCCATTTGAAACAACAACTTCCCCTTCTACACGAAAACACACACCAACACACGAACACCCCAATTGAATTGTACTCAATTGTGAAGGGGGTCTAAAATACCACGTAACACTACCACGTGAAATATACTATGTAAGTTGTAACAGTGATGCCAAATAGCCAAAAAAAAAATAAAGGATAAAAAAGCCAAATGTTTGTATATATAGTAGATTTTTTGATTTTTGTATTACTTTATTCTAAGATTGGTTTTTGTTTATTTATTATTTATTTTTTAACATGTCTTCTATATATTTTTCCTTGTCTTATTTCCCAATATTCTGTATCGACGAAAAGTGCTTTGATAATAAAAACTCTAAGAATTGTAAGAAAATATATCTTCCAATGAGGATTAAATATACGATACGACATCGTTCTTCATTAAAATTTCACGTTTCTTAAATTTTTTATTTAAAAATATCAATTTAGAAATCTAAATCCTGACAATTTACTATCCAATTGTTGCCAATAACCATTCCATAAAGTTAACGAGGGAAGTTATCGATAAATTTAAAGCAAACTTGACCTGCATATGCTTTCAGAGGGGTTCCATTTGTTACCTAAAGTTTCTCTCTTATAATTATTATTTTTCAATCAAAGATGCTTATTTTCTTATTGTTGTTCTGGATGTATAGGCTAACAGTTAACATAGATCATATCTAGCCGAAAAAAGGCTAAATAGGCATGACAAGTGCCACTGTCACACACACACACACACGCGTACCTACATACAAGAAACACGAGCGAGAAACGAGAACACATGTATGAACATATTGCGAGCGATGTCAACGCAAATATTTCACTTCCTGTCTTCGATTTGCCGCTTTAATATTTATGGCTGCGGCGCCACTTGGTTGCTGCTGCTGCTGCTTTCTTTCTTTCTTTCATTGTTGTATTGTTTTTTTTTTTATTTTATTTTCCATTGTGTGTGTGTGTGTGTTTATTTTATGCTTGGTTTAAAGGTCAAGGCTTTTCACGTTTAATTAGACATGTGAATGGGTGGAGGAGGGGGGCGGTAAGTGGTGGCATTGTGGGCGTAACTTAGTTAACATCTTGTGTAGCAAGCATTTGAATTTCAAATTAGCCACCTTGATAGCAAGAAATGCGGATAAAAAAACATCCTTGAAAAGTGACAAGGTTTTTTTAGCCTAGAATTTAATTGTGATAGCCAAAATTTTACAATAAATAATTTGTGAAAATTGGTTTACTTCTGACAGCGTTTTGATTGTGAAAAAATCAAATTTTCGAATATTATATATGATAATATAATATTGCATATATATTTTCATATTTTAAATATTTCTTTAGTTCAAAGATTTTTAAAAATGATTAATGCTGAAACCTCAGTCAATTTGAATGAAATGCTATAATTGTATTTAAATATGAATAAAAAGATCAAAAAAATAAGATGGTAAAAACATATTGAGTTGAAAAGTTGTTTTGATAATTATTACGTGGAAAAAAGCGCAAGAGATTTTTAATTTGATTTGCTTACAAGAAAATGACAAAACAGAAAAGAGAAATGGAAAACGAAAAGACAGAAAACAGATTGTGTAGCAAGAAATTTCAATGAGTTGCAACTTTGCAGATTGCAATTTGAAGATTGGAAGCTTGAAACTTGCAACAAATGCCATTCGCAATGAGTATTTCAATTGCATTTCAATTCATTCACTTTGCTTTGTGCAAAATACATACTTACACACGTATAGAGATATATTATGTATTTGTTTTCATTCAGTTTCTTTGCACATCCTTTCATGTATCCCCACTTTTGTGGCAGCTAAAAACCATTCAAAGGGCCTGCATTTCAGTTAAAGGTTTTACGTACATACATACGTAAATAATAATTAAATTATGCTTCAAATTTGCAGTGCAAATAAGTTTTCAGGCCATAAAAGAGCTATTACAATTTCCAACATCAAACAACATAATCGTTTATTCATATCGATATATAGTGCAATTGCCACATGCCACATGCCACATTAATGATTAAAACGTATTTAAAACATTGCCAATGCGCATCTCCATTTACAGTTGATAAAATGATTATTATGGATGACAATGACAATCGATATACACGTTTGTTTGTTAATTGCAGTGTCAGATAAATGCAAAATGTCTTCAAAATGTTTAAAGCTGACAACAAATATTGTTTTATTAAGTAAAGTTTTTTTGTTACTCAACAACAGTAAATTTATTTTTTCGATTATCGATAAAAAGTTCCTGAAAAAAATCATTGTCGGATTTTGAATAGATTGGTTTCTTATGGAAATATTATAATTAACTGTATTATTTTTTTATGAAAAATTTTCCTGGTTCAAAAGTATTTTATTTTTATTTATCAAACTTTAATTAGTTTTTTTTTTTTTAATAGACAAAATTGTTTATAATATTTTTCTAGTCAACCTAGAGTCTTTATATCTAGAATGTGTCTTAGCCCAAACGATAATAAAAAAAACAAATATATTAAAATAAAAATGAATAAAAATTTTAGTTAGATTTGCAATTCATTAATAAAATTACACATGTTAACACGATATGTTGTTAGCAAGATACTTTTTATACTTTCGTAGCACCCCTCCCCTCTCACAAAAGCTTTTTCAAGCGATGCATTTTTCAGAATCCCATAAATCCCAGTTGCTTTCTTTCCTTTCTCTAACCCTTTCGACATCTGAACATGCTGTTGACATGGCGCCGCTCAAAACTGTTGCATTCTTCGTCATCCTCCAGTCAGTGTGTTAGTATGTGTGTTTGTGTGTGTGTGTGCTGCCTTATCCGGTCTTTGACATTTACAACAGTTTGCCATGACAGCGTCGGGGCTGCTATATATGCATGCCATAGTAGAGTAGTTGATGGCAAGCGCGGGGTCAGTGCCAAAAGGGGGCAAATGGCTAGGTTTGTTAGTCATATGTATGTAAACTTAGGGATGAGTAACTGACAAACACACACACACACTAACACTAACATGGTAGAAAACCATAATGGCGTCATAAAGATGATATCATAATTTCCTACTTTGCTTTCCATTTATTGTTGCTGCTGGCTTTTCTCATTTCACTGTTGTTGCACACTTTTGCGAGTTGAGTTGCGTCCACTTCGTTTATTTGCCCCGCTCTGTGGCATTTAACATTTTTGCTTTATTATTATGCTTTTCATACTATTTTGTTTTTTTTTGCATTTTATTTTTTAATAATGTTGCCATTTTGTCAAGCATTTGAATTGCGGCGTCAATATTTGTAAAGGCCAGCAGCCCTCGAAAGTCTTGTTAAGCATTAGAGCTCTGAGGTCCTGTCGAGCAGCTTCTAAGCTTCCCCTTTCTCCTCCCCCCACCCCTTCCTCTACACCGCATTCTTAATGTGCAATGGCCAGCAAATTGTTACAGGAAACTTTTGAGCCAAGCTGCACTTCTTAAGAAAATTCCTCAACTGAAGAAAAAAACATTTAATAACCATACAAAAAATAACAACAAACAAAAAAGGCAAGAAAGGAACGGCGCGCGTGCCAATCTGTAGCATTTAAGCTTGTTGGCGTTGGGGGGGGGGGGGCGATTTGGGGGCAATTTGTTGTTGCAGCATTGCAATTCAAATGAAACTCTGGCTCTGGCTCTGGCTTGCCCCCTAAGCAGTTGGCATCTATTTAAATCACTCGACCCAAGACGAAGAACGACAACTCTCGACTCTTGGAGGAAGTGAACGCAATAAAAAAATTATAAAAAAAACGAAGTCTTAAGGCTATTTTGAGCGTAACTCTTCAGATAATTAGAACTTTAAAAAAAAATATACAATATGTATTTACAGCTTGCGGCAGCAATGATAGCAACTTTTTCTTGCACCAACAACAACTTTAGCAATTTCTTTAAGTGAGTTTTTTTTTATGATACATGATACAAAAGATTAACTAAATATTATATTGTTTTGTACCATATTTATCTGATTTAATTTCTTACACATAATTAAGTTTTACTTGTTTTTTTTTCATAAAAATTCATTAAATGAATTAAACATTTGTTGTTTTAATTTTTATGACGCCTTTGTCTTAATGGCTTTCCGTTTAGGCACGAAACTTTGCGTTTCGCTTCGTTTTTCGTGTTAACATTTAACGCACCCTAAACGTATAGCTACTAGGGGGGGTGGCACCCCAGGCAAAAGGAAATGAAAGGTCGCGCTAATGGTTTAACGGTAACCGCAAGTTTCTGGGCAAGTTTGTCATAAATTTTTTATTTGCATTTTTAATTCATTTACTTGCGTTTTATTATTATACTATCATTTTGTGTGTTCAGCTTTTCCATCTCCGACAATTGACATGAACTCAAGTTTATGATGAACGATATAAAACTTTATAAGAAAAATTAAAAAAAATTTATTGAGCTGTAATAAACATATATTCATATAGCTGTAACAAGTAAGAAGGGGAGAGCCCGACTAGATGATACCCTCAACCCAGTTGCAATAAATATTTTACTTCTTGCGCCCTAAATGTATGCTTCAAATAATGATCAATTTAAAATTAACGATATCACCGTCCGATTTGGACGAAATTTTGAGAAAAGTTCTATCGTTACCCATTATTAAAACCCCCATATTTACACTTTCCAAATTCGATATTTTTATAATCGATAGTTATCGATAATTGGAAACACACTTGTTCTGCTCATGGTATTATACCCTGCTTTAGCCATTTTATGGGTTCAGGGTTTAAAAATAAAACTATTTTTAAAAATATAAGTATATTTTTTAAAAATATAATTACTTCTTTTCCTACATTTAATATATTCCCAAAATTTTAATATAACTTGTGGAATATCTTTTGGGGTAATTAGCATAGAATTCTTATAGACAATAAATATTAAAGATGTCTTCACTAAGATAGTCAAAGGTAGGATGTTTTATTTTGTTTTGTTTTTGTCTTTAGAACTTTTGCTGAATATCATTTCCATAATTTTTTGCCATCTTTCTTGTTCTTGTTTAATTTTTGTTTGCACTTTGCTATCTTGGTTAATGCAGACATTCCTGATTGTTGTGGCCCTAACAAACAGAGAGAGAGAGAGTGAGAGAGAGAGAGACTGAGAGAGAGAGAAGGACCGTGTGCTTAAATACTATCTAATCGCGTTGGCTTTTAACATCTGTTTGCTTTTCGTTGCTTTGTGCTTTTCTTTCTTTACTTTCGTGCGTCCCGGCCTAGTATTCTTTTGCCTGGCTCTGCGAAACTCTCGTAAATTTAATGATGTTTTGTTTTTTTCTTGCTCTCTCTCTCTCGCTCGCTCTCTCTTTTGCACTCACTTTATATCCTTATAGCCACTTGGCGCCTAATGAAGGCGTTGATGAGACGCTTGCCGACAAGCGAGAGCTCCAACTGCTCTCGGTTGCAAGTGTGTCTAACGTTCTAGAAATAACATTTGCTGGTAATAAATTCCAAAGATAATACACACCCACTGCTTGGGCCTTGCTGCCTTCTAGTTTTCCCAGCCAACACAGCCAACAGCAGCGGCAGCGGCAGCCATAACTCGACTCAGCTATTTATTGCAGCATCCAAATCCAAGCAGCAGCACCAAGGCATCAGTTGTTGTTGTTGTTGTTGCCTGCCAGCCACTAAGCTAAGCACAAATATAAATTTGCAAACACAACACAACGCACACACACACACACACACACACACATACACACACACACAAACACACACACATTAAAATATTACACCTGCAATTGGCGCGGCTGAGAGGCGTTATTCACACCCACACAATGACACACATAAACGTACACACACACACACAAACACACACACGCACGCATTGCTAGCTGTTAATGAGCTGGCGTGTGTGCGTGCTTGTGTGTTTGTGTGTGTGTGTGTGTAAGCATATAATTATGCGTTTATTATTGCAAGTCATAGTCTTTATTAACAAAATGTGTGTGTGTGTGTGTGTGTGTGTGGCGCCACCATCCAAACTAATTTTGGCTGTTCCTTTTAATTATGAAACATCATTTTGAGTTTTATTTAATTATTTCTAGACATTATGGGATTGTCACATATGGGTGAGCCTGAAACCCTGAAAAATCTCATAGAATTTACGAAACTTATCCTAAAAAATTAAATAAAATCTTGTGTAAGCTAAAACTGAAATCTTAACCAAAGAAAAGTCATTTACAATTTTTATTTGTTTCCAAATATATTAGATATATATTTTGTTTTTGTATGGTATAAATTCTTAAGCAGCTTTATTGTTAAGTAGGAGATTACACTGATAGAAATAATCAAGTATTTCGCATTTGAATTCCCACATTTCGAACTTGATTTCTCACTAAGTACGAAATTATTGAATCCTAGTTTCTTAAGTTCTCGATTGAAGTTCTCCTTAAACTCGAAATAATTTCTTTCATTCTTGACTCAAGTTCTTTTTGAATTCGATTTAAATTTTTGAGAACTTAAATCGTAGGTCAGTGAAGGCTCTCAAAAATACAAACTTTTACTTCTGTTTCAAGGACTTTTGAACTTGATCCAAGTATGACAATACTTTATTTTATTACTTCTTAAAGTTCGTGAATACTGTCTTACTTTTTTCTATCAGTGTAAGGTCTGTAAGTCTGTTAAGTATTCTGCAAAGTTTCCAATGTCGGCGGGAAACTCTTTCCATTAACTATTCTTATCTTAAAAAAAATCGAATTTTGTTGGTTTTTGATAAGCATACAAATTATTCCTTAAATTTCCGCATTAATTTGTTAAACATTTCGAAATTTAAAGTTGTTTAACTGATTTCAATCTTTATAAGTTCCTTTTGACAATCTATTTATGCAACAACAACAACCAAAAAAAAAATATGCTAGCTGTAGGGCATGTTAAATTTCGTCACGCACAAAAAAACCAAAACGAAAAATAAAAAAATAAGTAAAATAAAAAATGAAGCCACCTCCACCTCCGCCCCCGAAAATGTGTTAGACTTTTGTTTCTGGCGTTGTTGTTGTTTTTTGTTGTTGTTGTTGTTGTTTCTTTGCTTTTCTTTTGAACAACATTTGCCACTTAATCATGTGGCTATGGGATCTGGGTAAGGGAGGCATAGAATGGGCACATGTTGCTTCATTTCAACGCGAATGGGGGCGCATGGGGCGTGTCACACACACACACAGACATGCCAGTAATTACAATTCACTGGAGGAACGCACAAAATGCGCCACATGAGCCGAATACCGAATACCGCAAAAGGCCATGTTCTTTCGTATTTATGCTTATGCCTCCTCTTCTTTTGTTACCTTTCACATAAGTACGAGTGTAAGTATGTAAATCTGTGGCAGGGTGCTGCCGCTGCTGCTGGTAGGTCATCGATGCCACACACTCGTATGTAGATTCGAAAGAGAAAGAGCGAGAGAGCGAGCGATATTGCTTACCTTTTTTCAGGTAACAACAGCAACAAAAATTATGTCATAAAATGTTTTTGCATTGGCTGCGCTAATGTTGAAAACCATCTGAAGAGCGAGCGGGATGGATAGATATACCTTGCCACAAAATGCCGCATTAAAATCACAAACACACAAATACAATATGCAGATTGTAATGGGTGGGGGGGTGAGGGATTGTTGCTCCACTTGCTACTTGCCACTTGCCACTTGCTACTTGCTATTTGCCACTTGCACAAAACCCATAAGCGACCCAAAAGCAACACCCAAGCGACCCACTGCCGGCAGCGCCAACTTTTATGTTTATGAAAAATTACGTGAAAGCTCTGCCCTCACCTCACCCACCCCCCTCCTTCCGCCAACAACACTGTGGGTGGCTGTCATGCCACACAAACACACCGACTAACTTTTCAAAGTTGCCGAACGAACGATAAAAGGCGCTACAAATTTCGATATGGAATATTTCCCGTTATTATCCACCCACCCAAAAAACGGCAGCTGCTTCGACTGCCAAAACCAACGAAAGCGGCAACCAGTATCTAGATGGAGGCGCCACGCCCCATTTGCCCCGAGACTAAGGCAAGCACTCAGCCACAAAAGTCTGAGACAAGGTTCTCTCTCTGTCTGTCTCTCGATATCTTAGTTCTTAGTCTGTTGTGGCAACAATGTGTATGTGTGTTTGTGTGAGTGTGTGGCAAATTGGGCACAGGGCTGTGTGCTTTGATCCATTGAGAATCGGCTTATGTAAGCTGTCATTAGAGACATGACAGGCGCAAGCTTGATCTCCATATTTTTCGTTAAACTGATTTCAATTGACGCAACAGCTAACGTTACACAACACTGGCACTAACACAAGCTCCAAGCTCAGCACTTAAACTGCAGCTAAGACCCCAAACATGTGAAGTAGCTGTAAACGGGTTGTACTGTGCTTAACTTGAGACAATGTTTAACTTATGAATTGTTTGTATGTATTTTTTTTTTTTATTTCGAATAAAGATGCAAGAAAGAATTTACTTTTAAATAATTTATTTCACATGCTATAAACTTTTTTTGGATTGATATAAGATTTTATTTGTTTATTTATAAACTGATTTATTTTTTTATTAATTAATTTTGTATGTATTTATTTATCTATAAATTTTTAAATTAATTTTTTGATTAATTTATTTATTAATTATTTTGTTATTTAATAATTAATTTATTTATTAATTCCATCCTTTAATTTTTGTTAATTAATTAATTAATTAATTTTTATATTAATTTATTTACGTATATATTAATTTATTTATTCGTTTATGAATTAAATTTTTTATTATTTATTTGTTAACTAATGAATTAATTTAGTTGTTTACTTAATTGTTGTCTACTTCGAACAGCTGGCATTAAATCAAAAATAATACAAAATAAATTGTAATCAAAATTATAAAATTTGATTTAAATCGGAAAATAAATTAACAATTATGGTTGATAATTAGCTAAGTGAATGTTATGGGAAATACAAAATTTGTTTCGCGATTAAGGAAAATCACAGAAACACCGCAATCAGACCTAAGATATGACAAGTAGTTAATGGTTTCGATAATATAAAGAAAAATTGATCGATTTGTTTTGTGTTAATATTTCGACCTTAAACGAGACAACAACCTAGTGCTTGTTATATAATCAAGATTGGATAGTTTCCCAAGCAACGAAATTAATGCACATAATTTGCATATTTATTTTTGAAATTCAAACCATTTTTGAGTTGAGCAATTAATAAGCTAAATAGATCCTTGAATTTATGTCGCAATTCGTAAACGATTAAAATTCAATAAAAATTTTTATTGTCAAATATTGTCTTGATTTTTATGGGCTCGTTTTAATGTTCACTTCCTGAATTTTACGATGCGATTCCTTTTGCCTCAGTAGGAAAAAAGTTTGGGTTTCAAAGCGTACTTTGGGACGCTTCCGGTTCTGTTCCCATAATAAAGCAATATGTAAATAGACAATGACAACGAATCCGAATTTGATTTTGAAGCTGAATCAGTTTAGATTATATTAACTTGAACAACAATCAAAGCATTTTTCACATTCCAACCAAATTGTTATTTGGTTTTTTCGTTTAGTACTTTGTTTTATGTTTATTGTACATTGTTCTGTTGCTTCTCTACAAATATACATATATATTTATATTAAAACTTCATTAATTTTGTGGTGTTGAACAACAGGACACAGGACACAGGAAGCATCAGTCGCACAGTCGCTCACTTACTCAAATCTGATTCGAAAACTGTTATCCAGATGGGATATTCTGCATGCATGAAAAGGATGCTGCTCAGTGTCATGCCGTTAACGAAAACAACAACAATAACAAAGACCAGATATTAGATGAGCTCCATTCGCTTCACTAACGTATCCATCCATTCCAGTCACAGAGCCAGCTGGAGCTGGCAGAGTTTGAGTTGGAGAAGTCCATCTGTCAAACATCGTGCCGTGCCCGGTGACACTTAATGTGGCTTTATATTGTTGTTGTTCGTTCGTTCTTCTTTATTATTATCCATATAGTCTTTGGCATAGAGGGTGGGTTTCAGTTCTTCATTTTCTTTATTTTTATTATGATGTTGTTTAGTGTTGGGATCCAAATTTAATGTTTCTTGTTTTTTGGGGTTGCTGCCATCCCATAACCTCTACCTGTGCATGGAACATATGTGGCCTTTTCTAACGTTGTATGATTAGGTTCCAAGTGCAGAAATGAAGAATGAAAAGAGATTTCAGCTGACACAGCTGCAGAGCCTCCAGCTTGGCTCAAGACCTGTGCAAGGCCTTCCATCGATCTTTCTTCCTTCAAACACACACACACACATCTCATTATGCTAATCATAGTCATTAACGTGAGTTCAAAAAATATGAAAGAAAAAAAAGCGACAATTTGTCACGCCGACAGACCCAAAGACACCGAACTGGCTGCTTTTTTTTCTTATCGATCGACAAAGATCTTGCATATCGATTGAACTAAATGCAAAACACAAAAATTTCCATGTAACCAGAATCGAAAACCTAACTGAACTTTCAATGCTCTAACAAATGCAATATGAGAAAAGTAATAGGAAAATCAACAATTGGGTTCTTTAAGCTAAAAACAATAAAATATTAAACAAGAATATTATTCATTAAAAAACAATTAACCTAAGACATATTTAAATATTCAAGTGCGGAAAAAAATCTTCAATAAAAATATTTTATATTATTATGTTTATTTTAATATAATTTATTCGTCTTAATCTTAAAGGGTTTTTTTTTAATAGAATTTATTTATTTTTTCTTAATTTGGGATTTAATTAAAATATATAAGTTAATATTAAATTAATGTTTATATGTCTTTTTATTTTGCGGCAAGTGCCATTTAAGCATAAACCAGTTTGAATGCCTCTAAGCCAAATGTCCAGAGCTGTTCTCCGATTTTATATATTTTTTTCTTAAGTTAAATAATGTTGACTTCGTTGTCGAATGTGCTCGTTGATTATCATAATCAAGCTAATGATGCGGCAGACGATAAGCCGGCTGCTGCTGCTGCTGCTGCTTCTGTTACCCTCAAAGCAAGTTCCAGTTCTTAGTTTTCTCTCTCCCCCCCTCTTCACTTCTATGCAGGTCTTAACTCTGTTGTAGCTTCTTAATGATGATGTAGAACTTGACCGTTTGCTTGGGTCAAATCGTGGCATTGATCGCATTGAAGTGACAATATCTACAATTGGCTTAAACATTCCTCAATGGCCTGTCACACACACACACAGAAAGAGAGAAGTGCTTGGCTAGAATGTAAGATTGTGTAAGCTGACAGCTTTTTACCCAGACAACAACAACAACAACGACTACTTAACCCAATGCATTTATCTATCAACGCATCGGGAGCAGGGCTAAAGAATTACCGATTGGCTCTCATCGAATTAGGGGCAGTAGCAGACAGACGATTCTATCTAGATAGCTGGTGGCAGTAGCATGTAGCATGTAGCAGTAGCAGTAGCAGTGGCCGTGGCAATGGTTCCTAGCTAGACCCAGTTTGCTGGTCTAATGAGTGCAATTTGCTTCTGTCTTGGCTACTAAATGCTCGCATTAGTTTAGATAAATAGCTTAATTAATACATTTGCCTGGGCAATGGGCGATGGCCAACAACAACAACAACAACAATAACGACCAGCAATTATTAGCCTAATAGCATTGTTTGATTTCCACAACAACAAAAAAGAAAGAAGAGTATTTGCCTTTGCCGCCGTCTCCAACAGTTTCGTTAAGTGCTTCATATTTGCACATGGCAATAGGTTATGGGTCATTTAAGCCCCTGCTCCTGCCCGACTTTCACTTCCCCGCTGGCAAAAGTGCGCCTGTCAATTACATATTCATAAAGGACGAAGTTGTTTTTTGTTTTGTTGTTGTCTTTGAGTCCTTTGAGAGATTTCTTCAAAGCGCATTCTATTGTCACATATCAATTGCGAATTTCATGCACTTTAAATCACAGTTTGCTTTGACGTTAAAGTTCTTTGATTTAAAGTTTAAATCCTTCCTTCCTTTTGTCACTTTCTTAGCACTTGAATATTTTATGAAGCTGTGAGATATTTTTAGCTTCTATTCACAATGCATTGGAGCATCTTGGGTCAATTAATTGCAATTGAATTGAAAATTATTCAACTTACTTTGATTTCTATACCCTGAACCCATAAAATTTATAATATTACACATGGAATCGATGACAAAAATATATCGAATTTGGAAAATGTATAAATTGGGCTTGAAATAATATGTAACGATAGAACTTTCCTGAAAGTTTCGTCGAAATCGGTTTAGAAACACCGGAAATATCGCATTGTATCGATTGAATTTAAATCAGCTATTAATTTTATTCACATTGATCATTATTTTTATAAGCTTAGCATACTTTTAGGGCGCAAGGAATAAACCGCAGCCAAACAATCACTTATTGCAACTGTGTTCAGGGTATCTTCTAGTTGGGCGCTCCCCTTACTGCTCCAGTTCTTACTTGATTTTTATTATTATGTTATTCAGCTTTAAGTTTATTGAATTTTATTTATTTTTTATATACATTTTTCTCAATAATATTATTTAATATACTGAAAATAATATTTAAAAATTCTCATAGATAAAAATAAATATTTAAAATTAATTTATAAAATTATAATGAAAACTAAAAATATTAAAATATTTTGGTTCCATAAACCTAATCAACCCATAATAAATTGTATTGTTTGAGCTTTCATATCTGAACTTTTAGTTTCTTTACTTAAAAAAAAAAAAACTTTCTTAAAAATCATGTGCAATTTTTGCTTAGCAATAAATCTAAATAAAAACCAAAAGTTCATAGGTTTTTTTTTGTTTAAATGCTTCATGGATGATGATTTTCGGTTGTTTTCGATTTCATTTGGCTTCGGGCGTAGCAAATTGTGGCGGTTGCCCTAATGTCTAATGACTGACCATAGATAGTCAAACAGAGTCAAAAAAAAAAAAAAAAAAACAAAGCAAATGCCGACAATCGACAATCGACAGTCGTCAGTCGGACGTCGCGACGCACGAACAAGCGTCAGTCAGTCAACGCCCCCGATTGAAGACGCCACAAAGGGCATGACTAATGCAAAATGCTGGATACCTCATGCTCATAAACACCTCATCAGCGATCATTACGAAGCCTTCTACGAACGAAAATCCGAAACGAAAATCAAATGTAGCTGCTGACCTGAGACTGAGATTCCAAAAAAAAAAAACGAAGAAAAATGTCTCAATAAATTTGCTTTTTGTTTTTTATCTTATTTATGATTTTTTGTTTTGTTTTTTTGTTTTTTGTGGGCAGTCAACGCCGACACAATCTTGGCATATAAATCTTCAAGCCGATCATAGCTCGTTAAAAAATTAAATTAATAAAACTTAATTTGCACATAAGGCAACAGAATTGACCCAAAAATAAAATAATGGTAGAAAATCACAAAAAAAAAACAATGGAGTCCCACTTACCAAATCAGAGTGCTCCAAATTAGCGCGGCCACAATTTTTAAGATCGTTTCAAGCTGCTCTTTTGATTTATGTATATATTTATTTTTTTGGTTTGGCTTTGCTCTATATATATACATATATATATATTTAAATATTTTAAAATTTATTTTTTTGAGGGCGTTTTTGTGACGATTGTTAATGATGATGCGAATGTCGACGCTTCACTGCCTGATAATGATCGATTCGCCGAAATTATTTGCAATTGTTGTTATCTCTCTCTCTTTCTCTCTCCTTTCCTTGGCGTGAATTGTATAGCGGGAAATGAGGACATTGAGGCAATGATGCTTGGAGCAAATAAAGTCGAGCTTTCGGCATTTATATTAATTTTGTTTTTGCAATATGAAAGACTTTTTGGGATAAATTGTTATTGAAAAAACACACAAGAATACACTAAAAAAAAATGTTTATTATCGAGTACTATAATACTCTATACTCTTTGATGAAACATTTTCGATTTAAAGCTTTCGCTTTTTGTTACAACTTTTAATTGTCTGGTATTAAATTCATAACAAACATATACATATACATATATATAAAGTACAACATATATTTACTTAATCTGGCCAGCATGAGATACAAATCAATTATGCGCCCTCTTCAGTTTCCACGGCACACATTAATGGGAAAAAATCCAAAGTAAACTTCACGGGTGACGCCCGCCACATGCAGCCTTGCCGCCATCAAAAGAAAAAAAACGAAATGAGAACTGAGACTGAGTACATTTTATTTTCCTCAATTTGGGTAAAACAAATTCATTACGCAACAACAGCAACAACAACAATAACAACAACAGCAACAATAACAGCGCAACGGATGCAAGCCATGACAAATGAAGGGCCGCCCAGCGGGTACGCTAAGCCAATAAAGCAAACCACACACACAACGTGAGAGAGAGAGAGACACGTCGCGACGTTTACTCTTAACTCTGACTTTGACCTCACTCTCTCTCTGTCTCTGGCTTAACGATGAGATCGACGCCAGCTAAAGCGGACGCGGGTTTTAGCGTGAAAAATGTGTGAGAAAAGCCACACAAGTTGTGCCAAGTTGGCATCTTAAGCGTATTTGATTGAGTTGCATTTCCCTTTCAAAAACAAAAAAACAATGAAAAACTGTAACGGAAACTTTCATTGGAAAAACACCGTGCGTAACCGAACACAACTCAAAAAATCGAAAAAAAAATATGACAACCAAAATGTTGACAAAACAAACAAATAAACAATAATCGCTCTGACTTTTCGTCGTAAGTAAGGCAACCGGCGCCAATTCAAAGGAAATCCGAAGCCTTAGGGCAGAAAAAAAAAATATGATAAAAAAAAAGATGTGAAAATGAGGCCAAGCGATGCTAACAAGAGCACCAAAACCCAACGTTGCCACTCAAATTACAGTTACAAAAATTTTGGTATCAAAAAAAAAAAAAAAAAAATTCAAAAATATGATTAAAATGATGAGAAAAAAATTGGTGAAGAATTTAGCATTCAACGCAGCTCGACTTGGAAATAACCTGTAAAATGTATGGAGTAAAAAAAACGAAGATGTTATACCTCCAAAGTAATCTTATAGACTATCGTTTATCGAAGTTAAAGTGTTGCCAGATTGTATAATTAAAAAAATTGTGCTGCTATTCAAATACGAATTATGTTCAACAGATTCTGTAACTAAAACGTGCCCCAAGTCTCCATTTGAATCCTCTTCAGGACTAAATAAAATGCCGATAAATAAGAGGAATTATTTTTGATCTGTTCCTAAGGCTGAGGCAGAGCCAAGGAATGTTGTTTGATTTATGTTATAATACTTTTTACGGTTATAATAATGTTTTGTATATCAATATTTCGAAGTAAGAACAACTCTTTTTGCTTAACAAATTTCCATATTGTAGGGTAGTTTAGCAAAGGATGAAAGCATTTAAAAAATCGTGCAGCATTTGAAATCGATGCCTTGAACTTAGCTAAACGAGCACAAATCTGAGCATGATCCTTTTCTTTGCTATTCCTTTTTTTGCTTGACATTTATGGAACGTAACGAAATGCAGGACAGCGCCTGTCAATATCCTTTTGTGCGCATTTCCTGACCGCCTTCTAACTGTGTAATGCGATACCTCAACAAAAAAAAAGTAGAAAATATCTATGAATCAGAAAACTCAAGTGAAGGCAACGACAAAAAAAAAAACAAAAAAAACGTAAAGGACTGTCAAGTGCGATTGTGATTGCAAGTGCCTCAAACTTGTACTCATTTGGTAAGTTTTGAGTTCTGGGCAAGTAGTATCTTAAAGGATAAGTGCGCATTGCCTGCCGCTTGGCCACTTGAGTGCCCATGAACATTTACATAAAACTGGCATTTGATGACCACACCACACCACATGCGCCGACTGTAGCCCTCGTTTTTGGCGCCCATTATATACTATGAGATGCGTTCAAGTGGGTTAGCCGAACTTTGCCCAAAAGGTTTTGACATCTCCGAACTACGCCCTCAAATGCATCCGCATCCATCAACGGCAAACGACTCGAACTGCTGCAAGGATGTCGACTGCGCCACCAAAAAGCCGCTGCACTAATTGCCCAAAAAGTGTCCGGTCACAAAAAAAAAAAAAAAACGAAACAAAAACCAAAAAAACAGATACGAAATTTGATTTTCATGTTTTGGATGTTTGGGTTTCGCCCAAAGCTTTGCTTGGACACTAGAACTAGCATAGTATAGATGCCTAGGTTATTGGTGGGTGCGTCCAACATTGTCACCAAATAAATCATAAGTCATTTTAATGTTGCCTCAATGGCCGGCCACAAGTGGCAGCTGCTGCAACTGCAACTGACAGATGGCCACAGCCAACAATTACAAAACATTCTGATAATGTGAAGTGCTTTCGAGTCCAAAGATTTGTTAGCTATTCAAAAAATGCCAAAATTGTAAGATAATTATGAAAGTTGAGAGATATATATGTTATTCTTAATGATATCGTATCTTTGTATATATTTTTTATATATTTTTTAATGTCACAAGATAAAATCGTGGCATTTGTAGCTGCGGATTTACGTTAGATTTTATGTCTTTTTTTTTTCGTAGAATTTAATCTTTATTCAAAGAAATATGCGTCTTTTTATCTTGCTATTGAAATATCTTACCTATCTTACCTATAATGAATATCTGTATCCGTGCATGAATGAAATTTAAGAAAACTTCTATTCGAGTTTAACTCGAAGGGAGAATATGGTATATATTTTTTTGCATTTCGCTCTCAGACTTTGGCCCCCCCGAATGGACTTTGGACTTGTGGTCTGTGGCGTCAGCTGTCTACAGTCTACAGTCTACAGTCTGATGTCTTCTGTCTTCTGTCCTCTGTCTTCTGTACTCTGTCTACAGTCTACAGCCCTCGTGTCTGTGGCATTCGGAATCTGCATTTGAATCCGCTTTTGGATCTGTTGCCAGGCAGCCGCCAGGAAAATGAAAAAAATATAAATTTTGTTGTCTGGAAATAGATGCGCCGTTTGCCAGCAAAAGAATTTCTTTCGTCTTGCAGCCTATGTCAACGTCTCGTTGCGCCTAGCCAAAAATAGATTTTCTTCTGACCTCGTACCTTCCTCGTCCTCTTTTCCTCCCCCCCTCTCTCCCCTTTTGTCTTCTGTTCTTGTGTTTTGTTTAAAATTTTTGTTTTTCGCATTAAACATGTCAAACGCTCGCCTGGGCGCGTCTGGCATCAGCGTCGACTGCAATTAATAAAGGTGCGACATGTTGCAAGCTGATCGCTCATCCAGTCCACCCCCCCATTGCTCCTCCATTAAACGTCAGCGTTTGTGCTCCCGTTCCCATCGCTTAAAAATGTCTGTCTGTCTGTGTCTGCTCCAAAAATAGATTTCATTCGACGTTTGGTTTGTTCATCTGTTTGGGCTTTTCGACTTCTCATGTCTTTGTTTGGATGGCATGGGCTATGCCGCTTCCTGTTCCTTCTGGTTGCGTATCTCTCTCGCTCTCTCTCTCTCCCTCTCTCTCTCTCTGTGAAAGCGACGTAAGTGGTAAGCTATGGCTACTCCCCCCCAAACCCATCAGACTGCCTCGATTCATGTTATTTATTTGCTGCGTCTGTTTGTCATTTCGAAGCATGAAAAGATTCGCCCTCTCCCTCTCTTTGTTCGCCCTGTTGCGCCCCTAACGCCATCTTTTTATGACTTTGGCCTGCAAACATTTTTCAATGTGCCCGAAGGGGCTTACCTGCAGCAGGAGGAACCCAGGGGGCAGGGGCTAGTTGGAGGGTGAGCGATCTACACTGCTGGCAGCGATTATTGATCTCTAAGCATAGATTGTAACATTTCCGTGACTATTTTTGGGTTTTGGCATTCAATTCACCCCACAAAAAAAAATAATAATACACTTCCGTTAATGCATTGATATCTCGTGCCATGTTGACAAATACTACTGTGTCACTAATACAGAACAATATAAAAAAATTGTCAGATTCTATTAAAAAATTTATTATAGTTTTCTTGAAACTTTTTCATGCAAAATAATTGAACTTATTTTTTTGAAATATTTCCTTAGACTTGCAATTAATCGGTATGGTTTGTTGTCAAAAAGAAAAGCTTGGGCTTAAGACAATTTTCTATAAATAAAAAGGTTCTCGAGAACTCTACCAAAAGAAATGGCTGGAAACTTAGTACGTAAGTTTTAGAATTTGATGTTAGTTCTTGATGCAAAAGCTTAGGAGGAGGATATCGTCAGGGAATAGATGAATAGGTAAGGCTGAATTATAAAGATTATATTTAAATTCAATTTCTATCTCAGTTTTAAGTTTAGTTCAGTTTGAGTGTAAATAAGTACTGAAGAGAAGTTCAATGACAAAAATGCCCAACAACATTCGAACTTTTTACATTCACAATATTCAATTGTATAGAACCCAATCTCTACCCCCTGTGATTTTTTGAGGTTCAATAGAAAATATTTAATATAAAGTTGTGAAATTGTGAATATTTCGCCATTTGTAACCTTTTCTTAGCTCATTTGCTCTGAAAGCTCACGCAACTCTACGAAGCTTACAAAAGCTTTAGTGCAAAAGCTCATTAAAAACCTTCAAGTTTTCAAGCAATTGTATAATTATCTTTTTTTCGATTTATTTGCATTAACCGCAAAAAAAGTTCTTCGATTGCCATTCAAATTACAATTTGCTGGCTGCAAGCAATTGCAAAGCTCTCTCTGCCTTTGTCGGTTAAAGAGGATCAGAAGCAGCTGCTGTTCGCTCTGGGAGAGGGGGGATAAGAACGCCTGCATTTGAGTGTATTTGTTAATGTTGCTGTTGTTGTTGTTGTTGCCCCAAACGCAACCCCATTAAAATGTCATGGAATTTCACTTAAAATTCCTTTGCAATTTTCGCTCATTTTGGCCAAAACTGCTTTCTGTTTTTGTCGCAAACAGCATTTCGGTGTGCGTAAGTGTGTGTGTGCGTAAGTGTGTGTGTGTGTGTGCTAGGGAGAAAACAACAACAAGAAAAGCACAGAAAGAAAAAAAAAGGCGAAACTTTGACTGGCATTTTCTATTGCTCGACACAATTTTGCGTTGCCATTGCACGTGAAAATGAAGTGCGTGCGGTTTTCGTTAAACGTTTTTGCATTTTCCGTTTTTGGTTTGGCAGCAGCAGTAAGGGGGTGCTGATTTTAAGCCTGTTAATATGCGTAAGGCTGGCGTTTGTTGTTGTTGTTGCTATCCTGTCAGCTGGATGTCCTGGTTCTGGTTCTGGTCTGTGCCTGGTTTTGGTCCTGTCATTGATATGGCGCTGAGAACGCAAAACAGCGGCGACAGCGGCATCGTTTTCTTTGCCTTCGTTGCCTGTTCTTAATTGTCATTGCGACGCTTTAAGCCGCCTGCAACAACAATTTTCCGTATATTTCTTGTTGTTTTTGTTGCTGTTTGTTGTTGTTGTAAATGCTGTGTTGCCATTTTCACGCGCGGTTAGCGGCTGTAATTGCATTGCCAAGTAAACGACGCGCCACATGTGAGAAGTATGTGTGTGTGTGTGTGTATGTGTGTGTGTGCATTGCGTTGGCGTAAGTGAAAATTTATTACAACAACCCCGCCAGGCAGTCGTCAGCAAACTGTCGTTTTCGCCAACTTAGGCACAATCTTCTACTTCTCCGTCTCCTTCTCGTTCTACTTCTACTTCAGGCACAGTGGGCCACAGGCTGGCGAAAATTGCAGCTTAATTAGAATCGTTGTCAAGTTGCTTGCAACTAATAGTATAAACTAACAATTTGCCCAAAACAACATTTTGTTGACGCCATTTTTAGGTTAAGTGAGTTTTGTGCCAGCGGCAAACTTCAAAAATTTCAACAAAACTAATTTTAAGAGACATAATTGTTTTATACAAGTTTATTTGTTGCTTGAATCCTCAGGCTCAGTTTCATTTAATTTAATGTTTATGCAGGAAAATTATCATAAATAAATTTAAAGTCAAAGGCAATTTCCCATTTTTCTAGCTAGAAATCCAAACCAAACTTGGTAAAAAAACAAGTTTTGTATGCTTCCTAAACTCTGTGCAAAGTTTCATCAACATCGGTTCACTATATCATATAGCTTCTATATGAATAATCAGATGAAAATCGAAAAATCTGGTTTTATTTGAATATATTTGAACCAAACCATAATAAACCATTATCCAACCAATAAATTAAACCGATTTACCAAAGTTCGCCGACTAAACTTATCAGTTTTGTGTTAATTTTATCATATTTTGGCTTAATTTTGAAAAACTAGCTGGGCATTAAATTATTTAAAGTGTTTTAGTTGATCTTTTTGTTCCATAAAATTTCTTGACGAATTTTCGTTTTCATTTGTGTAAAATGCTCGAAAAAAATACTTGAACGAAATTGTAGGCTGAATAAAGTTTTGATAATGAGATAATGATCATTCATGATGATGATTGTGAATGGGTTGATAGTTGTGTTGATGAACGGCGAGTTGTTGTTGATCTTGTGCAAACAATATGTGCGTAGATCAAGTACTTGACACGCTTAGGAACCAAACGTGCCACAACGCTTTAAGATTGATTTTAGCTGCAGGGCCTTTTTCTATGCGCTGCTTTCTACAATATTTGCAATACAAATTCAATTCCAAATATATAATAATCCATGCGCGAAGAAGAAAGCGTTAAGCCCATTTTGCATATCATTCTGGAGTATAAAAGCAGTTGCTGGACTCTGCCAAGCCACCAGTCACAAAAATGATGCCCGCTGTTTACATTTGGATGCTGTTGGCCTCAGTGCTGCTTGAGACGACTGTGGCTGCGCCTGCCGCCGCCGCCGGCGCCGCTGCCTCGGATCAATCCCGTTTGGCCGGTCTCTATGTGAAGGATGGCAATGAGAATGGACAGTTGCGTTTTCTAGCTGGCGGCTTCAATGGCAACGGCAACGGCAATGGCAATGGCAATAATGGACTCAATGCGGCACTCAATGAGTACATAACCAACAAACAGAATATGCTGGAGCAGCTGCGTCCAGCCAACAACAACAATAATAATAATAATGCCATCGCAGGATTGGTTACCGGCCTGGGCACTGGTCTGGGCACTGGTCTGGGCACTGGTCTCGGCAATAATAACAATGGTATTGTTAGTACTGCGCCCAATGGTGCTATTATTGTTAGTTTGGGCAATCTCAACAACAATAATAATTTACCAACGACATCGGCCACGGGTCTCACGGCTCCTTCTGGTCTTGCCAACAACAACAATCAGCTGATCCTTGGCAACGCGCCAATAAACAGTCTGTTGCCCCAAGTTGTTGGTCAGGCTCTTGCCCAGCGCCCCGGCAACATAAATCGTCGTCGTGTGGTGCAACAACTTCGGCGTCCAGTCATCACCAACAACAACAACAACAATCGTCGCCCAAATGGCAACAATCGTGGCAAGAGGCCTCAAGTTGTTGTTGTGCGTCCCAATCGCGGCTAAACACACGCCACGCCAGCCCTGGCAGTTATCAGGGCTACTAAATTATTAGCATAAGCAAGAATCGATTTTTTTTTCTTAAACTTAATTTTTTTTTTGTATTCCTATATTAAAAAATAAATTATTTATTTATTCAAAAATATAACAAGTTGTTTTATGTCACTTAAAAAAAATTTCTATTATATATAAAAATTCCTGGAATTACAGACGTTTAAAAAATCAATCTTTTTCTTATGTTATTCTTATAATTCTAAATATTTATGTTGTAAAGTTTCTTTTATAAATTTGCCTTGAATATAATAATAATATATTTTTTAATCAAATTTTTTTGTTATTTCGCTTAAGCTTTTATCATCGCCTGGGCATTCGAAAATGTTTCTAAAATATTTTCTATACAAATTTGTACTATATTATTAATTAATTTATTTCTGAAAAATATTTCCGGAACATATTTGCCGTACACATATTTATCCTTGATGATATCTTCCGATTAATAATTGAAATTAATATTCAAAACTATAACAAAACTTGGTTATATTGATAATACAACCTCAACTTATTCGATTTTTACAGATTTAATTTTTTTCGAAATATTTTCAAGGTTTTCTGCAATCTTTTCGAGCATTTGCCTTCAATGCAGTTTGCAACCTGCACTTTCATGTAGTATGTGTGACACCTTCTTCTTTGGGGGGCCCACGTGTGCCGCTTGCCGCAAGCAACTTGGCTGCCACACTGGATTTGTTTGGGTTAAAGCTGTGTTCCTTATGCAGTTAAGTTTCTTTGGGCCTGTTGATTTAGTTGCTTTGGTGCTGGCGCTGGTTTCGGCCTGGTCAAGTGCAAGACAAACGGCCGCTGCATGTGGTGGCCGAACCCAATGCCTTGATAAATGTGTTTGTCTATGTGTGTGTGTGTGTTGGTTGTTTGGCTGTTTGTGTTTGTGTGTGTAATGAGCCTGTAAGTGGCCCTAATCAGTGTCATAATAATAGAAATTAATCACAGCCAGTGCCGAGCACAGTGGCCATACTGCCAAACGTACCACCTGCTGCAGCAGCAGCAGCAGCAGCATGTTGCATTTGAGTTAAAGGTAGCACATATCCTTGGCATTTCAAGTTCACTTAGTTGGGTTGGGTTGGGTTGGGGCTAGGTTGGTGGATTCCTGCGGGTTATTACTTTTTGTGCGCTGCGCATACTTTGTAAATGTTTTGTAATGATTTGATTTGAAATTCATTTGAATTATTGCTTGCTTCCGGCATCCGGTGCCTTCGAAATACTTTCCTGTTTCAGTTAAGTTGAGCCACACACACACAGAGCATTTGGCACAGAGCGCCACAGGCGGGCCGCACAGTTGTATGCTATGGCAAAAGGCCACTCTTAAGGCCATACTGTGACTTGCAGCGCTCTTGCCCCCCATTCCCAACCATCATCATATGATGTACGAGCAACTTAGTTGGCCCGCTCCCTAGCTACACACACAAACACACACACACACACACACACACACATATGTTTTGTGGCAGTCCGTCTGCTCGTCATTTTCTCTTTCCCTTTCTCTGTGTGTGTGTGTGTGTCCCGGGAGTTTATTAAGTACTGCCAAAGTATATGCAAGCAAGTCCAAAAGGCAACAACATCGACGTTGAAGTCGACGTCGACGTCGCTGCCTTGTGCGGAACTTTGTTAATATGCAAGTGAATGGACATTTCCGGTAGCTGGTGAACGTGCCAGGCCCAGTCGCAGTTCACAATGCCAGAGACCCCAAGTCCAGGGACCAAACAGACCGGAGACGAGGCTATAAAACCAACAACCACACACACACACACATATATACATTCATTCTGGGCCAAAGCCAAGCCCAGCTGTGAACCTTGCCCAGCTGAAGGGCATATGCTTAGCTCCTGCATAAAACACACACACACACACACACACACACACACACACACACCCACACACACACTAACACACACTTATAAAGATGATGTACACACGTGATACTTTTTGTTACTCTTTTCAATAATGAAACCATTTACGATTTTCACTTAATTTTGTATTTTAGAGAAAATATTTGCATACTTTTTTTTTATTTTGCAAATTTTGTTATAAAAATATTGAACAACGAATTTAAAGTTACTATAATATAGGGGAGGTATTTTAGTATGATTTTTGGGTATAAATCTTATATTTTCTTTTCTCAAAACTAAACTTTTAATTCTCATTGAAGAGTTACTAATATTTCTAACGAATCTTTTTTCTAGAAAAAATAATAATAAATTCAACAGATAACGGAGCACAAAATCAAAAAATAAATATTTAGTTCGGCATTAAGTCAGCGTATTTCTTGATTAATTTAATATTGTCGTTCGATCCTAAGCATTTTTTTTTTCAAGAAAATTTTCTTTAGTTGCTTTTGAACCAACCTTAACGCATTCCATAAATAATTTTTTTTTTCAAAAAAGTGTTTTAGAGCATTCAAGTTTCGTTATTTGTCAACTGATTTATTTTGACCATTTTCTACGTTTCTTTTTTTTCGTCTGGGCTTCGCTCATGTGTAATTTTTTTCAATTAAAATGATTTGAGCAGACAACTTTGAACGCTGCTGGTGCTGCTGCTGCTTGCTGCTGGTCCGCTCGAGCCTTTTCTGGCCACAGAAATACTTTTGCCAAAATCATAAATCATGCTGCCTGGCAGCGGGCAGCGGGCAGCGGGCAGCGGCCAGAGGTAGCGTTAGGTCAGAGCAGACATGAATCGCATTGGAAATCGACATCAGTAGTTGCTGCCAGCACCAAAACGAACCAAAAAAAAACAGAAGAAAAAAAAAAAAATACAAGCGTTGACAGTGCGCAAAAGAGGAGAAGAGTTTGGGGGGGAAACAGAGTGAGTGAGTGAGGTTGGCCAAGTTTCGCTTTACTTTTGAAATAGTTGCAAAGTGGAAAAGTTTGAGCTGCCTGCCGCATCATCAGCTGCCACAGTCTTCGTTCGACACACACACACACACAGCCCCCACAACTAATGGCAGTTAATGTTCGCATTTGGCATGCAGAATGCCTCGAAGAGTCAAAGCTCAAAGTGGAAACGCTGGCATATCAAAATGGACTTGGGATCTTATCCTGCTACTAACTGCTGCTGCCGCTGCTGCTGCTGCTGCTGTTAGCTTTGTGGTCAGTTAGCAATAGTTGTAGTTTGGGTTAATAAATGGGTCGCTTTTTGTCATTTATCAGTACAAAAAAAAAGTATACAAAATCAACAACAAAAAGCATAACTTGGTCAACATTTTTTGCTAAATGTTCAATTGCCATGCCAAATAAAATTTAAGCGTTTACGTTTGTCGGTCATTTGGCTATTTATTTATTTACTTATTATTTGTTTTCTGTTTTTTTTTTTTTTTTTTGTTGTCGCTTATTGTATTGAATAAGAGGTTTGAGGTTTCTTTGAGTTTGGTCGGCACGTTGTTTTTAATTGCCGTGACGTGTTTGCACTTTTTTTTTTGCCTTTTAGAGCAAAATTCTTATTTGTGCTTCGAAAATTGTTTAAAGGGCATATTGAATTCCACTAATGGCAAGTAGAAAAAATTTAATAAATAAAAATAAATATTAAAATATAAAAATTCAATCAGGAATGAAATTTTTTTCGTCATCGTAAATGTGTCAAAATGTGAATCGATATTAATTTACAGATCAAGGATTTTATTTTTTTAAAAAAATTATAAATTTATTTTAAAATTCTATTCACAATTTTTAGAAAGAAAAAAAAATGGAAAAAGGATACTTAATTAACACATAATTAAAGTCAAATTCGATTCAAAATTTCAATGAAGAAAAATATTTTTTTTATGATTATTTATTTTGTTCATTTATGGCTTTAAAAATCGTAGTTAGTTTCTTTAGATTAAATTTTATCAGTAACCTATTAAAGAAACTTTAAACTTCAAAACCTTAAATTGTACTTCCTATCTACATCCTACCAAATATCTTGTCAATCCTCTTGGCTTAAAACTTTGCTTAATTGCCAAAAATTATGAAATTTGTTTTGCTTTTTAGCAAAGTGTTTAAGAAGTCGGATATATATTTTTGTTGGATTTAAAACTGTTACCTTCTCAATTGTTGTTCTGGTTTGTTTGTTTTTGTATTTTTGTTTTCTGTCATTTGGGGCCACTTGACGCTTGATTTACTTAGTTAGTGCTTGGCCGCTTCACTGGCCAAATTCTAAGCCAATTTTTTGGCTTTGCGGCCTCCGCAGCAAGTTTGCTGCGACCTTGTCGTGAATGCCTTTTAGTACAACACTTGTTGTCTCGATTCGAACTCGATTCAGCTCAAAGTGTGGAGTGTGGTAAGTGAAGTGGTTGTTGTTGTTGTGCTCTACGGTCTAATTGTTGTTGTTGTTGTTGTTGTAGTCTCCCCGTTGCGACCATTCAAATGTTGCCTTGTTGGTTTTTCGACTGTGCGACTTTGCGACTTGACACAATCTTGCTGATTGATTGATAAATGACTTTTAAAGTTAATTACTGAAATCAAGACAAGCATGTATCTCACTCACACAGCAATCCAGACAGACGGAGAGACGGAGATAGAGCGGGAGTAAAAATATTCTGAAGCCAAGTCTTTTAATACCTAATATATTTATATAGAAAATTTTTATTGTTGATGAAATTCTTGCAAAAATTATTTCTATTAATTTCTTTTCAAATTGTGACTTGAATTCTTATTCATTACCGATTTATCGATAAAGAATTGAGTATTGAGTTATCGATAGGCAATTTGAAACAGTTATCGATAACTAAAAACGAAGCTTAATCTTAGTTTGATTCAAGGAAATTTAGATTCAAAATTTGTAAGGGTAAGTAAGAAAGAAACTTACCAAACTTATCGATATGTATCGTTTTTAAAGTGGGCTGGTGGGATTTGAGCCCGCAACTCGTACTTGAGTCAAGAATTTTTGTGCTTGATTTAAGTGTTTCTGGAGCTTAGCTTGATTCTAATTTACTTCATTTTACATAAAGGTTTTTATATTTTTAAGTATCTTCAGACTCATTTCAAGTATTTCGTACTTAAATCAAGATAGTAATTTTAGTATTCCGAAAACTTAACTCGAGTACATTCGAACTTAATATTAGCACGTTTTTTTTGTATTTAATACAATCACGTTTGAGTTTGAGGAGCTACAAAAAAAAAGTTGGCAAAACTTCATTAATTTAAATTTATCGACTAATCGAAAGATTTGTTGTAGTTGTTGAACTTGTTCCTCAGTTAGCTTGTTCTTGAGATAAACAATGGAATTTGATTCGTTTAATATAAATAACTCGAATGCATTTGAGTCTGATTTTTAATTGTTGGTGAAGGGGTTTCAGCTTCGTAACTGTTGCTTGGCAACGTTCTTAATAACCCTTGCCGTTTACTGTTTTACAAAAAATAGTTGAAACAATGCATTGATAATACATTAATTGATTGATGCGGCCTTACATAATTGCAACACGTTGTCTAGTTAGATGGATGGATGGACCGAAGGATGAAATGGCGTTTCGCACCCTCCACAGATTTGCCCACATGCTTTTGGCCCCTGATGGATGATTGAAATTTGAGGCGCGAGCCAACTTCAAGTACAGTTAATTAGGCGCAATCAATGGACGAACCAGCAGCAGCAGCGAAAAAAAATATATAATTAAATCCAATTAATTTGCAGCTGTCAAAGTGTGAGGAGAGTTGAAGCAACAGCAAATAAAATTAAATAAAAAAAAAATGAAGAGAGAGTCGAAACCAGCAGGAGCCACAAAATTACGTACTTAGAAAGCAAAGGCTTGAAGGCGTTCTAATTGCAGTGATTTTTTCTTCTTCAATTTTTTTTTTTTTTTTTTTTTTGTGGTAGGGTTTTGGGTAGTTTGGCACCTCATCGATTCGAGCCACGTCATGCAGAGGCATTCAGGCATTTCGCTCATTTTTCGTGTTAAGCCTGCATTCAGCACCCAAGTCAATTTGCCAATGCGCCAAATTTGTGCGTAGTAATGATCAACGGCAAAGGGCGACAGCGACAACAGTTAGGGGTTGGTATTTAGGGGTGCTGTTGCTGCTGCTCTGACTGCCCTGACTGCCTGTCTAAGACGTGACGTAAATCAGCGTTTTAAGTGTTTTTTGAGCTGTCAACGGCAACGTGGCAACTTTGTTTGCCTGCTTGCAACCGAAAAAAAAATACACCAACAAAAGAAAAGCAAAGAAAAATGAAGCAAAGCAACAGCTACACAAATCAAGCTGACAACAAACAATTCTTAAGCGTCAGCTCGTCGCATTTGTCGTGCTCTACATACTATTAAAAATTGGTTTAAATCAGACAAAAATACAAAAACCATAAAAAACAACTGATTATGACCTTTAATATTTATAATTATGTATGTTGATTGAACTGAAATTTATGTACAAAAAAAGATTTATTCTAAAATATTTTGTATAACGTTTGAAAAATAAAAATATTAAACCTAAGACAAATAATCATGAATCGAATTTACTTTGGATAAAAAATAATATTTTTGGTATAAAAAAAGTTTTTTTCTTAATGCAGAAAATTAATATAATATTTTTAGTGGCACTGTGGAAGTGAAAAATAATTAGAATTAAAATTACAGATAAAGAAAATCAAATAAGTTATAATTTCTTTAAAATAAATCTAGAAAAAAAATTATTTCATGACTTGAAATATTTTCTTGGCTTTTATATGATTTGTAAATAAAACCATTTGTTTGCAATTTTTATTATCATTGAAGTCTTAAAGTGGATCAAAAAATCATTATTTTAACTTGTTAGAAACATTTGAAATTCTGCATCAATTTTGATGTTTTAATATATGAGTCGAACTCAATTGAATTGAATTGCAAAATGATCAATTTTCTTAAAAACTTTCATTTAAAAAAAATTAAGAGAAAAGTGTTAAACTTACAAGAAATGTTGCTGCACTAAAAGGAAAATTCTTCAAGGAAGAGTTTAAAGCAAAACGTATCAAGTGCATATGGAATGTTTTATGTAGTATATTTGAAGTTTAAGCCTGCAGACCACTTGTATACCCTGTAAATCATATGGCAAAGGGGTTGCTAGTGGCATGGCAAATGGCAGCTAAGCAGCTTGCCAAGTGTATGACAAGTGTGAAGTCCACAAACACACACACACACACACACACACACACACACACACACACACACATAGAGTTCAACATCTAAATCAAATTAATCTTAGCAACAGAGACTTTTTGCTACTGTTTCTGTTCTGCTTTTCACACTTCCTCTAACTGTATGCCTTTTTGCCAGCTTGGTTTGTTGTTGCTGTTGTTGGTGCTGCTGTTGGCTCGTCTTGACTCCACTTTGGCTAGGCTTGGTTCAAGTGGCAACTTGTTAAATTTACGCAATTCTCGAGCACTGTACACGCATACACAATTAGGCAGCATAGGCAGGCCGACAGAAGACGGAGAAGGAGTAGGCGGGGCGGGGGTGAAGTGGTGGTATATGGCAACGGCAGGCAAAACTCTTGGCTCAGTTACGCAAACAGCAAATCAAAAAACCATTTGACGGCACTTTCATCATCAACAAAAGTGGGGGCATGCGGCATGTGGGGAATGGGGCCTGCGTCTGGTCTTGCCTCGCCTGCTGGCACCTGCTGTTGCTGACACATTAAAACTGCCAATAAGTCGACGCCTGCCGTCTCATCCACACACACACACACACACACACACAAAAAAAAGTGCAATCGCCTAACAACAACAACAACAAATTGCAGTAAGCCCTTAAAATAAGCTGGCAAGTCATATTGGCTGGCAAAGTCTGCAGGCTGCCTGACTGACTGACTGGCTGACTGCCTTTCCTCTAACCGCTTACTTTACTAGCTTTAATGAACGTTTAAGTCTGGCCAAAGCCTTTTTTGCATTTGGTATAGTGTGCTCGTTACAGTGTGACCAGAGCAATGCAAAAAGTACACAATAATTGTTTTGTAATATTAAGATTTAAATATAATATTTTTAAGGAAATTTTTCATACTTTTTTGATAGATTCTTAAAATTATTTAGTTAAAGTAAAGTGATCTTTTTTTTATATCGAGCTGAACTTTTTTTTTAGATAGGCAGAGCTTCAACTTAAACTAACGTAGTATTATAAAGAATATTTTTTGAAGTTAGCATTTTATATTAGATTTTTAATATTAGTTCTAGAAACTTTTCATACTTAACTTTTATTATAAGCAAATCGCAACTTATTAGTACTATCTTCATATATTGTTTTTATATTTAAATGTTTTAAACATATTTTTTGCATAACAAATGATGTGACTCGTTCCCGGGTTCTTTGCCTTTAGATATCGTCTAGCAAACGGAAATTTGCTCAATGCCCCCGTGTGTTGACTTTGTCTACGGCAAAATATTTTGGTCCAATCATTTTGGTTTTTTTTTTCATTTTTCTTTTTTCATTCTTTCTTTTTTCGTTATTTTTAGGTCAAGTGTTGCCTTGGCTGCTGCTGCTGCTGCTGCTGACGTAGCAACGCTTTTTTATTTTTTATTTTGTTTTTATTTTTTTTTTTGGAGTAGGAATTAAATATCAAGCAATACCTCATGGGTGTTGTGTGTTGTGCACACATATGAGCCCTCGTTGTTGTTGTTGTTGTTGTTCTTTTTTCTTATAACAGCTTTTGCCATTGCCCGAATCTTTGGTTTTTTTTTTTGCTTTGTGCTTGGTTTGGCTCTTTGTGCTATCGGCCTCCTAGCCTTTTTTGCATATCACCATCATCATCATCATCATCATCATCATCATCATCATCATCGAAGTAAAGTTTGCTTCTGCTTTTGCTGTTGTTTGTTCTGTTGATATTTTTTCGGTGTTCAAAAGCCCACACATCACTTTAACTCTGCCTTTATTTTCCTCTGTTGCCCCTCAACACCAACAACAACAACAACGCCACCAGCACCTCTGTCCAATCTGCCACGTCTTTGTGCATGCTTTGCCCTTCCATTAGCCCCCCCTCCCTTCACACATTTCAGTTCTCGTACATCAACTTGAAGTTCTTGTGTTTGGGTTAAGTGAAAAGTGATTGAGCAGATTTTTGTTGCGAATCTTTGGTTTCATCTCTCTTTCACACACACACACACACACACACACCTCTCTCTATCTCATTGCCAATTTGTTACGGCCTCAATTGTTGTTGTTGTTGTTGTTGTTGCTTTGTCGGGGCAACTTTTGATGAAGGTAGCCAGCCAGCCAAGTGTTTTACTGTGTTAATTGATGTCTCTGCTTCGGATAATTCCATTTCTTTATCTTTAATGTGATTTTTTGTTGTTTTTATTTTCTAAGTTTGCACGGCAACAAAGATCTGATAAAACTTCAAAAAAGACAACTGAAAAAAAAACAAGCCAAAGTCAAAAAAAAAAAAAAAATTATTTTGTTAATGTTAGGCAATTGCGATTGTTGTTGTTCCTATGATGGGAATTTCCATGTAAATGGATACATTTCCGGCCATTATTTTTCTGAAGAATTTTCTAAAGCACAGCAAGCACAAAATTGTTGCTAGTTGTTGAGTTTAAACAGAATAAACCTTACCTCTTAACGAGAAAGTTTAAGTTTTTTTTAAATTTTTAATATACATCAAGCTATCAATCAAACTTTTTTTTAATACAATATTAACTTTTCAGTATAAAAAATGAACGTTTAGATTTTGTGGTTCATAACGTCCGAGCAGTCAATCAATCAATCAGTCAATCAATCAATCAGTCAATCAAGTAAATAGTTAAAGAAAATTAACGGCTTATCAATCCAAAAACTTTATATTCTTTGAGCATTCAATCAAATCAAGCCTTGATTTATTTAGTCTTTCATTTATCTTAGGACGTTTTTAGAGTATTTTTGACTTTTCAATCAAATCAATCATTGTGCAATTTAAACAAATATTAACTTAAGATTTCAGTAAATCTTGCTGTTTGGTCAATCAAGTCATTGGGTATGAAATAAATGCGTGATGTACGCATTGTCAATCAACAACTTAATCAATCAGTCAATCAATTCAGTAGTTGAAATAAGCCAGAAGGTTAGTCAAGATATTATCTCTCAAATATTTGAGTAGTCAATCGAGTTCCTAATTTATTTAATCTTTCAATCATTTTGACGATTTAAATATATTAAATACACTGTTATTCAGCACTAAAAATCTAAAATGCAATTGCATTACTTATAATTATTAGCCAGCTATCACATCCCATCAAAGCAAAGCACAAAGCAACGCAACACATCATCCAATGCATCGCATCAATCAAAGTGATCAATCAGCTTTTGTCGGCACCTTAGCTATCATCATTTTGATTGCTGTCGTTTTGTCGATTTCACAGATTTTCCCTTGCCCGATAACCAATCGGTTGTCTGTACGTGTGTGTGTGTGTGTGTGTGTGTGTGTGTGTGTGTTTCGCTGGCCCTCGATCTCCTTGTTGTTGTTGTTGCCAGTTGGCCGTTGGCGCTTTTTGCAGCATAAATCAAAAGCGGAAATTGCTGGCCAATGCGACGACGCATTTGTATGCAACACGCTGATGAGATGACTTCATTAGCATCTGTTGCCGCTGCCGCTGCTGTTTCTGTTGCTGCTGCTGAAGCAAGTTCTGATTGTTTGCACTTGGACTCAAACTGTCCAGACGGGCAAATCCAATCAAATGAGCAGCAGCAGCAGCAGCAGCAGCAAAAAGAAATTCACATTGCGCCTGTCGCTTGGGCGACAATTAGTGCGAATGCTAATGAAAAGCGCTGAAAGTGCAACTGTGTGTGTGTGTGTGCACTTCATTAGGTATATATGATAAAGAATGCGAAACAGCAACAACACCGACGCCAACATCATCTCACAAATGCCAAACCGAAACCGAAACCAAATTTTCAGCCGAGAATCAAGCTAATTAAGTTTCACTTCATCGTGGCGCATTCGAGACTTAATGTCTTATGCTTCATTATTATTATTATTATTATGTGTAAATATATATATTTATTTATTTCAGACAGAATTTATCATCGTTTCGGTTACGTGATAATAAAGATTTATGCGTTCCAAAAAAAAGCATTCCAAAATGTGAACAGAAGCTCAAAATCAACCACAAAAAATAACAGAAAAAAACTATATTTTACTTCTACTTGTTGTGGTTTAAGTAGAAAGAAAGAGATTGAGAGAAAGATGAATGCATTTTTAATTAACGGTTTGGTTTGCCGGCGCTCTACACAAAATTTTCTCAGAAAACTACTCGTTCGGAGCCATCGAATTAATTTTGGTTCGTTTCGTTCTTTACTCTCTTTTTAAATTATCATTTAACAACTTTTGATTTGGCATTCGTATCCTGTCGCTTCAAAAATTAGGCGGCAAACTTGAAACAAAACAACAACAAAAACCAGTTTAATTATAATATTTACTTTATGAACTAAGTGGAATCAAAGAAAAAAAACAAAACCAGACCAATTTGTTTGCGAGAAGAACAAAAAATGTAATCAGTCGGCTCCTTTTTGACTGGCCTGTAAATTATGGCACAAAACTCTCGTAGAGAGATAAGCGTAAGCAAAAGGTTAGAATTGAAGTTATTTGCCCCATAAAACATTTATATAACCTATAGGCCCCAACCCCCCTCCCTAAACAAAACAACATAATTCATTGCATTTACACACACTTTTCTTTGGTTTTCTTTTTCAGAGCAGAAAAGTGTTGTCTCAATTGAAAAAGCTGACAAAAAACGACAAAAAGATAAAGATAAAAGTGAGAGAAAATAGGAACAGAAGTTGAAACAAATTTGGTATTTGACATTTAAGCAAATTCCAGATTTTGGTTTTTTATCTCTGCCTTAAAATATTAAAGGTATTTTTTTCCAATATTTATTCCTGAAAGAAGCCTTCAATCTTGGAGTGTAATCAAATTGATTCATAGGGTTTTTGGGTCGGAATCGGCGGGGCAACCTTGTGAAATCTTTTGAAAAATTGTAGGAATGAAAACCTTTTGGTTCCCTGTTAAATCCTAGCCAGTAACAAAAAACCAAAATCACACACAAATTTGTTGCTTGTAAACCAAGTTTGATTGTAACTTAAATCTAACCACATTAAATTGCAATTGTTGCCGTTTTATGTTGTTTTGTCCTAAGCTGTTGCTGTTGCAGTTGCAATATTGCGGCACTGCAGTAGGCCGTAAATTTATGTTGTATTAATTTATTGCATTTGCTTTTATTCAGTGCAAAAATTGCAAAACAACCAAAGAGAAGTTAGAGAAAACTGAAATCGAAAAGGGGGAAAAACACCAAACAACCAAAAAAAAAATATTATTGTTTCAGGCCAAAAATATTGAAATCAACTTGAAAGTAAATGCAACTGAGCGGGGGTGAAGTGGATGTGCGGCGCGGGGTGAAGGGTAAAACAAGCTGCAATGACATCCGAAAAGGGTCTTGCAAGGGTCTTCTTCTTGCTCCTTGCTCGCTGAACATTAAGTTGTCTGCTGTTGTCTGTTGTTGTTGTTGTTGTGGCAGCTGCTTTGTTGTTGTTGTTGTGCGGCGCTTATCTGCATGCGGCGCAATTATTTCAGCTTGTCACACGTCTGCAAAACTACACTTGCGCAGGGTGGGGTGGAGGGGGGTTTGAGAGGGGCAGGGACAACAGCGCGTTTTGCCTTTTCTGAACTTTACAAATTGAAATTAATTACTTTGTGCCATTGTCCAGCACAATGGGTTGATGGAAGGGTGTGGGGGGGGGGGGGACCATAGAGTTGCCTTGTGGCATAAACTACGACAACATTGCCACAGCAACTTCTTCCCCCTCACGCATACACTCACACATTTTACACAGCAGTTTATTTGTTTGTTTGTTGCATGCAGCCACGCTTTGCCACGCCCTACGCCCTGCCCACCCCACGCCGTCTACTGCCACTTTTATTGCAATGCCCAAAGTGTGTGTGTGTGTGTGTGTTTTGTATGCATTTGTCATATTTACACCCGCCCCCCACCAACCCAACTCAACCCTTTCTCCACCATCTCTCACTCTCTCTTTGGCTCTCCCTCTTTTTGAGTGTCTCTCCATTTAGTTTGTTGTGTTTCTTGTCCAACTTCACTCTTCTTCTGCTTTTTCGTCTTTTTTTTGTTTTTGTGACCGCTTACCAAATTCCCCTTCATCCTCCCTGCTGTTGCTTCTTCTTTTTTGTGGGAGAACAATTTGGTTTTTGTTTATTTCGTTGTGCAAGTTTGTGCAAATTTTTGCCAATTTTCCTAGGATCCTAAACAATGCCTTGCAACTGCCCCATACCCTTAACGAACCACCTCTCCCTTTCTCTCTTCACCTATCTCCCTCTCTCTCTCTCTCTCTCTCTCTCTCTCTCTCTCTCTCTCTTGTAGCTGTCACTGCTCTTACAAGCTTGAAGCTCGCTGCTTAGGGTTTTTTGCTAAATACTACAATAGAAATTGCTGGACTGCCCCTCTACTCTGCCCCCTTTACTGCTGCAACCCCACCAACATCCTCCCCCACCCCTTGCATACCCCTTGTGGACATGCTGTCAGTTTTTTTTTTCTTTTCTTCATTGCTGTTTGTTAGAGTTTGCCGTATTCTGTTTCAAAGTTCTTTGTCATGTTTGTTGTTTGCCATGTTGCGCATACGCCGCATTTGCCAGCTTTTTCCTTGTTCCTAATTTGATGTTGTTGTTGGTGTTGCAACTGTTTGCCTGTCGCCTGTCGCTTGTCGCCTGTCATCCATCGCCTCAGCAAAAGGCAAAATGTTTTCATTTGCTTAATAGACATTGACAATGAAAACGACCAGCTTACATTTATAAGGTTTTTTTTTTTTTTTTTTTTGGTATTTTTCCCAATGACTTTCGAAGCAAAAAAAAAGAGACATAGAAAACATGAAACTTATTGTTTCTTGGTATTTTCAAAGCAATGGCTCAATAAACCCTTTATATATTTAACTTAAGGCATAGCTTTATTATTTTCTGTAAATGAAGAAAATTATTTAAACTTTCTTATTAGGTTTTTTGCTTAATAAATTCATGTGAATTATAATATTAAAAATGTTTGTACCGTAAAAATTCGTGAAGGTTCTTAAATTACATCACTCTTTTTTTTGTTTAAAATAAACTTATTTACTAGAGATCAAATTCCACGAATATTATCAAATTATTTGTGATAAAATATTTCTCCAAATTAATTGTGAATTTTTGCCTTTAATTGCTTGAATAGGCATCCCGTTTTTTGTGTTAAATATTATACTTTGCATTATGATGTTTGAATTTGATGTTCTAGTTAAGGAGTTAATACTGTTATAGTGGTTGGCAGTTGCTCAAACTATTTCATAAGAAGAAGGATAATCTTTAATATTATTATATTTTAGATTTTTAATTGGTGTTTAACCTTTTCATTACCATCAAATTTATATAATATTTTTATATATAAAATCCATTTAAATTGTTTTTTTTTCTGAGATTAGATTGCACAAAAATCCAAGCTCAGCTCAAAGAAAATTACTAATTGGGTATAAAATGTGCAAAAAACTTAACTAGAATATTTACTAGGAAATAACTAGAAACTGCTTGTAAACAAAGCTGTGGGAAAACAAAAATAAAAATGCTAAGCCAATTGAGGTGAGAGCAACAACAACAACAACATCCATGTATATTAATGATAGGGAAAGGCTTTTAGAAAAAGAACAACAACAACAACAAAAATCAAATAGAAAAATATTCAGTACTTATTCGAGTTTAAATCCATCAAAGGGAAACGTACGATGTGGTCTACAAAGTATCCATAAGTAGAGGGATAGAGATAAAGCATAAAGCATAATGTTGTTGTTCTTGTTGTTTTTGTTGTCGTAGCTCAACATAAGTAATGTGTGTAACCAACACACAAACACACACACACATGATCTAGTTGGAGACAGTCGAAAGACAGACACATCTGCATGTGGCAGTGGGTGGTTGGGTTGGCTTGTTGTTGCAACCAACTTGTTGCATGTCTTGCAAACTGAAATATCGCGCATAATTGTTGCATTTTTCTTTGCGGTATTTGTGTATGTGTGTGTGTGCATTTGAGTCATTTGTCAGCATGTTTTACAACAGTTTTTCTAGGGCTTTTGGTATACTTTTTCTGTCTGTCTGAGGAAGGAGTGCGGGGGGGAGGGGAGGGGTTATGCATCGATGTTACAATTCTCAGCTTCAATTTTCACATCCAGCCAGCTGCTTTCTTTTTATTGCTATGTACAACAACTGCTTACCACGTTTGATCGCTGACGTTTGCTTGTTGACGCTTTTTGTTATGGTTGTTGTTGCTGTTTTGTTTTATACCCTGGACACATTGCCTGGGTTGTGCAAGTGTATGTCATAGGCGAAAGGAAGCATGTTCTATATACATATATGTACAGTGGGTATAATAAGTGACAGCTTTGTAGCAAAATAGATTGAGTTATTGTCATGAGATTTTTTTATTCATACAATTATGCCAAGAATTTTCCATGAGCATATAATTTTTTATTCATACAATTATTGGAAACAAATAAAACAAGTTTTATCGATTTATCGATTTCCGATAACAACACGTGTCGATAAATCGATAAGTGTATCTATCGTTCGGCCTACAAAAGTCTAATCAAAATAAAAAAACTTAAAACACATTGCTCGAATATCAAGCTAATACTTATTATAAGTAATATATCGATATATCGATAGCCGATAGCAGCAAAATTATAAAATTGATAGAAATTGTAGAACATAAAATATTTTTTAACAAAACACAAGTATTTCGACTTATCGGTTTCCGATAATAACATTAATCGATTGACCGATAAATTTGTCTATCTTTTGGCCTACACCTGTCTTCGCTTTACAAAATAAAACTTCAAATACATTACACGAAGATCAAGTAAATTGTATGTATAATATATTGTTAAATCGATAAACGATAACAGTTATAATGAGAAGCCGATAGACATTGTAGATACATAAAATATATTGTTACAAAACACAAGAATTTAAATGACACCCAACTCAAAGTAAGAAACTTTTGAAGTTCAAGGGGTATCTTCAAGTCGTGCCTGCTCTGACTGGGTTACTCGGTGCTGTGATTTGTTGCTAACATTGTTATTGTTGTTCCCAATAGAGTCACCTATATAAGCGCAAAAGGCTTTTGCTCTGCTCCGGCTGCCTACTGCTGCTGCTGCCGCTGCTGTTTGATTGGCGTTGATTTGCCAACAGCTGATTAACGTTGGCCTAAACGCTTGCATAACCCATAACAACCCAAGACATTTAGACTGCATTCAAACCTAAAGCTCGACTCGAAGCAAATTATAGAGCTGCCAGACTGCCACAATATTGCTGCATGCTGCACGCTGCCGCTGCTGTTGCATTTACGAAACGCGACGTTGACTGTTGACGCCGCTTGGCGCTTGCGCAAACGCGCCAACCAAATTGCAGGTGGGCCCAAAATGCAAATTGAAATCATTATTAATTATAGCAGTCAGCTTCCGTCCTAGACCCCAAAAGCCCGTTTGCACAAACACACACACACATACAGCTACATAGAAACAAAGCTTCCAATCAGATTAACAACGCTGCCAAAATACCCAAAAACAACAACAAAGGCTTTCAGCATATGTGTGGGGAGTGGGTAGGGGGAGGCATGGAAGTGTCTGGGAAATGTTTGCAATTTTAAGCGACTTAGCTTAACAATTGTGCCAACAACAACAGCGTTTGTGTGTGTGTGTGAAAATTGCGTAAATGCTGCCAAGGTTTTTGCTTTGAGTTTAAGAACTATTCAGAAGTAAAAAGCTTAATGCTCAAATTACGCAAATCTCATGCAAAAGGGTGCTCAAGATGAAGAAGAAGAAGAAGCGTTACAAACGAATTCAGTTAATTAGTGTAGATTATATATTTAGATTGGCACACATCCATACACACACACACACATATATCATCAAGCATTTGATTCACAATTCCTTAACAATGCTTTCCATTCAAAACGACTTTGGCTAAAAATGTTGGGGCATTGTTTGTAAAATAATTTTATGCTAGTTTTTTTTTATGACTGTTAATTATAATTTTATGTTAAATATCAGTCTAAAATATCCAAAGTTGGTTATAAAATATAGTTATAAAATATATTTCAATACCATGGCATTGATTGTTCCAAATAAACAATATGATATTGAGGAGCTAGAGCTTAACTTTATGTTTAAATAAAAATGAGATAATTTTGCAAACTTAAGAACTGTGTGAGTTCAGTATTATAGCTGCGGTACTTAAATATTTACTCAAGGCAAATATTTAGCCCATACTAATTTATTATCTTGCAGGCCAAAACTGTTTGAGAAAGAAAGTTGAAATTTTCTACTCAATTTTACTTATTTCCTTAGAATAAATGGATAATTCCGGCAACGAAAAAGTTTCCATAGAAAAAAGGGAAAATAATTAGATTTTTGAAAATCAGACCACAAAAAAATCAGGTTGTCTTTAAACTATATAAAATAAAAGTGTGACGATTGCATAGTTATAAAAAAATAATTTTAAATGGCTGATTAAAGGTTCTAATGAAATATTTTTCTTTGGAAAACCCTCCCGCAAGATGGTAAAAAATAAATGCTCTATTTCCCATACGAAAATTTTGTTAATTTAATTAGAAAAAAGATGGTTCTGACAAATTGAATAAAAACCCAGCAAACTTACAAAACTTTACAATATTATAAATATTTGTTTAGACATAAAAAATCACTAAAGCAGTTGAAAACTTAAATAAATATTGATATTTTACTAAAACCTCGCTTAAAAACTAATATAATAAAGAAATTTGACGTTGATTTTATCTTAAAATTTTGTCAATTATAGCAAAAATATTTTCTTTTGAAGCAAAAACGTTGTTTATTCATTTTCAAATATTTTATATAATTTTTTATCAACATAATATTAAATTTATCAAAAATAAATAAAGTATTCTATTCCTTTACTCACACTCTTTGCTTTGTTGCTTGCAAATTTTTGTTGGTGTTGGTGCAAGGCAGTAAACTTTTCGATTTGTAGTATTTGCATTCTGCACGAACCTCAACGAACCTCAACGAATCTCAACACCTAATCACCGTCCAAGCCAGTTAGCCATCAAATTAAAAATTGAGGCGAGAGAGACAGAAAAAAAACAAGGGGTGGATGGGCATCAAATAGTCGACTTTGATGCCTCGGTTGATACTTAGGAAGAGCTCTTGCCAAGGTTTTGCCTATTTGCCCGAGTTGGTTATTAGAGAGTCGAGTTGTTGTTGTTGTTGTTGTTAGTTTTAATGGTCAAGTCAAGTTGGCCGGGCAAATGCCGGGGCTTGGGACGTGTTGTGCAGCTAACAATCACCACCAAATTGACAACAATGAAGATGCTGCTGCTGTTGCAGTTACAGTTGCAAGCGAGGCGCGTGCAGCACCTGTCATCAAGCAGCAGCAGCAGCAAAAGATTCTTGCAACACACGCAACACTCGTTTGCATACGTGGACATGTTAATTTTCAATTGGTCACCCGGGCAAAACTGGCGAATGAGGCGGCGCGTGGAGTTCGGAGTTCCGTGGGCGCATTGAGATTGAGTTGCCGCCGCAAGTTGCTGCCGCTATGGCAATTACCCAACTGCTTGCCACACGGTAGCAGGTAGATAGGTAGCTCACAGGCAGGCAGGCAACAAAAACAACAACAGCACAATAACAACAATTTGCAAAGCAAGCGAGGAATGCGCCATTGCCATCGGACTTGGCAATTTCATTATAATGATAATGATAATGATGATGATAGCAGCAGCAGAGGCAAGTTGCCGCCGCTGCTTCAGTGTCTTCGATGCTTATCCGTTTTTAGAATATCAATTATAAGTCATTTACTTGGCGGGCACGTCCGCGCTTCAGTTCGGTTTCGGTCCACTCACCCAGTTCCACTTACACCTCAACTAGGCGCAACAAAATATAACCCCCCTCCCCCCTCTTTTCCACCACCCCGTGTCTGACAGCTGCGTGTCACAAGTGTGAAACTGTAAAAGTACTTTTTAATTTAAGCTCATTTTAATTGTGAGAACTTTATTCCCATTTTGTTTTGTGTCTCTCAAGATTCGAAATCACATTTAATTCTCAACTCTCTCGATTGCTTAAAAACAAAAACAACATAAAAAGCTTGTCGCAAGGTTTTTCTCATTTCTATTTTTGTGGTAATTTCGAATGTTGTTTTTGGCTTTTTTTCTTTTTCTATTCGGGCTTATTTAGCTGGAATTACATTTGATGGGTGTTTTCACTTGACATTGTCTCAAATTAGCTGGCCGAATTTGTTATTTAATAGCTAACAAGTTGTCTTTACTTAATACATATATATGAAGCTTAGGTTGGGATCAGTTTCAATTTGAAAAGTCGTTAAACTAGTTAACTTAACTATGTTGATTCTATCGCGATTTTTAAGAATTTATTTTAAGGTTTTTTGCTTCTTCTAATATTTAAAACAATTTTAAATATTATGGAATGATTTTAAAGAAAAGTTTTCTACTTAAATATAAATTGATTTTTATCTTTAAAACGTTCAATATACAAAAAGGATTATTTTTTTAAAATATTTTTCGTTGCGTTAAGTAATTTTCTCATCAAAATAAAAATTGTCCTGCCATTTGAAATGAAAACTAATTGAGAATATTTTCTAATACTTAAAAAAATAAAAAATTTAATTTGAGAATAATTTATAATGCTTAAAAAATACAACATTTAATTTGAGAATATTTTATAATTCTTAAAATATACAAAATTGAATTTGAGAATGCTTATAAAATTTGAATTTTATAAACCCTGCTATATAGAAAATTAATTAGTATTTATATTAATAATACGAAAATTATCAAATATTTGAAATAATATTTAGCGTCGTCAAAAATGCAAAAATAAATTAATACATTTTAGTTTGATAGATTTGTTGAATATTTGCTTTAAATCTCATTTAAAAAATGTTTGCTAAGTCAACAAAAAAAGTTTTCAAAATTATGTAAAATTTTTTTAACAAAAAAAATAAATCAATAATATAATGTTAAGATAGTTTTCATTGCATAAATGCAAGTTGTGAAATTAAATTAGATCATTAGCTTTTAGGATGTTTTTTGGGGCGGCCCCAAAATATTTGTTGGCAATTAACAATTTTGCAGTTTCCAATTAAATGCAATTAGTTTGCAAAAGAAAACTTTTAAAGTTGCAATACCAAAATAAAAGAAGATGATGCATGCTGCAGCTGAATTTGAGGCCAACACCTGGCCAGCTGCCACGCCCTCAAATAAAGGCAAAGGTAGGATATTTGTTGTTGTTGTTGTTGTTACTGCGGCCGCCCAAAAGTGAATGCAGTTGGTTGCATTTTTGTTTTTTTTTTTTTGTATTTTTATGATGGCCATTAATTGAGTTTTTATCTGTTGTGGATTATGGCCCGATATAAGTTGTGGTTGTTGTTGTTGTTGGGCTATCCCAAAGGGATTTGGCAATGCGGCGCCTGCTAACTTGGCTGCAAGACTGGCCAGCGTTTAATTGATGCGCCAGTTAATTAATTGTAACAAGTCTTGCACAGTACAAAACACCGCAAATGATACCACCACAGCCATTTATGGCAGCTGTTAGCTCAGCGAAGAAACAAAAAAAAACAGAAAAAGGGGAGCTTCGAGAAAAATCGACCTCATAAGCACAGGCAGCTACGTTAACTACCTGACAGTCCCCACAAAAAAACAAAAAGGCTGAATGGAAGTGGAAATAAGACACAAAAACCGAATGAAAGAACGAAAGAAACAAAAACTAAATCATTGAAGACAGCAGCAGCAGAGCCAAAGTGGGTAGGAGGGGAAATTTAAAAACTCAACTCAAAACTGGACCTGCATCTGAACCCTGGACCTGCCTGCCATCTACTCCAGTTTGGAGTTGGGGTTGCGTTTTTGAAGCTGGGCGCTGGCTGCTGTGGCATGAACTGCGCTACACCAAACGGCGTCTTGATGCCAGTTGAATGAACAAACATAAAAACGAGGCGAGACAACAACAGAACCTGAAGTCGATTGTGTAGCAACTGCAAATTAAAGACTAGCAAATACACTAACATCAAATAAAAATTATGGAAAATTTTAAATTTGTTTTTTTTTATCCTATTTTTTGTTGTTATTTAATAAGTTTAAATAGTAATATTAACTGTTGAAATAAAAATATGAATAAAAAATAAATATATATATATTAATAATAAGGATTTTTTCTATTAAATAGTTATTATTCATGTTAAAAAAATAATTATTTTTCTTTTATGCTGAAAAAATGATTTTGAATATTATTTCTGACATAAAATAAATTTTTTTTAATATTTTGTGTGCATTAAAATCTTTTTTTTCTGCATACATAATGAAATAGTTTTAAAAACAAAATGACATGTTATTTTAATAAATTTAATTGCAAGTTTGTTACAACTCAAAATTCTAAAACATATGGAAATTTTTTTTTTTAACTAATGCTGGACTGAGAACAAAATGTCACACAACGCATCATATAGCCAATGGACACCAAACACACGTCAGAGCCTATTATAAAATGTTGTGCTGAATATAAAAAATAAGTTGAAAGAAAAATAAAAACGAAAGACTTAAGGCACAAACTTGCGCTAGCATAAGTGCATGAGCTGGTGTGTGTGTGTTTGTTGCAAAGAGTGAGTACGTGTATTTAGGCCCGGTTTAGAATCAGCGCTCGTTGCCCGACAGACATTCCGATGCAGCAGGTGTTTAGCATAAGTAATTGATATTCTACACACAATCACTGCGAGGCAGCGGCAGCGGCAGCGGCAGCAGCAGCGGCAGCAGCAACTTGACGTGGCATAAAAATCGTAAGCAGCAACTATGGGTGCAACAAATTAAATGAAGCAACTTGAAATTGCAAAAGCAAACTCAAAGTCAATTTGGCCCAAGCAGATGGAAATTAAGTTGGAATTGGAATTGCAAGTTGGAAAGCAGAACTTGTTGTTGTTGTTGTTGTTGTTGTTGTTGCACGAGAAACGAGATGAGCATTCAGTTAAAAATGCCCCCAATGAAATGATGAAATCAAATGCTGAAGGTCCAACTACCTAAATCTCTGGCATAACATCATTATTTATGATTATTATTTAATATGAAATTTACATAAACGCTGAAAAAAAAAAAAAAAAAAAATGCGAGCAAAACTTCACACAAATCAGAAGCTTATTGATTGACCATTTAGCTGGTGTTCCATTATTATTGCCATGATTATTATTATTTAGTTTGGCGTCACACACACACACACACACACACACACAAAAACCAGATAGCCCAGACAACAATAAACAACAACAACACCTTCTTGACTAAATGACCGCATGGCGTCAGTCGGCTGTCTATATTTTTATTTTTTTTTTTAAGATTATTGCTTTGATTTTTGCATTTGGTAGTCTCGCTGTAGACTCTCAATCGTGCGCCATAAGTTTACTTAGTAATTTATGTTAATTTTTCACTTTAGTTTAACATAAAAATCGAAACGCCTAAACAAATGCCAGCCTGTCGAGACATTAGACGCGTTATAGATAGATAGATAGCCGTACAATGTAATGTATATCTTTTTTTGCTTTTCTGTTATTGCCACACTGGCGTAGAAATAATATAAAAAAGGGTTTAATAAAAATTAATTGAGCATTTGTCATGTTTTTAATCAAACAATAATTAATATTGTAAGCTGCGTTTGAAGGAAATTTTGTCGATTTTTGTGAAAAGATAAAAAAAAGATGAACTAGTAAATGAGATATAATAACTTTGTTAAATAAGTAACACAAGCTTAATATATTTATGTTTTCTAAAATATAAAATTGCTTCTATTTAATACGTTAGTTTCTAAAGAGATTTTAATAGTAAAAGTATTTCTTAAACATTGTTATTTTGTATATTGTGTTTAAAAAAACTTTTTTTTAAGCAACAGATATATATGAATATTTATTTTTTATAATAAAGAGAAGAATAACAGCGAATTCTTAACCTTCTACTTAATTTTAAAGAGCGCTCAGACTTGAAATAATAATAATAATAATATGAAAGCCTCTATGTTAATAATGAACTCAAATCGAAAGTGGAATTCCTTAAGTAATAAACTAGAATCAGCCACATATATTAACTATTATTTTGAATATATTTTTTTGTAGTTAAATGTTAGTATTTTTGTGTTATTTCTTAAGCTAAAACTAAGTATTAGGCCTTAAATCCCCCCCTCTACACCCAACTATAAACTAAGCCACTGCAAGCTTGCATTGACTGTTTTTTTTAAATATCGTTGGCTATATAAAAAATTACATATCTGCATTTAGCCCAGTTGAGAGAAAAATATATAAAAAGCGACATGAAGAAAAATGGAAACCCAACGCCCACATGACACAAACAAACAGCAGAGACAACGGAATCTGAAGTCAACTTAAATCGCGACGCGACGCGACTCAAAACAGATTTCAAACATAAATTCAAAACAACAACAATAACTTTGTCGGTCGAAACCATTTGGCATTGACTTGTGACGAGTGCGGCAAGCAATTAATGCAAAAGGTCAGTCCAAAGAGTTGTGGTGAATTTTGTTTGCTCCGACTGCAACGGTGGCAACACTGGCTACAACAACACTAAGTACGCGGGGCAACCACTAAAAAAAAACCTGTAAGAAACGCGCTCGACAAACGAGGGCCTGCGGCTAGTTAGATATATGTTTTTTTTTTTTTTATTTGCTGCTTACCCCATGCAACTTGAGTTGCCAGTGCCTTGCGGTCAGTTATGGTTGTTGTTGGTTTTTTTTTATGTTTTATTTTATATAACATTATTTATATTTTATTTATTTGTGTGTGACACGACAATTGCGACGGCCAAGCATTTAATTATAATGTATTCAAGCTTGGCAAATCGTTATAATTGCCATTGCGAAACCTTCACAAAGAAAAAACACACCAAAAACCAGTGCCAATTAACAAGCGAAAAGCAGCAAGGGGCAAAGAGAGAAGGGTTTTTTTTATATACATATATTTTTTGATTAACATCGGTTAGCTATTGTCCATATATTTTTTGGGAATTTATTAGAGTAAAGTGCGCCATTTTTCTCTATACATAAAACTTTCTCTTCTACTTTTATCTGTTTGTGCTCATCATTAGGCTCGAGTGCACCACATGTGTGTGTGTGTGCGTGTGTGTGTGTGTGCTATGACCTTTTCCTGTTTTGATTACCGAATTCAACCGAAATGTCCCTTTTTTCCGTATTTGCTTTTTTCGTTTTCCCTTTTTGGTTCTTTGTTGGTCGACTTTCGAATTGCATGAATCACAATTTAAAATGATTCGCATTTGCCGTTAAGTAGCCAGCGGCAGTCAAAACCAAATTTCCATTGAACCTTTTTTTGTCTTCTTCGAATATGCCTTAGTAAATATATGTATTATTGCAGGGGTAGGTTAGACTTGATCTGAAACTTGGTATTTGTGCAAAATAAAAATTTTGGCTATATGAAAAAATAAAAATATATAAAATAAAACGATATTTTGTTAATTTTGTTTATGTTTCAACTATAGTTTGAATATTTTATAATTTTTTTAATAAGTTGATAATAATCATAATGAAATTTGCCGAAATATATTTGGATATTTTATTAAAATTTATATATAATTTCGATTTTTTTTTCAAAAATTTTTTTTTTTTGCTTTTTGTTTTTTCCCGTAAAGGGTATCTTTTGAGTCGTTGTGCATTCACTGCTTCTTGTTCTTTGATGACTCAACAGAAAAGAATACTTTGAGCGTAGACATGTTTCTTTAACATTTTTTCAGGCATTTTCATTAGGCATTCGCGATGATGGCAATCAGTTGTCCTGTGTTCTGTGTCCTTTGGTTCACTTTGGGTCATTTAGCCGCAACAGGATAACGGCCACATACTACATATAACCTTGACTTCCGCTTCTTCTTTTACATATAAATATTTATTTGTTTTATTTTTCATTTTTGTTTCGTTTTGCAGTTTGCGATTCCTTAAACGTATACCAATGATATACTAATTATGATGGCCTTCTCCCTTCGGCCCGTTATATGGCTCACTTAGTGCCGGACGTGTTCGTGATCTGTTAACAGGGTCATCGTCTAGTATATTGTATATTGTATTGTGTGTCTCACTTTCGTTATAAATGTTTAGTCATTTTTAGTTCGATTTTTTTCATTTCCATAAACATTCTCTCCTGCCTCAAAAGCAGTTCATAAGTTGACTTAAATGTAATATTAAATGTTATAATAAGATAAGTTAATAGCAGACCCGGCCATGCGTTGCTGTGGCCTCTTTTTTGTTGCTAATAAAAGTTGGTTTAAATTCATTCTTACATATAAAATCAATTAACATTTTATTAGCCCTACACATTGAACGCGAATTAAGTTTACATATTATTTTATTTATATTCTAAACAACAAATTCAGACAAAGCATAACAATACCATCGAATCTAGAGAACTTTCACTTATAAAGCAACCCGGTAGATTTCAGACTCATCGATAGTCTCATAGCTCAGTTTCAACAAGTCATATTAAAAACTGTTTGCAGTACAATTCGAGACATTTAAAATATTTAATTCGTGTACAAAACTTAGACTAAAAGTTTCAATGGCGACCTTTTACGGGAATCTTAGAAAAGCCAAGTTGTCGGCTCGTCAACGCATTGGGCAAGGGATGAGTGCGGATCGCGTTGGTGTTGCAGGGATGGAACGTTACCGCTTTCCTGAACCAGATGAACAAAATCCTAATGCGATGACTGATAAGCTCAATTTGGCAATGGATAATTTAGGCATAGACGCCGAGTATTCCTCGGATGACGACATCCAAAATGCAATAAAAGAACAAGAAAAAGAAGAAGAGGGTAAGTCAAAACGTTTTTGATCCTTCCGACTGTCGGAGCAATATTTCATAATATTCCAACTAAATAATTGTAATTAATAATATATAATTGTAAACAATATTATTTTTTAGGTAAAAAAGACGATAGTCAGAAGGTCAAAAAAATAGACAAGAAAACGTACAAGAAAAAGGAGAGGAACAAGGACAAGACCAAGAGCAATACCAAAACCAAGGACAAGACCAAGCACAAGAAAAAGGACAAAAAAAAGGAAAAGAAAAAGGACAAGAAAACGGACGAGAACAAAGAGAATAAAAAGGACGAGCACAAAGACAAGAAAGGAAGATCTAAAAATTTAGGCAAAAGCAGCTTTAGATAATCTGGATCTGGATCTATCGGGAGGTGATGGCTGGTGTTTGACGGTTCCTGACGAAAACTTATTTGTGGACACCACAGGATTACCAGAAACGGTGGAGTTAAAGGAACAGGAAGATACTGCAAGCCTCGAGGAATGAAGAATTGATGAAAGAAGGCTGCGTTTAACAATTTATGAATAAAATTTGTAACACATGAACGAAAAGCTATAAAAAATATATATATATAAATCGAAGTTTATGTAAACTCTATAAACTTATTAAAGTTATTAGAAAGATATAGGTTGCTGCTCTTCTTAGTTAAAGCTAAACTTAATCAAGCGGATTTAATCGCATTACAATTTATTGACAGGCTGAATCTTTCGTTATTCTGTCTTATGTGATGTGCGGTGGGCTGGGGGCGCAATGGGTAGGCGTGGCTGAATAATTTTTGAAGCAGCACGTTGGGGGTCGTTAGTTAGTTAGTAGACACCATAACGGTCGTTGCACAAACCAAATATACTCTTTTATCGAGTATAAAAAGCCTTTATATTTTTTTTTTTGAAAATTCTAATTACTAAAGCTGAGTTTCGACTAAATATCAACTTTGTTTGCCACGTTTTTGACGCATTGTCATTTATAATTCTTTATTATAGTTAATGTCCCTGAACCTTCCTTCCCCTTTTCGAATAGTTAATTGTCCTTTGTAGGTAGTTGGCATTTCTCCCTTAAATTGGCCTTCCTTTGTATTGTTTCATTGATCCGTTTATAAATATTGCTGGTGTGTTATTATTGTTATTGCTGCTGGTCTCATTGCCTGCTGACAATATTCCCATCCCTTGGTTCAATGTACATTTAAATCAATTTAACTGCCTGGCACACCCCCGCCCCACCAACTCCCACCCTCTGCCTACGCACTCGTCTCGTTAACAGCATGAAAATGCGTAGCAAAATTTTTACTGACCATTTTGCAATGGCCAAAGTCAACAGACGTCGTCGTCGTCGTCGTCGTCGTCGTCGTCGTCGTCGTCGTCGTCGCCGTCTTTGCCATTGTTGTTTGGCCATTCAATTAGGATATTAGAGGCATGTTCGATGGGGGGTAGGGTTGTGGTGGTGGGTTTAGGTGTGCCGAATGTACCGAACCTATTTGTTGCCCAACATCCGCCAATAATCCAAAGCTAATGTGGCTGCATGCCACAAAATGTGTGTGTGTCTGTATCGAAAGGTGTGTTGAAGAGAACTGTATGGAGCTCCCCTCCCCTCTACCATACAGTTAATTGAGTGGCATATATATATATATATAGTATATACATACATATATTTAGATATCTTTGCTGGTCATTTTTTTTTGTATTATTTCCTTTGGGAATTTTTTGTGTTCTAAATTGATATGCTAAGTAGCTCAAAGGCAAGACTATCTATCCCTCTCTATCGTTCTCTGTCTCTCTGGTTTTGGACTCATATATATATATATATAAATAAGGCTACCTGACTTACATCGTTTTTGGGTTTTTTTGTTTCTTTTTATTTCGGTTTCAATATTTATCACAGCTTTTTATCAAGTGACACGACAGGGAGACAGCATTTCCGTTCCCTCTGTCTCTCTTTCTCTCTCTCACTATCTCTAACTGTCCGAGTAGGGCACAAGTAGGTAGGTAGGTAGGTAGGGGGGCGTGGCACAATGTTGTTTCGTTTGATAAGAAAATAACAACCGCAGCGACAAAGCGACAAAGGCAATCATCGGCAAACAACAATGAAAATTCGTTGGTAATAAATAAAAAATTGTTTTTAAACAACTTAATCGAATTTGCGTTCTCTGATTGACTTGTACTGTCTTTATTTATATATATTCTACTATATAGCATTTTATATATGTAAAATGAGCGAGGTCTGCTTTAACTGTTTTTGAATATAAGTGTGACTTAAAAACTCTTTAAAAACTTTAGTTTTCTTGCTTAATTTGTTCGAATATTGAAAGGGAAAAAAAGAGGTTGTCAGTATTGTTGGTATACGGAAGATAGTTTAACGTGACAACGTCATAATAAAACAGTGATGAAATGATTGCAAACTTTATCGTCTAGTCGAGAATCTAGCAGCAAGTTGCTTTACATTACCTCAAATTTATTAAACAAAAAATTAATGCCTGAAAATATACTCAGGCTTTTCAGATTTTTAAAATTTTAGAATAATAAACCTGAATTGCCGAAATTGTTGTTGCTACTTCAAAACAAATAAAATTAAAAATTAAATAAAGAAAAAAAAAGTAAAAAGAAGTTAAAATAAACTTATTCATAGAATTTTGACGCGGTGTTGAACCCGGCTAGTCATGCATTAAAACATCAAAAACCAAAGCGCCTGTAAAGCAGCATCACGAGTATCTTTTGTGATGGCTTTGGAATAAATCAAGCTAAGAAAAACCTTTAAAAAAGATTTTTTAGTAGTATTTAACAAAAATACTTAGACTTTTATAAAATAATTTGTATAATAAAACAATAAATTTTTTTTTTTTATGTCTTTTAATATTTTATTTTATAAATCAACAAATTTTGAACAAAACTTCGAACACTAAACGATTAAGAAATAATAAATATATATAAAAATAAAATAATCTAACGATAAGATCAACCCTCGCCGAAAAACTGTTGTAATGCCATCTTATTGCCTGGCATTTTTTTATGCGTTCGCCTTTTGGCCTTTAACTCGGACATAAAAATAAAACCAACAACAACAACTAAGGGGCGGTTGGTGGTCGGGGGGTGGTGGTGGTTTTGTACTGGCAACAAATGCGTTTCCATTGTTGTTGTTGTTGTTGTTGTTGTTGTTGTAGCACAACACACAAATTTTATGACGCAAGTGCCTCGTAAAATGGCATTTGCTCTTGTTTCTTGTTATGTTCGGTCGTTGCTGTTGTTTGTTTGTTTTGTTGTTGTTGTTGTCGCCTAACATAGTCCTTGTGACTTTTGTTTGTATTCGGTTTTAACGCATTTTTTGTGTCTAATGGAGAGCCGTTTGCCGCCGCCGTACAAGCTTCATCAACAACTGACTAACTCCAACTTCTATACACTGCCCCTTTGCCCCATCTACAACACCAACACACACACACACACATCTACACCCACCCACACACATGTTAGGTATTTTTTGGCATTCCGAATTTCGGCTTTTCTTTCTGTCTTTTGCCCCTCTTTCTTAAACTTGGCTAGGAATACAACAACAGCAAATAAATACGTTTGCTGACCAACAACAACAACAACTGGCCAAGTGAAAGTAAAAATTCAACATTTTTTGAAAAAGAGAGCAACAACAATTTATTTTTTTATTTATTTTTTTTTAACAATCATTAAAAAATCCAAGCGCCAATATTACACATGTTTTGTTGTTGTTATTTATGCTTGTAATAATTATTTGTTGTTGTTGTTACTCAAAAACAAACAACAAGAATGTTTATTGTATGTTTTTTTTTTTGTTACAGCCTACAAAAAAAAAAAATACAAAAACTTGTTTCATAAATAACTTAAACAAGATCAGAAGACAGATCTAATTGATTGTTCGGAATTGTAAATGGATTGTTAACTAATTCGAAAGTCGATCAATAACAATGTTTCTAGTTTGTTATTAATAATTTTTGTTTTTTTCTCGAAATATTTACAACTTTAATATGTTTTCAGTTAATTTTTTTTTAATTGCAAATTAACAAGGCAAACATTTTTGTTGAGTGTATATATACAAACATTGTAACAAATTTGGGTTTTTCCTAAAATCAAATCGGTGTGACTTTTGTTAAACTCGAAAATTTGTTTCTTATAAAATTGATTTTTTAAAAATTTGTTTATTTTCTGCATAAAATTTAGTCAAGATCTAAACTTTGATTAAACATTCAATGTATGTCTTAATGATTAACGTATTTATCCTATATATAACTAAGTTTCATATACGGTAAATCCCTTACAAAACAAGTCGAAGTTCAAGTCGAACAAATGGCAAACAGGCACACAACATGAATGCGCGTGCGTTGCCAACGTTGCTGTCAGTCAAGTGTTGCGCAGTTGGAGTTTGAGTTGGAGTCGCTGTCCGACGCCCGCTCAGGTAGTCATGAATGAAAGAGCTCGATGTGTGTGTGTGTGTGTGCGATGTCTTTATCGAAACAATAACAACAACAACAACAGCCCACGACGTGTGGGCAGTTGGCTGCCGTTTTTCGCGCACCAAAAAAAAAAAACAACAACAACAACAACAGCAAAGTTGAATACGAAGCGAACTTTGAGCACGCGCACGACGGGCGAACGACGCGCGCATTTTGCCAGGATCGTGATATACCGAAACCAAAGCGTGCAAAGTGCACAAGCAGAGAGAGTAGAGAGTAAGAAAGAGAGAGAGAGTTGGCTACTGTCAAGTGTTTGCATGTTAAGGAGAGTAAGTTGTTGTCGTTGTCTTCGGTATGCTGCTAAGGTGAACTGCTGCATAATTATGTAGGTATGTTCGAATGAGCGAGCGAGTAAGACAGAGAGAGAGAGTTAGTCAAGACACATTCCCATCAATTGCTTTGCTTTTTTCTATATTCTTTGTCTTTGACATGGGGTTTTGTTTTTTTTTTTTTTGAGGTTTGAGGTTTTTGTGTTATGAGTTCTTACGTTTGTTGTTGTTGTTGTTGTTTCGCTCGTTTGGCAACCTGTAAATGATACAAAATCACACACACATACACCGCTGCAAAAACCGCAAGACATGGGCTTTTCTTGGTCTTTTTGCATTTATGTTGCATGATGTTGCATGTTGATGTTAATAATGTTGATGTTGTCGCTGGCAACATTTTGCGGCCAGCAAATTGAAGCACCGCAGCAAAACTTCTTTTCTTAACCCCCGCCCCCCCTCTCTATATATCTTTCGGTTGTATTTGTATGGCTTGCAGCAAATATTCGCCCCTATCGCACATCCATTCCCCAGTTATTCTAGTTGCAGTAGTTATAGTTACTGCAAAAAACGAACTGATGAACAAAATAAAAAAAAAAAACGAAACCAGTTATAATACACACCCTACCCCTCTTGCCACCCTCTGCCTGATCCCTTCAACCCTGTTGTGGCATCGTTCCTGTTGCTTTCCATACATTTTTATGAAAAGTGATTTCTTTGCATAAAAAATCCGACGCTCCCCAAAGTACAGTGAACAAAAAAATAAAATTGAGACTTTAATTAATTTAAATTTTTAAGGGGATAAAAATAATATAATGGCCCAAAGCATATTTAATTTTAACAAAAATACACTGAACAAAAAAATAACAGTGATTTTAATAACTTTCAATTATTAATGGGTACAAATAGTTAAAGCATATTTAATTGTGATTTAAAAAACATCAAACTTTATTTATACTTTTGTTTATTTTTTTTCTGTAATTTTTTTTGTTTCAGTCAAAATATTTTCTTCATTTGTTTTTTTGCAGTGCATTATTTACAGTATTAATTTTCTTATATTCTCACACGCTAATTTCTCGCAGTGCAGCATCAGTTTTGTTTGGGGTCCCCAAGATCCCGATTTATCCAAGCTGGACACTCTTCTTCTTCTTCTTCTTCTTCTTCTGCTTGAGTTTGAGCTGCTGCTGTTGCTGCCGCTGCCTGATGATGATTGGGTATAATGGGTTTTATGGAGCAGCTGCTGCTGCTTTTGCCTCGCACATATGTGTGTGTGTGTGTCTGTGTGTGTGTTTGGGGATATGTGAATGCTGCCTCGTTTTTATTTTTTGTTGTTGCTAGTTGATTCAAGTTTTGTGGCTCACACCTGTGCTGCCTTTTTCTCTTTCTCTCTCTTCCCCCGCCAAAAGCCTGACATTTTGAAATATTGCCATTGATTTGCTCAGCCAGCCAAGAGAGAGAGAGAGAGAGAGGGAGACACAAAGAGTGGGGGAATAACTGATTTTCGTTTGTTTTTTTTTTTTTGAATACGGTTTTTTATTCGACAAAGTCCCATTTGGCAGCCCCTCTCCACCCGAAGCCCCTCTCTTCCATCAATTGGTTCCCATGGCAAATGTTTTTTGCTGTTGTTTTTGTTTATTTGCTTGTCTTATGTTTGTTCTACAATTAACAACAACAAAGCGTAATGAGAGCGCACCGGCAATGTTTTAATTTGGGTCAAGCAATTGGCGTCGCCTTGCCACCGTTCATAATTTACCATAACCCCCCCCTCCCTATACCCCCTCCCACACGACCAACTATGTTGTCTTAGCCCAATCACATGCATAAATAAAACTGTTTATTTGTTTATTTTATATGAGCGCATAAAAGTCACATACATATGTTTTTTTTTTTCGTCTCTTATAATTTACTAGAACCACACGCAAGCACACGCATACACACACTAACACATATACAATGTCCGGGCCATAACCGAATTTAATTAACATTTTCGGCACGCATAAATTGTAAATCTTTTAGCATAAGCATAAAATTGTCTCTCTATCACTTCAAGAGCGAGCGCAACACACAGAAAGAGAGACAGCAAATCGATCTTGCTAAGAGAGTTTTTTTTTTGTTGTCGGTTCGTTCGATCGCAAAGAGCGTCTGTGCATGTTTGAGATTGAGTTCGATGTGTTGAATCTGTTTGGCTGCGACATGCATGATTGAGTTTAATGCATTTGTTGTTGCTGTTGTTGTTGCTTAACACTTGTCTAAGCAACTTGCTTCTGTTTTGTTGTTGTTGTTGCTGTTGTGTGTTTATAATTCTCGCATCGTTTAGGATCGTAAGTGATGGAAATTATATAGCTTTGAGCAGAGCGATAAAATCATAATAAAAAAAATACCACAAAACAAGTAGAAAAATAGGTTTTTTTTTTTAATGTAGTTAAAACAGAAGCGAAGACGCAATTGAGAAATATAGTTGTGTTATTACAGTCGAGCTTCGATATGACGAATTTTTTAAACGAACTCATTGCCAGAACATAGTAACTTGGCTTAGTCAAATACCATTTCCCTACGACAAATTTTGTCTTGTCCTCATTGAGCTTCGTTTTCAGGAAGTTCCACTGTATAAAAATTAATTTTTTTTAGTTTATTATTTTATTGTATTCGCTTTTATAAAATATGTACATGAAAATACTATAGGTAATCTAACAAACAAGATTTTAACGCTTATCGATTAATATCGATAAATATATTTTTTTAATATAGAACCTCTTAAGTAAAAAATTTGCTTATAAACTATTATTTTTGTTCAAGAACTTTTCTTTTTAATATTTATGAGTTTTAAGGGAAATTTTATTTTTGGTTTAGTTAGCTTTTCGTGGCTTCAAAGTGTGATTCATATTTTTTTTTTAATTTTCTTAGCACATTAATGAAAAGTTGGACTTTATTCATTATTAAATATTTTTTTTTTATTATTATTATTTCTTTATTTATTATTATATATTTTTTTGGTATTTTTTTTTTTGTTATTTAAAAAAAACCTCTTTAAATTGCAAACGTTGTGACAGTTTAGTATTATGCAAGACTTTTGATATAACAAACACTTACACCATGTTTAACTATCTGCTTGCCCCCAAAATACACACACAGACACACTTACTTGCAACAACATTCAACATATTCAACTCGTGCTTCCCAAACTGAATTTTACACAAAAAAAAAGAAGTACTATTATTCGTTTTGCTTTTGTTGTATGTTTACTTATCCCCCCCTCCCCCCCACCTACCTAACCGTCCACCCGCTCACTCTTGCATCAAGTGTTGTTACCACTTCAGTTGGGCAAAGAATCAAAAGACGATGTTTTTTCTTCCTCTATTTTTTGGTTTAGGTCAGATTTAACTTCTGAGTTTGCCTTTGGGCCAAAATAAAATCTTGTGGGCCATATATACATATATATATGTATATATATATTGTTTGAATCTCTATGTATATTCTCAATATCACCTGTTAGAATGCTTCTTCTATTCAATTTTGTTTTTTTTTTTTGGTTGCATTTTGAAAAATTAATATTTGGATTTTAATTAGCAGGGAAATTTACTTTGGGGCTTTTGCCTTTCTGTTTGCATTAGAGCCAGGCGGGTTGCACAGGTGTGTACTTGTGTGTGTGTGTGTGTGTGTGTATATTTAATTAGTGTAAACACACACACATATACATACATACACAGTCACGTCAATTGGTACAGCGGTAAATTGGTAGTAAAGTGCGGTGCAATTCGAGGGGGGGAGTTGGGCCGATGGCTGCCCCATCAAATATGCAACATTTGCTTAGTTACAAATTTAATTTTCGTTCTCTCTAGCAAATCGCATACGATATGCAATTTTGGCATAATGAGACACACACACACACACATATGTATTTATTTATTTATCGTTTGGCAATATACAAAAAAAGAAACAACAAATAGCCAACAAAGAGCCTTTGGCTTAATGCAAATAATAATAATAATTTGTATTGTTTACAATTTACAAGAGTTTTGCCTAATATATATTCTCGATATTGTTACATACTGTTGCTGTCCCTCTCCCCCGCCTAAACAGTCAAACAATAATAACAATATAAAGCCTTTTGTTAATGGCGCCAGGCCATTTAACTCTCTTCGGTTGGCAGCGAACATGTTGCGACTGACGCTGTTAAGTTAACATCGCGCTTATGTTAACTAACCAAACTGTTAAGTCAAAGTACTTAAAGGCCTGAACGCAAACGACAGCACAAGCGCCCGCATTTTTATGTGGCATGCCACATCACATCAAATAAGAAATTATGCGCCTTATTCAATTTTTACTTGTTTTTCTTTTCACATTATGCTCTCTGCTTAAGTTGGGAAAAAATGCAGCCTGTCAACAATTTGTAATGCGATTAATCCGCTTGATTAAGTTTAGCTTTGACTAAGGAGAGCAGCAACTTGTCTCTTTCTAATAACTTTAATAAGTCTATAGAGTTTACATAAACTTCGATTTATATATATATATATATTTCGTAGCTTTTCGTTGATCTTTTACAAATTTTATTCATAAATTGTTAAACGCAGCCTTCTTTCATCAATTCTTCATTCCTCGAGGCTGGCAGTGTCTTCCTGTTCCTTTAACTCCACCGTTTTTGGTAATCCCATGGGTTCCACAAACTAGTTTTCGTCAGGAACCGTCACACACCAGCCATCACAACCCGATAGATCCAGATCCAGATCATCTAAAGCTGCTCTTGCCAAAATTTTTAGATCTTCCTTTCTTGTCTTTGTGCTCGTCCTTTTTATTCTCTTTGTTCTCGTCCGTTTTCTTTTCCTTTTTCTTGTCCTTTTTCTTGTGCTTCTTCTTGTCCTTGGTTCTGTCCTTGGTCTTGTCCTTGTTCCTCTCCTTTTTCTTGTACGTTTACGTCTATTTTTTTGACCTTCTGACTATCGTCTTTTTTACCTAAAAAATAATATTGTTTACAATTATTTATTATTAATTACAATTATTTAGTTGGAATATTATGAAATATTGCTCCGACAGTCGGAAGGACCGAAAAACGTTTTTGACTTACCCTCTTCTTCTTTTTCTTGTTTTGGTGAATTTTGGATGTCGTCATCCGAGGAATACTCGGCGTCTATGCCTAAATTACCCATAGCCAAATTGAGCTTATCAGTCATCGCATCTGGATTTTGTTCATCTGGTTTGGGTACTGGCGGCATTGTAAAGCGGTAACTTTCCATCCCTTCAACACCAACGCGAGCCGCACTCATCCCTTGCCCAATGCGTTGACGAGCCGACAACTTGGCTTTTCTAAGATTCCCGTAAAAGGTCGCCATTGAAACTTTTAGTCTAAGTTTTGTACACGAATTAAATATTTTAAATGTCTCGAAGTGCACTGCAAACAGTTTTTAATATGACTTGTTGAAACTTAGCTAAGACACTATCGATGAGTCTGAAATCTACAGGGTTGCTTTATAAGTGAAAGTTCTCTAGATTCGATGGTACTGTTATGCTTTGTCTGAATCATTGTTTATAATATAAGTAAAATAATATTAATATTTAATTCGCGTTCAATGTGTGGGGCTAATAAAATGTTAATTGATTTTATATGTAAGAATGAATTTAAACCAACTTTTATTAGCAATAGGGGAAAAACATCCCAATAAAGGGAATACTCACAGCACAAGTCAAGCTAGCATCAATTTCTATTGGAATGACAACCGTTTCGATTAGCAACAAAATCAACTCTGTTTGAGTTTTTTTTGGTAAAGTCAAGAGCCATATGTAATATTCAGAACATATCAAAGTAATTATTCGTATTAAAGTAAAAATCAATAACGAAATTAAAATTAATTTGAATATAAATACCGTTAAATGAATATTATATGTTCATGAATTATGAATATAAATTGAATTTATTTAAGTTTTATATATGTAAATTGGTTTTCGTGCTGTTGTTGTTGTTTTTTGATTATTGCATTTAGTTTGGTGATTAGTTGTAATCCAAATAATAACGGTGCATTAAATTGTCAACATTTGTGTGAATTTAATTGAAAAATGTTGCATAAATTAATGGAAATAAATCGTTGGAAAGAAGGGTTGGATTTTTGGAATTCAAATAAGAAATAAAAATAATGCCTTAAAAATTAAATAGCGAAATAACCAAAATTCAAATAATTATATAAATGTTTTGGTATTTATTTGCACATTAATTACAAAGTAAATAAATACAGTCCAACTTCTTTATATCGAAAAGAAAATACTTCAAAATTCGTTCATATAAAAAATGTTTTTTCAATAGATTAAAAAGATTATAAGGAAGTTTTGTTACACTGTGGCTTGACTGAATTTAATTTAAAGTATTTATTGTTTTTTTTTTTGGGCATTACTTTAATCGAAATATTTACAATTTGCATAGATATTAGAATGCCTCAAGCTGCTTTCAGGCATCGCTTTGATTAAAAAAAAAAAAACTGTCGCCAAAAACATGGCACAAAGAGAGAGAGAGAGAGAGAGAGAGAGAGACAGGGTTGGACAAAAGGCAAATCGAAAGCAACCCTTAATGCCAAAAATAATAGCCTTAAATCTACAGTTAACGGGTGCATAACTGTAGTATAAGAAGAGAGAGGAGAGAGAATGGGAAAAGGAGAGGAAACGCAGTGTCGCGACGTGTTATAATTCAAATAATAAATTCCAATTTTACGGCCCTCTCTCTTTTGGCTCGGGTAAACGGCTAACAAATGGCCCTGTTGCCGTTGTCCTTATGGTGAAAAAGCGAGGGAATGAGGGGGAGGGTCTACCAGTTAAAGGGTGGCTTAAACCGCAAGCGACTCAAAATCGATTTAGCCAAATAAAACCAATAAAAATTATAAAGCCATAAAAAATTGTCAATAAAAAAAAAAACCGGAAAAAAATAAAATAAAATATATACATAAAAATATATAATCACATTAGGAGATGGTGGCAATAAAATGGTGGTGCGGGGGGAGGGGTGGTTGATGTTAGACCAACTGGTCTCAGTAAGTCAATCACTCCATCATTCAATCGTTCATTCATTTGAGTCGAAGTCAAAACCCAACAGCTTCTTGCGTTTGTTGCACAAATGCTTGGTGGGTGTTGGGGGGCACATAGAAACACACCCTTTAGACCACAACTCGACCCCCCCGACAACCCCCTCCTCATACCAGTACGTCTGCCAACCTAGCCGGCACTTATTGAAGCTGGCAGATTTATTGGAATTTTAAAATTCCTTTTGTTAGAGTCAACAACAGAGTCGCGACTGCATACCCAACCCCCTTTTACCCACCAACACCCTTACCCCCCACAATCACTGCATGCAATCTAATAAACGCCAAAAATATAAAAGAAGAAGAAGAAGAAGCAAACCCCAAACACAAAATAGAATTTTGTGTTAAAGTTAAACGCTGAGGGATGGCTGGATGCTGGGACACTCAGCGGGTGGCAGAGTATAATTAAAGTGGTGAAACGAGGGCAGGGGGAGGTGTCGACTATCATGAGCCACACATAGCGCAAGTACCCCAAAATATATATGCATAGGCCATTTTAACAACTTATCGCCCCAATTAGCATAAGCATCTTTAACTAAGTGAAGTAATCGAATTTTCTTAACGATAAATGGCAACAGGCAACAAAAAAAAGGGATGGTTTGGGGACTGGGTTGGGGAGTGTAAAGTACAGCTTGGTTACTTAAATGTCAAAGCAAATTTTGAAGGAAAGCCAATTCTAGAATTTTCTATATTATGTTATTATTTTTATTTGAATCATATCAATAAGTTTACTAAGAATTAATAAAGTTGTTAAATAATATTCAAGGAATCAGCTCCAAACTCATAGAAAACACATTTAAATGTTAATTTTTGGCTTATCGATAACATCATTTTTTTTATTAAATCGATTAATATCGATTGAACTTATCGAAGTGCCGTGAATATTCAAAACTGTGTAAAAAAAGCGATTCAATAATTTTTTAAGCGCAAAATTTGCTTACATCAGTTTCGATTTATGTAAATACAGGCAAACCTGGATGGTGTAAACAGGAAAAACTCTTCTTTTTTTTGTTAAAATTCACAAAATGTTTTTTTTTTTTAAATAAATAACTTTAAGCATCAAAATAACTTTGAGTTTAATTGAATTTCTTGATTTATCTATTTATAACTGAAACTTTTCGATATATAATCTCTATATATAATCGTTAAAATATGCTCACCTTATTTTTAAGCCTTGTAAAAAGTTTGCTTTATTAAAATTAATTGTTAGGTCTTAAAAAAGAGTTGAGCAAAGCAGGGTGAGCTTAAAATTTAATTGAAAACTTCGGGCTTTTGCTCTCGAATCGATGCGAAAGTTTTTGTGCCTTTGCCTAACATTTCTATATATATATATATATACACTCAACAGATGTCGGCTGCGCTTTACACATGAAAATAATAACAAAAGAACCAAAAAAAAATAAAATTTAACAAAAAAATGGCAGCAAAAACAAAATGGCAGCCTCGTAAACAACTCGCTAAACGTTTTGGCGCTCATTTCGCAGCCGTTGCTTAATTTTTTTTTTTTTCAACTCTCATTTTTTTTTTCAAGCCCCAACCCCGTGGCACCCTTTAATTTTGCTGTTGCTGCCGCTGCCGCTGCTGCTGCTTGAGGCTCTTCGGGGCACAAGTGAAAGTTCAACGGGACAATATGTGGGTGGCTTTTGCTGTTTGGGGCTTTTAAACTGTGGCGCGGGTGGCGCCTTTGTGGCTGCCACGCATACGCCACATTTCGCACACACACATTTACTTCAACCACCTTGCCACCCTGCGGCTACCAATTTTTTGCTTTGGATTTTTATTTAAGCATCTTGTTTTTTTTTGTTCTCGCCTCGTTTTTTGGCAGCAGAGATTTTCCGCGCTTTTGTGAATGGTTGGTTGTTGTTGCCTAGTGTGTTTCGGGCAACGCTTGCAACAACAACAACAACAACAAAATATACAAATAAAAGACGCACACATTAAATTATGGAAAAAATAAAATGAGATGCGCCTTTCGACCCATCAAAAAGGGGCACAAGCCATTGAATAACTTGACTTCAACGATGATTTAATGAGCACAAAAAAAAAGTCCAGTTGGAATATTCTAAAGGATAAACATGTGTATATATATCCGTATATATATATAAAGCTCAGGTAAAAAAATGAAGTGCAAAATAAACATATAAAAAATACCGAAACATATTTAATGTTAATCTTTTAAAATTAAATCGTTTAATATTGTATTTTTTCTTAACGCTTTGCTGCTTTTGATTTTTGCTTCTGTTTTCGCTTTTGCTTTTTTTCTATTCTTTCTAAGCTGCTTTATGGAAGGGGGTGGGGGGGGGGGTTTTGGCATGCAAATCGCTAAGCTCAGGAAGTTGAGTGGAATGGGAGGGGAAAGGAGGCGCAGACAACAAGCGGGCCTAATGAGGCGCACAGTTGGTAATTAAGGCAAAAGGTAGAGCCAAGTTAACATTCTTAACACTTCATGTTTATTGCTTGAAAGCGCTGCAAAATTTTTTAAATATTATTAAAGTACAGTCTTTACTGTACAAAGAGAACTAAATTTGTGTGAAAAAATCAGTTAGCGGGTTTATAAATAAATGTCAACCAATTACACTATATTGAAGCTTGATTTTACATTTCAAAAATCCTTATCTTAATATTATTTTTGTTGAAATTTTTGTGCTGCCTTCAAAAACATTAAAAATAATCTTGACTGTAAACAAAATAAATAAAAAATCAATGCGATGACTTTATGTTTAATAAAAAAAAAAAATCTTTTATGATAATTTTTTTTTTTTTTAATTTTGTGACACATTTAATGAGCATTTTAGCATAGTTTTTTGCTTAGTTTAATTTTCTTTTTTTTTACATTTTTGGCTTGGCCTAGAAAAAATTTGTTGCCATTTATATTGGTTTAAACCACAAAATTTTAGCCCAAAACCAAATAATTTTAATTGCCGTCCCGTTAAATATTTGCTGCAAATTATTTTGAAATGCTGAGTAAACGAAAGTTTCAACCAAAATTAACTCGGTTTTTAAACAAAAAATGTAACAAGAAAAAAATTAATTTGCTTCAGTTCAGATATTTGAAAATTGAATTGCATTTGTGAATGAAAATTTATTAAAAAAACAGCATTAATTCTTACAGCAAAAAATAAAGAAAATCAAAGTATTGAATAACATGATTGAAAAACTGATTTATTTGAGTTTCATTGATTTTATAAAATTTTCATTAAAATTATATTGAAAAAAAATTATATCTAAATTCCCTTTACGAAGTATGCTTTATGACTTTTAGGGTATTTAGTATTCGACTTTTGCTATTCTATTTCTATTCGTCTCTTTTTTGTTGTTTTGCGTTTTTCCCAAAATGTTTTTTGTTGTTGGCCAGTCTTTTCAAATATTTTAGCATATTAATTGTTTTAATTGAAAAGTGCGTGCGCGTTTTAAATAGTTTAAATAATGCAGGCACCACACACACACACACCCGCATATACACACACACACACACGCACACACATAGAGGTTTCCAAATACAAGCGCATATTGACGAGGTTTAATTGTTTCTGCCATTATTATTAACCATTTACCAAAAATATGTATACAATTTTTGTTTTTTGGCAACTACGCTTCGATAGCTTCATTAGCCAGCGATGTTGTTGTTGTTGCCACACCCACCACCAACACTGCGCTTGCCACATGATCAAGCATAAAGCAACCGCGGCACGCGTCTCATTTAAAAGTCATTACGCTTAATAAAAAAAAATAATAATAATAAAATACACACAGCGAAAGAGTGTGAGTGAGAGGGAGAGACGCTTGAATAAAAGTAACAACAAAATATAATATGTAATAAAAAATAAAAAATAAAAAAACACCATCATCAATTGTTTTCGCCTAACGGTTTTAATGGAGGGCGTTTGCTTTATGGCCATTGTCGCATAAATCAATTGAATTTTTTTTTTTATATCAAAAAAATAAATAAAATAATAAAAAGAGAAAATTTGAATTTTTGTTGCTGGTCGTTATGCTTGTTGTTGTTGTTGTTGCTATTTTGTCGTTTTTAATTGCACGGCTGCATAGTAATAAATATTTGTATACTTTATAAACATATTTAAGCATTTATTTATGCTTCACGCAATGAGCGCCGCCGCCGCGGCAGTTAAACAACAAAAATTAATTTTTAAATACTCATTAATTTATTTGCCCTTATTTGGCAAAAGGCAATCAAAAAATTGCGGCAATCACAAAAAGTACTACGTGCCATAAAATTTAAAAAAAATTTTGCCTTAATGAATGAAAAAAAACAAGGAGCTAACCTTACTTTATTTATTTACTTTAGTTTCTGTCTAATAATTACAAGTGATATTTTTGTGTTCTAACTCAAGGAATTTTTTTTATAAATGAATTATTATATATTAAACGTCAACAGTAAAGTAAATATTATTATTATTTTAACTGTCGTACCTTAAAAATCTGATATCTGAAATCCGCATAATAAATATTTAACAAAAATTGATTTGATTGCAGATAGAAAAACCCGACTATTTATAAGCTTTTATGAAGAGATATATGTTCCCAGCACATTCGCTTTTTATTAATATAAATATGTTATGCAAAGTAAATAACCTTAAATTAAGTTTATTCAAGTTATTTTTTAAGTAATAAAAAAGCTATAAAAAAATATGTAAGGCATTTTTTTTCCAACCTTGATGTCAATAAGAAAAAATATTCTTGTTAAAATCAAACCTTAATTCTTAGTTGAAAAAGCCACAAAAATGGGCCTGAAATCTTCTTTTTAAATGCCAAAACTTATTTGAAAACGAACGTAAAATTCTTGTATATAATAAATTGAAATTTTTATAAATTAACATAGTTTTTTTGATATATAAAAAATAATTAAAATCTTAAAATTAATTTAAAACATTTGCTTATGTTTAACTGAGTTCCTTAACATTTTTACTGTTATCTGTTCATCAAATTTGTTCCTGCTTTAACTATAAATGCCAGCATGAATCAGGCGAAATTACAGCCTTAGATAATTCGAATATTTGAATTCAAATTTAAGTAGCAAAAATTACTCACATTGCATTCAAAAACAGAAAAAAAAGGTTAAGCAGCTGATGAAAAGGCTAACAAATTGGCTGACTTAAAAAAATGCTCATGTCATGTTTCGTTTTCGGGGTTTTTCTGTTTTGCAAAGCTCTTTTTGCTTAAATAAAAGTCAATGGCAAGGCATTTGTTGGTTTTTGTTGTTTTCAGTTGAATGGTGAAAGCTAAAATAAAACGCGCCCAGCTCTCAGCTTGATAAATGCCTAACCCTAGAGAAGTTAAGACCTAAAGGCCAGCGCCCACATATCATAGTACTTTACGGTTTGGTGTTTGCCATAATGACAGCGCAAAGACAGACGTCAGGACGTGCAATAGAATGCGCATAAGGACTTTGACTAGGACTTCAACTAAAACTAACAAAACGATGACCATAATGTTGTTTGATGTTGATAATGATGATTATGAAAGGAACGAACGAAAGACTGAAAGACAAACTTGATTCTCGCTAATGCTGTTGATCAGCTTTAAACACACACACACACACACACACACACACATACGCACCCTGAAAGCAACATTCATTTGTCTTACAACCCTTCCCTTCACTTGCTCGCTTTATCAATCCTTACAGTTTGTCTTCGCATGTTTTGGCCGGGCAACAGTGAAAACCTTTTTTCCCTTTTTTTATACAGATATGGCACACCCACACACACACACACACAGCGACGCCCATCATCAGTTGTGTTACGCCCACTGTGAACGCCCATATTCACAGTTAGTTCAGGCAGGCCGCGCGTCAGCAGCTACAAAATATTTACAATGAAAAATGTCAGCAGGTATTTATTTTTATGGCGCAACATTCGTCAGTCTTATTATTAGTTCAGGCAGGGCAATGAAGGACTCGCAGGAGTGAGAAAGGGTGGTGGCGGGAAGGTGTGTAGGAAGGGGGGTGTGGGTGTGAATGTGGGTTAGGCGTTGAAAGCGAGAGTGACGCCAAATGTGTTTTTTGTTTAAAAAAGAAAAAACCCAAAAAATTCGAAATAATCGAGTTATTCGATAAACTCGATATCGATAAGCACGTAATAATACTTGAAGAGTTTGTAGAAAATGTATTAGTTTTGAAAAGCTTCACCTTGCAACCAATCCTTACATATTTAATAGTTAAGAATTTTCTTTAAGAAAAATAAAAATACAAAAGGGAAAACGTTTTACGGAACACAACGCAGAGTTGCAGCTGTCTTTGGCATTGGGGCAAGGGCCGCCATTTTATGAATATTTATTTTGTCTCTGATATGAAAAAACTTTGAATATTGCAGCTGGACTGCGGAATACTCTGCAATACTTTATTATCAAATATTAAAAAACAATGAAGAGCTACTGTGCCGTGTATCAAGTCTATGGGAGACGTAACGAGCTATCTTGGCACCAAATTTGGTGACTCTAGGCCAAGAACTGTGAGAGTTATAAGGCGAAGGCTTAGGGACGACGGGCGTGGGCGTGGCATTCCTTAATGCAGATCTCGAGGGAATGTCTTCATCTGTCTTTCCACCAAATTTGATAACTTTAGCTGTTGAAATGTGGAAAGTATGTGAGTTATATCGATATGAGGATTATCGACTTGTTATCGATTTATCGATAGTGAAACTATGGCTGAAGCTAACATCGACCAACATATTAGCAAAGTTTCAAATCTCTAGCTTTAAGGAAGAAACGAAGAAACGCAAACGCGACACTGACCTATATACTCTATACTTCCGGTATTAGTGTATTAATACTAGCCTCAGTCAACACAGACACACACACAGCCAATGACTAATAGTTGTATATTTTATTAATATTTGTCTCGCTGACTCGCTTTCGGCAGCATATTAAAGAGCTGCCAAGGCGTCGCAACTGAAGTGGTGGGGGGTGGTAGGGCAAGGGTCGAAGGCATGCTGAGTGGATACAAAAAAAAAAAAAACACACACACATACTCTCTACATACATATTAGAAAAGCGTTGCATGCCGTTTCGGACAACGGGCTAAGCGCGCCAAGCAAAAAGGGATATTCCGTTTTGGCCATAAAGCCCAAAAACTCAACATTTTGCGTGCGTGGCCAAGATATACTACTACAACAAACAAACAACAAGCAGACGGGGTGTGTGAGTGTGAGTGCGAGTGAGATAGTGTGTGGTTTAAGAGCTTCGAGCAGGAAAATGCTGCCACATGGTTTTTTGTTTTGTTTTTTTTTTTTATTTTGTATGTCACTTCCGCTTTTATTTATTTTTATTCACATGGCTTTTTTTTTTACACATTCTCTGTCAGCTTGTTTGTTGTTGCATTTGTTATTGCCTGGCGTCTGGCTGACGCTTTTGTTTAATCATTCACTCAGACTACAACGACAACTAATTAAACACAATTCATAATTGTTTTCCAAAGCTAATAAGGAGAAAAAAAGCGTTACTTCAAAATAAAGTCATTGGCAATTTCCATAATTATGTCCTAAGGACATCTTAGCTCCAATATCAAATGGTTGATTTCTTGGCTATCTACTCAAAAAGCAATAAAACAAGAACTACAACAACAGCTTAACGCCTGGCAAGTTAACTTGAACAAAATAGTTTATAGCATGGAAGAGTTTATATATACACTGAAAAAGTGTGTAGATTAGTTTGCTTGTAAAATGTGAAACGCATAATAGGAAGCATATCCGACCACATAAAGTCTCTCCGTCTATCCTTTGAAACCTTTGTTCAATGTCTTCTTACGTTTTGTCGTAAGATCTTATGACGAAATCGGCCAGATCGGACATACAGCTGCTATACTCATAAAAGATTTACTTAAGGCAAGTGTATATAATATTCGGCATTTCGAAAAAAACGCTTTTTTACTTACTTACTTTCTTTTTTATTGCTATTTGTCGCTTATGTTTCTCAAAAAAAAAAAAAAAAAAAAAAACAGTTCTACGTGTTGATTTGTGGTGTTTTCTATTTGTGTGTGTGTGTGTGTTTGTATATTTGGCTGACTCATGACCAGCTCGCCGTTTCCTATGCTATGGTTTTATGGCATTTTTGTAGCAACGTTTTTTTTTTTTTTCATTTTGGGTAACAATAATGTCGCATTTCATTTCCGTTTTTCGCTTGTGTTCGGCTTTTTGCCCCCATTGATTTTGGGGCTGGGCCCAAGCGTTAATTTAATATAGAAACGGATGCATAATTCGCATATTCATATTTTCCCCGCCCCACCTCAACCAACTCCGAATGTTTTTTAATTTGCCACAGCTGCAGCAATGAGAAATACTTTAGCTCCCTCTCTCTCTGTTATTCTTTCTATCCTCTGGTCACATTGAATAAATAGTAGCAATTTTGTATCGTAATGTTTTTCTGTAATTTAAGCTTTATTTTCATTTATGTCTGCTGTTTTTTCCCAACCACTTAAAAATAAAGCATTGAACTGGCATCGCTGCCACCTGAGGTTAAAATTTTTGCAGTTTAGATAATTCGTTTTTTTTTTTATGGTTAAATCTATGCAATATTTTGTCGCTTAATAGCAACAGCAGGAGCAGCACGTTGGTTTTTGGTATAGTAAAAACTCGATACAGTGAACAGCGCAAGAGAATGAACAAGCAAGTATTAATATATATATTTATTTTCTTATAAAAATATGTTACAATAAAGCTACGATAAATTAATGCACTTATCCCAGTTGACAAAATAATAAATAAAGTAAATATTTATTATTTATTTTATCAATAACTTGAAGTAATTTCGTAGCAAAAATTTGTTTTTAAATATAAGAAAGAAAGAAATACAACCAAATGCATAGCATTTAAATATAAATAACTTATCCTAATAATATTAATAAATATTTTTTATTTAGAAAATTAATTCTAGTATAAAATACTAAACTCAAAACTAGTTTTGGGAGTGCTGGCTGTATCTCAATATATATAAATAAAAATGTTATGCTCTCTTTGGAAAAATAATCAATATATTACGATTACTTTTTTTTATTATATCGATATTTTATTACGATTAAAAATCATCGAAGATCTCAACACTATTATTAAAGGAATACAAATAAATGATTCGCTTTGGTTTTGGTATGAAGCATTTGCATTTTAATTGATTGAAGATATCGCAACTAAATTTTTATTAGTCAATTATAACTTTTCTATGTGATAAACATGACAACGTTAACTGACTTTATTCATTGTTATAGTTCCAAAAAATAATAAAAATAATGTTGTCATATTGAAACTTGTTCCATTTTGAGCTCTCTTTGCCATATCAAATATATTATCGAACATGATTTTTAGATCGAATTCTATTGCAGAAGCAGCAGGAGCAGCAGCATCGAACGCTATTAGCCACATTGATGGCTCCCTTTGGGCTTATAAAGGAAGTACTTTCGAGCATCCACCTGAATATCCTGAGCTCTATGAGCAGCGTAAGCAGCTTCCTTTGACCCCCCTCCAAACCCAAACTTTTCATAGGGGAACACTCTTGTCTCCTCTTGTCTCTCTCTCTCTCTCATATTGGCCTAGGGCAACGAAAAGTGCCATCAACTACTGCTATTAAATAAAAACCCTCTCTGCACTGCACCACACAAAGGATGAAGGATGTTGAGGCGCGGTGAGACGAGGGTGAAAGGTATGGTTTTTGGGAAAATTTCCGAGGAAAACGCCAAAGACATAGACAAAGGCAATGGCATAGTTTTTGTTTTTTTTTTTTGTGCACACGTAGTATAACGGTAACTGACACTGCAAGAGCGAAAGATACGAGAGAACATAAAGAACCAAAACTACAGCGAAGCAGTGTGCAAGCGAGACAGAGACGGGTCGATGGTTAAGGAGGTGAACCGTGCCGCCGTCAGGTGTATGCGTCGTATGTGTGTGTGTGTAAGTGTGTGTGTGTACTTTTCTCATTTGCTGCTGAATTTTTATTACAAATTTCTTCATGATGATGGGAAAATAAGTTTTTTTTTTTTGCTTTTTGTCCGCCGGTTTATTTTTTTTTTCTTTTTTCCTATTTTAGTGCCATGGCCAACATCAACGACGACGACGACGACGACGACGGCGTCGGCGTCAATGCTAAGGCAGTATAAATAGCCGGCAAAAAGGAAAATCATTGCAATAGGAAATGAAAATGTTGTGGACTGCCGATGTAGCGGGGGGGCGGGGGGTGTGGGATGTAGGTAAGGCCGATGGCATCCAAAAAGCGAATAAATCGAACGGCGACAGCAAAATCAATAGGATACATTTCGAGGATAGTTAAGCAGGATATTTAATATGTGAAACTAAGGCAAGGCCCAACAAAACTACAAAACCATCGACCGGAAATGATTCCAATATATGAAGAATTATTTTTTGCTACACCAAAAAAAAAAAAATAAACAAAACAAAAATTGTTTTAACTTAGCAATTTCGTAGGAATACACTATAAAATTGTTAAGGACGAATTTCAAAAAAAAATATTATCTAAAAAAAAAAAAATGTATTTATTACCAATAAAAAAACCATTTTTTAGTTTATTTTAAATATTTTGTAAGCTTTTATTTTTTGAAAATCAAACAAAACTTCTTTTAATTTAAATTGTTTAAAAAGAGCTCCAAAAAAAATAATTTGTATCCTCTTCGTTATTTAAATTTCAATTAGTCTCTGTTATTAATCAAAAAATAAGGAACATTTAACTGATTTATTGAAAATATAATTCAACATTCAATTGATTTATTTTCGATATATATATATTCTGTGTTGAAATGTTCTCGGCATAGAAAAGCTATTAATCTTTGAATTCTTTACTTTTAATTATTCTTAAGAAAAAAAATATTTCTATGCAAATTTATTATCACATAGTTGCTCACGAGCTCAACACAAAAGTATTAGTGTAAAGTACTTTTGATGAATTTTGACTGTCCCAAACATTAAAAATAAGTACAATATCCACTTGGTGGTGTTGTTAGGGCATCTAAATGTTATTTGTGTTATGAAAGCATCTCAAACACTAAGCCATTTAGTCGTAAGACACTTTCCAATTTGATATCAATAATAGGCAAGAAGCAGACAATCTTCCGAACCGCCCCGCCTGCCCACCAACCAACCAATATATTCCAATATCCCTTAAGCTTTCGCTTCGTTGCTTGTTTACACTCTCGCTCCCTCTCTTTGTCCTTGTTGGTGTCCTCTGAATTGCTTTGGCAAACTGGTTGGCGATTTGGAACGTCTGCTGCTTTTCACTTGTACATCCATATATATATATATATATATATATATATATATAGATCTTTGTATCTTAAAGTGCGCCAGCAACTTGGCTTCAACTATTTATCTTGTTAGCGGAAATCTATTGAAAATGTTTATGTCCTTTGTGTGTGTGTGTGTGTATATTTGCTTGAGGCAACCACAAAACAAGCAGATGACACTATTTGCCAGTGTGCAACAATTTTCAAAGTCGATTCTTGCATTTGGTAGTTGTGTTTTCCTTTTTTTTTTGTGATAGTAGAATGTTAGAGTTTTTTTTTTTTTTATATCCAAAAATTTAGCACATGAACTTTTTTTCTTAATTTTATTTGTTAATCCTTAAAAAAGATGTTTGAAAAATAAATTCTAATACAATTTGATGGTTAAAAAAAGAGAAGCGATTATTTGTGATATTTGAATCTATGTGGCATTAAAAATTTGTTAAAGAAAATGGAAAACAGTAAAAAAAAAAATAAAAATGAAAAATCTATCGTCTTATGATTATTATTAAGTTTTGGGATAAATGCACTGCGATCTAAGAGTCGGTTTATTCGGTACCCTTTTTGGCCTTAAGCTATTCCTTCCAATAGTATTTAAATCCTACACGAATGCAAAATGTTTTGATAAGTCGATGATTTCTAGATACCAAAGATGGATTTAATTTTTTCCTAAAAAGGTTCAACTCTTTCTTTTCAAATCGATCTTTTCTTATATGTAGTTGAACTCCTTAAGGGTAAATTTCTCAAAGTCCGGTTAAAGTCGCAGTTAGCTAAGCCCGGTATTAAAACTCAATCTTGAGTTAAACGAGGTTTAACCAGTTTTTGTTTTCTCCAAACAAAGTTAAACTTACATAGTCAGAGGAGCAATTAATTGTTGACTTTGTGGAGAAAAATCAAAATATTTCGAATGAGAATAAAATTCAAAACAAGGCCAGTTTCAGCTTGAGTCAAATGTTTGTCTAACGATGAATTAATGCGATATTTATATCGGCACTTAAACGGGGTTTAAATGTTAAACGGTACTCAGGCTTCAGCTAAGTTCTTGTCTAGTTTAACCTCATTAAGAACTGAAATTTTGACGACATTGAGAAACTGGCTCTAAATAGTTATTTCGTCAAAATGCAAAGCATAAAATGTTTCATTCTACATTTTATATCTACTTCAACTTCAGACTGAAATTCAACTTATTAGTGTGCAAAACTTTTAACTCTACCGGTTACCGTGTGACACCACAGTGTAACCGTATAAATTTATACAACAACAAGTAAAAAGAAAAACGATATAATAATAATAATATGTCGCAGCCGGAAGCCGGAATTAAGTTCTTCTAGGAAAATCAATAAGTAAAAGAAACTTTAACCGTCGAACCTTCGGTTTGGTGAGTGCTTTCAATTACTTTGCAGTCGTTTTGCTGTTGCCGTGTCGTCTCTGCTGTGGGTCGGGTTGGGGGGGCAATTGCAACATTTACGAGCAACTATTGTCGCTGGATATGCTCGGGAAATGCTCGCAACCAACGGTAACTGGTAACTTCTTTGGCACGAACTTTTCGTTGAGCACTTCAAATTCAACTTCAACTGCGACATGTTATTGTCATAATGGGTTGGCTCCTCCTCCTCCTCCTCCTTCAACGCTTAACCATTCGACCCGCTCGCCACCACCCTCTTTAAATACTATTTGTATTTGTTTTTCTTGTTTCCCTTTTTGCTCTTTTGAAACCCTGTTTTTGTTGGGCAAAACGACAAACGTTGACTTTTAAGCGTTTTATCTTGCATTGGAAACTTCAGCATTGGATCGTAATGTTGGTAACTTTATTTGCGGTTTTGTGTAAATGTCTAAGTCGTATACAAACGCGCAAATGAAACATATGTAACGGATGTCTTTCCCTCACTCACTATTTGTGTGTGTGTGTGTGTGTTGGAGTTGCTGCCAAGGCATATAAATACATAAATTATTTAACAAAACTGAATATCATAGTATTGCCGCTGCCGATGTCGATGTCGCCAAAGCTCATAGTGCGCCACATTCCTCCAACCAACAATCTTCATTCACGACCAACACACACACACACACGGCGTATGCGTAATTTTGTTTTAGTTTGTGTATATTATTTATGCATACGGCGCATGGAAAATTGCAATTGGTTTTTGGCAGCTTTTTGGCAGCAGCAATTTGCTTTGAGCATAAATGAAATTTATTTATATATATCTATTTTATATATATATGAACTATATATATATATATAGATGATATAAAGGCAAAGCGCGCTGAAAGTCGCAATCGAATGCATAATAAAATAAGAAATCGATTCAAATCGAATTTGCCTGCAACATTGCATATCAAAAAACAACGAAAATAAATATAAAATAAATGAAATGAAAATTGATTTAGATTGCAACGATATTTTAATGCACTTTGCCATCAAAAAAGACCGACATACTTTGATATATAAATATATATTCGTAATTAAATATAGATGAAAGATGATTGCTTCTAAGGAGCTGAAAGATTCAAACTCAAAGCTCAAATCTAAATAATTAATATGAATTTATTATATATTTATTGCTTCTGATTAAAATACATTTTTTATTTGCTAGCAAAATTAAGCCATAAAGAAATAAAGTACAAAAAAAATAAAATTGTTTTATGTTATTTTTTGTGACAAAAAAAAATTGTGTTCGTGTTACCAAACTCATTTCAAAGTTGTGATATCCAATCGAAATGCACAGCAAAAAGCAAAAAACAAAAAAAAATGTCGCCCATCGAAACAGAAAGCAGAGGACAATAAAATCGAATCGTTGCCTGACAAAGGTAAGCAACAACAACAACGACAACAATTGACTGGCAAAAAGGGTAACGGGTTAGGGGTAAGTCAACCTCGGCTTGCCACGCTGCGCATAAATATGCAATGGCCACAAAATTGTTGTTGAATTTTGCCTTGGATGCTAAGCAGCAACAAATTTTCATAGCTTGAGTAGGTTGACAACAAAGGCACTAAGGACAAATAGAACGAACGAACGAAGGGAAACAAACACCAAGGACATTGGCTGCAGCAAATACAATCGATATTATCGATTGATAATAACAATAATAATAATTATAATGATATCAACCATTTGCCTTTACTTAATCAAATGTACTAAAACAACAATAGAAACGTTGCTGCTGCTTATCATAATAATAAGCAATAATGAAAAACGAAGTAGTGCCAAGGCAGCACTCGAAACAATCTAAACAATTCAACGACCATCTAACTATCGATGTATTTATATATAAATAAGTGAAAAACCATATTGAAAGCAATTTGCATGCGTGATGACCAATTTTGAGCACTTTATAGCCAGTCAGCCAGCCAGCCAGCCAGTCAGTGGCAGTCAGCCAAGTCGCCAAGTTGCCAACTTAACCAGCACTTATTTTTGTCCCTTAACATTGTTGTTATTGTTGTTGTTGGCTTAATTGTAACATTGTTCTACAAAGTTGGTTATTGGTTTGGGTTTTCGTGGGGGGGCGGGCAATGGCGAAATTTCCTAATTGAATTTCGACTCAGTTTTACTTTGCGATTAAATACGCTTGTTCACTGTTTCTACGAGAAATAGGAGTTCCACTTGTAGTCTAACATTTCCCATATACATTGTACAAAATTAGATGATTGTGCGTTTTTGGGACATTTTTTTTTTTTTTGAAGGCTCTATAAAAAGTGTTTAAGGTAATAATAATAAACTACCACAATTATTATGTTACATCCGACTTGGCTTGAGATATGGTTAAATTATGTTTAATTTGCTCATCAATGATTAAAATTTCGTAAAAATATTTATAAAATAGACTTAAGCTTGGTCTAGAACTAGAATTCCTCATTCGAGAAGTTACACTAAAAAAATACGAAGACAAATAAATATTTCTAAACCTCTGATTAAGATTCTTTTTTTAATTTTGTTATTATTTATTTGTACAAAAGCAAAAAGTTCTTTTAGTTTTTTTATTCCACAATTTTGAATGAACTTTGAACACATATAAATATTTGTTTAGCTAATATTATATAGAAATTATCTGTCTTTTTTATTTTAAGTTTTTGCTTTCAACTAAATAAAATCAGCAAGCTTATTTTGCCATATCAAGTTTTTCTTCCAAAATAAGTCAAAACATAAGCATTATTTTATCTCAAATTAAATTCTAAAAATAAAATATTTAGGCATTATTTTTCTTCTTTTAAGTGAAAAAAATAATTATCAACATTTTTGTGGCTGAATCACTTTTATATTGTTCAGTTTCGATAAATTCCAGCCGATTCGCTTCAATCAGCAGGTAACAGCGACATATAGTATTCAAAAAAATGAAGAATAAACAAGTAGAAACGTTGCAGTCGGACGCACCCGACTGCGGTATACTCGATACCAGTAGTAAAACAGATTAAAAGAGAGAGCTGATTGCAATGGTGTGTGGATACGGCAGGGGTGTATGCTGCTGCAGGGGTGTATGCTGCCTCAAAGATTGTCTGGTGCAGATGGGGATGCCAAAAAGCTATCTTCCTTCCAAATTTGGTGATTCTAGCTCAAAGTTAGAAGAATATGGTGGATGGTAGGCTTGGGGAGGTATGGGGGGGGGGGGCTTGGCATCAAAATTTTAGCTGAAGATCTGTGTATGATGTCAATTGCTATCCTCATACCAAATTTGGTGACTCTAGCTCAAAAATAGTAAAATTTGGGGGAAGGGGGGATGGGGTTGGTAAGGGGGGGCGTGGCATCCAAACTTTTGCTGCAGATCTATTTATGATGTCAATAGCTATTCTCAAACCGAATTTGGTGACTCTAGCTCAAAGTTAGTAGAATTTGGTAGAAGGGGGGCTGGGTGCTGGGGGCTGGTATGGGGGGGGCGTGGCGTCCAAAGTTTTTCTGCAGATCTGTTTATGATGTTAATTGCTATCCTCATACCAAATTTGGTGGCTCTAGCTCAAAGTTAGTAGAATATGGTGGAAGGGGGGCTGGGGGCGGTATGGGTGGGTGGCGCCATCCACTTTTTTGGGTTTCTTCATCACCTATCTTGGCCCCAAATTTGGCGGCTCTAGCTCAAAAAATGTGGAAAATATAGGCGTTTTTGATTTCAAAATGCAGGGGGCTCGGGTTCAGGGGGGGCGCGGCTCCAAAACTTTAATGCAGTTTTTTGGGGATTGTTATTAGCTATCTTCCTACCAAATTTGGTGACTCTAGCCCTAACGCTTTGGAAAATACACTCATTCCCGTTTTTAGTGAAGCATTGGGGCGGTTTGGGGCAGCTTGGTCAGTATGGATTGGCGTGGCATCCAAAGTTTTTATGCATTTATTTTGGGACTATAATCACCTATTTTGGCACAAAATTTGGTGGCTCTAACTCAAAAACTGTAAAAGATATAAGCATTTCTGTTTTTCAACTGCGGGGGGGCTGGGGGCGGAATGGGTGGGTGGGGCTCCAAAACTTTGATGCAGTTTTTGGGGGGTCGTAACCAGTTATCTACCTAACACATTTTGTGACTCTAGCTCAAACACTATGGAAGATACACGCACTACCGTTTTTAGCGAAGCGTTGGAGTGGTTGAGGGCGGATAGGGCAGTATAGATGGGCGTGGCATCCAAAGTTTTAATGAATTGGGTTCGAGATCGTTACCACCTATCTTGGTACCAAATTTGGAGGGTCTAGCTCAAAAACTGTAGTAGATATGGGCATTTTTAGTGTTAAACTGCGGGGGGGCTGGGGTCGGTATGGGTGGGCGTGGCTCCAAAATTTTTGATGCAGTTTTTTGGGGATTGTTAGTAGCTATTTTCTCCCCAAATTTGGTAGTTCTAGCTGTAAGGGCTTGCGAAATAGCTGGATCTATCGATTTTGCGTTATCGAGTTTATCGATTTGCCAGCCCCCTAGTTATCGTAGAACTCCAATCTTGACACTTTAATTTACTATGCCATAGATAAACAGATTTGCAAAGTTTGAAGTCTCTAACTTGAAGGGTGTGGAAAAAAGTTGCGAACATACAGACGGACAGACGGACAGACGGACAGACGGACAGACGGACAGACGGACAGACACCATGACGGACATTGCACAAACCCAATATACTCTTTACCTTCGGTATCGAGTATAAAAACATAAGGCAAAACAAAATATTTTAATAAAAAAAATATGTAATAAAAAAAAAAACTGCTGCTGCTGCTGCTGCAGCTGCCTTAGTAAAATCAGTCATGCTGCAGTCGACCCCAAAACCGTTCCGCCCTTCTCTATCTCACTCTCTTAACACTTACACGCTCGCCCAGTTTGTTGGGTTTGTTAGGGCAGGGGGGGCAGGGGGGTAAGCGGGGCCAAGCCCAGGCCAGCGCCTCGCTGCGCTTCCGCAGAATCACTTAACGCTTGATTACACCGATTGACGTTTTGACGAGGCAGTGATGCTGCACAAGTCGATGATGATGACGATGACGATGACGATGACGCCGAAGACGACAAGAAGGACGCTGTGGCCGCCACTGTAACCGAAAAAAGAAGAAGAAGAAGTAGAAGTAGAATCAAGGAGTACAAACAAAAAAAAAACAAAAAAAAGCGATATGAATGGAGGTGGCTCAGACAACTGTTGAGGGCGAAGCTGGCTTGACAGCTAGCCAGGCCAAGGCGGAACTTGCAACTCGGCAACTGAGCGAGCGACTTGAGCATTATTATACAGAAGAAGCAGAAAAACTAACTGAAACAGAAGCTAAAGCTTCAAGAAGTTGCAGCTGAATCTGAAGCTGAAGCTAAAGCTGCGATGCCGATGAAGTTGGAGTTGAAGTTGAAGTTGAAGTTGGGCCTCTGCCTGTCGATTAAAATGTCATCGCATTTTGCTGCCGGCTGCCGTTGCAGTTGTCAAAAGGTTTCTTTTCTTTGCTACCTTTTTTTTGGTTCAAGTTGTTGTTGCCACTTGTCGCTGGCAGTTTTGCACTGCAAACAACAGCAAAAAAACAGTAAGAAATAAAATAATAATAATGACAACGAGCCAGAAGACGAAGAAGAAGCAGAAGAAGAAGAAGATGCACGCAATGGGCACGGGGCCTTGGGTGTAGGGCCAACCAAGGGTTAAGCTGAGTTGTCTTTTGAGGCCAAACGTAGCCATGGCTATCTTTCACTATCTGTCTCTGTCTCTGTCTCTGTTTGCTGCTGCGGTTGTGTATGTCTCTCTGTGTGTGTGCGGCATGCAGCATGCAGCAGCAGCAGTTCAAAGGCTAACGAAATGCGAAATGTTGGAACTGAAATTGGTAGCAAATGCGGATGCGGATGTAGTTGCACAAATAAGGACACATTAGGACATCAGCCATATGCACGTGCCTCTCTATCACTGTGTGTGGGTGTGTATGTGTGTAGCATTAAATTGCTTGCGCATTGATGCATCAATTGACAAAGTCAAATATACATACATATAACCATCTATGGTTATGACAACATCATCAATGGCATCTGCATCAATTTGCAAATTATGTCTAAAAACAACAACATTAAATTGCAATTCAATTCAATTTTGATGATTTTATCTACACACACACAAAATATTCAAACATATTTAACAATCGATTTACACGAATCAAATACATTTTGAAAGTTTATCTTGAAAACAAATTTCACTTTAATCCAGAAAAGCTGCAACCGAAATTTCTTTATTGATTACGTTGATGTTTAAAATAAAATGAACATTCAGGACCAAGGCTCCATTCCTGTCTGAATTTTTAGTTTCAGAGATCAGATTGCTGGGCAGAATTCGAAAAAGCTTCATCTGGAGCAAGCCAAAAAACGAGTAAACTCCTTGATCTAAAGACGTTCAGCCTGTTTATCAAACTGAATATTGGCTAAGAATTAAACTTATCTTTTGAACAAATAATTTAATTTTGCTTGAATTTAATGAATCGAAGGTTGAGAATACATTTTTTTTGTGTTCCAATGAAGTAATTGTTTTTTTTTTTGTCATTTTACGAGATCAACTTTTTTTATATCAACAGTATTTGATATTGTTTGTATTGTCGCTGTTGGTTGGCTATTCCGGCCTGTGGTTTCATTGTACATAATTTAAATCTAAATTTGAAACAAGAAATATCTTTAAATTTTAGAACTTAATTAAACAAAGAAAAGTTCAACAAAAGCTCTTATGATATTTGCCTTAAAAATGCATTAAATATTTTTTTATTTTAATATTAATAATTATATATTCTTGAGTTAAATTTCACTCACAATACACGCGTTTTGTATATAATATTTAGAATTATTTTTTATTAAAGATTTTTTACAAGTTTTTTGTAAGAAAATTAATTATATTTTACTAAAATTCACACTAAACTTTTTATGTCTTTCCGTTTATAACTATTTAATGATGCTGTGCCATTAAATCATTTAATTAGTTTGAAAATCTTATTCCAAGTTTTTTCACTCTAACCCTTTCCCAGTGTTTGTCTCTCGCCCTCCATTTCTCTCTATGACATTTCAATTAGCTGGCATAATGAGATCGGCAAAGTGCAGCAATCTCTATACATATATTTTTTTTAACTTCCTTTTGTTGTATATTTTTTTTTTTTAGTTTTGTTTCATGCTAGTATTTGTTGTTGTTGTTGGCAAGGCAAGGCGGTCAATGATTTATGGCCAAAATGCTTGTATCGTTGCGCGGCCTGCGAAAGTGTTGACTGGTGCTGCTGCTGCATGTTGTTGCATGCCTCCTTCTTCTCAATTTGCAGCCTCAAGCTTTCTTCTTCTTTTTGTATTTTCTGTCCTCAAAAGTCCATCACCTGCTTGCCAGCAAGTTTGCTTCCCTTTTGCTGCTGCGACTGCCGCTGCTCGCATAATTTGCCTACAGATAGTAGTAGATGTGGTCCCCTTTTTATTTTTTTGACTAAAGCTGGTTCCAATTGTCAAGGAGTGAATAATGCAGTAATGCAGCGGGTCGCGGGCAAGTATGCTTATCGCATAAAGCAATCGGCATCCTTGCTGAGCTCAAATCAAGGTGCCGCTAAAAACTTGTTTTGTGAAGCACAAGCAAAGGCCCAATACTACTACTACTACGACTACTACAACTCGTAGCTGAACAATGTTTTCGCGGCTTATTACGCGCGATCGCTCGCTCAACAAACAACAACAACAACAACAACAAACAACAACAACAATAACAAACTACAACAATCGCTTTAAGGTGAGCCTTCGAGAGCCACCTGTGCGCAAAAAAATCAAACCGAAAACCAAAGCTCGTTATACTATGCCATGTGCAACAAGGGGGCAGCCAATGAGTGAACCAGTTTTTATGAAGCAAGCAACACATGCATGCAGCCAGCCAGCCAGCCAGCCAACAAATGGATGGATGGATGATGGGACATGGCGGACAAGCGCCCGCCGCCAAAGTGGAGCAGTCAAACAGCTTTGAAACGCCGCTGCGTGCAAGAATCGCATAAGAATCGCCGAGAATCGACGAGAATCGCCGAGAATCGCGCGAGGGAATCAAGTGAATTGTGAATTGAGCCAAAGAGTTTCGAAGTCAAAATGCTAAAAGACCAAAAGGCAGGATGCGAACGCTTCACCGTTGCCATTGACTTTTTGTTTTTGCTTAGTGTCTATCGCAGATCAAGTGTGGCTGTGTGGCTGTGGCTGCTGCTAAAGCAAAACATGTTGTCCACTTGTATGAAGAGGATGATGGTTAGGTAGGATGTTCGGGGAGGGGGATTGGAATCGAATGCAGGGTAGTGGCAGATTAAGCATCGGCGGTCGCGTTAGACTTGGCGACCACCTGGCGCTCTCCACCAATCAGCGTGCAGCAAAGTGAATTAGTGGGGCCCCCTTCGATTTTTTACTTTGGTTTGGCGCAGGACCTGCTAGACAGCATCGGTTGTAATACCCTGCAAATAAAGGTACAAAAAATACTTTTTTTGGTGAGGCATCTTGGATGACATAACGAATATGTAACTAACATTTAAAGCCAATAACATTATATCGATAATAATCGGAGATAATCTGAGACATATTAGTTAGAGATAATATTGTTAGCAAAATAACGACATATGCTTAAAAAATTTCTAGAGCCATTGTGACTTATAAAAAACAAAATTTGGGTGACGAACAATAAATCGATAATAATCAGACTATGATCTGAGGATTAATAGTTAAAAATAATATTCTTATCAAAACAAAATAGTATATTTAATCGGTTTTCAGAGTGAATGTGAGTTAAAAAATGTAAATATTGCCTGAGAAAAATATATCGATAATAATCGGATTCCCATCTGAGATTTATTTATTGAATGAAATATTCTTATCAGAATAAGAAAGTATATTAAATCGATTTACAGAGTGAATATGAGTTAAAAAATCGAAATATGGTTTGAGAAAAATATATCGATAATAATCGGATTCTGATCTGAGATTTATTTATTTAATGAAATATTGTTCTCAGAATAAGAAAGTTAACTTTAAAGCGAAAATGATTTAAAAAATGAGCTGAAAAAATAAATCGATAGTAATTGGACTATGATCTGAGATTTATTTATTACATGTAATAAACTAAGCAAATAGACCCAAAAGTGACAAACTAAAGGTCACAAAAATGTATCGATAACAATCGGATTATGTTTTGGGAAATATACTTTTGGTTTCCAATTAGTTCCGAATTATTATTTTATTATTGAACATAAAAAATTATTTCGAGAGGAATATGAAAAAATTCTTAATAAATTTTACTCCGTTTTTAGGGAATACTGTTTTGAGAATTCCGTGTTGATCTTACAGGGTATCTCATTTAATCAATGTACGCTCTGTTCAAGAACTTTTTTACTGGTTTTTGTTTTGTTTAGTGATTTTATGATTGCTGCCAATGTTGTTGTTGCTGTTGCTGTTGTTGTTATTGTTGTTGCTTATTTGTAATATGCGTAAATGTTTACGAGGCAACTGTGGGCCAACTAATACTTAGTTACACAAACTCGTACATAAACGCGCCTAGCATAGTCAACCAAAGTCGAAAATGTGGCATAGGGCATATGGTAGTTGGTTGGCAAAGGGTGGAGTTGGCTTGGTTGTTGGGCAAAGAGGAGAGGGCCTGGGGTGAAGGAGAGGGCGTTGTGGTCCACAGACACTTGTACACCTAAGTGATTTAGTGTAAATGATTGTGGCAAATGCGAGAGCCGACAACTGAGAAAACTGCGCCTCGAATTTTTTTGTCGTAATGACAGCGCATTTGTAGCAGGTGTATTTTTTGCCATCATTGTTGTTGTTGTTGTTGTTGTGTTTGGTGGGCCATAAGTGGCCATGATGGGTTTTTGGTTCCTTCAAATAGAGCAATAGATGCCAAAGTTTTGCTTTGTGAGATAGAGAGATAGAGAGAGAGAGCGAGATGGAGCGAGGGAGCAGAATATTCGATAGAATGTAGTTTATTCTCGATTGGTAAGCAGTAGCGCATTTGAAATTGTTATGGGAACAAGTTATGCATGGCAGAGTAGATCCCATTACCAGTATGTGGTAGTAGTTACATTAAACAACAACTAGCAGAAGCTTATGTATGTTTGAAGTGGTTCGAAGTTGTTCGGTACGGATGAGTGCTTTAAATTGGAACGAGTTTGCGATCGATTTTGATGAGATGCAGTTAAAAATTAATTGGGAATAAGCGTTGAGACGGCATTTTTGCTTATTGAGATTAGATGCGATTGTTTCAGGCTTTTAAGTTTCCACAAAAAAAAAAAAAAAATGTTGTGTGTTCATTAGCTAAAAGCCAGTGTCTATATATAACAATAAACTAATTGCGTGGCATACAAAAATTATTTATTCGAATGGAAAAGAAAATATAATTTTTAAAATTTACATTCATTTTTTTTTTTTTTTTTTTGATTATTATTTTTACTTAACAGATTTTGCCAAAAGCAGCTCCTTATCTTATTTGTATGATTTCAATTTCTTTTGATTTCGATTTCGATTTCGATTGCGTTGATTACGAATTTAATTTAGAACGCCCACATTATAATGCTATTATCATTTCCAGCTACATTTGAACATGTGAACATCAACTTTGATTCAATGTCAGCTTGAAAACCAGTTTAAACCTTATCAACAATAGCCGTAGACATGCAGTTTTTGTTGTTGCTGTTGTTGTTGTTTGTGTGCAACACAAAATGAGAAACCAGTCAAGAGTGACACAACATAGTAAAACATTATGTCAGTAATGACAACAACAACAACAACAACTGAACGATAACTGAACGATAACTGCGCATTTTTAGATGCTCTTGAATTTATGTGCGCGTTCTAATTTTAATTGCCAATTTGTGGGCATAATTTGGCCATAAACCTTAATTAACGGCGAAAGCTAGCAGGCCCAGCCAGTCAGCCAGCCAGCCAAAAGATGTCAAAATAAAACCAACACCTTCACATCACAACAACAACAACAACAACAAGTACAACAAGCAGAACGACTCGTTATTGTTGTTGGTGCTGCTTGTCAAATGAAGGGCTGGCTGTCAATAGCAACCTTTCACTGACCCCAGGCTGCTGCTGTTACTACCTTTTACACACAGCTCCATTTTCTATTTGCATTCAAAAATTAAATACTAGAAAGAAAAGCAAATAAAACAATAGGAAAATTCTATTTATTATTTAAAGTGAATTCTGCATATCGGCTTCGAAAGATTAAACAATGTTGTTGATTTTTTTTTTAATTTTATGACTCGAATATTCTTCAAAATAAATACTCCTTTGTTGCCAAACACTGTTTTACAGGGTATCTATATGTGTGCTATAAATTTTAATAATTAAATCGTCGCTTCACACATGCATCGCCCGTTTTGATTGAACCAAGTTGCCCATACTCAAAAATAAAAGCACAAATACTATAAAATTCAAACCAAACCAAATAAAAATTAAATAAAAATAAAAGCTGTCGCATTGTTTAGATATATATGTTTTTCTTTTGTTTGTTTCGATTCTCAAGCGCTTTTTATCGGTTTCTGTTTTTGGTTTTCGGTTTTACCTATTTAAATTCGTTTCGATTTTTATTGCATTTTGGGGGTTTTTCTTCAAAAACTAAGAACAAAAACAAAGAGAGCTCATTAAAAATGTTTAAATGTTCGGCAAACAATAAAAAAGTGGAAGACAGTTGTTAGTTAAATTCAAAAATTCATTTCCCGTTTGCCACCCATTGTTTTTGGTCCTGTTTTTTTTTTTTGTTTTTTTGGACTTGAAGACCATTTCGCTAGTGTCCATGTGTTATTTAAGCCGCTTGGGAAAATCTAACTGGCCATCGATTTGGCCATCGACTTGCATAAGTTTAGCATAAAATTTGCGTTTCTAAGCGGCCATAAAAGTGTTTCAACCATTTGAGAGTTAACTTTCTTGTTGTTGTTGTTGTTGTTGTTGTTTCTTTTGAACGTTTCGTAAACACCTTATAAGCTTAATGTAATGCCGCTAAGACCGTTCGATTGTGTCTCTTTAAATCAATTAGCAATCGCTTTATTTGCTGTATACTTAAAAATGTTATAACACTCAATCAAAGATTTGTCGCATCGAGCTTCGAGCTGTTTTTTTTTTTTGTATTAAGATTTCACAATGAATCATTCGATTGGCGAATTATTAATTATTTGGTCAAACCAAATGTGTGTTTTGTTTTGGGCTTCAACCCATATTTGGCCAAGCGGCATAAGCTGTGACAAATTGTTTGCATAATATATAGTGGCATTAACCAAGTTTAGACTAAAAACACAATTTGATTACGCATCGATTAAGTAGTGCTGTTTATAGTTGGACATTTGTTTTAATTTAGGGTTTTTTCTATATAAGAAAAAAAAAAAGTAACTTTTAACTGAGTTGAAGTTTTGACTCTTAAATGCTGTTAACTTTTTTTTGTGAAGAAATATTGCAAGACATTTTTATTGAACATATAATCATTAGTTGTCTGGCTGTGGGATTCGTTGTCGTTGTTCGTTTCTGGCCATAAAAATGGTAACAACAATAATCAATTGCCATTTTGCGTATTCTAATTGCCATTCAATTTTTCAAAAGACAATTTTTCAATTGTTAATGCCTCTATGATTGATACTCTAATTGCTGTTCGGGAGGCGCACACACAGCGGCTGCTGGCTTGTTCATTTTTGTATTCTGTTTTAGGTTTTTTTCTGGAGCAAGTGCATGCAGAGAATCAAATTGCTGGCGACAGGCACAGTGCCCCCCCCCCCCCCCCACACCCCCCTCTAAGAGAGGCAATTGGTCAGCCAAGAAGCCAGCGAAACACGTTTTCAAGATGCATTTCGCTTGCGTCATTAAAATGAGCCTGATTTATGGCTAGGCCAGGGCACAACCCGAGGCAGTTGCAGCTGTTGTTTTTGTTGTTTTTTTGTAGATAGAATTGGCCGTGTTTCCACACTTTGGCTACCACTTGCCATTGCCCATCGCCCATCGCCCAGTGCCCACAACAACAAAAAAAAAGAAGGCAAAAACGCACATTTTTCCCATCGTGTTGTTGCAGGCGAGGAGTAAACTATATAACTATTACCATGAAGACAGCAAACGGCCCAAAGATGATACACAGGCCAACTGCAACTTGCAACCGACAGAGAGAGAGAGTCGAAGAGTCTTGTGGCCTGTTGCGGCTATTTAAGCCAGTTGAGCTGAGATGCTGCCAGCGCAAATCAAAGCGCAATATGTTGACTGCATTTGACTTCCCGGTAATTAGACGTGAATGCCAAGCCAACAACAGCCAAGCCGATGAGAGCGCCAACATTGCACAGTGGGGCAATGTATGTTAATGCTTTTGAAAATTACATTACCAACAAAAATAGATTCTTTGAATTTAAAGAACATTTCAATTAATATATAATGGAATATTTGGAAAAATAGAAAAAAAAAAAAAATAATAAAAAATATAAACAAAAATTCCATAATATATATTTAAATTATCTTTAAATTCATAATTAATAAACAACTTTAAACAAGAAATTATCAAAAAAGAAATAAAAATATTATCGAATTTTTTTCATCAAAGTTTTTTAAGTTTTGGCCGCACTGTGTTGCAACGACAACGCCTTGATTAAGTGTTTCGAGTGTTTGACTGTGGCCTCGCTCGTCTTCTGATATGAAGTGCACCTGTTTCTAAGCCAAAGCGGCAGCCGATGCCAAAACAAAGTCATAAAACGCCAAGACAAGAACGCGCCACGCGCACACAGCAAAGAGGGCCGACCGACGATTCTACGGACTCTCGACTCTTCATTCTTCATTGAAGCTTGTTACAACTGGTTGCAAGCTGCGCTCTGGCCGTGCCGCAGGCTCTCCTGCTGTTGCGCCTTGGACCACCGAGAAAACGATTGCTGCTGCTGTTGCTGCTTGTTATTATTGATGCCCATTGCGACTCGACTCTGTGCTCTCGTATAAAAAAAATCAAAAGCTTGATGCTCATAATCAGGCTACACTGGTTTGTTGGTCTGTGTTGGTTTGTGTCTCGGCTTCAATCAGTATGCTGCGATTTGAAACTTCAACGCCATATCGCCAAATATGGTCGCAAATGTAGCGCCAGTTGAGTATCAGCAGCAGATGTGGTGCTCCTAGGAGCTAGGAGTAGGAGTAGGCGACAGGTGCAATTAACTACCACAGCCAACCAACAACATGCATGCAACACACACAAATGCATGCAACAGCTGCTGCTCGAGGCTGTGATTTCCGCATGCCTTTGCCCCAACAACAAAAGCCCAAATGCAACAACAACAAACAAAAAATAAACTTTAAACGAATTTGTACATCATTTGTGGCCTATTTACATAATTACAGAAATTCCATCAAAAAAAAAAAAAAAAAAAACATAAAATAAATAACATTGCAATTTTTACATGAGCGTTTAAATTTAAATGTAGATTTAATGAAAGAATCGAACGACTTATTTCAAAGTCATTTATCATTTTGATCGAGTGCCTAAGCTTGTCAACATGGTTGGAGATCCTCCCGTTTGGAGATCCTCCCGGTTGGAGATCCTCTCGGTTGGAGATCCTCCCGGTTGGAGTTCCTCTCGGTTGGAGATCCTCCCGGTTTTAAATCCTCCTGGTTTGGAGATCCTCTCGGTTGGAGATCCTCCCGGTTGGAGTTCCTCAGTGTTTTCTTCTATGAATTGGAACATATAAAGCTCACGGTTTTATTTTATTTTATCATCAGCGTCCTATTGACAAAGAACATTATGGGAAAGTGCGAATAGAGTTTTTTAAGTGTGACCAAGTTTAATTATTTCTTAGTTTCCCTTAATTTTAATTCATTTACCACAATGTTTTTCCTATATTTTTTTAAATTTTTATTGTGTGTTTTTCTTTCTTTGTTTTATCTAATGTTTTTATTTTTTATTTGAGTAAAACTTTCTTTTAACTATATTTATATTTATATATTCTGTGTTAAGCTAGAAAATAAAAGAAAAAATGGGAACTTGCCTTCTTAAAGATTATTATCTCTTAATCCTTCTTATAACATCTTCGATGATAGAAATAGTTACAAATTAGCACATTGAATAGCATTTTATGCGCAATGTGTTTAATATCTGATTAAATAATTGCATTTGCTTTAGTTTACACTTGCCATTCGCTTTGTCTAGCAATTTTCATCGAACGTTCGAACGATTTATCGATCAATCTTTCTCTCTCTCTCTCGCTCTCTCTCTCCCTTTCATGCAAAATGATGGCTCTTTTATCGGACAGGTAGATGGTCGATGCATAAAATGTATTACATATTCATTAAGTTGAAACTATGTAACTTATTCTATATTAGCTATGCGTTCTACCCATTACTTGTCTCTGCTTTTTCTTCTTCTTCTTCTTTTTTTCAGTTTCCTCCCTTCGTTATTGTTCCTTAACACTAGTATGCTGATCGTTGGTTCGTTCGTCGTTCGTCGGTTCGCCACTCATCGATCGCTTGTCACTCTGATGTCAGTTCTCAGTGTCAGTCTCAGTGTCTCAACTCTTCGTCTCTCTCTCTCTCTCTCTCTCTCTCTCTCTCTCTCTGTCTTACTCTCTCTCAATTTCTCGCTTATCGCTGCCGCTGATCACGCGCCATGTTGCCAGTTTTAATTATGTTGCTGGCTATTTTTCTTATTCACATCACCTCTCGACTCTCGACTCTCCCTCTCCCTTTGTCTTTGTGTGCGCGCCTCTGGGCTTTGTGGCTTTGGTCCTGTCTCCTTTGGAATGTTGACGAACTGCTGTCGCAATTAATACGCCTAGCTGCTGTCGTCACTGCTGCCTCTTCTGCAACTGACACTGTTTACTATCTATCCTCTGTTTACCGACCGTCCCTCCTTACTCTATCACATTCCCTTGCCACAAACTGACATTTACCACACCCCAGTTAAGCTATTTATAGAACGCTTTTGTCAGTTTTGTCCCCACGCTCTAGCTGTATCTCACTTGCACTCTCTCTCTCTCTCTTTCTCGCTCTTTCTATTTCTTTTGCTATTGCTTTCACTCCTTTACTTTTTGTGTGCAATTTGTGGCCTCTGTCTGCAAATTTTTATCTTTTTTTTTCTGTATTTTTTTTTCTTAACCTGTCGTTCAATTTTGCGGCCCCGCTTTGCGCCTTGCCTAGCCCCGCGCGCCTTGGCGGCCCTGTGACAACATTATAATGAAATTATTTGTACTTTTGCTGCATCAACGTTGACGTCGGCATCGGCGTCGGCATCGGCGTCGGCGTCGGCGTTGACGTCATTATGGCGCGCTGCCTGCTGCGACTCAATACAAAATGCTTCGAAACAGAAAAGTATTTGTTCGATTTTCTTGCTGGAAAAATGGAAATTTGTTGTTGTCACAACGGTAACGCGCCTACCACAACATCCCGCCGTTCACTCCACCCACCCCCTTCAACTCTTTTGAGCGACAGCTCATTGTAATTATTTGAAAATGTCTTTTTTTTTTTTGTTGTCTTTCGCTGTTAGCTGACTGCTTAAGCCTCAGCCCCCCCCCCCCCGCCGTCTGCCACTTCTTCTTGGATTTTTTTTTAATTTTCTTTTTTCAGCAGCAATTGGGGTTTCCTTTGCAGCCGGTGCCGAAGCTTTTCTTACGCTTGTTACATTTCTTTTTTGTAGTTTTTTTTTTTTTTTTTTTTTGCTGCAGTTGCAACACACATTTGCCAATTGAGCAATGAGGGCTAAAAGCAAAAGACGCGTTTGCCACTTTGCATTTTTCCCAGCAGTTTTTTTTGTTGCCTTCCTCACTTTTCTTGGGGCTTTAGGTATTTCTCGTTTTTTTTTTCTTGCTTTCTTTGCTCTTCTTCAGCTTTGGCTATTGGCTTCAATTTCAATTTCAATGCAAAATCAATAAATTCGTTTCTTCAGTTTTTTTTTCTCCGTTCGTTTGTGATCTGGTTAAGAGTAAGAGAGAAAAGGAGAGGGCCAAGTTAATTTTCGTAATTGGCATCTTAACAAGGTTATCTCCATTGATCTGTCTCTTTCCTTTCCACCCCTACCCCACTTCTCTCTTGGCTGCATTTTTCAATTATTCAGCCAACGTGCGCTGCATTTAAGCTGGACAGCACCCCTTACCACCCTTCCTTTTTTTTCGACCCTCTTCGATGGCCGAGTGTCTCCCTGGCCCTGGCGCCATTAGCATCTAAATGCGAATCCGAAAAACTTTTGGCTGTCAAATGCTTTTGGCTCAACTAAATTTCATATTCGATTTTTGTGTCTCTTCTGCATTTAAATGAAGTCGCTAACATTCCGCCCTCTTCCCTCTCTCTCTCTCTCTCTGTCTCTCTTCATCTCTCTGGTCTTTTTTTTTGTTTCAAAAAAATAAAACTTAACTTTTACCGCAGTCACTTTTCGACCCAGACCTCAATCCACATCTGGACCCCTCTTCAAAGGTATTGCGTGTATATATACTTATGTGTGTGTGTGTGTATGTGTGTGTGTGTTGTGTGTGGGCGCCACTTTGTTAATTTTTGAGTGATGCTCTTAGGCCTTACCTGAACCTCGGGCTTCATTTTGAATGCTTTGCTATTGGGTATTTTAACATTTTTTTTTTTTTTTTGAAAAACCTTAAAAAAATTTTAACATGCTAAAATCGTACTACGGAACTCCCAGCTTTATGATATAGTTGTTCAATCTGGACGATTTTAATAAGTTAAGTTTAAGTTTTATAAGATATAAGTTGGGACAAACGTTGACCAAAATTTCACGTTGATTGCTCAAAAAAATGTCAGATAGGCTTTGTATTAAAATAGTTGGATTGGCGTATTTGGCTATAAGACATACCAATATTCTATATAATATATAGCTATATATATATTGCTGTACTTTCTTTATTTCCTACTTTGATATACATTTATTTCTTAAAAATATATGCCAGCTTTTTATAATAAAGTCAAAAGGGCTTGTCCAGAATATTTGGAATTTTGCTATTTTTGATTCAAAAAACAGGCGATAAAAAATCCAATAAAATTTGTTATTCATTTTGTAGGATATTAAATTTATTGTTTATACATATTTATGTTATTCTATTCTATTTTTTTTTGTTTTATTTTTTGAGCTAGTTAGCATTCCTCGCGCATTTGATTTACGAATATTGTTATATTATGCATAGGTATGCGTGTACGTGTGTCTGTGTGCTGCCCCAGCCAACAAAGAGAGAGATAGAGAGAGAGAGAGATAGAGCGAGTAGAGTGAGTCTCAAACACCTGCACTTTATTGAAATCGAATTCTTTTATGTTTTATTTTGTTTGGTTTTTCTTTTTGTATTTTCAATTTTTTTAATTTATGCATTTCAGCTACTTGGCTTCGCTTGGACTTTGGGTATTGCTTATGACATGTAATTTATCTTTATCATTATTGTATTTGCGAGTGTGTGTGTTTGTGTGTTAAACCTTTTTTGTTGTTGTTGAATAATTCTTAGTTCTTGTTGTTGTTTTTTGTTTCTCGTTGGCCTGGTCTCACTTTGGCACTTTGATGCATGGTGTATGTGTGTGTGTGTGTGTGTGTATGAGTGCGTTAAGTTGTCATAATGATTGACAATGTCTACGTGCCTCGATTATATAATAGTCACATGGCTTAAGGCCATGAATCCAACTCTTTCTCAATCTCAAACGATTGCTTAAAGACCAACTAACTAACTGATTGACTGACTGACTGTCGGTCGGTCGGAATGATTGATGACTTGACTAGATTTTTCTTAGCATTCATAAGGATGCTGTGAACTTGGATTAAATAATAACTTAACTTATTAAAGTAAAAAATAAAAACATTTCAAAATTTAAAGTTTTTTCGGCGTTTCAAATTGGCAATTTTATCATTTTGCTTTTGTGATTCCCCGTTATTATTTTTTTTCTATTTGTACGTAGCATCAATAATATTATATATATATTTTTTTGATTTTTTTTAGATTTTTTCAGAGGCTTGGCAAAAAGTTAATTTAACATCTGTTGGGCCATCAATTGCATAAATTGTAACACAGTCACAGTAACGCCCCATTTATCCCCCCATTTGCCTCATCCCCTCTTACACTTGCGTTAACATCCTGCCAGTCAAGACAACAACAACAACAAATTGTATATGTCTGAGAAAGGCAAAAAAAAAAAAAGAATAAAAAGGAAAAAATTGAAGAAGCAAAATAAAATGCCTGGATAATCAATAAACGAAATTCAATTTGCTGCGCCATTTGCTCAGACAGAGCGGCATAAACGACAAAACACCACCCACACCCCACCCCTTCCTCCTTGCCAGCACCACCTTCAACTGTTTCAGTGTTCCAACACATGCTTATATCGTCGATGCGATGCACAAGTTACAGATTCTTTAATACGCCCACTTGAACGCCCCCCCGAACACCCCACCGAACACCGCCTACAAGCCCATAAAAATAAGGCCGATCTAATAAGCGTAAGATGGTAACGCGGGGGGGGGGGGGGAAGCGTAGCGTAGCGTGTCATTCGTGCATTTAATCGATATTTGCAATTTATTGTCTTAGAAAGAAAGAACGAAAGAGAAGGCAAACAACATTTGAAGACTCCACCTTGAGGCGTCTCTGTTTGTTTGTTTTGAAATATTATTATAATTCTTTGTATGCGCGCCATCAAATGAAATATGTGTTAATTTAAGGCAACTTCTTTACGACTTCCACGCCCTATGCCCTATGCCCTCCGTCTGCACCCACACCACCACAGGCAGTTATTGTTATAATGATAATATTGACATTGATAAGCGTCGCAAATTTATGCACAATTTGGCTAATTGATTGGCGTCGTATCGACTGCAAATGGCAGCCCAGCACGAACCACTCAAAAGCCCTAAGTTGTGCACACAAACAAACAAACACAAACACACACACATACATAGTATATAAATCTATATATGACAGGCAAAAACTGGTCGGTCAATTGGGAGTGAAATTTCACAAAAAAAAAAAACAAATATATATAAATATTTTTGCACTTAATTTGAACTTGACAAAATTAATAAAAAATATATGAAAAACATTTTGATTGAGATGTGTATAAAAAATAAAAAATGTAGTCAGATTTTATGTATATAAATATATATGAATTTACATACAGTACGACCTCGCTTAACGCATCTCCTCGATAATTGCTACACCAGAATTCTTAAAATTTATCAGAAAAGTTTATATTGAATGAGGTTCTGGCTCTTAACACAAATTGTGGATAATTATTAAAAGCATCTCTGATTTTTGGGAAAAGGTTTCGTGGCCAACAGCAAATTTTCCATCGGCTCTTCCAAAGGGCCAAGTTTTAATAGGTTGCGTAGAGCGGTGGCTTACTGTATATATATTAATTTATAAATATTGTCAGGCACAAATATTTATTTTAAAACATTTTTAATGCAAGCGAATATCTATCTGTTAAATGAAAAAAACAAACAAATTCCTTAAACAAATATTTATATAATTATTTTTTTCAAAATACAAATAAACAATAACATAACAAAGCCTCGACTTGAAACCTTTACAAAGAAAATAAAGTTATTAAAATCATTTAAATTCCAAACACTTTAAATTAAGCAATCAACATTACATAACTTAATGTCTCGTTTTATTTAACTCAAGTTTATGATAATTATTAATAAAAAGAAATAAACAATTTTAATAATTTTCCGTTCGGTTTGTTTTGCTTTCACTACATTTATTTATTTTTGTTTCGACCTAATTGTGTGAAAATTGCAATAGCAGAACAAATTCTGCTCGTAATTAAACAACATTGAGATATAAGAGGAAAGTAAAAGTGAAAGTTGCAAACAACATTGCTTTGTCATTTGTCACGTAATACCTTAACAAGGTTCAAAACCAGAACATTGCTGTTAACTTAACTTAATTAATTAACCGGGAAGCCCCCGAAGAAGAATTTCTCGCAGTTTAGCCAACTCTCGCAAAACTTTGTCAAAGTACAACTACAACTCGAACAACAAATTTGCCAAAGTGAAAGGGCAGAGAGATTGGGTGGGGGCGAGACACAAAAACTGTGGCAAGTTGGAAATAAACTGAAGTACTCCAAAGAGAGTAAGATTTCAATGGCTATATAGTATATATATATGAATAATTCTCTACTCTTGCTGTAGTTTTGCCTTATTTTTGTTTACTTTTCCAATTGATTGAGCAGCTGCGTCTGGGCTGCCACTGGCAGTGCCACTGGCCAGCTGTGCCGCAAAACAAATGAAGCATTAAGCAACTGCCGCCGTCAATGTCAAGTGCAAATGAGACGCCAACAGATTTCTCGGCATCTCAGAATCGTCATAAAACAGTGCAACATCCACAGCAAACCCTTTAAGCGAGCCAAGTTTACCTTGCCACTGCCTCGCATGCAGAGATTGTTGCGGCGTTCGGCATTTTGACACAAATTGAAATCGAGTTACACAAAAACGCTTAATTCAATAAAGACAACGACAACAACCGCAAAAACGACAGCAACAACAACAACAACAGCAACGACAACAACAGAAAAAGTTTATAATAACAGCGGACACAAATTAATTTTTGCAAGCCGTCGTTGGCGACACAAATTGCCGTGTCATGTCCAGAGTTAAGTTTTTTTTCATCCCTCTCTCTCTCTCTCTTTTAATTTTTATTTATATTTTTTGTCTTGGTTTTATTGTTATTATTATTTAACTTGCACTTCTAGGTAGGCGCAAAGAGCTAAGGATCTATAAGCTTGTAATGCGGTTTAACACACACGAAAAATACTAGCTAAAAAGAATATATATTAATTTAAGCTAAAAATTTTTGACCAAAAAAAAAAAAATTAAATTTTAAGTCAATTTATATTTGAATAATTATAAAAAATTAAATAAAAAATATTTATACATAATATTCTTAATTAAAAAATGATTGAAAGTGTTTAAAAAAATTTTATCGAGCCACCAAATAGAAATTTGTAATGTTTACAAAAAATAAATAATAATGTCTTGAAATTATTATACAGGATTTAAATAATTGATTTAAGTTTTTAAAATATATTTTAGTCGAAATTTGATTAAATATTTATTTATTAAATCTTATTTTTTGAGCTTTAAATATAATTAAATAAGGCAGTCGACACTTTCAAATTAAATATATATTTTTTTTTTACATATTAAACGCAATTATTTCAAAATAATTTTAAATGTTTTTTATTAGGAAAAAAAATATTTCTTTATTAACCTCAATATTTTAAATGAAATTATTTATTTTGCTGTCTTAAAAATTGTTTAAGTTTCTTTCTTTTTTTTAATATTGATTGCAGCAGAGCATTTGCGTATCTGCATGCCACATGTGGCAGCCACTTGTCGCCGTTGTTTCTCATTATTATTACTTTTATGTGTTTTTTGTTTGTGCCACGCACCTGTGGCAAGCTGCATTGGACGTTGATCGGTGTGATCGTTGCGGTAATTACAAGCGACTCTCAGCTGCAGCCGCACTTAGCTTTTTTTTTCATCTTCTCATTTCTGTAGCACGTTGTTGTTGTTGTTATTGTTGTTGTTGTGCTTTGTTGCAGTTGCATTTTGGGGCTAAGCGGCTGAAGTAATTTCCACTAATTACGAGGCAATGATTTGAGTAAAAGTAAAATCCGTACACCTTTTGCGACCGTTGCGTGTTGCATCTGCCTTGGGGTGCCAAATGGTTTTGCTGTTGCAGTTGCACACACACACACAGAGAGATATTTAGTCGCATGATTTGCACTTTTTTGTGGCAAGTTGCAAGTTGTCGTCCTCATGCTAAATTACATTTCATAAACATTCAACGGACGTTGGCAAAATTCATAAACACAAATCAAATGAATTTTCATAATTGCATTTGGCTGCTGGCTTTTGCTGCGTTTTCTGCTGACGCCTTGCTAACCAACATGGGCGGCAAACTAAGCAGCAGCAGTGGGCGTGGCCAAGTCTAGACACAAAGCTGTCACTGTCGCAGATGTTGTTGTTGCTGTTGTTGATAAGCCCACAGCCCTGGGCTTGAGTTAGATTATTATGAGATTGCTATTTGAAGTGAATTCACGGAACGGAAGCCAATACAAGGCGGTGGGTGGGTGGCGGGGGGTGCAGTAGTGCACCCAAATGTTGCCAACGGGGCTAAAGAAAACTTTTCATCACAATGTTCAAATGTGCATTGAAATAAGTTTTTAAATAGCAGCGACGAAAACAAAGAAATAATCAGAAGCGTTATAAAAATATTATTAACTTTTTTTCTGGTTGAATTTCCCATAGCTTTAAACTAAACTTTTTAAGTATTTTAACTCATCTGACTTTCAATTTTATACACAATTAAATATTTTCATTTTAACTTCATTTAAATTTGAATTAATTTTGATTTTACAATGTCTAAAAACATTTATAAAAAATATCTTAAAACTTTTTTGTTTTCATGTTTTTTAATATTTTGTAAAATACTAATATTAAAGAAATTACATTTTAATTTAAAAAATTATGTAAATCCTTATAAATTAATATTAAAAATATTATAGAAATTACGTTTCAATTAAAAAAGCTACAAACAATATTTTTAAAGCTAAAAAAAATAACATTTATAATATTAAAGAAATTACTTATAAAACAATATTTTTACTCCTTTAAATACAATAAAAATGAATTTGTTTTCAATTGTTGCTTTCTAAAACGAAAATATTAACAAAGGTTTTTAGTTCAGAATTAAATTACTAAAAAATTCTATTGATTATTTTCTAATAAGGTTGAATAGAAGTAGAAAACAAATAAAGAAACTAATATCCAAGTTAGTTTCTCAATATGAAATTCTCTAATTGTGCTTGGTTTTATGTTCTAGCTCATTCCAATTAAATCATTCGATTCCAATTTAGTTGTTACTTTATTTTCAGATTCTTAGTACATTTTTACTTTGCCCTTTTAAACTGACTTTTTCCTTGTATCGATTGTTGGGCATTTTTTTTTTTTTGTTGTTGTTTTCTTATACTTTCTATGTTTAAGTTTCAGGCATAAATATATACATATATATATATATATATATTTCTGTTCGTTTCAACAGCTTTCTCTCTCGTATTTGTAAAACGGGTGTGCATAACTTTATTTTCTTCTTCATTTTCTTTTTCATTCACTTTTAAAACCTATTGCTAGCACATTTTCTTTGTTCTCTCGCCTTTTGGGATGATACAATGCTTCTAGCCATATGCCTGGGCCCATATGCTCTATCCTTCCGGCTGCACACACACACACACATCCACACACACACAAGCACTTGGCACGGTAACACCCATATGCAGATACATATGTATCTATGCAGTTGAAATTCATTCTACTGCCCCAAACAAAAAACCAAAAAAATTGTTTGCTATTTTGCATTTGCTGCAGTCGGTTGTTGTTGCTTTTGTTTTGTTTTTGTTTTTTTTTTTTGTTATATTTTTGTTTCTTTTATGTCAATTTCACGCTCTATTTGTGAGGTTTGCCATTTGCCTTTGCCATTTGTTTGATTTCGGTTTTTTTGTCTCTGGGTTTTTTTTTTGTTAATTGTGTTTTTGTTTTTGTTTTAACGCTCGTTTTGCAGTCCAATCTTTGATATTTTTGTACTTTTGACCAATTTGCGGCACACAATGCAAACAAACAAGCAGCACTAAAAACACACATACACACACACACACATATACAAATGCCAAATGATTGGCAGCTTTTCAATATGGCGCTAATTGAGTTTTTAATTGTTTGAGTTTACACTTTATTTTGTTGTGTTTTTGTTTTTGTGTGCTTTGGCCCTTTTGTCTCAATGTGTCATTTGTCGCGTGTTGCAAGCGCCACACTTTGATTTGTGTTTTATATATGGTTGTAGTTAATCGTAGCTGTTGTTGTTGTTGCTGCTGCTGCTTATTATTATCATAATTATTATTTATTGTTTTGAACTTGATACTATCGTTGTATCTACAACAACAACAACAACAACATTATCAAGTGCTGCAGCAAAACGGCAATCAAAATGTTGCCCCTCCCAACCCTAACTGACCCCTCTTCGAACGAACCATCACCCCAGTTTTGCAGTTGGACTCGACAAACTTGTTTTAAAGGTCGATCCTGGCAAACCAGGCATCTGACTCAGGTATCACAAATCAGGCATCGGGCATGGGGTAATGTCGAGCTCCAGTGTTCACACTGCAACCTTCATAAAGACACTCGAAAAAATACATTGATAAGTGTTTATATAAGTTCTTTAATTTTTGGTTAAGCTGCAATAATAAAAATGTTGAATAAACTTAATGAAATAATTTTTTATACAATTTTTTGTTTTTTTTTTCTCATAATAAAAATGTTCTCAGTGCCTGTCTTGAAGCGATTTCTCTGATGTTTTTTTTTTTTGGTCAGACTTTGGCTTCGTTTTCGTCTTGTTGTTGTCAGGCTCCGTTATGGCCAACTTTTTGGCTGAACGTCACTCAAGTTGAAATAATTTTAATTTAGTTGCTGCCAAACTATAAAAACAGGCTCAGCTTGCCAGCGCCGCAGTGTGTGTGAGGGTCCTCGTCGCTCCTTCTACATTTTTTTTATTTTTGTTTTTGTTTTTTTGTTGCTGCGAGTTGGGGCTGTTTGGTTTGTCGTCAGCACTTTGCATTGATAAGCGGCACGCATTGCAAGCCCGAATCCAAAACCAAAACCAAAAACCGAAAACGGGACTGAAGGGTGACGACGACGACGATGACGATTACGAAGCTGGCGGCGATGATGATGATTATGATGATTATAAGGTTGTGATGGGGATGAAGTTGAGGATGAGGACGATGCCGCGTCATGTGGTGATTAAGTCAAGGCAAGTGCAAAGCGATTGGGGCAAAATGCGACAACACAAAACAACAGCAAAGGGTTTGTGGTTTTGAATTTAAGTTGGCTTAAAGACGAAGCCTCAAATGCTCTACAAAATATAGTTGTTGCTTGAACCACAGCAAAAGAATTAATTAACCCTAAAATAAACAAAAAAAAATTAAAAAAAAGTATAATGGGTTTGGGCAATGCCCGTCATTATATCCCTTCGTCTGTATGAACGCAATATGAACCACACCATTCGAGCTGGAGACTTGAAACTTTGGTTCCTACGATAACTAAGAACTAACTAAGAAGAGCAGCAACCTCTCGCTTCATCTCTCTATTACTAATCCGAAAATACATTTGCCATAACTAGATAACGTTTATAGGGTTTGTATACACTTCGATTTATATGTATATTTGATAGCTTTTCGTTGATGTTTTACAAATTATATCAATAACTTGTTAAACGCATCAATTCTATATTCCTCGAGGCTTGAAGTGTCTTCATCTTCCTGTAACTCCATCATATAAGGCCGTCCCGTAATGTCCAGAAACAAGCTCTCATCAGAATCTGTCCATCATCGATAGGTCTTGCCGAAATATCTAGGTCTTACTTTCTTGTCTTTTTCTGTGTCATTTCCGGTTTCTTGTCTTGTTTAATGCCCTTCTTTTTGTCCTTGCTCTTGTCCTTTTTCTTTTTTTTCTTCTGCATTTTTTCTTTATTAGCTGAAAAATAATAATGTTTACAATAAGATTGGTATTTTTATTTAATTATTTAGATTTGACTATATAGTATTAGTTATGTGTGTTTGTCAGATTTGATTGTTCCAGAACATAGCGGACAGAACAGCTTTTTTATCGCTGCAATATTATGAAAAATTGCTTCGCCAGTCGGCAGCACCTTCGCAACAAGTGCACCACACCAACACTTTCGCCAATTGCTTATGAGTATGTTAGTGCGACAAGGATGCATGCTTCCTCGTAAGTCATCGAAAAAAGTTTTGACTTACTCTGTCCTTCTTTTTCTGGTTCCTCTGGTGAGGTTTGGATGTCGTCATCCGAGGAATGCTCGGCGTCTACGCTCATACCCTCAGCTACATCGAGCTTATCTAAGGATGTATCAAGAATTGGTTCATATTGTTCAGGTGCTGGCTGCTTCGGAAAGCGGTTACCTTCAATACCTTCAACATTAACGCAAGGCATACCCGAACGCTCTTCCAAAACATGCTCGATATGGCACTCTTGAAGCTTTCCCGCAAGAGAGTCATTGGCATAACTCTGTGCCTTTAATATAACACTTTTGAGCTCGTTTTGCACCAAATTTTGAAGATACTCAACCGATTCCTTATCCAACTCTTGTCCAATGCTTTGACGAGCCACATGCTGCAAATATTCGTCCAACAACTTTGCATTATCGTAATTCCCGTTAAAGTCCGCCATTGAAAAATTAAATACTTTTAGTCTAAGTTTTGTACAAACTAAAAGTGAAAAAAACTAAAAGTGAACTGCCGAAACTTAGATATGACACTATCGAAGAGCCTGATATCAACAGAGTTGCATTACATATGTAAGTCCTCTAGATATGATACTATTGTTATGTCATGTCGGCATCATTTGATTAATTTTGTTTCAAAACCAAATGTTTCAAATATAAATAATACAATATAAGTATTTAGATCACGTTCAATGTGTAAGGCGAATGAAATGTTTATTGATTAAATATCTTAGAATGAATTTAAATTAACTTTTATTAGCAACAAATAACGTTGTGATAAAAAAATGTTCATGAGCAATTATGTTGTATTGAATTAATGAATTATCAACAAATATTAATTTTATTGAAGGCCATTTAAAGACTTTTATTTCAAAAGGAAGCTTTGCTCAATGATGCTTGACGAAAGATATATAATAGTTATCGGTTTGTTTTGGTGAATGCTGGATTAGCTGATATGGAACAGCTGATTTTTGTCTGTTATATGAGGATGCTTTTGTTCGCATTTAACATCTAAAATCTAACATCAATGATGTTCCAATATTCCAACATTCTCTGGATATGTTCCTGTTCCAAGTGTTTGTATTTAGCTTTTTTTCGATATTTTTGATTCCACGACTAAAAAATTGTCATTCACATCGAAAATGTAAACAATGTCTACGCAAATGAATGGCAAATAAATAATGGCGGGCAACGAGATCGATAAGTCAAATTCAAATTTAGTTAGAAAAACAACACCAAATAGAACTCTTCGGAAGTCCTGCTAGATCTGTGGTGGGAGTATAAAGATGATTTGCGAGGGCATAGAAAAAACACAAATGTTTTTCAGGAGATAGCTGATAAGTTGAAGGCGCTGGATAGCAGCGTCCAGTGGACTGACGTCCGCGCAAAGATTGATAATTTGAAAACAGTGAATAAAGTCAATTTTTCAGAAAGAAGAAAGAAATAATTGGCCCAAGTGGCGTTGCCTCTTCGGCATTACCTTAAATAATTGAGATTTTCATTCCATACGCAAACTTTCTTTAAAGAAGGCTTAATTATTTTCAGGAATATACTTTCCCAAAACTGTCCAAACCGCTTCTTAAAGTTTTCGATTATTTACTTAGTTTATATTAATTTTTATTTTCACTCACATGCGCCCAAATACTCCGAGGCATTGCAACAAGTGCATCAAGTTAATCAGCGTCGAAATCATCGTCTTTACAGGCTTCTTCCAAATAGCCAACAAGATCAAAAAACATTCTCTGCTGTTGAGTGACTATAAATATGGCTAGTCTTTTGTATCCATTCTTTAACAAATATTTAGTTAAGAGAAAAAAAATTGGCGGTGAAACAAGCGTCATTTTTACAAATGAAGAACAAGACGCTTGATGTTAGATGTTTCAATTTGAACACGAATTTCGCATCTTCTCATCGTTCCCCGTGATGTGCCCTAGTGCGAATTGGCTATTACATGCTCAGTGGTATTGTGTATTGAGTCTTCCCAAAGAAACGGTTGCTAGCTTGACTTGTGTTGTGCCTTTTACCATTATTGGTAAAAAAATAAAAGTTGGTTTAAATTCATTCTAAAACATTTAATCAATAAACATTTCATTCGCCTTACACATTGAACGTGATTTAAATACTTATATTCTAATATTTATATTTGAAACACTTGGAAACAAAATTAATCAAATGATGCAGACATGACATAACAATAGTATCATATCTAGAGGACTTACATATGTAATGCAACTCTGTTGATATCAGACTCTTCGATAGTGTCATATCTAAGTTTCGGCAGTTCACTTCTAGTTTTTTTCACTTTTAGTTTGTACAAAACTTAAACTAAAAGTATTTAATTTTTCAATGGCGGACTTTAACGGGAATTACGATAATGCAAAGTTGTTGGACGAATTCTTGCAGCATGTGGCTCGTCAAAGCATTGGACAAGAGTTGGATAAGGAATCGGTTGAGTATCTTCAAAATTTGGTGCAAAACGAGCTCAAAAGTGTTATATTAAAGGCACAGAGTTATGCCAATGACTCTCTTGCGGGAAAGCTTCAAGAGTGCCATATCGAGCATGCTTTGAAAGAGCGCTCGGATATGCCTTGCGTTAATGTTGAAGGTATTGAAGGTAACCGCTTTCCGAAGCCGCCAGCACCTGAACAATTGGAACCAATTCTTGATAAAACCTTAGATAAGCTCGATTTAGCTGAGGGTATGAGCGTAGACGCCGAGCATTCCTCGGATGACGACATCCAAACCTCCCCAGAGGAACCAGAAAAAGAAGGACAGAGTAAGTCAAAACTTTTTTCGATGATGTGAAAGCGAGCAAGCGCTTGTCCACTTACGAGGAAGCATGCATCCTTGTCGCACTAACATACTCATAAGCAATTGGCGAAAGTGTTGGTGTGGTGCACTTGTTGCGAAAAGTGCTGCCGACTGGCGCAGCAATTTTTCATAATATTGCAGCGATAAAAAAGCTGTTCTATCCGACAGCATAAATATTAACTAAGCTGACGAGGAACAATCAAATCTGATAAACACACATAACTAATACTATATAGTCAAATCTATATAATTAAATAAAAATACCAATCTTATTGTAAACATTATTATTTTTCAGCTAATAAAGAAAAAATTCAGAAGAAAAAAAAGAAAAAGGACAAGAGCAAGGACAAAAAGAAGGGCATTAAACAAGACAAGAAACTGGAAATGACACAGAAAAAGACAAGAAAGTAAAACCTAGATATTTCGGCAAGACCTATCGATGATGGACAGATTTTGATGAGAGCTTGTTTCTGGACATTACGGGACGGCCTTATATGATGGAGTTACAGGAGATGAAGACACTTCAAGCCTCGAGGAATGTAGAATTGATGCGTTTAACAAGTTATTGATATAATTTGTAAAACATCAACGAAGAGCTAGCAAATATACATATCAATCGAAGTGTATACAAACTCTATAAACGTTATATAGATAGTTATGGTAAATGTATTTTCGGATTAGTAATAGAGAGATGAAGCGAGAGGTTGTTGCTCTTCTTAGTTAGTTCTTAGTTATCGTAGAAACTCAAGTCTCCAGCTCGAATGGTGTGGTTCATATTGCGTTCATACAGACGAAGGGATATAATGACGGGCATTGCACAAACCCAAAATAAACTTTACCTTCGGTATCGAGTATAGGAATTTGTTTGCTCGAATTCTGGAAAAGATTGTTTGAAAAATCTCATTGAAATCCTCAAAGAATGCTTAATGAAATTCTAATAAGAAAAATGGGAAAACTGGTCAAAATTCCTACAAAAAAATAGCTATTTTTCCTTAAAAGTTTGTTAGCAGTTAAATGTTTGATAGGCTTTATAACGATTCAGCAATCTAAGACATAAATATTATTTTATTTCTTATCAGAAATTGGTTAAATTAATATTTTTTACTTTGCTTCCATCCAGTCTCATATCGAATTAATAACCAGCTTCTTAATGTGCATTTCAGTACATTTTGTATCTGAAGCTGATCTTTAATAGTGGGTACAAAAAATAATTTATTTGGACTCTTGGCATTCGCACCCTTGTTGCAAAAAGGGTTGGAGCACACACTATGTGAATCTGAAGAGTTGTCGAACCGGTTCCATTATGTAAATGCTGCTTTTTGGCTGCTGTGCGAAGAAAGAGAGAGATAGAGTTCTGCAACTGATGCATTAGCGCGTTTGGCCAATGCAATATCTTAATGGTCAAAAGACGCTGGCCTGGTCTGGACCGAAGGACATGGCAGCTACTTTTGCTGCTGCTGCTGCTGCTGCCTGGCCAGGATGAAGGCTCATATTTCGATGTTATTTATGCGCCGGCCCCGTTATTAAAAATATTTTTGTAGCTGCTGCTGTTGCTGTTGCTGTTTCAGTTCAAAAAGGTGGTCAGGGTCGTATTCACCCAATCCTTATACGAAGGAGATACACCATGCTCTCCCCCTCGCCCTCTCCCTCTCTCTTTCTTTAGTATCTGTACCTGCCACCGGCAATGGCAACGGCAACGGCAGAGAGACCGCAACCTCAGCCGTCACATTGATGCCGCGACCCGTCGCCGTCTCCTTTACTTACGCCTTCTCCTTCCTTTTTCTCTCTGTTTCGTCACGCCTTTACGTTGTGGTACCTACAGCCTACCGACCCTTCACCCCTCCCCGCCACTATGTTACCCCACCACGACTAGGCAGTGGCAACATTATACTTTTCGCCTTGTTCTTTTTGAAGACCGCTTCATCGTCGCCGTCGTCGTCGTCGTCGTCGTCGTCGTTTTCTTGGTTGTTGTTTAATTTTTCAGTTGGTTTCAGCTTGGTTTTTGTGCTTGTTCTTTACCCCCTGCCCCCGCCCGTCTACCCTTTTGGCTGGATACACTACACTTCAAGTCGCCCTATCCAGGCTCCTTGTTCGCTTTATTGTTGTTGTTACTGTTGTGTTATTGAAGAGGTTTTAAATTTCCAGCCTGATACTTTAATCCAAAACCAGCCAGCTAAAAAAAAGCGTCTTTGCAGCAGGATTCCTGTCTCTCTCCCTTTCTGTCTCTCTCGGTTTGTGGCACCGATTCTCGCTTACTTTTATCAAGGCTGTGCCATGGCGGTGTCTTCATCTTCTTCTTCTTCTCCTTGTTGTTTTGCATCGTGTGCAGTTTTTTTAAGATTACTTTTTTATGTGTATTTTTTTTTTATATTCATATTGCTGGCTATTTTTTTTTTGTTTTTTTTTTCGTTTTACATTTGATGCACCCTTAAAATATCATTTTAATATTGCTAACAATAATGAAAAATATTTCGCCTTGCTTAGCAATTCTTTTGTTTTCTTCGGTTTTTTTTCTTTTCTGTGTCATCTGAGAGCTCAAATCAAACAAATCTGTTGGCATTCCCCCCACCCAGTTTCGCCCTCTCTTTTTTCTTTCGATTTGCTAATTTTATGTGCTGTAATGAAAATGACGAAATTTTATAGATAGTCTTGACTCGACATACTTTGGCTAAGCAAAGATCAAAGCTGCTCTTAATGCAAAACTATTTCAATTTAATACACACATTTATTATAGAAATATAGTTGGAGTATGAGTTCCTTTGAATTCAAAGCATAAAGCATATTTTAAAATATTTTCTTACATATTTATATTAATAAAACTCAGTGTAAAGACTTCAATATCCAATGGCAACTGTATTCAGCATGGATTTCGCATTCTGTTTATTGGCATTTACTGCTGTTACACCACACACACACATACACATACATGTTTTCCGTGTAACTCATTAGAAAATCGTATCAAATTAATTCACAGACAATTTCTCTGTCCTTCTTCTTTTCCTTCGTTTCAATTGATGCTCGTTAAAATGTTTGCCGTAGTTTGAATACCAAGCTAATGGATATATTAATATTATTATTGTATACAAATGTATATATGTATATATATATCTATGTACATATGTATATATGTTGGTTATAGTTTACATCTCGATTTCTATCTGTTGCTTTCTCCCTGTCTCTCAGTCGTGTCTCTGTGTCTCTGTGTCATGCTGTCATGTGTAATTTCATTTTCATGCATATTTATTTTCATTCGAGGTAAATGTAAATTGGATCAAAGTTGTAGCTCGCTTACACACACACACACACACACACATGCTGTTGTCAATTTCTCATCATATCACGCATACGCCGCCGTATCGCTTCAGTTTTATGCAATTTTAAAGCATAAAAATATTTTGTTCGACTTTTTTTTCATAAGTTGATTTTGTGATGCTTTTAAAAACTTTTGACCCGCGCACAGTGGTGCAAAATGTTATCTCGCATCAAGGTTATTTGCCTTTGATCAATTAGCGATGCATTAAAGTTGTTATATTAATGAACACCGAACCCTTTTTTAATATGATTTAATTATGTGTGTGTGTGTGTGTGTGTGTGTGTGTGTACTTTTATCTTACTTGCAAACGAATTATGGATAATATGCAATTTAAAATGGCGTCCAAATTTGCAGATCACCCTTTTTTTTGCCAAAGGTGTTTGTGCTCGGCTATTGGAATAATTATGTCAATATACATACATACATATATCGTATATATATATCGGTGTGTATGCAAATGAGAAATGACAACAGAGAGAGAGAGAGAGAGAGAGAGAGTTTCAGGTTGGTTATTGGTTATAAAAATAATAATAACAACAACAACAATATTACCGTTAAGTTTAAATGCAGCGTAGTTTGCCATTAACAATGATTACCTGAAAGCCGATTCCCAATAATTAAATGTACAACAGCGCGCAATTTTTAATTGCAGGCCACAAAAAACCAAAAAAAATGGCCACTCGCACCGCTCAATACTCTATCCCCAAACACATTTGATTCGATTTTCCACTGTCCGCGTCCGCGTTCGTGTCCATGTCCGGATTCATGTCCATGTCCGTGTCCGGTGAGGCCAGCGAGGCCCACAAGCCGTGTGCGCAAAGCCAACAAAAATAAAAATAAATAAATTTTAATTTATTCATATTTATGCAAAAGAAGCAACAATTTTGCTAGCATACTTTTTGGTGCAGCTGTGCTCTTTTCTCTTCGCTTCACTTTTCATTCCTTTCGTTTGGTTAAATATTATTTTGTGCTGCTTTTATTGCAGTTCGTTGCGTGTGTGTGTGTGTGTTTGTTTATAATTTTCAACTTTAATATGCATTGAACCGCACACCCGCACACACAGATATACATACATATATCAACCAAGTGCATCTCCATCCCTTAAACTATTTATTGAAACACACCATTTTGACCTCAGCATTTTGGTTGACCAACAATTTCGTTGTCTATCTTTCGAAATCGGCCAACACAATCAACATAACGGACGATCACGTTGCGGTTGTCACAACTTACAACTGCATCAATACAATATACTGTTTTGTCATTGTGATACCCTAGAATCTTAACTGGTTGAAAAAACAAGAAGTCAAGTCATTGAAGAAATGACTCTCAATAAAAATAGCACTTTGTGGAAGTTCCGAATGGAAAGTCATTGACCAGAAGTCACTTCCTAGGAACTCATTACCAAGAAGGTAGTTTGAATAAGTTTTACAGAATGTAGGTTTAAGAAGTTACTTTGGGAAAAGTTATATCAAAAGTTGCTCAGGATAATTAATCTTAAGATTATATTGTTTTTTTTATATTATTATTATTTGTTTTATTTTTGTGACATCTGGTCACTTTTGATAAGACATTGACCAGAAGTCACTTCCTAGGAACTCATTACCAAGAAGGTAGTTTGAAGAGAGCTTTCAGGGTGTAGCTTGAAAAAGTTACTTCTATAAAACTTTTCCTTGAAAGTTGCTTTTGTGTTATGCTTTTTTCTAACGCATTTTCAATTGTGACTTTATGAAAGAAATTGATCAGAAGTCAATTCCAAAGAATTCACTTTTAAATAATGTCACTACATAAAGGTAACTGATCCGGAGTCACTTCCCTGGAAGTCATATCACATAACGCACTTAGTAAAATGCTATCGAAATCACGCTTTAGAAAGTCACTCAAAAGAAAAGTTTTCTTTGACCTGGAGTAACTTCCAATGAAGTCATTTACAAGAAGGCACTAACAAGATATAGCTTTTAAAACTCTCTATAACAAAGTCACTGTCTCTTAACTTTACTTTAGTAAGTATCTTATCAAAAGTTAAGATGCTGAAACATTAAATTTGGACATTTGCAATAACTTTTTCGTTTCTTAATCTAAAAAAACAATATTATTATTTTCATAATTCTTTGATGCTAAGATTTTACAAATTGATTGAGCAATAAGTATAAGTTCGTTTAATAGCAATTGAGAATTTAATCGTTTAAGCAAACTCAACCACAATTAATCAACTTAACGAATAATTACCAAATAAACCACAAAAACGCTCAAAAAGCTAAGCCCTAATGCATTTATCTTCTGTTTATTTGTTGCAGTAATATATTTTATTTATTAATTATTATTAAATTGGCAGTGCATATAAAATTTTATTTTTATATTTTCATGTTCTTTTTGTAGTTTTTTTTTCTCTCAATTGTTTGGCATCTTCATTGTTGCTGCTCAAGTTAATCTAGCCTGATTCCTTTCCACTAACGAACAATAGCAACTGCAACAACAGCAACAACAAATAGCTAAGCTTCCGGCTCGCTTGATGTCTGGTGTTGGGTTTTAGTTTTTATTCTTTTCTTTTCTTTAGCATGAGCCCAATTATGAATTATTTGTAATCTTATCTTTAAGTATGTGGCATAAAAATTATAATAATTTTGCGGCAAGAAACCCCACACAGCAGCAGCTACGACTTTGTTGTCTGTTGTAATTGTTGTTGTTATTATCCCCTTTCATAATATGCATAAAACTTCTACAATTTCAGCATTAAAATTTATTAAAAATAAATAAGGCAGCCCATAAAACTGCCGCAGGCTCAACTTCTTGTTGATGGCGGTGCAAAGGTATTTTTTTTTCTTTTTCTAACCACATGCAGCTAGGCGCAGACAAGGGATCGCTCTCAGGCTGTTGTTGTTGTTGTTGAAAGTTTGCTTCGTTGCTGTCTGCATCTTGAGGCTGGCATATAACACGCCTAACCACAACCCTATCTAACTGATGGTGACGGTGACGATGGTGTGGTGGTGTTGCTGCTAGCCATGTGAATGGCACCAAAGTGGACGCTTCAGCATGCACCAACGCCACTTGGAGTCGGTGGGTAAGAGAGAGGCAGAGAGAGAGAGATAGAGGGAGTGAGAGAATGGAAGTCAGTTGGCGTCCAGACGCTGATAAACAGGAAGTCATCGTCGCTGCTGCCAACACTTCAAGCTGTATGTCGAGTGGGTGGGTTTTTGGGGTGGCTGCACTTAGAGAAAAACAAAAAAACAGTGTGTGTTGGTTGGGGTAGTTGGCTATGACGTATTGCATTGCCATTGTTCCATTCTTGGTGCGAGACTCATCTCATCTCAACTCAACTCAACTCATCTCGATTTGACTGGGACTATGGCTCAGTTCTTTGGTTCTTTATTCATAAAATAAATGAAGTATTTAGCTCGAGCTGTCGAGTGTGTTTTTTTTGTTTTTTTCAGCTAGACAGTTGGACAGACCGCAGGCATGAAACGTTGAAATGCGGCTCACAAAACGTGACATGCCACATCTTTCCTTGCAACTGACTGACTGACTGACTGACTGATTGAATGACTGACTGACTGACTGACTGACTGAGTGAGTGAGTGACAAGCCATGTGAATTAGCATTCTTTGCTTAGAACTCTTTACTCTAACTTCCTTTTCTTAGCTGGACCACTTGACGTATGCGCAATGTGGTTAAATTTATATGTTTTAGTTTGCCTAAATTTGTAACTCTATTTTAGAAAGTAGATGCGCCAGGGTTTTACCTGGCATGGGGTGGGGGGCTTTAGTAGTTTCACAAATTAAATTTTAAGCTGCTACGCAAAAAGTTGTTCGGTGAAACTGAAGCTGCACAAGGTAATTATAAATAGCAAGCTCGGCCTGGGACCGCAGTCGCCATAACCAGCTGTAAAATTCAGCCTACCTCATGTGTGCATAATACGCATGTATGTGTGTGTGTGTCAGTGTGTGTGTGTGTGCAAAAATGGACTGGAAATTATTTTACATACTGCTGTTGATGCTGCTGCTGCTCAAGTGGCCGAGCGCTTGTTTTTAATTAGTTTGTGCCGCAGTTACCAGAATGCTCTTTCTCGTTCTCGCACAGGTGTATGTATGTGTGTGTGTGTGTGTCTAATTTAACCATTTTAATTGAAAAACCGCAAGTGACCGACCAAATATTTTTGCAATTTGTAAAATGTTTAGCATAATTTAGTGCACAAAAATTTTGTTGGTCCAAACCGTTTAGATAATATCAAGGGTTAAACGGATGCCCCCACCCCACCCCAAAAAGCAAGAAAAGCACAAGCGAATGCCACAGCACAACAAATTGGGGACAATTTCTATGGTCAAATACTAGTAGCATGTGCTTTTAACCAACGATTTAACCCCTCAACAGCAACGACATAAAGTTGTGAATAAGAAATTTAAGCAAAAAAAAAAGCCAACAAGAAAAAAATATAAGAAAAAAGTTTTCCATTCGAAGGAGCTTTACACCCTACAAACCTTGAGGGTCTGTCCTTGTTTGTTTAAAATTATGAAAAGATACAGAGAAAATGCTTGCATTTCTGCATCTGTGCTGTTTCTCAAAAGATTTTAATAGAAATTTAATACAGTTTCTAAAACGAAATTATTATATTTTATATTCTAGGTTTTAAATCTTATCTTAATAAATTTGATCGGAGTTACCTTGTAACAAATCCACAATAAATTATTTTTAACTATTATTGCATTATTCAACCATTATTCATTCACAGTAACATTTAAGCCTCTTTTCTCAGCATCGGTTGAAATAAAAGTAAAATTTAGTTAACGTAAAGATTTTTTTTGAAATTGCATTACTCTATTAATTCTCTCGAATGTTTTCTGACCACTTTTCCCATAACAAAAAAAAAAATAATAAAAAAAACTGTTCCGATTTTCGTAAAAATATAAACTTATGTTCTACGTTTAGGAAAAGCCTTAAGCTTCATAAAAAATATTCTTTGAAAAAGTTTTAAATTTTATGTTTGATTTTGTTGTAAGTAAAAAAAAGCTAATTTTTTCTTACCACTTTTCCCATAACAAAAAATTAAGTAAAAATAAGCTTGGCGATGCTTTTTTAACTTTTCGCAACTGTATTGATTTTATCTGTTCGGAGATGCCTTGTTTAACAACAAAATAAAAATATTACACCCTTATTTAAAATTAAATAAGTCTAGGGTGTAATATACACTTTGGCTAGAAAAAATTCTACAATCAAAATAATTCATGAAATACTTGTTGCACTTCAACTGCAAACTCTTTCCAATTTGATGTTTCATTAATGTGCTTAGCAAAAAAAAAAGCAGATGCCAAACAGCATTAGTTTGTCTGTTTTTCAATGTCATTAGCTGGCAATTTGTCCATCTGTTTAGCTGGACTTTCAATATTTAAAGTCACGCCTCGAGTTTCCGCATCTTTGATAGAAGTTTTTTGTTTTTGTTGTCGTTGTCGTTGTCGAACCGTTAGCACAATAACGATCCCAAGACTCTCATCAACATGATGATGGGTTCGTCATTGTCTCACTAGTGAATTGTTGTTGTTATTGTCTGACTCTTGGTAACTTTGTGCAACGCTTTTCACTTCCTTTCGCCACTTAATTTAAGTTTTATTATAATGTTTTGTTGCCAATGAAATTAACCCCAAAAAATAAAGGCAGCAATAAAAAAAAAAACAAGCGCGCAAAATTGCAGCACACCTCGATACATGTATGGTAAAAAGAGTGTGTGTGTGTGTGTGGGGCAGCATAATGGGGCATAAAAGCCTACCTAACTGGCACTGAAAAGACCGAAAAGACAGACAAAGCACACTCAACACCTCATGCCGTGTTAATAAACCATCAATAATTTAACCGAACCGAACGGTTCGGACAGACCAACAGCATTGGGTAGCGGAATTGAAAATCGGACGCGGATTTGCACCAATCGGACTGTCTGTCTGTCTGTCTTATGGTCGTGCCTGCTGCAGAAGCTAAATGAAGCGTGGCAAATGCGTCAATTTATTTTCTCTATACATATCAAAATCGTGCAACAAGCGGCGGTGGCGGCAACGGCGGCGGTGTCGACTCCACTCCATTCCACACTCAACATTGCGACGCAGCAGCGGAAGACAAACAATTTCTTGGAATTGATTTCTTGCGGTTTTTGTGGCATGTAGCCCTAAAAATGCCCGCAGCATAGTCAATCCAAGTCAAAAAAAAAAAAAAAATAAAACGAGCTACAAAGAATTGAATCGGGCAACCAAACCGAGGAGTGAGGGGTTCCGGCATGGGGGTATATCATTCTTTTTTTTGTCCAAGAATTTCAAAGTCTAACCGTTGACAGCTGACAGAAGCCGACGTATATAGTGGAAGTGGCTTATTGAATGTGGTTAAAAGTATAAAAAAAAAAATAAATGAACATTCGCAGAATGAAGCATAACGAAGACTACTGACAAGAAGCGAGAACGTTATCGATATCTATGTTATTTAATAGCTTAAAGGCTACCACAAAAAAACGAATACTAATAAAACTATTAACAGGCGCAAATATGTTGAGATAGCAGAAGGATACGATTTGAAAATAATTATGAAGCGATGAATAAAAATTGTAACTGAAATAGATTTCATTAACGAGTATCGAGTTTATTGGGTTTGTCCGTCTGTCCTTCTGTATGAACGCAACTATTCTCTATGACAACCAAAAACTAACTAAAAAGAGCAGCAATCTCTCTCTCTATCTGTTCCTAATCTTAATATGAATTTGCCATAACTTTAATAAGTTTATAGAGTTTGCATTTATATTTTATAGCTTTTCGTTGATCTTTTACAAATTATATTTATTAATATTTAAATGCAGCCTTCTTTCATAAATTCTTCATTCGTCGAGGCTTGAAGAGTCTGCGGTTAAATCAATCATATTTAGCGGTATGCGTTTGTTCACAAATGAGCTCGCATCAGAATCTGTTACCCAAGAGTCATCATCACCCGAAGAATTTCTAAGATCCACCTCGCTTAAAGGAACTCTTGCACAAGTAAATGATGCTCCCGCGGTGACATCCGATGATGGTTTCTCTTAATTGTTCTTTTTTTCATTCTTCTTCTTGTGTTTTTTATCGTTCTTCTTCTTAGTCTTCTTACTGTCGTCATTCTTGGCCTTTTCCTTGTCATTTTCCTGATCTTTGGCTATGTTACCTAAAATATAATAATGTTTACAATATTTTTGGTATTTTTACTTAATTAGTTAGTTTTTGTTATTATGTATTAGTTATGTGTGTTTGTCGGATATTATAAAAATTGATTCGTCACTCGGCGGCACCTTTAGCAACGAGTGCACCACACCAACACTTTCGCCAATTGCTTATGAATATGTAAGTGCGACAAGGATGCATGCTTCCTCGTAAGTCGACAAGCGCTTGCTCGCTCTCACATCAACAAACAAAGTTTACACTTACCCTCGCCTTCTTTTTCTTGTTTCTTCGGTAAATTGAGCTTATCAGTCATAGAAGGGGTATGCGATTTATCTGGTCCAGGTACTGGCTGCTTCGGAAAGATGGAACGTTCAATCCCTTCAACAGGAACGCGAAGCATATTAGAGCCAAGGCGCTGAACACAACCAAAGGTGTAACTTACCCTCTTGTTCTTTTTCTTCTTCTTCTTCTGGTGAGTTTTGGATGTTGTCATCAAATAAACTATTGATGTCTACGCGTATGATATCCATAGCTAAATCAGGCTTATCAGAAATTGTATCAATATTTTTTTCAGGTGCTGGCGGCAAGCGGTAACGTTCAATCAATTCAAGATCCATCTCGTATGAAAAAGCTTTTGCCCCAGAATCTAAAGCTCCCAGATTAACAGCTTTCTTCTTCTCCTCTTCCTTTTTTTTCTTCTCTTCTGACTTAATTTCCTTATTTTTTTCCATCTTTTCCTTCTTGGCCTTTTCCTTTTTGGCCTTTTCCTTGTCTTTTTCCTGATCTTCGGCTATGTTACCTAATATATAATTATGCTTACAAATTTTTTTGGTATTTTAACTTAATTAGTTATATTAGTTTTTATTATTATGTATTAGTAATGTGTGGTGGTCAGATTCGATTGTTCCACGTCAGCTTATTTAATATTGATGCTGGCAGATGGAACAACTTTTTTTTGGCTGCCTTATTATGTCGACAGAACCTTAAGCAACGAAGGCACCACACCAACACTTTCGCCATTGCTTATGAGTGTGTAAGTGCAACAAGGAGGCATGCGTCATGCTGCCTCGTAAGTCGACAAGCGCTTGCTTGCTTTCACATCAAAGTTCGGTGTGGCTTATTCGCCGCTAAATAGAAATGGAAAAAAGTTTTGACTTACGCTCTGGTTCTATTTTTTGTTTCTTAGGTGAGTTTTTCATCCAAAAATGGTTATTTTCAGCCGACGGCCTCGGATATGGTGGAGGTACTAACGGCGTCGGATCGATGTAACTTTCAAGCCCTTCAACGTGAACCATATTAGAGCCAAGGTGAAACTGTTCCAAAACATGCTCGACATGGTTCTTTTTAACTATTGAACGGCAGTGCCTGGCATAGGATCCAGCCCTCGATATAATTGCATTCATTTCGTCTTGCACCAATTCTTTGAGAACTCCAACCGTTTCCGTACTCAATTCATATCCAACGGTTTGACGAGCCACATGCTGCAACGATTTGTCCGACAACTTTCCTCTAGCAATGTTCCCGTAAAAGGACGCCATTGAAAAATTAAGTACTTTTAGTCTAAGTTTTGTAAACGCACAGTTGTATTAAACGTCCCGAAATGTACTGCACACAGTTTTGCATATGACTTGCCGAAAATTAACTTGGCAACTAGCGATGAGCCCTGATATCAACAGAGTTGCTTTACAAGTGGAAGTTGTATAGATACGATAGTTTTGCTATGCTTTGTTTGCATCATTTGATTGATTTTGTTTCATAACCAAATGTTTTTAATGGGCACAGCACAAGTCAAGCTAGCAACCATTTCTATTCGAATGCCAACCGTTTCGATTAGCAACAAATGCAACTCTAGCGTATTGTGTCTTTTGAGATGAAGTCAAGCGCCATTTGTATGATTCAAACATATAAAAGGAATTATTCTTAATGCGTTCGATTGCAACGTATTCGTTATTTTGCCTTGATATTTTTACAAAAAATTGTAACTGTTAGCTGTGCATTTTTGTGCAAAAAAAAAAAACAAAATAGAAGTTCTTTTTGAGTGGGAACACTGACAAAGTGGCTGGCGCTAAGGCCCGAGTGCCACAAGTTGGCACACATGGCGGCAAAACCGTCAATCAATCAGAGCTCGACAAACGGCAATGGCAACAAAAGATTCGCTGACAGACTTATATTCCCATACAGCTGATTTTTTCTCACAATAATTTGTAGTACAACGATAGATTTTGTTCTTTGTTTTTTGTGTTGTTTTTCTTTTTTTTTTGCCCAGATAGAGACACCTGTGCACGGCTCAGTTAGACAAGCCACCAAATATGAGACTGCAACGGCAACAGCAACAGTTCTATAGCTGGCCATAAATCTGTAGACAACTTTCCAGTTGAGTGCTTAACAATTTTCAACACGCGCAGGCCACAAAGAGCCAAAAGAGCCAAAAGAGCTTAAGAGCCACACCTGAGCCGAGCTGAGCTGATTCTCAAAACTGAACCGGAGACCGAGGCTGGGAGCTGCCTGCTTGAATGCCAACTGCCCGGGACAGTCCATGGACATGTGGCAAATGGACGGACGCTGGTGCCATGGGAACATTAAACGGCCTACGCTTATATACACTTCAAGAAATATAAATATGATTCCGAGTTTTGTTTTTTAAAAAATATTTAAAAATTATTTTTTTTGTGACGAAGTTTTGTTTTGAAATAAAAATATTAATATCATATTAATTAGCTGAAATGCTATTTTCTTGATTTTTATTTCAAAGCAATTTTAAATGAAAAAAATAATTATTTATCTTTAAAAAAAAAAAATGAAAATCTTTTATAATATTTCCAATTTTATTTTTATAAAAATTTAATCTCGTTTTATTGACATAAAAATGTTACGAAATAATACCAAAATATTTTTGGTTGAGTGTTCAACTGCAACTAAAGCTCCTTCTCCTTTGCACCTTTTCATTTATTTGTAATGCCGCACAACTCCTTCTGGCGCGGCTGCGGCTGCTGCTGCTGCTGCTGTTTTTTGTTGCACATCGATAATGTGTAATAGTTCTATTAGTCGCATGTTGGCGCGTCTCTGGTTACAGCTAATCTCTGGCTACCAAGTTTGGCGCGCTGTCATGAGAACCAAGAACCGGCCGGACAAAAACAACAACAACGAAACAACAAAACTTTGGCCTGAATAGTTAAGCAGTTGAGTTGAGTTGAACTGAGTTGAGCTGAGTTGTTTGGTTGTTTTTGTTGTTGGGTTTGGTTTGGCTGGCGCTGATGGCGCCTCGGTTGGATTGCCCAATTTGGTGCGCACGCTGAACCGGTTCGGATATTTAGCCATTTTTTGAGCTCGTAAAGTTTTATATGGCACAAAGGCTGGCGTCCAATTAAAACGGAAATATTTTCGACGGCTCGGTTTCATTAGTAATTCATCTAAGCTAAACGTCCATATTTTCATCTTTTCATCTTTCCATCCATCTATCTATTCTGTGGCTTAATGGCCGCAAGATGCTTTTTTAATAACTTTATGCCCCACATTTACGAGCGTTGCCGCCCTTTGGAAAAACCGTTAAAACATTATTATAGCATCCAAAGTTGAAGTTGAAGTTAAAGTTAAAGTTGAAGAACAGCAAACCCAAACCGCATCCGCCTTAAATTTCTCGAATTTTACACAGCACCTGCTCTTGACTCATTTTTGTATACAAAACAATCAAATACTTTTGAATAGAGTTGTCGCTGCGTTTAACGGCCCCACACTTTATGGCACTCATCAAATACAAAGCGATGCATAAAACTGTCAAATATTCTCCTCATTTCATTTGAAATGAATTTTCTTATGTTTTTTTTTTCTTTTTGACAAACGAGCCACACTTAAATGCAGCCCTTTGACAAACTGAGTTTTCTCAGTTAATTTTCGTTGCCCACGCGTCGCTATACTTATTGGATTATTTGCATTTTGTATATGAAAATGAATGGCAACTTTAAAGTCTCTTTTGATTTGATTTTTCCATCAGCGAGTTATAATCTTATAAATGTCCGATTGTCTATCATAAATAGCTTTAGCGCTTGAGCATACAAATTTTCCAGACTTTTCTTATTTTTAAATGTAAGCTTTACTATGAAAATCATGAAAATTATTAACTTTTTAAAACTTAAAAATAATCAAATTGTTTAAGTGTTAAGATTTTATTTGTCAAATTGTCAATGAAGCTTGGGTTGCTCGGTAAATAGTAAAACAAAATTAAAAAGCAAATAAATTGAATGTCACCGTTCATATATTTCAGCCGGACGCAATAAAATTAATGTTTTAAGCATTTGTTACGAATTTGGCAGTAACAAAAAATACCAAACAGCTGATTCCCCGTAATGGGTTGGCAGCACCATTAGAGCAATAGTATCTGAACTAGAGATGGGCATGGGCCGTGCCCGTGCCGTGCCGTGCCTTTTTATAAAATTTCCGTGTTGGGTCCTATTTTTTACCAGCCGTGCATGGGCCGTGCCGTGCCTCAAAAAGGAGGCCCATGCCCATCTCTAATCTGAACGAATAAGGTAAACTCTGCATTAAGAAAACTCAACTGATTGAACACGAGCATTAATGTTATGCCGAGATAAACTAGCTGGCACTTTAACTGGACATTGAGAAACCGGCCCTTAATAAGGTAATTTCTCTAAATTTATGGTTTTTTCAACCTTGCACATATATAAACTTTACATCGAAGTTTTTTTTAATAAAATAATTTCTATAAAAAATTAACAATTATTGCAAAATCATGGTGCGAGTTATGTTACAAAACCATTAAAATTAAAAAAAAAAAATATTAATAGAAAATCGACTGAGTAAAAGTTTCGAAAAATATGAGAAAAACATGGTGCACATATACCAATTTTACTGAAGTATATCGGCTCAGAAAAAGTACATAAAATCCATTTCACTTAAACAGCAAACGCCACTTATTCAATTTGTTTAGTTGATATATTTAAAAAAATAAAGTTGCTATAAATAAGTGTTATTAACATAACTGCTTAGAAAAATGCTTAAGCTTTAATATATTAAGCTGCTCAAACGAGAATTCTTGTGCAAAATTTCGGTGCCACTTGAAAATCCTTTTTTAAAAAACAACTAATTATATATATTTAAAACTGAAAACATTAGTTTCGTTTAATAATATTATATCATTATTATAAATTCGAATACTTTTTGTATAATTAATGTGATCATAATATTTATTTATTTATTTATATTTTAGACAATTTGCATCGAGTTCCTTCATTAGCAAATGGCAAAGTTTCAGCCCAAAAGATTCTGAGTTTGTTGTTGTTGTTTTTTTCTTCTTTGTTAAAGAGCTGCAATTTCCATTGTCTGGGATTCAACTGTTCAGAATGATCAACCGTCCCTTTTGCAAATTATTAGTTAAATGAGTTCTTGCTTATACTACGATATAAACATATATATATATAGTGCTATTGATTGTTCTCTCTTTGTGTGTGTGTGTGTGTGGTTGTTGTATTTTGGGCCACAACTCAATTGACTACAAAGCTTGCCTTTTAATTTGCTTGGCAGCAACAAACAAACAAACAACAACTACTACAATAATAATAAGGCAAATTTGCAAGCATGTTTTCCCCTCATTTCAATTAAATCAAATTCTCCCTCTCCCTCCAGCCCTCCCTCTCCCCCCTTCGCACACAATTGCCAATTTTGTGCTTGCTTATTTGATCCGCCCACTCCAAAATTTCTGTGCTCCTTCATTATTGCAGCCCTTTTGATGATTAATTCATTCATTCATTCGTTCATTCATTCGTTCATGTACCCATTGCCCCTATTCATTGATCTTTGTTTCGTGCTCTATGCAAAGTCTATGTGTATTAGTATGTTTATTTGTTTGTTTGTTTGTTTGTTTATGCCCCTTTGTGTTTGGTAATCGACTGCCACGCCACGCCACACAAATGTTTAGATTTTTATCCGATTTTTGTAAGATCTTACCTTGCCACCAAATATTTGCCACTGCCAAAAAAGGCGATACAAAACCAGCTTCCATTACTTTCTCAATCGCTCTCTCTCTCTCTCGCCCCCTCACTTTCTTTACCCCTCTTCGTATCCCACGCCAACGCTTTTTCCCCCCATGCTGTGCCATTTTGGCTTCATCTCCAATTATTCAATGTAATTAAGTTGATTGCGTTGTAATTGTGCCAGAAATTTATGCCCAATTGCCCAAAGTCCGTTGGCTTCGTTGGCTCCATTGGCTACATATTCGTGCCTCGTGCCGCGTGCCTCATGCCCCCCCATTTGCCCCATTATATACATTTGTGCTCGGCTTTTGTCTGTGTCTCTCCAGCCGGCTTATCTATCAACAAAGTACTACTATTTGTGAATAGCATTCAACTGACAAGGCATATCAGTTATGAGTTGAAGTTAATTCAATAATTATTTGAAAACAGTTAGGGTTGCTTTAACGATAATTATTTAGTTAGAAATCGTTCAATATTATGTTGAAGGGCTTATATTATTTATAAAATTATAGTTTTATCCGTTAAATAATCATGATAAAAGTCAAAAATCAATCGATTATTTTGTCACAAAAAAATAATAACAAGTCTTATTACTTTTGATTACGATAATTAATCGGTACTCAAAAGCTTTGCATCAACCCGATACAGTTAACTTTTGGATATTTTTTTTTTTAATATATTTTCCAATTGCTTTTATTCAAAGAGTATTTATGCTGCGCTTTGTTTCTTCATCATTTGCAATATAATTTTTTAATTTATTTTTTTAACTCTTGTTTAATGCTTTTTTGTTCGTTTTGAGTTGCGAGCTTGTCAGCAGCAGCAGCAGCATTAGCTTTGAAGTATCTGTTGTTGTTGTTGTTGTGCTTTTTCATCAAAATCCATTTTGCTCATCAACAAAACATTGCCAACGAAGGCGGAAACGTTTAATGAACATTAGACAGCGACAACAATCGCAACAACAACAGCAACAACAACAAATAAACAAGCAAAACTGTTGTTCGAAAAAAAAAACCGTAAACAAATAAATAAAATGTTAAATGGGTGGGGTTTTGGCATCGAATCGCCGCTTAGCCAACAATTTATGAAGCAACAACAACAATAACCGCTTTTTTGCAGTAGCGCCATTCGCCCCCATCTTCGAAGCGTTGATTTTGACGTTTAAAGCTGACAGGCGACATGCACAAAATCCGCTCAGACCTTTAGAAACTTAACCCCCCAAATAGCCCCCAAACCAACCAACTAGTTCATACTTCATTTCAACCATCAATTTAAATTGCTGGCCCAAGCTTAAGCCCAGATTAGGTAATTTATATATATATTGAAGTTACTTTTGCCGCTGCTATATGTTTTTTATAAGTGCAGAAAATGTTGAAAATTCAATATGAAATACCATTTTGAAGTGTTATCGAAAACGAACTGCGAATGGCAGCCAGAGAGATATGCGAGATGAAATCAAAGTGGTTGAACCAAATGCTATGTGCAACAATATATAACCGCTATAAAGTGGCATTAAGTCAATCTGTTCACTTGCTGCAAAATTAATCCAAACAAAATAATAAAATATAAAAATATAGCGCCAGCAGCTGAGAATTTAATTTTAAAGAGAAATTGTTACAGATTTTCATAATTCGCAATTGAATCGAACGAGTTTGCTTAAACGATTATAAAAATTAATCGATTTTCGGCTCAGATTATAGTTTAAACTTTTGTACTTCCTGTGAGAGAAAATATATTTTGATTTTCGAATTTGTTACCAAATATGTTAAACTTATGTCTGTGCAAGCCCATAAATTTTTTGGCAATACAAAAGATCCGAGCAATCAAAACAAAACGCACGGCCAATATATATATTGTGACGGCGAATGGCGCCGCGGGTTACTAATTTGAATATTGATATGATTTCGATATTGCTTCGGTCTTTTTTTTTTAATGTGTTTTTTTGTATTTGCTTTTGTTTTGTTTTGTTTTTTGTTGTTGTTTGTTTATGTTTGATGGGCCCCCGAAACTCGCATCGTTCGCATAATTAAGGTGAACAAAATTAGCGCGCGTGTTAACCGCGTGCGCAGAACAAGTTCAATCAAGTCGCAACACGTCTGCTCCATATTGCCATTTAATATTTTTTTTGGTAGCTAGTTTGTAGTTTTGTAGGTAACGCTGCTCGGAGGTCTCTTGTTTGACAATTTATCATTAATTATCAAGCAGTTATCAATCGATTTAAAACTACAACTTAAACGAGAGTTGACAAACGTTAAATGATGTTTGAGTATGAAGAAAAAATATATTATAAAACTTCTACGAAAAAAAAAACAAGAAAATAATGAAAACGTTCTTAAATTCTTATAAAAATATGCAAAAAAAACTTAACCAATTTTTTTAGTTTTTCAAGTTAAAGTCTTCTTTATTCTTCGTTAAGTTAAGTACGGGGTATTAAGTTTAAGTGTGTGTGTGATTTTTTTGTTTGCTAGAAACCTTGATTATTCCGTTTGATTTTTTCATAGCTTGGTTTACTTTTTGTTAGGGTTTTTGTAGTCGGTTGACAGCGATTTATGTGGGGCACTCAGATTACAAACGCCAAGCGAATATGTAAATCAAATCAATTTAAATGCTTTTGCGATACGTTTAAGATATGAATAAACTACTTAGTCTAACACTCCGTTTCCAGTTTGCATCGCATCATTGTTGTTATTGTTATTGTTGTTGTTGTTATTATGTTTGTGAAATTCTCATTAAAAGATAAGAAAACTCTACAAGCTTGATAATATTTAAATCATAATTTATGGCTCGATCGTTCATTGAATGCTTAAAATGGGTTCATTGCAAGTCAAATCGAGAGAGAGAGAGAGACAGAGAGAGAGAGAGAGAAGCTATAACAGTTTCTCAGTTCTGTCTTCACACATTTCGCACTGAATGACAGAATGTTCAAAGACGGAAATACCAAAAAATAAGCAAAAAATAAGCAAAAATAAAAAATCTTAAAATCAGCTTAGTCAGTTTGTTGTCTTTTGCCTTGGCCTATAAAACTGTTGGGATCTTTGGCTCATTTGGCGCTAGTCTTTTTCATAATATTTCTTTATATGTTCATATATATATATAGTATTTGTGACTTAGTCTTTTTGTTGTTTTGTTTTGGTTGTTGTGTCTATTTTTCGCCCTCTCCACATAGTAATTTGTTCCTCTTGTTGATGACGTCGTGTGTCCACACCCAAATCGCCTTAAGCTTTTTCCCACGCCCAGCTGGCAAGCAAATCACAACGACGCACAAAAAACAGAGACAACAAATAAAAATAAAAATAATATTATTATGAAGAAAACACAAAAAGCAAAGTAGCTTCAAATCACAAAGTGGCAGGAAGTTGTGATTAAATTTTTATTTTTCTGTTGTAGTTTTGCTCTTTCATAATCAGTACAGTATTAAGTTCTTACACACACACACACAAATGTCAGCCATATTCCTTGTTCTGACAACTATCAAACGGAAATGTTTGAATTTGTTGATGGCTTCGGCGCCTGTCAACTTGCCAAAACGGCACGAAATGCCATTAACATTTTGCGGCTTGACTGCGTTAGGGTTAACGCTTAAGTTGGGGTTACACTAAAAAAAAAACACTACACACTTGTTTGATAACAAACACAAACGAAAAGTGTCGCCAGCTGCTGCAGTAGCTCATAATGATTTGGGGGGCATGCCTCAGTTTCGATGGCATTAAGTATTCAACACTTAAGGCTGGCAGTTAATTTGCAACATTGCTATTATAGTCTTTAGCAATATAATCACATAAATATTTACTTAAGCATTTGCGAAATGTTTATTTTCAATTATTATTATGATTAGGCACAAAAGGGCTATGAGTATATATTTTTAATTAATTTCATATTTGTATACAAATATCAATTTGCTGCAAAATTAAATGCAAACGTTGTTGTATTGCTATTTGTATATGTTTAATTATAATTGCATTTGATTCGACATATTTGCTATTAGAAAGCCTCTTTGATTTATTAGTTGCTCGAATAACATAAATTAATTATATTCTTAATATTTAACATTTGTACTCATTTGGTTATTGATAGCAATTTGTGCATTTGCCTTGGTTAAACTTCACAAAGCGTTAATCTAAAATTCCTTTTTAAGTTGCACTACAATATTATTTGGATTATTGTTGTTTGTTTCTCGTTTGAACCTTTTGCAAACCCAAAAAAAAAAAATAATAATATGTGCATGAATTTTCGCATAATTCGGAATCGTTTATTTTCATATTGTGAATATTTTTAAGCTTGACTTCCGGAACTTTATTTGGTTTATTTATTCAAATCATTATTCATTCAGTTAGCTAAATAATGCAGAATATTTTTTTGATATTTGCTCTTTGTGTGCCACATTTAATTTCAATAAATTTTGAATTTTTTACTTTCTTGTTTTTTACTTTTGGCCTTGTCAACGCTGCTTCTGATTTCGTTGCTTCAATTCAAGTTCTTTGAATCTCTTTTCCATTTCAATTTAACAACAAACTTGACATAATTTTTGCTTACGGCCCTGCCCCGACACCGCCCCTAACTTCAGCTACCAACACGAATTATGGTTAAAAGAAATAAACGTTCAGCGTTTACGAAAAAAAAAAAAAAAAAATGATTGATTAATTGACTTGAAATAATGAACGAGTCGAGTCTTGACTGAAAGATTCTAAAGACGAGTCGTTGTTGTTGTTGTTGTCGTTGTTGTAACAGCTATCAAATGGCTATTTAAATGCAACAACAACAACAAGCAGTGCCAATAATTACTACATGACACAACAACAACAACAACATTGAGTATCTAAGCGACACTTAAATGCTTGCGGCCCTTAGCCCAACTCAAAGCTCAGAATAGTACAAGCTCAGAGTCACAACCAGATTCGGATTCCGATTCAAAATCAGACAGTTAGAACCATCCGAAACAACAACAACAACAACCAAAACCCCTCAATCAAATCGGGCCAGTTAATACGTCAAGAAGTGAAGCCGTCAACCAGTTGAGACACACAACACTCATAGCAACTCATAAATACATACATAGATAGATAGTATCGTAGGCAGGCAACATTTCAGCCTGCGGCTTACTTCTAAGCTCATTGATCTAATATTACCACAAAAACGGCTACTAAATTAGAGAGTGGCTCTGCTTCGAAACAATGTGCTTTCGTTTACCGAGGGCTGCTTTACAAATAATCCAGACCAAGAACATAACGAGTTTTCATAGAACATAGAAGGCATTCTATACATAAATATAAGAAATATGTGCAATAAGAAAAATGCTTTTAATAAAATATTGAATAAAAATTAATAAAGTAATTTTTTTACAATTTTTATTATTGAACAAAGATATATATATCTGATTTTTTTATAGCAAATTTAAGATGAATTAAAATGAATATCAAAACTGTATTTTTTATTTATTTTCTTATATATTTGTTTTATTTTGTACGTATAATAATAACAAGCCAATGCCTTATTTCTAGCGAGGGCTGCTTCACAAAAAACCGCCCATCCAAACAGAGCGAGCATTCAGTTTGTAATGGAAATATTTGGGGGTTTTCTTTCTCGAAAAACAGAAGTTATATATAAGTTGAAAAAAAACAAATGTTTCTTGAAGTTTTAACTTTTTTGTTTTATTACTAAGCTACACAATTTAAATTTTTTAATGGGAAAGGAAATTTAATATGAATTGAAATTTAGTGAAAACTTTATTTTTAATGCATTTTTTAGATGTTTTTTTTTTATGTAGTTTTTGACACATTTTAAACTTAAGTTTTATTCAAACCTTTTTTTAAGAAATATTAAGGTTCTTGATGCTTGTATGGCTCATTTGGTTATTCTAGTATACGCAAAGTAAAGCAAAGATATATATAATCGATTAATATCGATAAATTATTTTGTAAGCATAATTTGAGTTCCATTCAAGCCACAATCTTAAGGTTCTTATAGCTTGTGTGGCTCATTTGATTATTCTAGTATACGCAAAGTAAAGCAAATATATTAATTTAAATATATAATCGATTAATATCGATAAATGTTTTTTTAAGCATAATTTAAGTTCCATTCAATTCACAATCAGTCGTCATTTAATAATATTGGTTGTTGTTTTGTTGTGTTAATTTTTGGGGCTTGGCTTAAATGCGCCAATTGTTAGCACATATCGAATTGTCGTCGCCGCCGTCGTCGAACAAACGACAGGCCATATATAGTATATACATATATATATTTATGTATTTGTTGGTGGCGTCTCGTATTTGTTCTATGATTAAAAATAAATAAAGCATTACAACAAGCACGAGGTTCGCACAAAACTATTAAAAGCTCGTTGCTGTTGGCAGCCGGCGGTGAGGATGAGGAGTTGGCCGAATGGGGTTCGTTTCGTTGTTCGTACTCCGTTTCGCCTGGTCATAAACATTTTGCGGCCCAATGATGTATGGACAATGTGGAATGAGATGAGAGACCATATATACACACACACATATGTATATATGTTTTTTTGGGGTATAGTGGCGTTTGACTGTGGCGGCATGGCGGATGTAAGAGCTTTGGGGCTGCACAGCAGGTGCTTAAATGGCGCATAGTTAACGGGCAACCGGCACAACAACGAACAGCGAACAATTGGCAGGGAACAGTGGAGGGAACTGTAGGGCACAGTTGGGAACAGCAGGGAGTCAAGGATAATAAATTTTCGCTTGCTTTAACCAAAAATACAAAGCAGCAGCGAGCAGCGAGCCCAACCGTCTATCTTTCTCAACCTCCCTCACACCCGCTCTTCCCATCACTATTGACACAGCCAGTCGGTGGTGGTAAGGTCAGGGTAGGGTAGGGTAGGGTAGGGAGGTGTGTGTCAGGTCAGAACCCACTTGTGTGTGTGTGTGTGTCTGGATGTGCTTACAAGACCCATTTCATCGTTTTTGTTATGCGGCAAACAAAAACAACAAAAAAAAAAAAAAAAAAAAACAAGAAGAAGAAGAAGAGCGAAATGTGCTTCTGGTCAAAATAATAAATTTGTTCAGGTTAATAGAGTTATTTTAATTTATGTGATTTCATGCGGTTATTCGTGTGGCTTTTGCAAATGCATTACCCATCACGACCACTGTTTGCCACGCCCCCCTCCCTAACAACAACTACAACTTTACACACACACATATGTGACCATAAATATGCATATAGAGCATTCGCCATAATGGCCATAATAACTTGAATAACTTGGCGCGTTGATCATTTTGCGCTTTTTTGGCTGTTCGAAATGGAAATTATGGCAACAACAAACCATTCTTTGGTATTTGTGGCAAAATAACATATGTGTTACACCTTTCAAGTACTATTTGAATTTATATTCAATTTTTCGATTTATGCAATTATTAATTACTTTTGAATAAAGTTTTTGAAACTTTCTCTGGCAACGACAAAAGATTTGTGCAATTGAATTTGAACTCTTAAATTCGAATTGAAATTTAATCAATTTTATATCATTTTGCGATAAATGTGTTGAAATGCAACCCGACAAGTATTTTTTAGTTACATGCGAGTATGTGCAAACTATCTGACAACTCTTTTAATTGACTATTTTAAAGCTTGCTTTATTCCTTTAACAATTTATAATCGAAAGTCGCTAAGTAAAACTATTTTTGATTATTTTTAACTATTCTTAACTCAACCCAACTTCTCTATCCTAAACACCGTTTGGAACTCGCAAAACCCTTAAAGTTCAATAGAATTTTAGATTCCAAAATTCACAACCAACGGCAATTTTGATGGTTTTTGGGTGAGGTCCTACTCATGACAAGCAAAACCCCATTCAGCACCCTCTCACCAACCAAATTCTAGCCCCCCTCAATCCCCTCACCATTCAAACTCATTTTCTATTTTGAAGCTAAGCCGGCCATTGGCCGTCTGGTCTCTGCTGCCGCTTGCATGCCACAGACAATTTTTGTTAGAATTAAATAATTAATTATATAATTGCAAAGCGTTCGAAAACGTAAAAAACTAAAATTCTCACGCTTTTCCTTGTTGCCACTTATTTTTATTTTTCTTGTTTATTTTTTTTTTTTTTTTGGGCTCTTGACTGAAATATTTATTATAATTATGGGCCAGCTGATGGGGGGATGTTGAAGTAAACATATATAAATATAGTTGATTATTCATAGGCATGGCTGTAAGTAAGTATTCAAGAGATATTGGTTAGATCCTTATTCGGTCAAATCTATTAACAGCGTTCGGTCCGTGTCGACCCAACACAAACACAAACACACACACACACACACATTGAAGTCTAACAAATTGAGTAAGGCAGCAAAGTTGACATACTTAACGAGAGGTTGCTAACATGACGAAGGCAGACTCCCTGTCATGCCACGTTCACCATGTTCGCACAATAAGCCCATCGTTGCCCCCCACCCAACCCAACCCCACACCGACAACTTCTCATACCCTTTGTTCATACACGCACAGGTGCCGCTACTCGCAAAAGTCGCTACTTTAACGCCTAACATTTATAACAAAATATCAGCACGAAATTCACAACTCGAAAAAGATGCTCAACACAACAGATGACCTGTAAAGGGTTACTTTGTAGGTTGAAGTCGAGAAAAATCTTTATTACTTCAGGATTTTAAGTGCTTGAATAGGTTTTGGAACATACTTTGATAAAGTCAACTGACATTTTCAATAATAAAAAGTTTGAAGGAAACTATTTCATTTTCATTTCGTTTGATGTTCGTTTTTGGAAACAGAACTTGAAAATTCCATAAAGCTTTTAAGGAAATAGGGGAAATCTTTAATTAACAGTGTTAAAATTGATCTACTTTATGGCACATTTATGATATGAAAGCATACTTTAACCTTAGTCTTCAGCCACAATCCAACATTTCTCAACATTTCCCAACAAAATAAGACCGTTGTGTCTGATGCTGTTGTTCCTTCAAAATGTTCCCTTTAAGCATATTCATTTTAGGTTCATTTTTTTACAGGGTATCGCTTAACGTTTCGAAATTTAGCGTAGCTGGCAACAGATGCGTCTCCGTTTGCTGGGCCGGCATTCTAACACCTTTTTCTGTGGCTATGGCGCTATGGCTTACAACACACTACGCTCCTTTTCACTCTTCACTCCGCGCACCACTGCTCCATCGTTTGGCCAGCCCATTTTGGTCTTTTCAGCCTGCTTGCGCTGACGTCTCTGACGTTAACAAAAATGCTGCGCTTCATTTCGATTTCAATTATGCGCAATCATTTTTCAAGTTCAGAAGCAAATTGGCTGCCTCGCTCTTGTTTCGCAACGTGGTGTACCGTGTACCTTGTACCATAACGTACTGCTGCCGAACCGTTTCATATCTGGCTAGCTGGCTGGCTGGCACGCGACAAAAATTAATAATTGAACAGTCGAGCGATGATGCCATTTGCTAAATTGAAACCGGCAACGGCAAAAGTGGCAAATCAATTTCGTTTCACTTTGATTGTATGCAAATCTACGCTGGGGGAGTTGTCAGTGCTTCAACTCTCCTTCTCCCTCTCCTTCTCTCCCTCTCACTCTGTGGGGCAGGTGAGAAATAGCACAAAGTGCGTTGCAAGCGGGTATAACGACAGAGAGAGAGATACATTGTTGCTGAAGTGCTGCATGTTGCATGCAAATTAAGTGCAACACTTGTTGCAACCCATCACCATCATCATCATCATCATCACCAACCTCATCATCTCAACTATGGAGTAAAGCATCCTGCCAATTAAACTTCAGTAATTGCGGGCTGATCCGGCAAAAGGGTTCGGTGGGGCAATTCGCCGACTTTGATTAAAACTAGTACTCAAATCATATTAGATTAATTGACTTCAGTCATAACTACTTTAATGAAAAGGTTTCTTTCTTTTTTTTCTTCAATTTTAACATATTTTTAAAAATAGAATAAAAATATGTGAAATAATTATTTTTTTTTGCTTCAAACATAAATAAATATTTGAATTAAGCTCAACCCGCTTGAACCTATTATTTAAGAGTTTTTTTCTTTTCAATTTAAAATTCTCCGAATTAAGTTCATTTATTTATTTATTGTCGTGAATTCTTGGCAAATAACTTGGAACTGTCTTTCGACTTGGATTGGCCTACATTGGGTTTCAGCAAAGTCCCAGGAATATCTTTCTGTCATCTTTCATCTTTTGCGCTACCCGAACTTCCCAAAGAACAACAAAAAACTAACGGCACACAAACACACACAAACACAAAAAAGGCGCAAATTAAAATTAAAATTTAAATAAATAGCCAGCCAAATGAAATGCTCTTAAATAATTTCTTCATCATGCTGTTTTCTTTCTTTTTTTTTTGTTTTTTTTTTTTTGGCTCGTATATTATTTGTATTTACTTTTCTCTCTTTCATTGTCTCTCTCTCTTTCTTTCACTGCAAACGGTCAGCAAACTTTGCCTTTGGCTTTGGCTTTGCCACTGTTCAGCGCTTCTAATTAAGATGAATTAAGCAAAATCATTTCGATTAGAAGAAAAAAAAGCAAAAGAAAAGAAAAGAAAGAAAGAAAAAAACAGCAAGCTGGCGGAACCCAAGAAAACTGCTGTTAACTGTTCTGGAGTCCGTTTGATGATCAGCCGATGGACAACAACGATGACGACAAGAACAACAACAACAAAAAACCATGTAGATGATGCTTAAGATGATGATGATGATGATGATGATGATTTGGCTCACAAATGTCGCGGTTCACGCGGCGTTGACACAAACCAAAAGCAACTCCACTTCAGCTACCTTTTGCAACAAAAAGCATTTAAGCTATGACAACAAGTTTGTTAATACATTAAATACTTTTCAAAAGCAGAAAAGTTTAATAAAACAAATGATGAATCGGAAAAAGCTTAAAAATATTTAATATTTATTTATCAAGACATTTTTCTTTAATTTTTCTGTTGCAAGAAAAAATCTTTTTATTTAAGATGAAACACAAATAAATGTTGAATATTATTTTTTTCATGTCTAAAGTCAAAGTTGTTAAAAATGTCAATGAATTTTGGTTGTGTTTTTATTTGCATTGTCCTTGTTTCGGTGCTCCTTTCCAGCAGATGTGTTTTTTTCTTTAATAACAAATATGCTTTTATTAAAATTTAATGAGGCGTTGGTTTTTTTTGTTTTGGTCTTCAGAGTGTTTAAGCTTCGGGTTTCCTTTTGAAATGAGCATAGCAGAGCTTTCAGCTTTTTGTTCTGTCGCAGTTGTTGTTGTTGTTGTGTCGCTCTTTTTTTTTTTGGTATTTTTTTTTGGTATGTTTGTTTGCGCTTATTGTTGTGTGTACTTTAATTAATTAAGATTTATAAGCAGGCAGGCAAAGCAATTCAGCGGAAATTTAAATGCAAGAACCAAGACAAGTGGGCTCTTCTCTTGTTGTTTGTCGGTTCGGTTCGGTTTGGTTTTGTTTCGGTTCGGTTTGGTTGTTGAGCAAAAATTTTCACATAGTATTTTTTATTTATTTTTTCTGTTCTGTTCTGTTCAGGCCCATGCCCAGCCCTTGTTGCTCTGCCCCCCTCCATATGGCAAACATACCTCTTGCCAAAGTGAAGTAGTTGTTGTTCTTGTGGTTGTTGCCATGTATTTAATTTAATTAAATTTGCGCCAACCAACAACACTGATGATGACGAACTTAACGAGCAAAACGTGGCCCGCTGACCCCCCGAAAAACTGGCCAACAGGCTTCAGTCCTACTAACCCCAGCTAGTATATACAGTATATATGTATATGTGTGTGTGTGTGTGTGTGTACATGTGTTGGAGCTTATGGTATGGGTAATATGATAAAATGATTACATATCCGGAGCAACTTTTGCACCGAGACATTACTCATACGACACGTTGCCCGGCTGCGGCGGAAATGTGTTTAGTGTAATCCGGCGGCGGCGGCGGCGTTGGCGTCGGCCGACCCTTAAAGCGATATCCATTGCTGTGTGTATATATGTGCGTGTGTGTGTGTGTTTGCGCACATGACATACGCGTCTGGGAGTCTATTCTTTCGTCTTCTCTCTATACACACACACACACAAACACACACGCATACGCCAAATGCAATTATGAAAATTTACGTTTTTGTTTGAAGGCGACAAGTTACAGTTGCAGTTAAGTTGTTGTTGTTATGGTTGATGCATATATATATTTTATATATGCGTTGAGACAAAGCTTGACCCAAAAGCTATGCAAAAGCATTTACAAATTTGACCCCAAACATCATCAAAATTAATAATAATTAAATAAAATGAGAATTGCGGTTGAAAGTCGAAAATCGATGAGCGAAATAATTATAAATGAAATCGAAGTGAAATCGACTTAATTCTTTTTATCGAGTCAAATAAAGAAGAAGAAGCTAACTGTTTCTTATCGATCTTTAAATAAGTTTTTACCTTTTGTTGGAGCAACATTTTATTCGACTTCTTCATTCATTTTATAGTTCTATGCTCTGACTTTTAACAATCTCTAAGTTGTTGTCTCCTAAAAGGATTTTTTTTTCATTACTCAAGAGATTGATTCCAGCGCCGTGGCAAGCTAAAGTTTGCTGTCCTTCGAAAGAGTCAGGTGGCGCCTGCCACGAAATTTTTTTTATTCTAAGCAATATTATTTTTAAGTCAAGTATTAGTACTAACACGTAAGAAAGTGACAATTTCAGTGTCAATGTTATAGACTTAAATTAAATAAATTTTACCAAAATTAAAAGTTAACAAAATTACAATTTTAGGATCGAAATTTATAGCTTAAGTTATAGACTATAAATTTTGTACTTTTCTAGCTTTTAACAGAAGCAAAGTCATAAATTATTTGATCAAATTTTAATTATTTGGCGCCTTAGTAAAACAGCCCTTTTGTCATGACACTACCATTAATTTATAATCATTTCATTTGGTTGGCCTGAAAATAAATTTTGTTAAGTTTGCCCTAAAACTTAAATTGTCAAATTTGTTACCTTAATGTTAAAAATATTTTTGGTTGCATATATAGGTTTTTTATATTTTATTTTAAATATTGAATTGTAATTTCAACTTTATTTTAAGTTGTATTAATTTTGATTTTATAATAAATAAATAAATTGTTAGTTAAACAATATTTAATTTTTGTTCTTTGTGCAATGCTGATGGTTTTGTTGATTTTTCTTTTGCAACAGCATGTTTCTTTGCTTTTAGCTTAGTTAAAGTTGTAGTCGCTCTTGTTGTTTGTGCGTTTTGCTGCTGTTGCTGCTTTGACTATCATATAATGCCATAAACTGGCGCCAAATCATTCGCAAGTCTCAATGACACCTGCACGAATTGTCGTGTAACACTTTGAATTTATTTTTTTATTTTGTGTGTACAACGGGTTTATTGTATGTGTTTGTTTGTGTGTGTGTGTGTGTGTGTGTGTTTGCTGCTCAAGTCGAGAAGCCAAATCAAAAGGCGACACTGTCGTTATGGACCACGCGACGTATGCGCAACGCGGCAGCTAACAAAAACGAAAAATATAAAAGAAGAAAAAAAAACTGCTTTGCGCGCGAGACATGAAAAAATGTTGGTCGCGTGGGCGTTGCGTCTCCAAATACAAAAACAACAACAACCAGCCAGATAAAAACCTGCCCCACAACTCTTGGCTATAACTTTGGATTTGTTTTGATTTTATTGCAATAATAACAACAGCAAATGACAGAGAAAAATGCTAATAACAATAACAAAATGAACATAAAATGGGCAACGCACAGCTCAAAATTCGATTCGAAACGAGTTTCAATATATATATATATATGTATATGTATATATGTTTATGCGAATGCCCTACACAAATCGCCGATGAGTACCATAACATTATCATTAAATTGGTTGCCTTAACGGCAGACGAAATTCGACCGAATTTTTATCGATTGTTTTAAGGATTTCAACAAAAAAAAAAGCAAAGCAATTGCAACAACAACCAAAAAAAATATTATTAAAGACTTTGATTTATTTTACACAAGTTTTAATACATTTTATTATTGAAACTATTTTTTTTTTTTTTTTTTTTTGACCAATAATTTTTTTCTATTCATTAATATTTTTTATTACGTATGCTAAGGTTGAAAATATTTTTTTTGAAGCGAAAGACAATTTAGCATTATTTTTCTATATCATTTTAATTTTCAAATATTATCAGTTTTTTTTAAACTTTTTTTAGGATATAAAAAATTCGTTGCTGTTTTTTTTTTTCGTTTCATGCCAAGTTCAGTTTTGATTCTGACTGCGGTTGGCCAACTTTTTATTCAAGCCTCATGTCCACTACCACTTGTTGTTGTTGCTGTTGCTTTTTTGTCTTTATTCAATGTTCAAAAATATATAAAAAAAAAAAAAAAAACAGCCGAAAAAATATACAAAATTATAAGCACATTTTATTGTGTCGCCAGCCCCAGCCTCAACTTTAATCAAGTCTTTCCTCGCCAGACGTTTTCATATCACCATTTTATATATATATGTACAGTATATGTTTATTATTATTTTTTTGTTTGTTGTTGGTTGGTTTTTTTTTCTTTGTCGTCGATTTCGATATTTTTATGCGATTTTTATTTATTCTTTTGCGCATTTAATTTAAATTTGTTGTTATGCTGCCTGCCTGCCAATTGTGTTGTTGTTCTGCTTATTTAACTACCTGATTTTTATGGCAAACAAACAGACAGACTCGATTCGATTGCATTTTGTTGTTATTGTTGTTGTTGTTGTTTTGTTTCTTTTGTTGTAGGCGCCCCCCAAAAAATAAAGTTTGTATTTGCTGCCGTTTTTGGTCGAAATGTCTGACATTGAGTGGCTGGCTGGCGCGATGTTTTGGCTAAAACTCGTTATAAATAATTTTCAACAACAATTTGATAAAGAAATCAATTAATTCCATTGTAATCGAAATGGCTGTTTATTTTTTTTTTTGCTATTTTTGTATTGTTGCGTCACAGATTTGTCTTGACAATGTTTTTTTTTTTTTTTGCCGAGGGCGTTATTATCGTGAAAGTGATTTCGATTATCTATTGATTTTTGTTGTAAGGTTTTAGTGGCAATGTCATTAATTTGGCGGCACTTCGAAGTGGGTCAAATTATATCAAGAAAAAACCAAAAAAAATATTTTAATGTTGTAAACATTTTTTTGTAAAGTTCTTATTTAGACGCTTTAGTTGATTTTTATGTTCAATAAATTTAAATTTATTTTTATAATTTTTATCTTGTTTAAGAATCTTTTGTTTTTGATTAGAAAAAATACTAAGGCTTTAGGTATATTTTTTTTTAGCTTTTCCTTAACTGTTTAAATGTCTGCCTTTTTTTGGTTTCAGTCCGATTGATCCTCGTTTGCTTTTTATTTATTCTAGTGACCTTCGCACAATTATTTTGTATTTGTTTTTCTATCTGCACTTTCACTTTATCAAACTTAAACGGCCTTCACTCTCAGGTAAAGTAACAAAAACTAAACCCAACTAAACTTGAGACAATCAGCCCAAACTGTAATGCGAATAACTATGTGAAACTTGAATGCATTTTCTTTTGGTTAACTTCAACGAATAGTTTTTTTTTTTGTTGCTGTTTTGTATCTTTTGTTTATTGTTTGCAGCCAAATCGCACAATTTGCATACGCAACTTCATTTTGGCACGCATCAAAATTTTGTGACTGATTGTAGTCGAATGTGGCATACCCTGCAAAACACACACACTATGACAGTCTGAGTTGCGTGTTGAATAAATGTATTGCATTGAGTGCATTGTTTATGGGAATTCAATATTTGGTTGGCTGTCAGCAGCTGCGGTTTTTAGTGCTCTTGTAATTATTATGAAGCGTTCATTAAGCGTTGAATGCGTTCAACAATGTTGCAAAATGCTGTTGTTGCAGCTGTTACTCTTGCTGTTGTTTGATGATGTGCAACAAAATGTTAAGCACTTGTCGCCACGAAACAAATCGCTGTCCAGCTATAAGCAAACTGAATGAAGACAGGCGAAAGGAAGTCTTTCAAGCAAACAGCCAGCAGTTAGGTTAACAGATAAAGAGACAGTGACGGAGAGGGAGAGTGAACCGAAAGAGTTGAAAGTTTTTTTGGCCACGTCGAAAGTTTGAAGCCAAGTTGTCCATCCATCTATCCATCCTGGCCGGCAGGCAGGCAGGCAACGAGGCAGGGCACTTAACTTGCATTCTAATTAAGCCATAGATTAATTGTGCACTTCCTTTGAGAACTGCACAAAAATACAAAGGCAAAGGCAGCAGTTTTGCAGCAGTATCTCTGGCCAACTACTGGCTAGCTTAAGCAAGTTTAGGTTTCTGGCAGCTTGCGCTTATAAAAGCTGAATGGCTTTCGGCCTTAACCCAAAAGGTAAGGGGCAAAGGCATACTAGGGCGCTGCGAACGCTAAGAACGGGCTCAAGTTATTTAAACTCTTGAGCAAAGAGTAAAATGTTCACACAATTAAAGATAAAGCAAAAATAACTTAAGAACACACAAATACTTTGCTGTTATTAAAGAACTCGATTCGAGGACATCATCATCCGAATGCCGAGCTGAAAATATGTTTTGTGAGAAAATAAAAGTTAAGTTTGTATGAATTTAATGCGGCAAATTGCATTCAATTCAATTTGTATTCAATCATTCAATGAAATGTATCTGTTTGAGTTACAAACTTTCGAGCGCATTTAATGGCAATTTAATTACATTGAAATTGAAACGGCTCCGATGCGTTCAGAGATATTATATCTTTGGTATTCAATATGTGCGTGCGGGCAAATAAAGCGTGGCAAGGATTAAAAAAAAAGACAAAACCAAACAATACAAAATGATAAAGTAAGCTTGATGAATGGAAATGCATTCAACTTAAATACAGCGACTCCTCGCTGTTTCTCACAACTCACATTTCCCACAACAATAAACAAAACTTGTGTTTGGGATTGTAACAAATTGCTGTGCTACTTTAAATGGTACACTAAAATCAAGTCTATCTTAAAGTCATCTTAAAATGCCATATACAAATTTATATATACGTGTTAAATATGAGACTTTAAAATATATATATTTCACACAGCAACACACAAAAACACACACACAACAAATTATTATCATGCCTTGGCGTGGCCATAAAATATATGTGTTTGTGTCGACTTTTTGATTATCACAAGAAAAATAAAAAGCCATAGATAAAAGCAAACAAAAAAACAAACAGAAAAACTGTTGATGACGCTTTTTGATGCCTGAATCTGGCTTTTGGGTTGCCGAGGCACAAATCAAACACACACACACACACAAACACACACACGCATAACATTTGCATGCAGTATGTGAAGTGTGTATTGCAAATGATTTATGATGTGTTTGCCAAATTCGAACGTTGACTAATTTCAAGTGCTGTTTTAGATTCTTTTTCAGCTTTTTCTGCTTGGCCATATGACAAATGGCCGCACACAAAAATTCTTCGGCAGCTGCGCACGCGCACGCGTTTCCAGCGCGTTTTTAAACGCGCCAAGTTGTTTTGATTTAGTTTTGCTTTTTGTGCATTGGAATCGTTTGTTATATTGGGGCTATAAAGTGTGTCTTAAACTTCACCAACATCTTATCTTCGTTGCTGTTCATGCAACACTCTTGCATCATTTGTTTTATATGAAAACAACAACAAAAACAACCACTCACAATACAAATGAAGAGTATCTTATCAGAAGACAGAAGCGTCAACAGTCAAAGAAACCGAAACTAAAACCAGCCAAACCCAAAATTTTGCACACGCGGCCAGCAGGCTTATCAGTGACTTGTCAGGCCTGTTGCCAACACACACATTCACACACATAGATATACACTCCCCTTAACCCCCTGCTTCGAGCGCTTAATATTGCCATGCCCCATTGTCTATGGTGTTGCAGTTGTTGGATTTCACTCTCCACGGCGCTGCAGTCACATTTAACCTTTTCTGTTTTGGTTGCTGCGGCAACGGCGACGGCAACGGCAACGGCGACTCGTTTACGAAATTGAAAGTTTGTCGGCTTTTGGCGCCAAAACTGGTTTACTGCCCAGCATCAGCAACGGGGCAACTTGCAACTGCATCCACTTGGCCATACAGTCAGACCCAACCTCGATTTCTGTTACGGCTTTTGCTGCTTTTTGCTGGTGTTTGCTACACTCAAAATAAATACATATACATACCCTATAATTATAAAAAATTTGCCACAAAATTACATATATAATTTTTGTGTTTGGTTTTGCTTACAAGAAAAACTTTCTTGAACATCTGGATTTAAATCTGGCTTAATATATTAAATTTTTATTTTTTCGGTTAAAGTTGTAGTAGAAAAATGTTTATTTTCTTTGAACTAGAAATATAAAATAAAATTTAATTTTATATAAACTTTAATAAACAAAGTTTTTTTTTCCTAAATTAAAGTTAAATTATATTTTGTAAATACTAAAATACCCAAATCGTACTCATAAAAAATATTGTTACTGTTTTTCAATAAGCAAAAAAGTTATTTAATTCATAAAATAATTCTTTTTTTATTCGTATTAAATTTTGCTTTAACAATTTATAGTTCGTATAGTTTTAAATAATTAAATATTAAATATTTATTTTGTTACTTCAATCGACGTTCTATTTTTGAAGTCACCATACCTTTTCGCTAAGTGTAGCTATGCTACGATTCCCGTGCTGCAACTGCTGCTGCTGATTCTTCCAGCTTTGGATTGGCTTGACTTGGTTTTGTTTCTGTTTCTGTTTTGCAACTGGTTGACTGGCCCCCACACTAATTTTTGTGAACCTCCTTGTCAAAACACACAGAGATACACACACACACAGCTGCAGTTGAAGTTGAAGTTGCAGTTGCAGTTGTGGCAGGCAGCAAGTCAGTGCCACTAATTGCCACACTGTGGCAGCGTTAGATGGAAGGGGGGGCGTGGCATGTGGCTGCCGTTGTTGCTTCCACTCCCCAAACTATATAAACTACTTGCAACAACAACAACAATGAGAGCTGGCTGGAAAAGCCGTTCGCTTGCTTTTTCCACATCTTCGATGCACGTTTGATATTTGCACAGGTTGCTGGGCAACTTATTCGTTGTTGTTGTTATTGCTGTTGAGCAGCCAAACCCGAAATTATTTACAAGTTTTCGGCTATCGCATACTTTAACCTTTCAACAGATGACGCATACACCTGCCCACACACACACACACAAACAGAACCATCCGCTAACTTTATGCAAAAACGCATTGCAAAGATTAGATTTTATTTCCTGTCTGCGTTTATTTCAGTTTATTTTTCTTTAAAAATATTTTATTTTTGTTTGTGTTTCTCATTTGGCTACTTTCATTGTTGCAAAGTTTTGCTAGTGCAACTTTGAGCCTTTGTTTTATGTTGTTGTTTTTTTTGGCATTTTCGAGGTTTTTGGGGCACGTTGCAAGGGCATATATATTCGCAACATTGCTGCCAGCCACATTTACAAGATATAAAGTCAATTTTTCTCGCTCTCTCTCTGTCTCTCTCTCTCTCTTCTTTTTCAAACAAAATCATCGCAACTCTTAAACAATTGCAACTGGCTGGGGCCAAAGTCTCAATGTGTGTGTGTGTGTGTGTGTGAGTCGAGAAATTGCGGCTAAGAGCTTCCTGCTTCGAGGTGCTATAAATAATTACAAGCAGCTGAAAAGTTTTGCAGCCAAAACTATGGCAGGACTATGCAGAACTTCTTGCTGCCCAGACTCTCTTGTCCCCTTTAAGTTTCCAAGCTGGTCAAATGTTGCGGTCAGCATAAAGCTTGAGCTTGTCTTTGGCTTGGCCAACAATCTGCGGCACGCCATCCCTTTGCCAAGCCAAGGCGGCTGTTCATTTGATAAATTGCTGCTAATCTTTAACTGCAGATGCTCTCGCGCAATCACAGCTCGAAACACTCCAGCGCTCCACTCTCAACACTTTTTAGACACGCCACTAGTTGGTCTTAAATGTTTCGCATGCTAATAATGTTATGGCCATAAAAACCAAACGAGATTCACTTCAATATCGATCAGCAACAAATTGTTTTTATGCAACAAATGCGAATGAAAGGGAGCGAGAGACGCGTCGAAGTTAAATCGATCAATTTATCGAAGCAAGCTGCATTTTTATCTTTAAAAAAAAATGAGAACAAAAAAAATACAATAAATAAACGATAAACAATTTTTTTGTTATTTTTCTTTGCATTTTTAAAATATTTTGCAATAAATGCTTAACTTTAATATTGCTAGAAATTTCTTTTATTATTATTGTGAATAACTTGTTACTTTATAAATTATTCAAGGAACCGAAGAAAGTTGCAACAATTTTAGTTTGACAAACTATGAAAAATGAAATGCAAAAAATTATATGATAGAAAAAAGGAATATCAATGTGCCTCAATAGCTCCTCAATAGCTCTTCATATTTCCAAAATCTGTGCAAAAAATATTGGATTATTGTTGATGACGAAGATTTATATCATATCAACTAACTTGGCTATGAAAATCATTCGAAGAAATTCAACGGAAATCAGCAAACACACAAAAATATTGAGACATCTTTAAAAGACAAAAAAATGATGCCTCACCAGCAATCGCGAGCATCGTATTGGATAAAGTAAATAAAAATAAAAGAGAATGCTGCCAATAAAAAACATAAATGAAATACAAAAAGCATCAAACTCTTTCAACAAGTTTTCATTTAATTACTGATGAGTAAACAATAAAAAATGAGCCGTATTATTTTGCTATATTAAATAACACGAAAAAAACAACTGTTTTTCTGCTTACAAATTGTTTTTTATAGCCATCATGATTTTTGATTTTCAAGTTGCTTTAAAAATGAAAAAATCGGTCTTGATTGAGTGAATATTGACCGAAGATATATATGTATAAATGGCAATGAAAAAGCTTTACAATTATGCCTTAACATATCACACAGCTTGATGTACTGCATTAATGCATGTTGTATCTTTGTAATTGCTTTATGCATTCGGATCTGCGTTCATTTTGGCAACATTTAAATATTGCACATTTTTCAGTTGAAGTCTGTGCAAATTGAATGCAAATTTTCAACTTGAAACATTTTTAATTAACATGTTTCTTTCGTTTTTTTTTGTGTATCTTTGTTGTTATTGTTTTGGGGTGTGTTTCAGTGTGTTCGTGTGTGTTGTTTGAATATGAAATATGTATATATTTGCCCATCTTCTGATTGCATTAAGATCTATATCTCGGACATGTGCGTATGTTGCGCATGAAATAACAAGCTCATCATCAGTGTGCCAAACAGAGTCTCTTCGTCTCGTCTCGTACTTCCACTTAGCTACCCTTCACTTCTTACTTTTTACACAATTCATCGCCCCATTTTCTTACTTTCTTATGGCCAAAGCAAATCATTAAAAGCATTGTCCAACTCTCGACACATATGAAATTCAAATACTTTAAATGCAATTGAAACTCAACTCAAAATAAATAAATAACAATTGTTTGTCTCACGTGTATTTTATTTTTATTATTTTTTTCTGTAAAATGTTTCAAGCTCAAATATCTATTTTCTATTGTAATTATTATTTTATTACATATAATATTGTTGTATAGTTTAATGTTTATTTTATATTCAATATTTTTTAGTGAACAACTTTTCTCTATATTTTTATTAATACTAATTATTTTTGTTTGTTAAAATATTATTTATTAGAAATTTTTTTTTTTGAAATGTTTTTTAATGAATATTTATTCAATATGCTCTTTGTTGTCTTCAATTTGTCTTAAAAAATCTTTTTCTTTTTTTATTCAACTCTCCAACACTTTTTTTTCGATGATCTTTTTGTTCAGTGTACTCGTATTGGCTTGGCTTGGACTGCATTTAATTGCGCTTTAATTAACTTGCATTGTTGAAAAACGACGTGTCGCTAGCCAACCTTGCCTTGCTTTCCACTCTTCAACCTACAACACTTTTCTTCCTTCCGCTCTGCCTCACTCTCCCTCTCTCACTCTCTCTCTTTCTCCCTGCGGGCCGCGACGCTGTTGATTCTTCGCTCTGCGCCTGAAGAAAGTAAACGCTGCTTCTGTTGTCCGCTGCGGCTGCGGCTTCGGCTGCTTTTTGTTTGTGTTTCTGAGTTTGCATTAAAGTGTTACTCGACTCGGCTCAGCTGTGTGTGTGTGAGTGTGTTTTGGTATTGTTTTTGAATGCCAACTCAAACAGTCAAGTGTCGTGCAGTGAACTGTCAATAGAGTGTACAAAATTCAACATCATTTTTTTTTGCTTTTATTCTGTTGCTGCTGCTGTTGCTGATGAAGCAGACACACCCTCAACTCAACTCAACTCAACTCGACTCGACTCAACACGGAATGACAACTTTGTCTAGCACCTTGGCCAGCCAACGTTAATGAGTCCGTACCCTAAGTCCTGCATGTGTGTGTTTGTGTGTGTGTTTGTGTTTATCTCCTGTTTCGCTCGTCGACAAGAACTTCCTGCTTGGCTGGGCTTTTGTATGTTTGAGCTTTGCAGCCATACCCCGCCACCCGCCACCCCCAACACCTACCTACCTCACACTTTTCTTTCTTTATGCTGACTAATCCATTTCATTGAGAACTTATCTCGCTGCCCCAAAGCCTTCATACCCCTGCACCGGCACCGGCACCATGCACTTTACTCTGACTGCTGTTGCTGTGATTTATTTTTTTGAATGAACTCAACATTTTCATTCACAATAAGTGCTGCTGCTGCTGTGGTAAATACTACTACTCGGCTACGATATGCACCACCTAAAAGGGGCGGCGTTGTGGGAGGTGGTGGCAGTCAGGCAGATGCAACGGCATGCGCCTATTATGAGTGCCACATGCCAGAAGGATATGCTTCCGTCTTTGGCCCAAATACAATACTGCCTGCCTGCCAACATCATCATCATCATCATCGTCGTCATCGTCGTCATTATCATTCTGGCTGCCAATTAAAATGCCACCGCCAGGCACATGCCTTAGTCTTACTGTGTATGTGTGTGTGTGTGTTATGCTATTGTTGCTGCAAATATTTAAAGTGAAGGCGCTGGGTGGAGCGTGGAACGTGGCTATCCGCATACAGCCCACAGCCGCCTGTCTAGCGCGATTCGCTTGGCTTCAGTACACTTTGCTTAACGCCCCTCCCCACCCTGTATCCTTTGGTGCATGCGACGACCCCTTTAATGACGCTAAATCAAGCGTGCTTTGCATTTTTCTGAGCTGCAGAAGCCGAGCGCCACATCCTTGCCACATCCTTGCCTATTCGCATTCCTTGCAGGTTGCCTCAGCAACATCCTTGCCGCGCATCCTGTTGCCTAGCTTATATTTTTCTTTAAGATTTCTTTGCTGATTACACTCTCCTACACAATGAAGACATATTTCTAACAAGAACAGACGATTCTTCGTAGGCTTAATTGGGAAAGCATTATTTGTTTGTTGAAGTAAAAGGATTAAACCCAAATAGTTTAGATCCCGGGGAGATCAATTCTATCCTTAAAAATAAACAATGTCATACAAATATATTTGTTATATGAATTTTTATATTTGTTCGTGATTTTTATAGTTTTCGATCCTTTAAACAGTGCAAAATCGAGTTCGATCGATGTTTTGCTTGTTTCCTTCTCTGAAGTTTTTCCTAAAAATTGGCAAGGAATTAATAATCTAGCAGTAAGTTCTTTTAAGGACCCAAATAAATCTAATAATAAATAAAATTCGAATTTCGGTTTAGGCATAAGAAAACGTTATGAAAAACGCTGCTTTAAGCCAAGGAACCAAAATCGTTTGGCAAAACGTTTTGTCGCAGGAATTTTGTGGCAAAGTTTCTCCTGTTTGATTTGAATCAATTTTTGAAGCCGGGGTCGAAGCTTGGTTGCCTAGTGTCATTTGCATTGTGTGTGGTTTGGGGGGCAACAACCCATGTGACATGTGCTCGAACTTTTGAGTGCCTGACAACCCAGACTGCGGCTCTACTCCGTTGTTTTTTAATGTATGGACGAAGGTACGAAAGGACTAAAGACGAAAATTGGAAAGGGGCACACATTGTGGGCGTAGTCAATTAGCATTTGACATTATAGAGACAACCCCTCTACATACATACATTCATTCATTCATTCATTCACCTGCCTGCCCCTGCCCCTGCCACTCGCACAACTAAACAATCAAAAAGGAAGAAAAAAAAATAATAGTCAAAAGTCGATAAAGTCAAAAGGGTTTCCCCCATTTCGGTCGGAACGTGAGTCACGTTTTGTGACGACGACGACGACGACGGCGACGGCGACGGCGGCGACCACCGGAAGCGAATGATGCAGAAAAAAGGGCAGCAAGCGCAACACACACACGCGCAGAGAGTAAGGAAAGATTGAAGCAAACGACAAAACGAAATCCAAAATATAAAATGAAAAGAAATCCTTAAAAACCAACGCAAAAGTCGCGTCGAGAGTTGAGAGTTCAGAGAGAGAGTTGAAAGCCGCCCACGCCGGCCGCACTGTGACGTGACGTTGACAAATGCTCCGGACCGAAACCGGGACCGTAACCGGTACCAGCACCGATACAAAGACAGACCCTGCCTGCACTTCTCATTTAGGGTAGGCATATTTGTATATGGGGTAGGGAAGGTTCGGGGTGGACATGAGTCAGCCAGGCGCGTGTAATCAGTGCACCTGCGTCGGGCACGCGACAAAAACCTTCAATGCACCCCAAATACTGAAAAACTCACTCACCAAATCCAAATACAAATACCAAAAATGTATATCTGTGGCACAGAACTAACTCTGACACAATATGTTGGGAAAGTAACTGAGGTTTTTACAGGGTATTCTAGATTTTGTCATAGACTTTTTTGTGTGAGATATTTCTGGAGCTTATAAATTTTAAAGAGGTCTAGTATCTGGTTTATCGAAAAATAAATACCTAAAATAAATGAAAAAAATGTATTTGAATATATTTTTTTCTTAATTGAACAGAAAGAAAATGCAAATACAAATTTTGAAAATACTTTAAAAATGCTTTTATTATTTGTCAAATATTTATACGTAAATTTCTTTAAACTAAAACCTTCCTACCTAAAAAACCCTGAAAAATCCCAAATCAAAAAATAATACGCTGGAATTTAACATATTACAGTCGAACTTCCATATAAAAAATCTCAAAGGAACCAGAAAGAAACATCGTTATAGAGTAAGTTCTTGATTGAACCAAAATAAAGGGTTCCAGATTGGAATTCGTTATATATAAAAACTCCCTAGATTTTCGGTCTATGTAAGTTTGACTGTCCTTTAAAAATGTCCTTTGACACTTATTTATCCTGCCAGGGTATATAAAAGTCGACATGGCAAAGTAAGCTAGCCTATCTTTAAGCTCTTTTTTGGCTTAATTTGTTTTTTTTTTTTTGCTCTACGTGTGTTTGTGTGCGTGCTAGTCTGGTGTTTGATAAGCGCAAATTATGCAAAGCACAAAAACAACAACAACTGCAACTTGCAACAACAACAACAACAACAGCAACAAACAGCAGCAACAGCAACAGTCGCCTGCCTGCACTTGATGGGCTGCCCATCAAAGCAATGAAGCAAATGGTTGTCTGTCGCCGCAGTCTACTATCTCTCTCTCTCTCCCTCTCTCTCTCTGTCTTTCTCCCGCTGTTGGGTGTCCTGCTTAGTCTGGCCGAGCGCTGGCTAATTGTGGCACACGTGACGTTCAGGTAACGGTAACCAAATCGCCGCCAGAGTAATGCGAAACTGATTAAAAAATATGTTGACCAAAAATGATCGCAGACAGAATGCCCCGTAGCCCTTGAAAAGATTAAAAAAAAAAAAAAAAACTAAGACGGGCGCCATATAATTGACTTTAAGTCATTTTTAATAGCTATGCAAGAGAATTTTGATTGAAAGCTAAATGAAAACTATTTTCATAGCATTTATTTTTAAATTATTTTAAGCCAATTAACAGGTTGATCAAATAAAGTCAAATATGTATTAAAGATTAAAGTGCAAAATTGTTATCGAAAATTTCAAATTGTATTTTATAAACATTCTCATGGCATTTGCGCAATTGGCAATTGTAATGCAATGCAACAACAAAAGCATAATACACAAATAAAACTTTCAATATGCATATGCATAATTTAAACTAAACTAAGCACAAACAAATCATAGGACTAGTAGTTCGTTTTGGGGCTGATTTGTTGGGCAAATGAAAAAAGGACACACAAAAATTCCCAAAAACCCAAATAGAACACCAACAAATATGGTAATGATTATACAAATAGTATAGCATTATAGTCGTTGGGCAAAAGGTTGGCAAATTAAAAGGCGCGAAATATTGCAAAATATATTTGGCTAATTTCAGCGGAAGTTGAAACCAAAACCGGAACCCCAAAAACAAGAGTGCAATTCAAAAACAACCTTAACTCAAATTTACATTCAATTTGTAAAAAAATACCCTGTAATGTTATGTTGAAATGGTATGATAATAAATTGTTGGGAAGAATTAGTTTAAGTTGATAATTTTTTTATTTTTTCAAAGCTGTCGAATTATATAAATATTTTGTTATAGGAATATTTATTAAGTATCTTTACGTTCAGTTACAATAATATTGCAGTAAATAAAACAAAAAATAAATATATATATGAACAGCTCACAAAATTACAAAATACTATTCACAAGCATTGCAAATATTGCTGGCAGCCGCAAAAATGAATTCATAAACATTTGTTCGAACCGTGCTCGGCAATTTTATGGTAGGATCCTAATGACCCTCTAATTGCAGCATGCAAAAAATGTATTAAATTTCAATTCAGCATCAAATTCGATGTGTGTGTGTGTGTTTTTGGTTATTGATTTGAAAAGCATTCAATTTTTATTGAAGTGTTTTGTTTTTGAAATATTGTTTCACTTTTCGTTAATTACATATTAGCTAGTGCTTTTTCATGCCCTTAATACATTCAAATTATGAATAAGCTTGTGCTAGTTTTTTAATCACAAAGTTGAGTAATTGCTTCAAGAGGCAACAACAACTTGGTTTTTTGTTTTAGTTTGCCGATGCGATATAATTTAATTAAACCAATATCAATTAAAAAAAATGAGTGTAAGCAACTTAAAAGTGCAATTAACTGCGATTTAGCAAACTAACGCATTGATGATGAGATTTATGTTCAAAGCTGGAATTTGTTAGTAGCTCTTTGATTTTACATTTTTATTTCAATTTACTTCCATTTTTCAAGTTTTACAAGCAACTTGTTGGTTTTGTCAATAATATTTTCGAATTTAATAAGAAAAACCACAGCAAATCGCACACTTTGGCCGCCCGAAAAGGAGGCATGTAAAAACATCGAAAACTTGCAAAAAACCATCGATGCATCGAACATCGTTGTATCGTTTGCATCCCTAGTTGTAGATTCGAACACGAAAAAAGAAGACGTTCAATCGGTAGAATGATACTTGAGTTTAATGTATATCATTAGTTTCATTTATATATTTCAAGTCAAATTTATATATTCATAATAGCCGTTAATAAACTATTTTGTGAAACCCACATCTGCTAGTTTTTATTAAATACACAGTCGCCCAGCACTGTCAAATATTTCCAGTGCCACTGAAAGGTTCAAACTTAGCATAAATAAAAATAATTCAATGAGTTGTAAATAGCTAAAGATGATGTTTGTCAAAGTTTACTAAATCACAAAAATATTCCACTCTATTAAAAACCATTCCAAACAATGCTTGAAAACAGGAAATATATTATCATATGTTATCCATATTATTTCTATTCGGCTTTGAACTGTGACTTATTTTTAAGAAAAAGTAACTTATATTTATATCTTAGAAATTTTTCCCAAAACGTTTTATACTCTTTCGATTTGTGTGATGTAAAAATGATGCGCAGATCTGCATTTGATTTGAGAACTAATTTTTCTGAGGCAAAGTTCAGTTCCAGGGGTGAGATTTTCTATTTTTAGTTTTTTTTTGATAAAAATTGACCAGCTTCAATGCGCCTTTTACACAACATTTCCCATCGTTTCACACAGAAAAATCAACTCTTCGATACAAATTTTGATAAAACCATATTAAATCCTTATGGCTGCTACAATTATTATTGGTTGTTGTTGCAACGATTCCACACATTAAAAAAATGCGTATTCAACATAATTTGTTGCTGGTTCATTTTGAAAAATTACGAATACTTTGGTCGGCATAAAATGCTTTGATTTGCTTGTTGCCCCCCACCCATTTGCTTGTTGCAGTAACAAGTGTAAATAAGTTGTTGTTGTTTTAATGAGACTAAGAAGGGTTATATCGTATATGTGCATATATAAAAAGTGTACAGGTACTAGGTTGAAGTCGAGCGATTTCTTATTAAAAGAGAAGGGGGAAAAAAAAGACAGTGGAAGGGCATACAGAGGGATGCGTTAATTGGTGAGCAAGGTCGCACGCAAGCCTGCAGTCATGCCACGCCTTCTCAAGGATCTGAAAATCTGTGTGTGTGTGTTGGATGTGGGAAAGTGGCAGTGATATGTCAGAAGATACACAGATACAGATACAGACAGCAATGCGATGCTAAAGATGCTGGCACGTCTAATCCCCGAACGGCAGCCTCATTTCTGTTTTGTTAATTACACTTTAGTGTGTGTAATTTTCACAGGATCTGACAGCGGCGACAGCAAACGATGCTTCACAGGAAGCCCACATAGCCCACATAACCTGAGCGAGAGTGTGAGGGAGAAAGGGAGGGAGGGCCGCAGAGTTTGCGGCAGGTACAAAATGACTTCACACAAAACTAGATAAATAAATGTGCACAAAACAAACGAGCGAAAAATTCAAAGAAATCAATTGCCCAAGCCAAACGACACGTCTGTCCAAGGCAGGCAACATAATGCAACAACAACAACAACATGCAACATTCAGCTGCTGCATGCAGGGCTCTGAGATCTATTCTCATTCTCTGTGTGTGTGTGTGGAGATGAATGAACCGCACACGCACACGACTTAAAGGCTTTGTTGCACGCACACACACACACACACACACTTACATCGTGCCCCCCTGCCACAGTCTTTGACTGCGACTCTATTCCTGTTTGTGTCTCTTGCACAGTTGATGTTTAACGGCAGCTACCGGAAATGCAGCACATTTCACAGACACAGATACAGATACATCCATCCATCGAACGAATGAGAGAGAGAGGGTTGTTGCCGACTTAACAACAACAACAGCGTTGCAAGGTCTAAATGCGGTGCGTGCTCCTGCACTCGCTGCAACACTCAGCACAAACAGCATCTGTCTACAATCTAGAGTCTAGACTTTAAACATTGGTGTACACAAAAAAGCAAGACAAAACCTAAGATTACAATAAATGCGATCATTATTTCACATTTTTACTTATTTCACATACGAATTATAATTACATATATCTTTTGTCATTGCCATAGAATTGAATGCATTATAATTCAAGTTTTATACAAACCAATTTACTTATTTACTACGATGTTTTAAACTAGGCAATATTCAAACTTTTAAAAATGGCGCTTGACCAACTGCCGCTTGTCATTTTAGACGTCAACCCACAAAAGACACAATACACTAGAGTTGCATTTGTTGCTAATCGAAACGGTTGGCATTCCAACAGAAATGGTTGCTAGCTTGACTTGCCCATTAAAAACATTTGGTTATGAAACAAAATGAATCAAATGATGCAAACAAAGCATAGCAAAACTATCGTATCTATACAACTTCCACTTGTAAAGCAACTCTGTTGATATCAGGGCTCATCGCTAGTAGCCAAGTTAATTTTCGGCAAGTCATAGGCAAAACTGTGTGCAGTACGTTTCGGGACGTTTAATACAATTGTGAGTTTACAAAACTTAGACAAAAAGTACTTAATTTTTCAATGGCGTCCTTTTACGGGAACATTGCTAGAGGAAAGTTGTCGGACAAATCGTTGCAGCATGTGGCTCGTCAAACCGTTGGATATGAATTGAGTACGGAAACGGTTGGAGTTCTCAAAGAATTGGTGCAAGACGAAATGAATGCAATTATAACGAGGGCTGGATCCTATGCCAGGCACTGCCGTTCAATAGTTAAAAAGAACCATGTCGAGCATGTTTTGGAACAGTTTCACCTTGGCTCTAATATGGTTCACGTTGAAGGGCTTGAAAGTTACATCGATCCGACGCCGTTAGTACCTCCACCATATCCGAGGCCGTCGGCTGAAAACTTCAATTCTTGGATGAAAAACTCACCTAAGAAACAAAAAATAGAACCAGAGCGTAAGTCAAAACTATTTTCCATTTCTATTTAGCGGCGAATAAGCCACACCGAATTTTGATGTGAAAGCAAGCAAGCGCTTGTCGACTTCAGAGGCAGCATGACGCATGCCTTCTTGTTGCACTTACACACTCATAAGCAATTGGCGAAAGTGTTGGTGTGGTGCCTTCGTTGCTTAAGGTTCTGTCGACATAATAAGGCAGCCAAAAAAAAGTTGTTCCATCTGCCAGCATCAATATTAAATAAGCTGACGTGGAACAATCGAATCTGACCACCACACATTACTAATACATAATTATCAAAACTAACTAATTAAGTAAAAATACCAAAAATATTGTAAGCATAATTATATATTAGGTAACATAGCCGAAGATCAGGAAAAAGACAAGGAAAAGGCCAAAAAGGAAAAGGCCAAGAAGGAAAAGATGGAAAAAAATAAGGAAATTAAGTCGGAAGAGAAGAAAAAAAAGGAAGAGGAGAAGAAGAAAGCTGTTAATCTGGGAGCTTTAGATTCTGGGGCAAAAGCTTTTTCATACGAGATGGATCTTGAATTGATTGAACGTTACCGCTTGCCGAAGCCGCCAGCACCTGAAAAAAATATTGATACAATTTCTGATAAGCCTGATTTAGCTATGGATATCATACACGTTGACATCAATAGTTTATTTGATGACAACATCCAAAACTCACCAGAAGAAGAAGAAGAAAAAGAACAAGAGGGTAAGTTACACCTTTGGTTGTGTTCAGCGCCTTGGCTCTAATATGCTTCGCGTTCCTGTTGAAGGGATTGAACGTTCCATCTTTCCGAAGCCGCCAGTACCTGGACCAGATAAATCGCATACCCCTTCTATGACTGATAAGCTCGATTTACCGAAGAAACAAGAAAAAGAAGGCGAGGGTAAGTGTAAACTTTTTTTGTTGATGTGAGAGCGAGCAAGCGCTTGTCGACTTACGAGGAAGCATGACGCATGCATCCTTGTCGCACTTACATATTCATAAGCAATTGGCGAAAGTATTGGTTTGGTGCACTCGTTGCTAAAGGTGCCGCCGAGTGACGAATCAATTTTTATAATATCCGAAAAACACACATAACTAATACATAATAACAAAAACTAACTAATTAAGTAAAAATACAAAAAATATTGTAAGCATTATTATATTTTAGGTAACATAGCCAAAGATCAGGAAAATGACAAGGAAAAGGCCAAGAATGACGACAGTAAGAAGACTAAGAAGAAGAACGAAAAAAAACACAAGAAGAAGTCCATGTAGAAGAACAATTAAGAGAAACCATCATCTGATGTCACCGCGGGAGCATCATATACTTGTGCAAGAGTTCCTTTAAGCGAGGTGGATCTTAGAAATTCTTCGGGTGATGATGATTCTTGGGTAACAGATTCTGATGCGAGCTCATTTGTGAACAAACGCATACCGCTAAATATGATTGATTTAACCGCAGACTCTTCAAGCCTCGACGAATGAATTTATGAATTTATGAAAGAAGGCTGCATTTAAATATTAATAAATAAAATTTGTAAAAGATCAACTAAAAGCTATAAAATATAAATGCAAACTCTATAAACTTATTAAAGTTATGGCAAATATATAGTATCTTAAAATTAGGAATAGAGAGATATATAAAGAGAGAGAGGTTGCTGCTCTTCTTAGTTAAAGCTAAACTTAATCAAGCGGATTAATCGCATTACAAATTGTTGACAGGCTGCATTTTTTCCCAGCTAGAGCTGAGAGCATAATGGGAAAAGAAAAACATGTAAAAATTGAATAAGGCGCATTCTCTCTTATGTGATGTGATGTGGCATGCCACATGAAAGTGCCTCCTGCAGTTGCTGCTGCTGCTGCTGCCGATGATGATGATTCAGTTGCACTTGTTCCCGTCCATAAATTCTGTACAAGAGAATAAAAAAATCAAAAAAAAAACATTGCACGCCTTTGCCTCCAAACAAACTGGCTGACCTTTGAGTCAGCGCTGCTAGCCCCCGCCCGCTCCCCTCTACAAACCCCTTCCACGCACAATTCCTCGTAGTCAACAGCCGGCGGCATGCATCCGTCTGAGTTGACAAAGACCAGAAGCAGAAGCATCAAGAACCAACAACCAAAGAAACAGAAACAGAAAAAGCATCAGCGAGACATAAAATAAAGAGACACAAAAACAGACAGACAGAGAGAAAGAGTCCCAGAGCGCAATGAGAAGACGAACGGGAGGCAGATGCAATGCTGCAGCACATGTGTGGCACAGTCGTAGTCGTCGTCGTCGTCGTCGCACCTACTAAGTGAATTTAATTGACACCCCAGCGGATGGCAAAAAAAAAAAAATAAATTAAAAAAAATTAAATGAAAAAAATCCGCGCCTGCAATTAGCTCAGACTTAAAAAGAGAAGTACAGAACTAGCGAAAGAGAGAGAGAGAGGGTTTGTTGCTGTTTTTTTTTTGTAGTGTTTTAATGTTTGGTTAGTTTCATCATCATCATTTTCCCACATGCCACTGACATGTTTCCCTGGCTCATCTTTGGCCAAGGTTATTATCGCTCTTAACGACTGCATTTAAGGTTCGCTCTCTCTCTCTTTCTGTTTCTCACTCTTTCTCTCTCTGAGCTACTTTTTCTGGCCTACAAATTATGCACAAATTTGAATGCCAAGCTTCCCCTTTTAAGCATCTGCACTACCTGCTGTATTAGCCCTGCCCCAAAGGGGCAACATTGTTGTTACAATTCTCAAGCAGCAAGCGGCACAAGGTTGCCAATTGACTGTGAAACGCTCATTGTGAACAGGCCCCAGCCCGATTTACCTAGCGATTTAACTCTATTTGTGTTTGCCAACCCCCCCGCCGCGCGCGCAAAGAAACGCAAAACTAGAGCTTAAGAAATTGTTCAGAAATTTGTTCGGAAAAGAAAAAGTACGCACTAGAAAAGTTCTTCTAAACCAACATACAGATGTAGTACAAGGTTTATTTAACTTTCCATGCACACAAATCAAATGCGAGAAACAAAGAAAGCAAATTAATTAGAATGCTAAACAAACTTAACAAAAAAAAACCAAAAACAAACTGATGTGTGTACATTTTATTTAATGAGCATTAAAAACATTCTTTTTTTAGCAAATTATATAAAGAATACTATTTGGAGTGATTTAAGCTAAATATGCCATAAATGAACAATCGAACTTTATAGGAGTTTACTCCTTAAGCCCAGTATAAAAAAGATATGAGGAGTAAAATCAACGGAACAAATTTCGCCACTAACGATTGACGAATGTTGGATACCCTTATTAAATATAAGTGCTTTTGTGTATAGTTCAACAGTATATTTGCAATAATTTTAAATTTCAATAAGTTGGCGGAAAGTTAGCTTCAAAATTAGTTTAGTTTATTCAACATATACAAAAAGTTACTTACTTTTTATTAGGGTGTTCAACATTCGTTAGCTCATTATCATTGAAGAAGTCCGTTATGTTAGACACACATTTCTTAGTTTTCAGAACCCTGCAATTTGATTTCAACAAAAATTCATTCAATATTATTTTGTTTTTAATAAAATTACAAATTATTTATTTTATATTAACATAACAGTTTTCTCTTTAACAAAGATTTTTTGAATTTTTATTTAGTAAAAAATCTTTATAACAATTTTTAGCATTCCAAAACTTAAACGGAATAATTTTTCTTAACATTTTCGTAATAACATTTTTTTGCTTCCTAGGAATTTTTTAATTATTCAATTGCAACTTGTACTATGAACATTTGTTGGTTTTTCTAATTATGTGTTAGGCTATCTAAAACTGGTTCAACTGCGCTGAGAACTAGATATTCATATACAAAGTATGGAATGAAATATGTAGATAATGTCTTGCCGTAATGAGTGCATGTTATATTTAGGATTTCCTTTTCAAGTTTCAATTGTCATTATATTTAACTGAGGCGGATGCTGCTAGAAAGAGAGAAAGAGAAACAAAGACAAAGAAACGAAGAGACGAAGAATGTGAATGAGTCCAAGACAAAATCGTAGGCAAAGGTGTTTATTGTGCGCTTAGCTGTTGTTATTATTTTTATTGTTTTTCTTTTCTCTTTTGCTGTTGTTGCTTTTAACGCACGCAATAAGAAAATGTGTGTGTGTGTGCGTGTGTGTTTATGTGAATGTTGTAACAATAATAATAATAATAATAATAATATCAGAACTACAAACGGGGCAGTGGACATGCCATTTAATAGGCCCCCCGAGACGAGCCCAGAGACGAAACGCTGTGAGAAAAAGACCCAAAACTTGAATAGACTCAAAAACCAACAGCAACAACGAACGTAAAAATAAAATACATAATAATAAAAAACGGGGGAACAACACAAACACACAAATAAACGGCATAAGAAATTATTATAAATTTTATTTAATTACGACAACATTTTTTGGTTCGTAGGTAAAGCAAAGAGAAAAAAGCAACAAATGAAAATGTCAGGATTGGGAAATGACCCAAAAAGCAATAAACTTGCAACTAAAATGGATGAACATAAAACTGCCAAAAACAAAATAAAGAACTACTATTGCTCGAAGTAGAGAAAGAACGAGAGAGAGTTCAGTTAACCCGCCTATACATATTTGACATTGATCAAATATGCTCAGACAGAGATTAGAATCGAGGCATTGATCATCATTCAAATTGATATAACTTTTTTTCCCCCACATTCGAAATAAGAACACCAATGGCAACACTTTCGATCAAAGTCAGACGAAGGTCGCTCGGTCCATACCAATAATTGCGGTTCTCTTCTGTCTGGGGGAAACACTCTCAAAAACTGGCGTCTTCAAAACTAACTGTGGGATACTTTGGCCAGCTGGCCATTGTCGATCGTAAAATTACCAAAATTGGTTGTTCCCTTTTTTTTTTTGTTTTTTGTTTTAATGTTTCGGGCAACAAACAGAACACGGATCCTGGTTCTAGTATTGGAACAAACACGCCAGTTTCCACTTCATTAGTAGACACACACACGCATACACATACATGTACGAAACGGTATCTCTTATCTTTCCAAATCGCGTTTGTGGTTGATATTTTTGGTTCTTAGACTCTCTCACACACACACACACACACACACACACACAGTGACACAGTGATTTCCACATACTAATGACGCTCATTAGATGTCTTTAATGCCCATCCAATTCCCAGGCGACATTTCATTTGAATTACTCAACAGGCAAAACTATTTGAAATTTTAGACCGATTTTTTTTTTCCGGCTATTTTTGGTATTCATTCCCTTTCTCTCTTCGATCTTCGAGAAGCACTTCTCAAAAACTCCGGCAAGCACTTGAGAGCAGAGAGCGAGAGAGCAACAGTGATGATTTGTGACACACGAGCTCGGCTTACAGTTTCCCTTTTTGGGGGTAGTTCCTATATTTAGACAGCAAATGTTTCATGGCTGAAAATCAAAGGGAAAATGAAAACGAAACAATTTTCATAAAGTAAAACTGCAATTGAAAATATTTTTATTGATTTCAATTAGTTAGCTCAGTAAATATGCCACAAAAGATTATAAAGAATAAAATACTTTAAATGAAAATAAATCAAAAGTTTCGTTATCTTAATTTTCTTATAGAATAAGCAGAGCTCGAGACTAAGATTATAATAACGCATTAAAATACAAAAACCAAATAACAAAAAGTAACACAAAAAAATGTTTTAAATTTATCTGGCAACACTCCTCGATATCGATATATTGATAGGCTTATTCTACCTACTAGTTGTAGATCTGAAGAAACCACTGAATTTAACTCGAGATAAACCAAAAAAAGTTACCAAAAATAGTATATTAAATGGTTATAAAAAAATAATATGCAAGCGAAATATTTAAAAATCGAAAACGAGAAAAATAATAAATAAAATTTTAATGCCAATTTATTGGACTAATAATTCATCATATCAAATTAGGCTTACTATATACGAAATAGGCCAAATATTATATTTTATCTTTTTGATTATTAACTTAACCTAGTCAAAATGCAAATGTTTAAAGTTAAGTTAAAGTTGCATTTGCTTTTATGCTAAATCTAAATGCGATCTCTAATTTCAATTGTTCGTTGCAGAGGCATATATAGTATAATGCAACAAAAAGAGGCAGGTAATGCGGCAAAAGTAACGCTATAATTACCAGCCTCCACTATTTAAGATGGGCTCATTTTCACCCATTTTCCTTTTGTTTTTGTTAATTTGTTTTCGTTTATGTAGGTTTTTTTTTGTGCTTTCCCAGGCCAAAGTCAAAGTTGCACTTAGGTTAAAACATGAGTCGACTTAATTGAGTTACCAAGCAGCCGCCACTTTAGGCAATTTTCGTTGAGGGTCTCTCTCTCTCACTCTGAAACAAAATAAAACAAAATGATTATTATTGTAATGCAGGCGAAAAAAAGCGCGAAATGATTCAGTTAGTTATGTGAAAGTATAAAATAAATATCAAAAACAAACTAACGACAGCAAATAAATTGAATTGCAACGAATTAAATCAAACGAAAAACAAAAGTGCGACGTTGACGAGGTGGGGAGAGGGGGGCGAACCTGTGAAAAATTGTTTGCCATTTTTCATTTGGCAATTTGCAGCGCAACAAAACAAAACGAAGAAATCCAAGGTAACAAAAACAACAACAATTGCAAAATGGCAATCATAAAAATACACAAAAAAACGCATTTAAACTTTATGCACACACATGCATAATACATGCACACAAATAGAGCAAGGTGCCCAAATCTAGTATAAAGTCATTCCAAAAAATAAAAACCAAAAAAAAAAAATCATCCTAGTTTGTTTTATTTTTTCAAGCTGTATTCAAAAAACGCCCCCAAAACACATTCCGATTCCGATTCATATCCCAATCCACTCAATTTGCATGGCAGCTGCTTTAATGTTGTTGTTTTTGCTATATACATATATATGTATGGTATATATATATATAAAAATCTGAAATAAATCGACGTAATTTAAAATGCAGTCAATGGCGTCGCAAATAAATCAAAAATTTATTGTAACGCATTTAAATACATGCATATTTCATTCCTTCAATATCAGAGAGAAACAAATACTGTAAATAGCTATATAAATAGCCAACAAGATTGGCAAGATTTTTGGTTTGTTTTTGGTTTTACTTTCTTTCTTTTCCCAAACACCTCAATGCACTCAAATTTAATTACCAACATTTTTTCGCAAACTTTTATATATTTTATATAAATTCCATTGAATTTTTTTTGGATTTTTTACTAATGGAGTTTATTACTTAAATAGTTAAGTTCAACAAAAAAATCTATATATTTACTTCCAATAAACTAGCTTTTTAATCATGTTTCAATAGTTTTTCTTTCATAAAATTTGTTTGTCAAAATTTGATATAAAAATAAAATATAAAAGCAATTGGCCAAGAAATTTTAAGCTTTCAAGTTCATTGTCACTTAAGTTTGTTTGTGCCACAGATGCAGATAGCTGCGGGTAGCCCCTTACCACCCCCCCCCCCCCCCCACTTCCACCCCTTCCTATTCAAAAAGACGACGTCAACGACCACTAAAAGAGCTAAAAATGCCTAAATCCAATTATGAGTTTTCACATAAAATATTTTAACTCAACCACAAACTTGAACTCGAACTGGAAACCGACAACAGCATAAAATATGAAAAACTGCGACAGAAGGAGAAAGAGAGTCTGTCGCGCCCCGCTCTCTAAAAATAATAATAAATTTTCAAGCATGAAGCAATTCAATGAATAAGTATAATGTCTGAATGAAGAGAAGATAGTCGAGTTTGGAACTGGCAGCGCTGGCATTCAGATGATGATGATGATGATGATGACAATGTTGATGTTAATGACGAGGTTGATGGCAAACAGACTGAAGCTAAACTTGGGGACATTGCCATCGACATAAAGAGTTTGTGTCTTGCAGCTCCCCCAAAGCGCTTACTACTTATGATGGGTAGAAGGGTAGACAAGAGGGAGCGTTTGGGTTTGAGTCGTACATTATTTTTATCAGTCTGTCATAGTGATAATGATAATGTTGCGCCTGCTTGTAATAATTACACTTCAGCCCCCAACTCCAATGTCAATGATAAAGCGCCAGCGCACTTAATGCACTTTTTGGGCTTTCGATTGCATGAAAGAGAAAAACAAAGAATTAAAGAATGAGAGATTTTCTACTCGATGTATTTTCAATACACAAAATCAGACAGCTCTTTGCACTAAGAGAAAATTATGATTTTCTTTGAGTGTGAAGGATTAATATAGGATAAATTCGTTCCTTTGATTGCACCACAAAAAGGTTGAGGAATTCCTATTAAATCAACTTTATTTGGTCTTCTACGAATTTGAAGTCCTTTAAAAACTTAAAGAAAATTGAAAATTCACATTTTAATATGTTAATATATAAAGGCGATTTAAGATATTTTTGTATATATTTTTTCGACTACGAATTCCCAAATATTCCTTAGCAAAGATGATGTCTCTTTTTGAACAAAAGCTTTGCATCTTGTTCACATCTTATTTTTTGAGTGTTTTTGTCGAGAACGAAGTCAGCCAGTCAATCAGTCAATCAGTCAGTCAGCGTCTTAAGTTGACTCATTCAAAGTCATCATCAGGCAGCGACAACGTCAACGTTGTCATTGTCAGCTCAACTGCATCAGCAGTTTGCAGTCTGCAACACCATCATCATCATCATCTTCATCATCATGTTGTTGTTGTCATCTTAAGTTGAGGTCCGACAAGCCCGCCCCCCCGCGTCTTTCGCACCCTTCGCAGCCGCGAGACGCCACATCTCAGAAAACCCATCGGCTATGACAATTTCATTTATTAAACATGGTTTTTCATGCTGTCCTCATTCAGGATACATTTCTTAAGGGGGGCAGAGACAAATACAAACACACACACACACATAAGTTGAAAGTATTTGTATGTGTTGAACTTTTGAGCTGTTTAAATTTTGTCTCATTTTTTGCTCATTTTGGTGGAGCTCTGAAATTGGGCAGCGCCATTTAATTTAACTTGATTAAAGTGCAGTTTTTGAGACAAAAGTTTTGTAGTTTGCCCATTTGCATCAGTTTTGCTGTCAACAGTATTTCCAAGTATATTTTAAAGATCATTACACTTTAATAAGTAGCGAAAATAAATCAAGAAACTTGAAAATAAATGAAAAAAATAACATAAACTGTTAATTTTCGGTTAAATTTTATTACATTTTGTAAACAGCAGCTCAAATATTATCATAAATTTATATTAAAAAAAAATGTTTGTAGTTTTTTCTGTTACATTTTGAAATTATTTTTGAATAATGTTTTAAAATCAAACATTTCTGCATCATTATTTTTGTCGAATTGACTTCTTATCAGAATTATTATTTTTATGGAAATTTTCCGTTCGACTTTTTAGCATTTTGGGGATATTTTTTCGAATCCTTTATCTCGACTTCGGGAAGAATTACTTTCATTGTGTCTTCAGCAAAATTGAAGGTATTAAATTGATTTTAAAAAAATAGCTACAAAGCAAACTGGCCCGAAGAAAATTCATCGCAAGTATAACCAAAAATATATCTTATTTTTGAATTTTAACCATTAAAGCTTAGTAGAAATATTGCACATATGTATGAACGATTTGTTATATGGCTGGCAACCTCAGGCTTTTTATGGTATATATTTTATGTCATATATATTTCAAGAGGTGAGTACAACTCACAACTTTGTTATAAATATACACTGAATAATAATTATTAGGGACCACCAAAATTTGTATATTTTCTACTATTCGTCTTGCTATTTGATTAATTCAATGATTTTAATAGATTTGATAGTTGATGAATTTGCATACAGCTGCATTTAACATGACAGTGTCAGTCAAAAGTTGATGTACTTGTGTTGCCTTTGAGCACATTTTGGTTCTGTGACAATTGTATAATCTTCACACTCTGGAAATCACTTTCACTCACTCCTCCTCCGCAAACACCCTGTCTTGTTAGTATAACCCCCAGTATCAGACGCCTTCACCCTCCCCCCCCCCCCCAATCTTTTGTTAAAGATAAGTATATGTCGAGTGATCTGTGGCAAGTGCTTCGCACTTGGCATGATGATGACATGGCTGCTGCTGCTTGGTGCTTGCTGCTTCAGTTTCAGCTCTGTGCTTCGTGCTCTGTGTGTGATTATCAGCAATTTTCATAAAGAAATGGAAAATCGAAAACGAAAACGAAAATGAACACGAAAACCGACAAACGAGTCGAAACCAAATGAAATGAATTGAATTGAATTGAAAGGCAATGTGCGGAGGAGAGCTGGCCAACGTGGTAAAGTGGCATATCCACGGCCGAACGGCTCCGTTTGCTACACTTCTCCGGCAATGAGCTACGTGCCGTTTCGGCATTTTTGCAGCCTCCTCCTCGATACTCCGTCACGTCTAGCTGAAAAAACAAACAGCCAAAAAATAATACACGTAATATAGACGAACAACAACAAACAATGCTACCAAATTAAAAGATGGGAATGGAAATTGGGAACTGGGAATGAGAAATTTTACCAACTGCTTGCAGCATGATGATGATATGGCTGGATTGAACGATGAGGAGAGGCGTGCGAACCCAGCTACTAAAACTACGCATCGATAATTTTGTGACAGTGACACTGACAGTGACTGTGATAGTGACATCGACAGTTGCGTGTTAATGAAAAACAAAGCTATATATATGTTTCCGAACCTAATCAGCAGAGTTCCGTCCGTTCCCTCATTTAATCCTCCCGCAGTCGAAACTAGAACTATTGTCTGGCGCATATGGAGTTACGAGGAGTTACGTCGTTACGTGTATCCAGTTACCCAGTTTAACGTCACAGACGCAATGCTGCCAACAACAATTTTTAATTACTTACATTTTTCCACACATACACTTTTTCGAAATAAGCGGCAGCCGACCAAGTGCAAATACCCCCCGCACTTTCCACACTTCACTGTCTTTGGTCTAACTCCCAAACGTGCTATAAAAAAGAAACCAACACACAGTGAGGGGGGAAGTAGTAAGTGCTACTACTATCTAGCAAGTCCGAGTCGGATTTCGAGTCCAACTTTGAGTTTGACAAGGCAGAGACGCAGTTGCGAATGGGCGGCACAGAGGGTGGGGTGTCACATTTTTTGTTTTTTTTTTTTAAGTAATTACCTTTCGTTGCGTTTGCTCGGTTTTTGCACAGTTTGCTCGCTTTGCCATTCACCTTGAGGCGGCCCCAAAGCGCAGCTCAAATAACCCGAAACCGTTTTGCGAAATTATTTAGACAGTGAAAGTAATCGGATGGCTATACAGACAGAGACAGAGAGACAATCCGACAGACAGACAGACACACAGACAAGACGCTTAAACAGCCAAAGAATGCAGTAAGAAAAAAAACCTAATCATAACCGTTGAATATTTCTTTAAAGTTAAAAAAGGTTAACGGAAAATTAACTTTTTTAAAGGAATAAAATTATTAGATTTCGTTTTTCTGCTTTTTTCTGTCTTTTCCTGTCACATAATATTGGTTCTCTAAGAACCGACTTGGGATAAATGTCTTGATGGAATCTCAAATGTGATTTACCTAGTTCTCAACATATAAACTACATCAAGGACCTGTCTAGCGGGTTTTGCGGGTTTAAATCTTCTACTTTTTGTATCAAACACATTGAAAATGATATTGTTTTTCTTTTAGTGTTGAACGGCATCAAAAAAGCGACAGGCGCATAATGTAAATGTAAATAAAATTCAGTTAGTGTAAAATACCAACACGTAGCATGTGTTGCAAGTAAAGGTCGATACTTGTAGCCAGTCCATCCCTGGCTCCGTCCACCATGCGGGGGAAGCACTAACAGTGGAGCCGACTTCATTAACTGACAATTGGCATTCAACTAAAAAATGGGTGAAAAAAAACAATAGTAGAACTTCTGCCAGACTCACTAAATACTTACTTACTGTTGAACAAGCCGGCCTGGTTGATTAGAAACCAAGGACACAAAGGGGTTCCTGGCTCAACTCGTTTGCCTCAATAAAAAAAAGAGTATGAAAAAGGAAAAAAGAGAACTTTTCAACGCAAAAAAGAAAATAGTGTTGATCAAAGTAAAAGTTAATATATGATATATATCACTACTCTTTCATTAGCTACCAATTCCTCAATGAAAGAAGGAGTTACCCATTCCAAAGCCTTTACTTCAGTTCAGCTCTCTTATCGCTTTTCTTTACTGAAATTCTCTCATCTTTAAACCTTTCATTTGTCAACTCTTTTGTCACTTTGAACATTAAATATTTTGATCACTGATCGCTGTCACTGTGACTCTTGCAAGTCACTGTTTGGCTTCTTTGTTTGGGTGTGACACATTCACAGCTGTACAAATTTCTTCTGCTATTTTGCTTTTGTTTTTTTTTGTTTTTGCCAAACGATAATTACATGTCGCTTCTTAAGGCAAAGCACACCAAAAGTGGGTGGCAATTGTGTCAGAAGGCATGTTGGAAGGGAGGGAGGGGAAAGTGGTGGGGGGTTGCTTGTTGCAGTTGTTGCCAAGTGTTAGTTACATGGTCTCCATTCCGCTGGCACGTAATTTGCTGATTTTGAACTTTCGTCTCGGCGGCAAGGCAAGGCAAGCCAAGGCAAGCCAAATGAAATGCTTTTGCATTTTAATGCGCCCAGACTGACAGCTGGGCTCTCCATGACAAGGCACACCGCCAAACCAACCAACCCGTTGGGGAGAAAGTGGAGGAGGGAGCAGTGTAAGGGCTGAAAAAGGAGCCTCTGGTAGGCAACCAGCAGCCCAGCGCAAGTTGATCTTTGTGCAATTCTTGGTTTGCGTTTATTCTTTTTTTTACGTTTTTTGTATTTTGAATTTTTTTGTTAATGTTTTTTTTTTTTGCAAACTATTTGTTGCTGGCACTGTCAACTTTGGGGCGAGGCAAAGAAAAAGCGATAACAAAAAAATGAAATGAAAAAAAAAAAAAAACTGTGGGCCAAAGCGTGCGCCCGCCCGGAGCCATTTCTTTTTCCCTGGAACATATTTGCACTGTCTGGCAATTTTTAAGTAATTTCAGCTCGGCTGCATGACTTGACTCGACTTTGGTCGTTGGGGAGGGGATGTCGCTGCTGCTGCTGCATCCTGTTTTAAATGTTTTCTCTCTCTTCGCTCTCTCTCGTGTCGCTTAAATTAAAAATAAATTTTTACAGTAAACACACATAAAAAGAGACGACGACGACGATGGTGGCGTTGACTTTGCCGCTAGCTGCTTGCTTTTTTCAGGGGCAGATAATAAACAGGCAGCCAGCCAGCCAGTCAGCCAGTCAGTCAGTCAGTTGGCTCCAGTCTGCCCCCAACTCCACAAAAAAAATCAACAAACAAGCCACATAAGCCATTTAGAATCTTTTGACTAAATAATACCCAGCAATAAATGTTCTGGCCTTCAAGCCAAACAAAATAAAAAACCTTTGAGTTATGTAAAATTTCAAGTAAGTTTATTAGTTTAAATATAATAAAGCATAAACAAATATTTAGCTATAAAAAACGTATACAAAATGTTCTATTAAGTTGTTAGAAAAATAAACAAAAATATATAAACACTATGACATAAAAATATACACGTTTATTCCACTTTAAAACCCATGCCAAAATATTAAAATATTTTGTCACCATCAACTGAAGGCCTCGCCAGCCAGTAAAAAGCTAGTAATTATATATAAATAAATTAAATTAAATAAGCTTAAAGTTTCCAGTTTCATAACCTCATTTTGACATTTAATTTTTATTTGTTTAATGAAAAAATTTAAAAAAAAATGTATTTTTTTTCTTTCTTCATTTGAGTTACAACAGTTTAGCGCCTTGTTAATTTATTACAGGGTATTTAAGTTTGTTTAAAAATAGTTGCTCTTTGTCTTGAGGAGATTTCATTCGTTTGGCATATAGGAATTGGCATGGAGAGAATTGGTTTAGATTGTTGGCGGCGCGGGGCGGCGCGGCGTGGCGTCTTCGTCCATCTTTTTGTTGCCATCAAATGGGCTTGCATTGCCCTTGAATTTGGCACAACTCATTGCAGTTGGAGTTTGGTTTGGTGGATGTGCGATGGAGAAGCGTGCCAAATGGCAACCGACGCGTCGCCAGCCATCTGAATGAAATACAGCTGTCCGAATGTGTAGCATGAAATGGGGGACAGAACAGAACTATGGGCACATTTGGGCCACCCTAAATGCAAGCGACACGGTTGATATTTTTAGCAAACGTTGCATCCGCTGCTGCTGTTGTTCGTCTGACAACAATTGTGAATGGGGGAGGGTGGGTTGCTGCAAGATTTCGAATTGAGAGAGTGAGAGTTTTGGAAGTTGTGCAATTGACTTTGACATTGAGTGCGCCGCTGTTAATATGAACATATTAGATTTTACTTTTTCATATAGCACATATATATGTAACACCCTCTAAACCGCCCCCCCCTCTTGTGTCCTGTCTGATGGACAGCAAAACTGTCAAACGACAAAAGCAGCTTTGGGTATTAAAAGGAATTAAATTCGATTCGATTCGATTTGATTTGATTTTATGCCATCGAATTCATTAGAAAGCCACAAATTATTGAAAGAAAAACATTGCAAAGCATTTTTGGGGATTCAAAAATACACAGTTAAAAATAGTTGCACATTCCCCTATAGCAGCAAAGAATGTCTAATTGCTTTTGGGGGAATGTCATTTTTAGTGAACTTTAAACATAGAACAACAACGTGAAGAAAACGAAGTCAATTTAGTTGCCATAATAAAAACATATGATTCGAACGAAGAAGAAAAACTTAAAAAAAAAATGAAAAACAAAAAGGTGAAAAATTTGAAAATATTTGTGTTAAAATAACTCAGAAATTAAGCAATGAAATCAATAAAATATCAATTTAAACAAGCTTAAAACAAATGTCAGGGCAGTGATGAGTTTCAAAGCCTTTTGAAAAATTTTAAAATCACTAAAAATAATTTTTGTTTTTCGATCAGTTTGTCTTTTATTATGTTACACTCGGAACTGACCTTAAATGCGTTGTTCAACACTGAAATTTAACGACTTTAAGTATTAATGTATCATGTCTTTATAGTCTATATAGTCTTCTCTTCGATCCCAAATCGTAACCTACCCCAAGAAGAAAAAAAATCTTTTGTTTGCATCAAGCCAAAATTCAACTCGTTTGTTGCATTGTTTATAAGCAATTGTTGATGTTATCGTCAAAGACAAACGAAATACTAAAGAGCTCCTATCTGTTTTCCCTTCCCCCCCTCTCTCGTTCACATTGACTATCTGATGCATGGTTCTATGCGTAAATTTAGACCAGAAAACATTGATATTCCCATGCGTGGACCATAAATTACACGACAATTACCCAGCAGCTAGTACTACAGCTAGTAAAAGTAGAAAAAACTTACACACACACACACACAGGGTATAAATTGGATGGCAAACACTTCATCACTCTGTGGCAGAGAAAAAAAAAATAGAAGAAGACACAAAAGATACCAATGCAATGGGACAAAAAAACGTTGCCAAGACCCAAAAAAAAAAAAAAAAAATAAGAAACAACATTGAGAAAAACTCAACGAACACCCCCTCTTAACTCACATCTCCCCCCGCGCGCCCGCTCTCTACCCATTTTCTTTCTAGTTGTTTGTTGTGTGTCTCACACCTCGTCACACACACTCACACGCGTAGTTTAAATTGTGCTCGTTGTGCAACGTGCCACAAATATTCTCTGCACACATGTGTGTGTGTGTGTATCGATTCAATTATGCATGATCCCAGAATCGGCGCATCATGCAGACAACTGATTAACACGTCTTCAAACCAAAAACCAAAAACTTAACCAAAAATCAAACCAAAATAAAAAGAAAAGGCTCCCACAGTGTTTATTGGATCTCCTCTCGCCTTCCCTTTTGGCTCTTTCTTCTCGTATTTTTTTGGCAAAATCTTGCCTTGCAAACGATTCCATTCACGATCGCACCATATGCCGCCAGCGGCGTCTCAAGCAAGATGTTGCTGCCACTGATTGCCTGTCGTCGTCGTCGTCATTGCAGCGCCAAACTCCGGAAGAGAGTGCCGCTTGAGAGAGCGGAGGGGGGGGGGGGGGGGTTGTTGAGAGTCGTCAGCAGCGGCTGTTGTGGGTGCAACAGCTGCGACTTTGATTGAGGCAAAGCTAAAGCAAAAAAAGTTAAGCTACAATTCCGACTGAGTGTCATGACAGCATTGACCTCAGGCCTAAAATCTTCAATTTGGGCAACAGTTGCAGTTTTCCGATTGCCCAACAACAACAACAGCAACAAAAACCAACGCGGTGGTCGTCAATCCAACTATTTACACTTGAAAAAAATTCCAACAAGTTTTTTTTCGAAAAGAAAGTTCTTGCCTCAAAGAGTATTTTATTTAGGGAAAGAAAGATTTTTTATTGATTTATTTATTTTTTTCAAGTGCTACAAGGATTTACTTGAGAATTGTATGTTAATAAGTTTATTAAATAAATATAATTTTCAATTTCACTATTAAATTTCTAATATATGTAACACTAATTTGAATATCAAAGTTTCAATCTTTAGATTTGAAATCAATTTTAAAGCTCCTTTTAACAGTCTTTTGTTAATAAAAAATTGTTTTAAGAAACGAATGCAATAAAAGTTTGTATTTGGTTTTTTTTTTACAGTGTACCTCCCAACTTTTACCCACCCACAGCTGTGGCTATAAATTCACAATTAAGCTGCAACATTATTAGAGGCACTGTGCGCTGTTGCAAGCAGGCATCGAAGAGGCAGGCTACCTCAGTGGCAAATCTGCGGGCAGAGAGCCCCAGCTAAATTATAGTAGACTTTGGCCAAATGATATCCAAGCAATCATCTTAATGATGAACAGCAGCAGGCAGCAGGCAACAGCAGCTAAAAAGAAGGCCATGGCTTAGATGTGCGATTAACAGACCAAAAAAAAATAAATGAAGAAAAACGGAAACGGAGAAAATAACACCCCCAAATTGGTAGTCCAATTAATACTAGGCAAATGCAAAATGCCAACTAGAAAATTCTCGGGAAGGTCAGTCGGTCAAACAATAATGTTTGCTCTATTTAAGGATGCTTCTTTGTCAAGTATTTATGTTTCGATAACATTTATAAATTTTTCTAAGATTGTAGCGAGCCATTTTAAGGATTTTTTTCTTTCTGATGTTCCAAACAGCAGCATTAAAACATTTTTTAGAAATTATAAGTTGTTCATATTATGACGTAATATTATTACTACTTTAAGATTTATCGATAATAATCGAAACGGTCGAGCAACAAGATATCCTTCATAGTTCTCTTCGATATAATTTTACTTAAGAGTCAAATTAAGATACTGTGTTAACATCTTATGAAATGTGTGATATTTGATATATGATTTATAGGGAATACAAAAATCTCCCTTGTAAGTCTTGAGTTTTTTGCTTTACCATAACATTTCTAGGATCATAAAGCAAATGAAAAGTTTTTCATTTTACGACTTACTAATGCCTTAACAATTATCGATAATAATCGAAATCGTAGACCAACAAGATATCCATCTAAATTCGCTGCGATATAATTTTACTTGAGTTTTGAATATTGTTGCTATACCATAACATTTCTAAAACTTCAAAGCAAATGATAAGTTTCTCATTTTATGACTTATTAATGTTTAAACAATCATCGATAATAATCGAAACGGTAGGATATCCATCTAAATTCCCTTGAATTTAATGAACATCTTAAGTTATCAGAATCGCAAGTCTTTAGTTTTTTGCTTGAGTTCTCTTTAGTTCGCTCTTTAACAGCAACAACACAACAGAGCCGCTTAACAGTGGCACAACATCACAATGTTGGCGGCAAGCACGTTCGAGCATGTTCGTGTTGCAAGCGGCCGGTTCGTTGGTTCAGTTGTATCTGAATCTGTATCTGCACCCTCACCTGCTGCTCGCATTGCGTTTCGTTAGCTCGTCGCGTGCGTTTCGTGTCGGCGGATAACTCCGAAACAAAATAAACAGCCCAAAAACCAAACTCAAACCGATTTCTCGACGGCGTATCTCGTCAAATTTTTGTAAACATTCAAAACTAACCCAAAATCCAAAAAAAAAAAAAAAATAGACAACGTGCGTTTTGAAAAAACACGAAGTAACAAATAGTTTTTCGCATTAAATTTTTTTTTTTATGCCGAGAACAACAAAAGTTATGAATAATAGTTTGTTTTTTTTGAGTGAATGAAAATAAATATATAGTACAAATAAAAACCAAAAGATAATGCTGTGTGGATTACCAGTGTGAGATATTGCAGCTATCTTGAGCGTTATGAGTTGAATGCGTTGCATGCGCCGCAGCAGCCGCAGCCGCAAGGTGCAACATTAAGTGAGAAAACAACAGCAACAACAACAAATAAATACAACACATTTTGAAAGAAAATTAAATAATTGTTGTTTAACAAAAAAACCACCGACAGTGAAATTTTTCAAAGCGGTTTATTTACCTTTTTTTTTGTTGGCCTGACATTTGAGCTTGCAACAATCAGCAGCCACATCGAAAACAACAACAACAACAACAGCAGCAGCCGCAAAAAAAGTATTTTGTGAGTACAAATAAAAAACTTTAAACCGCTTTTCGCCTGTCCATGCCACTTTTACTTTTACCTGCAACATCCCCCCACCCCTTTAAATCATCCACACTCAGCACGACAATCTCGAAGATTATTTATGATATATTTTGTTGTTGTTGTTGCTGTTTGCTAAAGTGTTGCTCAACATGTGCGTAAATAAAATGAAAGCGAATTCCAACAGCAACAACAACAACAACAAACAAGTGCAACTTTATTGAAAGCTGCTTGTGTTGCATGCAACACATTGCAAAGGATTTTTGGATTATTTGAACATTTATTTTTATTTAATATTTAAGCCAAACTCCTGGGGCGGCACACTTAAAAAAAAAAAAATAGCAAACTTTGACCTTTACAATTTTGAGTGTCTTTTTTTTATGTTGGCCAACTTAGCCGCGAGTTGAGTCGCTTAGCCAGTTAGTTAGTGGGCAAGTGAGTGGGCTAAGCCCTGCAGTTGTTGCTGACATTTGGCGATTGAACCTCGCCTTTGCAACTGGCTGAAGTATGACGACGCCTTGTTGACAGTTAGTCAAAGTTGGTGCATATTCAATCTATATAAATACTATATATAAAGTTTTTTCTAGAACAAACTAGTACTGGCAATAGTTTAAAGGTCAACAACAGTTTGAGTTGCAATTTACATAATTAAACGAGTTTATTATACATTAATATTAGATAAATAATGAGAGCAAAAAAAAAAAAAATGTTGTAACTAGAAATATTTAGAAGAGAAAAATTAAAATTGAAATACACTCATATTAAAAAACGAGTATAATAAGTATAAATATTTTTAAGATTTTTTTTGATTAGTCAAATAATCTAAATGAGCGAGAAAAGAAAAGCTGAGGTCAAGAATATCGATATTAATACTTTCTTGATAAGTTACTAAAGATTATATTGCCCTTTAAATTTCTCACTTCAAGTACTCTATTCAAGTATAATTATTATTATTTTAAGTAAATCGTAGGGCACAAAAAAATCAAATCATGAATTTTGACGATCAACTTGGTATAATAAGAATATGTAGAACAGTCTACGATCTGGCAACACTGCATCTTGCGTCAATACACAGACATTCAATACGATATTTATACAAAAAAAAAAATACATTTATCAAATACATACATCGTATTTATACTAGTTTGTATGTATGGAAGCATTTAGCACATTTTTTCAATAACCAAAATCTTTAATCTGTGATGGCTTTTCAATTCCATTCTTCGTTCAAAACAAACAAACACCAAAGCCAAAGCCAAAGCCCCCCCACCACCACCACCACCGCCAATTGATCGTTAGGTAAGAACACTGAAGATTTTCTATATCAATTTGTTGATTTGTTCTCCCAGAGTTTCGAGTTCTGAGTTCAGCTGTCACGAGTTGTTGCTCTGTGATCAGTGATCATCATTTTGGTAATTTGGATCTTTTTCCACCCTCTTCTCTCTCTTTCTCTCTCACCAATTCAGCCCCCCCGAGCGCTTTCAAATGATTTATGACTACTGAAAAAAATCAAAATAGAAACAGACAAAAACGAAATTAAATACAAAAATAAAACAAAACGATTATTATTATTATTATTGTTTAAGCGTGAACTAAAAAAAAAAAAAAAACAAAAAAAGCCAAACGAAACGAAATACTTAATACTCAACAAAAAGAAGAAGCAGAAAAGGTGAGGGGGGGGAAAGGGGGTAGCCTAAAAGTTGCCAGCAGCAACTGGCACACAATTGCATACAGACATACGTCCTTGCCACACACACCTGGTGGCACACACCTAACGCTACAAAAAAAAAGGAAGCACAGAGCAAGTTTTTGGTTTTTGGGCTCCTCTTCATAATTTGGCCCAATTTGCTGGCGTTGCAAATTGCTAAAATGTCTGGCAACGACAGCCGGCGGAAGTGCAACATGCTCAAGTTACCGTTACTGTTGTTACTGCCACCATTACTGTTGCTCTCCATCATCATTGTTGTTGTTGTTGTTGTTATTGCAGCACAAATTTGATGGAAAAAAAAATCAGAAACAACAACAAAGTTTAACCACTTCGATTATTGAATACCCTTTTTTGAGCAAAACAGGAGTTTGATGACTTATTTATCGGTCTATCGGAATGTTGAGAACAAATTAAGAAAATAAGAATGATAATTTTACTTAAATTTTCTTTTCAAGAACATTTTATTATTCAACTTTTGTCCATTCATTTAACAGCATTAACATTTTCATAATCTTACAATTCAAACACATCGATTTTAATCGATTTCAATGACAAATGTTAATGTATCGAAAGCTAAAAACTTCTTTATAGAGAAAATTCATAGCACCGAATGTATTTTTGATTGAAACAAATTGCAAAGTTCCGGAAATAAAAGCGTTAAACATGAAGTTCGACTGTATTGATAGGGTATTACGATAATAAAGCAGTTGGCGGCAGTGGTAACCCTTCGATACGGTGGCAACACCGCCGCCTCTGCCCATTCGATCGTTTTTTTGACGCGACCTCGTCAGCATATCGAAAAGTTGCTGCTGTCCTGTCGCTTTGTTAGCTCTTTGCATGCCACAAATTATGCTGCATGCCGCCGCTGCTTGCCTGTCAACTTTATATGTATATTGACAAGTGAGGCTCGGGCGATCAATGCAATTGCAGGTTGATGTTCTGCAGGTTTTTCCCCTTTCTCTCTCTCTCTCTCTCTCTGTCTCTACCCATATTTGCCAGTGATTTCTCTTCTTGTTGCTGCTTCAGTTTCTTTTTGCTGCCTTTAATAAGTTCTCATAAGTAGGGACGACGACGACGACGACGACGACGACGCTGTCCATTGTTAATTTGGTTAATTGAAGGCAATTGAAAGACGCTTGGCAGTTCATTAAGTCACAAGACAGAGACGAGAAGAAGAGGCAGGAAAAGTAGCTATAAAAAAGTAGCATCTTTGTGTTTGTGTGTGTGTTTGTTGCATGTGGCAAGTTCTTGTACTATGTGTCGCCATACTAATTAAAATATTTGCACTCAAATGTCTAAGCAATAAATATTTGTCAAGCTATCATCATTATTAGAGACGGCAACAACAACAACAACAACAACAACGATGATGATGACCCCAAATATTGCCCAAGCACTTTGGAGCATGCCAAATGGAAATAACAACAACAACATGTACATGAATGAAAACGAACTCATGAAAATTAAAATGTGCATGAGAATGAGAATCTATGAGCGGCACTTCTAAAGTGCCCCCCATTTCGATTGGTCAGGGGGGGGGGGGGGGGGGCGGGGGGAGAGTGGCCCACCACTTTGCGCTTTTTGGACTGCATTTCAGATGAGCTTTAATGGCGCCGCCTTAATGCAAGTGAAGTGAAGTGTGTTTTTGTACCCGCAACCATCCCACCCTTACCCCATTCTGGTTGCAAAACAGAACCCCAATTAATAGTCATTGATGGAAAAGTTTCAAAAAACAAAAAAAAAAAAAAAAAAACCAGAGCAAAACACATTCTGAAGAGCCTGAAGTGTGCCTTGTTTTCTGCTTTTTCGAGCTTCGACTATCTTGAGGGTTGGCCAGCTGGACCAACTTATAAATATATATATATATACATATATATATAGTATAGATATGTATATGTGTGTGTGCTGGGTAGTTTTGGTTATGTGTTTTGAGGGTTGGCATTTAGCCCAAATAAGAAAGAAACAAAAAAAACCATGTCAAATTAGTCCAAATGCGAATGGCAAATAGAAAGCCAAATGTGAATTTCAAATGGCCATAAAATTTGCTCATTGTTTGGCAGCAGCTTTTTGCCAACAAGGACGATGAGGAAGCGAGCAAAATACCCTCATACGAGCTCGGCTAAGCTGCCAAATATGAGCAGGGCAAAATAAGAAGACGAAAAAAGAATTATATTGCGGCATCTGTTCACAATTCGAGTAAAAGTGCAAATTAAAAATGCCCAAAAAAAAAAAAAAACAGAAAAGTGAAAAAAGAGAAACGAATGCAATTGAAAACCAATTGAGTGGCTAATTAATTGCACTGTTTACCAGATAGAAAAATTAAAAATTAAAAAAAAAGACGAGCAAATTAATTAGTTGCAAGGACACAGAAAAAGGAAGAAGACAAAGTGGATTTATTTTTTCATTTTAATCTTTAAGTACTTTTTATGCTTTTTCTTAGTTTAAACATGAAAATCTTAAATCGAATTCTTAATAGAAAGTCAACGAACTTGGAAAAAAAAATAAACAAAATAAATGAAGAAATATCCTTTGCTTAAAAATATTATTGTTTATTGGTATTATTGATTTAGAATTTAGAATAGAAAAAAATAAAATCGATAAAAATCGTAAAAACTTATCGGTACTTAACTGTTTTTCGTTGTTTCATTTTAACATTTCTCTGTTGTAGAATTGCTGAAAAAAAAACCATAAAATAAATAATAATACAATTTTCTATAAATGAAAAATAATTAAGCAATCTTTTAGTTTAAGTTCGGAACTATACATTTTTATATCAGATTTGTGCAATTACTAAGCGTTGGGTTATTAAATTTCTTCACATTTCAAAACATTCAATCAAATCAAGCAATTGGCAATTGTTTACCTTGGTTTTATTTAATAGCTGGCGAATGAAGCGGACACTAAAATGAATTTGGTTTTTGTAAAAAGGTGTCGTCTCTCAAGGTAATCAAGTTTTTACACAGTATTCTATGCTGAACTATATATATATATATATAACAATATGTACGTACTTGCAATATACATTTATGACACTTACTGTTTCCTATTTGCAAACTCTGGCAACTACTTCGTCACAGTTAAGGAGTAGAGTAGTTCTAGCCATTACCAAAGCGTGGCTTCCTCTCTCTACACACACACACACACACACACACACACACACACACACACACACTTAAAGGCAGACACATACATAGACAGACACAACACACAGGGCGTCAGCGAGACAGAACTTATGAAAATGTTTTACAATATCCTTTTTATGTTATTACAAGTGTATGTCCTTGTCGCCAGCTTTGTCAAAATGTCTGGCAACGCTTTCGCTCTATGCAAGTAACCATGTGTGTGTGTGTTATATTTTTTATTTTTTTATAGCTGTTGTATGTTTTTTTTCTTTTTTTTTTTGTGTTACTTTCTTCTTGCACAAGACGCCGACGAGTGGTTGACAGAGGCAGAAGAGAGAGTGAGAGAGAGAGGAAGAAGAAGAAAGCAGGCAAGTTCGCGCTGCGTTTGAATATGTCATTACTCGTCGCTGTTTGCCACACCCGTTACTCCCACCCACTTTCACTCTCCCTCTTCCATTCTATCCCTGTCTACAACTACAATGTTAACGCCTCGTCCTCTCGACTATGGCTACGGCTTCTGAATGAGGTTGAAGCTCGACGTCAGCAAGAATGTATGCTGATATGTCGTGGGCGTTGCTGTTGTTGTTGTTCCTGTTGTCATACCCTGTAAACATATAATATATTTATAAGGCATTTTTACTCTGAAGTAGGGCGAAACTTTGTGTTTACCAGAACCTAATTAATTATTTCAATTTTAAACAAAAGAAATTCTTGAAAACCCAATCAAAAATATCCTTTGCTCTTTGATAATTATTTAATAAAAATATGTAAAAATTATTTTTAGCTCTTATTTTTATAAAAATTAGAAACAAAAAGTGTAACTGTTGCTTGGTAATCATATTTTTCGCCTACAGGGTATTTCAAAGTCGTCAAACCTGCAAAACAAAGCACTCTAACTTGTTGTCGTCCTCGTCTTCGTTGAATGCGTGTGGCTGTTTAGTGGATGGGTTGGTTGGTTGGTGCGGTGAGGATGGGTTGTTGGTTGGTAGGGTGGTGCCTTGGCAAACGGAAGTGACAGTTGAACATTCATTCATTCATTCAGTCAAACCATGCCCAGTATCTAAATGTATATAAATATGTATGTATATTCAAAGCTGATGTTTGCCAGTTGCCAGCAACTGAAGCTCTTTCAGCCAAAAACACCGTTCCACCAACCCCATCCTTAACGCCCACGGATCATCTAAGACGAGCGTCCGTTGTGGCATTGAGGCAAAAATCAAGCCAGCAGCGACGACGATGGCGATGACGAAAGCGAACAACATAAAGGAAAAAGCTTGACGGGCCAAGTAAAAAGGCTAACAACAAAAAAAAAAAAATAAAATACAGAAATCCTATGGCAATTTGGTGGCACATGTGTGTGTGTGTGTGTGTGTGTTGAGTAAAATGTCTTCGTGCCGCTCCTTTTGCCGGAAACACAACGCTATGACGGAGCGGAAGTTTTTTGGAAGCGCATAAAATTATTATGGAGTCGTCTTCCATTTTTTTCCCTTTTTCTTCTTTTTGTCGTCGTTGTCGTTGACGTTGACGTTTGCCGGCGCGTCAATTGCGTCAGGACCTTTGGCTAGCACTTCATAGTCCTGTAAAGCATTTTGTGGCCAAGCATGCTCGGCCCCCCTTTGCCCCCTCTCACCCCACTGTCTCGTCTCTGCTCTATCTTCTTAGTATTTCAATCTTTCAATATAGTATTTTTTTTTTTAGTATTTTTATAGCATTCCGCTTGAAGTTGAATCTAACTTTTATGCTCCAAGTTGCATTCGCAGCTTCTACGTCTTTAATGTTCGTTTCGTTTTTTTTTTATGGTCAAATTTAATATTTACATTTGGCCCAAGTGGATTGCCAAGCCCAGGCAGGCACTGACCGCAAAATGATTCTCTCTATCTCTCTGTGTGTCTGTCTTATCTAAAAAATCTAAGAACCAGCTACCAACTTGATGGCCTCTAACCAAACGGCATTTAGATAAGGCAACGCGTCGGCCACAAAATATTCCCCTATCCATATGTTTGGGTTCTGTAATTTACTGTCAAATATTTGTGGCTTCCTTTCCTATTCTCAACAGAATTTGTTTTTCAACAGAACAAAAAGGAAATGCACAATTAAGTTAACTTGTTTTAAATGCAACAAACAAGTTTCGATATCAGTTTCAGTTATAGTTAAGGCAAAATTTATGATTTTTTATTCTGTTTTGCAACTAAAAAAACTTAATTTCTGTTTTGAACAGTTTTCTTCCTGAATAATTCAGTGTTAGAAAAGATTTTCTGCATCTACAGAAAAGTTAAAAAAAAAGCAAGAACTCTTAACTTATAAGGCAGCTTTTCGTTGCTTTTCAACTTGAATTGAAACTTCGTGCGAAAGTTTTTTTCGAATCCAAAAAAAAAGCAAAAAAAAAAGTGTTGCCAACAATTGAAAAGAATTGAGCATATTATCGAACAAATGAAATTCAGCTGCCACCGAAGGAAGGATTTTTTCGGAGCAAGTGACTCATTGCTATAAATATGCATGTGTGTGTGTGTGTGTGTGTGTGTGTGTGTGTGTATGTGTTTGTAAACACCCACCCCCCCGGCATACACATACATTCTCCAGCTGTTGCCTTGTCTAAGACGCCTTCTTTTTTTTGTTTGTACTTTTTTTTGTGTTCTGCTCCAGCTAAATTGTGTTTTTTTTCTTTTTTAGCCATTGTAGTTGCACAACCCTCTAAGCTAAGCCCCTTCACCCCCGTCTCATTGCGCCCACGCATTTTCTAGTCCTGCTGCTGCTGTTGGAATGACTCATGCAGCGGCTTTTGTTCGATTTGTTATGCCTAGTTTTATTTCTATTTGTTTTTTGTTTTGACCCAGCAGCTGGGACGGAGACAACAGCTGACAAACAGCCCCAGCTCCTTCATTGCTCGATCAGAGGGTTGTTGGAAAAATCACCCCCCAAAAAATAAAGCTTCAACATACAAATTTATTGTACTTAGACTAAGACCGAGTCTTACTTTATGGCCGTCAACGCAATCAGTTTTCGAGCTATTGCTATTCCGTTGCGTTTATTTCATTTCATTTTCATTTTTATTTTCATTTTTATTTTTGTTGCTGTTGCTGTTGAATTCTTTGTAAAACATTTCAAAGGACACAACAAGCAACCACTTAACGCTTGTTGCCACGTTCATTCATTTTGTAGCCGCTTCTCGCCGCTCTCTCTCCCTCTCTCTCTATGTCTCTTCTGTCCATATCCTGGAGTGCGCTTTTTATTTTACACTCCCACACACATACGGTTATTTATACTGTTATTCAGACAGACAGAGCAACTCGACTGATTCATTCAGAACAAAAAAAAAAAAACTCGATGGGGGTTCGTTTCTCGGTTTTATTTCGGTTTCGTGCCACACGGTTTTTGTGCTTTTACTATCCTTTTCTACCTTCTGATTGTTTGTAGTACTTTTGTATACCATATATATATTTTTTGATGTTGCATCGCATGTTTTCTTATTGTACTTATATATTTGCCGCCCCCACCCCGCGTTATTTGCCACCCCTTCCGTATGCAGTTTCGTTCCGTATGCCTTGGCGCCGCCATGCAACAGGATAATAGAGCCCAGGCTCATGAATCATGACCTGCTCTGTTTATCAAATGCAATCGAAAAACGAACAGCACAAAGGGTAGTGAGGTAGCGAGGGGACGAGAACGGCAAGGAGTAGTCCTATCTGTGGTTACTTATAGGCTTTGCCCTACCTTTTCGGGTTCCCCACCCACAAATATGTCAATTTTTCAATTTGTTACTTGCCATGGAACAAAATGTTCACAAAAGGGCTGCAACAAATAAATGAAACAAAACAAAACTTGACTGACTTAAAGATACGCCTTCAAAATGTAATTCGAATTTTTACATCAAAAGTAAAATTCGAATAAAAGCCCTAAAAATATAAAATCCAAGAAATGAATATTATGAAAATGTATTAAAATTTTCTAAAAATGTTGATTAATATGAAAAAAAAATAATTGTAATTTTACAATTGAGTTAAGGATTAGTTAAAAGATATTTAGTCTATGATCAACCAATGGGAAAATATAAATAAATTATTTATCTCTTCGCTTTAAGTTCACAAAAAAAAAAAGGAATGATGACAACTCTAAAACTCTAATATGTAGTATACATACTTGATTATATATACCCCAAAAGCAATACTAAAAATGGCTATAAGCAAACAATGTCGTAAAATAGTACAATGCAGACAATTTTTGCAAATATTTCCATCAATTATTCCCAGTCTTCAGTCTATGTCTGTATGTGTATGTGTGTGTATATATATGTATATACTGTCTATATAAATTTCAGCATTTGTCTCCAGCTAGCGTAATTCAATTAAAAACTTGCATTAGCAGCATAAAACAAGAATGCTATGAGCTGGAAGAACTATTCGATTTTATATACATATACATACATATATGTATCTGTGTGTGTGTATGTGTGTGCATTGAAATTGTTCAACTGCTTCCGTCGGTCATTTAGCCAATATTCCTTGGCCAGCTGCACTGTGAAAGCCCGAAAGCCATACGAAAATTTTGAGTTGCGGTCAAGCTTAGTGGCTGCCACAGGGTGGCAACATCAGCATCATAGTACTTTCTCTATAGAAGAAAAGATAGAAAAAATGGCAACAAATTAAGCTTGAAATTGAATTTGATACTGCGTTTACGAATCATTTCCCAATAGCCAACAATAAGAATTAAAAAATATTATTCGATTCAATAGATAATTTTTTCTACTTGAAAAGAATTTAATATTTTGCCTTAAGATTCTTTTTTTTATGACTGTCCATAAACCTTTTGCTTTCTCTAAGTGCATCATAGTCCCTAATCAATTTTCAATACACAAGCATTAAAACTGCAGCAATTATGGCCCATCCGAAAATTCTAAGAGCCTTCGTTTCGCATTCCCCTTCGCGTAATTATGAGAAATGCATAAAAATGTCGATTTTATGCGAAAAATGCGTGCCTCCCCAGAAAAAAAGACGATAGAATCGACCGACCGACTGGCTAAACGACAAAACGACCAACCAACGGCCTATAATATGTCCAATAAAAATGTTTGTGATCGTTTCACTTTCCGCTCCTTACCCCACCCTATTGCCAATATATATATGTTAGCCCGTAAAAAGGCCAAAGGCCTCAATGGCCAAATGCGGAAGCCGACGCCGACCTAACACGACTCGTGCGTGTTTATAGCCAAAGAATAACACCAAAAACAACAAACAGAAAAAGTAATAATAACAATAGCTATATAGCAATATGCTGGCTGCTGGCAACAACAACAACAACAATAGCGCAATATAACAACAATTAATGTGTACACAAGAAAACCTTAAATTAATAAGCTGACTTTTGTACAACATAAATTTACTTCTTTTTTTCTTACAGCTTTGACAATCGCCACAGAGAACCGAGAACCGATAGAGAGAGAGAGAGCCTTGAGGCCACAAAATAGTACTACGGTAAGTCTACTATTTGACAAATAATATTAATACTTAAGACCAAGTTGAGTTGGGTCAATAAACAAATACAACGTGCCTCAAAAAGTTGATTACTTGATGAATACTATTACTTTGGCGAAAAGCGTTGAACTACACAATTTAATGATTATTATTACAAGTTTTTTTTATTGCATTGTTTGACTAAGAAAAACAATTAAACTGACTCGTTTATTTAATAAAAAGATTATAGTCTTATAGGCTTGTTCAAGAATTTAACTTGGGTTGGGCCAAAGTTTATCATTATTCGAAAAGAAAAAATCGAAATATAATCTTCTCTAAATACCATTCGATTTATCTTTTAGCCTTTCATACTTAAATCGAGCAAAATGATGAGAATTGATCAAATTTTAAAACGGCATTGATTGGAAATCAAACCGAACAAAAAAATTTATACCACATGAATTATTAATAAGGCCTGCATTTGACAGTTTTAACTAGATGACATTTGCATTGTGTTTTTTGGTGTTTTTTGGAGTTTTTTTTTGTCGTCTTTCAAATGCATAGGTTTGTCTATATGTGTGTTTATGGTAAGCTTAAGAAACAAGCTTCAACTTTCCATTACAAAAAAAATAAATAAAAAAAAAAACAACGAAAACAACAACGCAATAACAATAACAATAACAATCACCTGAACGAAGCCAATGTGGTGGCACTGCCCACGCCAAGCCCTTGGAGTTTACAATGTGTTGCTTGAAGCTTGATAGCTTAGAGCTGTGTTTTTGGGCAATATCGAAGCTAAGAGTTGCATTTTCAGTTGCAGTTTGCTCTATGACAACTCTGGGCACACACTCGGGCACTCTAACTTTGATACACTGATAAAAGATTTTGGTTGCTTTGAAATTTATTTCAAATTCAAAGAAAATTATAGATATGAAGCTTTTTATTTTTATATGAAAAAGAAGTTCTATATAATAATATTAAAAAATAAAAATATAATCAAAAGGACAGCTATAAAATCATGGAGTAAAAATGACATTTTGATTGAAACAAGAAACAAAATAAAAAATATTATGAGAAAAATTTAATTATTAAATAAAAAAAACAATAAAATCAAAATATTATGAGAAAAAAAAATGTTTAAATAAAAACCTTTCAAAATTTAAAAACTTGGAAATATTAAAAAAATATAATAAAACTTAATTCAAAAATAATTGTTTTGCAAAGCACTTTTGAATAGATTTTTGGCGAGTGTAATAGTAGGCTGGGCAAACGTGTCTCGAGTTTGGCGTTCATAATAATTAGTTATAATCGGATTTAGTTGGACTCAACAACGACGACGATGGCGATGTTGATGGCGATGGCGACACAATTGTTGAAGGTGTCGTATGGCTGCATGGTCTTAGCTATTGTTGTTCCAAACACACGCCCACACACACACACACAAAAACACACATACTAGCTCGCTAAGATGCACAACAAAAATGAACGGCATTGGCAACTGGACCGAGGCTCAAAACTCGAATTCGAAAACGAATTTCGAATATCGAATGTGAGTGGGTCGGTTGCACAGCTTTGTTGTTTCAGTTTGCTGTTGTTGTTATTGTTGTTGTTGTCAGCTCATTATTATGCTCTTTTCTAACACGTTTTGACTCGATTCGTTAGAGACCAAAATAACCCAACAACAAAAAAACTCCCAATGCACTAACTAAGCCAGACATGCAGCGACATCCACACACAACTGTTTTTTTGTTGTTTTTTTTTTTCAATCGATGGGGCCCCACAGCGAGATACCGCAACTGAAACCCGAATTCGAGCGCACCTCTCTCTGTCATAAAAGATATACATTCATATAAAAGGAAAGAAATGAAATAAATGTAAACCTGTATAGGAAAAAGAAATCAAAAAAAAAAACAGAGTCGATTTTTTTTTTTGTTTGTATGAAATTTATTGAATTGATTTGTATTTGTGTATTTCTTTTCGATAATAAATAGTTTTAGAGTTGTTCCGTTCACCTGTGTGCTATGCCCCGTTTGGTTGTGCCCCTTCCGCCCTACCTGGATTTTGATTGCACCTTGTGCGCCCGAATGCTGCGTCATGTGGTTATTGGACATGCGGGGGGCTCCTCGAATCGTTGTTGGCTTTGCCTCCGACTTTCTGGGGTATATAACTCAATTAGCTGCCAAAAGGTGGGGCAGCAGCAGCAGCTGTGTGGCAACTATGTGTAGCAGGTGTGACCATACCAACTAACTCAGTCATGTGGCAACTTACGATGACCCGCGACCAAGCCAAGAAGCAATGTCAAATGTCTTAGAAGTAATGATGCCAAAAAGCATTTGTTTAAGTATAAAAAAATATATTAATTATGAATAAAACAGAAGTTAAACGTCTCATAAAAGAGCAAAAGATCATGTGAATTTAAGTTACAGTCAAACTTCCATCAAGAAAGATCTTCGTTGTAGAGAAACTTCATCATAATATAAAACGGTTTCTTCCATTGAACCAAGTGGAAACGAATTCTTTGTAAGGACGTTCTTATTAAAAAAGTTCGACTAAACAAATAACTTTGATATTTTTTAACTAATAAAAGAATTGAACAATGAAATAGAACCAAAAGTCCTTTTTCGAAAACGAATTCGAAGTTAATTCACTAATAAATTCATCAATAATTGTTTCCATAATATTTAATGTTCTGTAAACATTTTAATAATATAGTTTTGATTAAAAACAAATGCGTTTATTTAGTATTTGTTAGAACCACGAGCTGAACAAATAAATGCCCCAATATCGAATTGAAAATCGTATTAATCAAATGAGTTTCTATGAATAGCATACAGGTCATCCATATATATGATATATAAATATATGTTCAAGAGATAGATAGTCATTGACCCATTGAGTTTAGCTACCGTAAATATTGCTTAGAATTCGTTTGGCTAGCTAGTCGAATCACAAAAATAAATAATAAAAACAGAAACAGAGGTGAAAAGCTACATAGAATTCCAGTTTCGTTGGCCATTTCACCACAAAAAAAAAAAAAACCAAAAACAACAACAATATTTTCAACATTGTCTTCACTTGTTGCCTTTTGTTTGTTTGTTAGCCCATTTTTTTTGTTGGCTTGCGTGCGGCAAGCTAGCATTCAAGCCGAAATGAAATGAATTGGTATGGATCGATCTTTTTGGCCAGCCCACACGGCCGCCTTTTCACGTCACACCAGCTAAAAAGTGTGGCTCACAAAAATTGTGTGTGTGTGGGCGATCGGGTTAAAGCTGGGCTGGAGCTGGAGCTGGAATGGAGCATAGAAAACGATCGACGGGGCACATAAAATATGTTAATAAGGCTTAAAGTTATACAAATCTGAAGTCACAAACCGAGAGTTCGAGTTTGAATCGGAGACGGCGACGTTAACGGACCAATACCAAAAAAACTGTCCGATCTGTGTTGTAATACAACAACGAAAAACAACATATAAACATGAATTTCTTTAGCGATTTTTTGACAGCACTTTGCAAATGGAATTGGAATTGTAAATCGTAAAGTTCGTTCGTTTTGGAATTGTATTGGAACTGTTGCCTGCCTGCTTGTTGCGACAGCTGACATGATATGATGATGATGATGGTTTTCAAGCTTTTGTGTTAGTTTCTTATTTTTGGGGGGGTGGGGGAAAGGGAGGAAGTCTCTAACTTAAAAGTGTTGCCATTTAAGCCATTTAGAAGCTAGTTGAAACATATTTTTTTTGTAATTAAAATATTTTTTATGCAAAGAATCAAAAGAAATGTTTAGATAATGCCAAAAGCAAGGAACTTTGAGATAGGAACTTTGAGAATGGAGCTTTGACAATGGAGCTTGTCATTAGTAAAAGATCTTAAGTCTTATCACTTTATGGTATTTTATATAAATATCATTCCATAGAACTCTTATCCCTTAAATCGAAAACTACGCCAACTTTTCGCACTTATTTCTTGAACCGTTTTTGAAGTTTCCCATTTTTATTTTGTTGACTTTGAAATTTTCGGGGCAACCCTGACTGTTTAAACGGGATCGATTTCTCTCCCTCTCTCTATCTCTCTCTCTCTCTCTCTTGCCTTGTCCCTCTGTTACCCTCTCTCTTATTGTGCCTGGCTTAATTTCCTGCCCCGCTTGCTTGACTTTAGTTGTTCCTGTTGCCTTTTTGCCTGTTGCTACTGGTATAGGTTGTTGCCATGTTGTTCTTTTGGTGTTGGCACTGCATGTGTGTTGTTGTTGTTGTTGTATCTTTTTTTGTTATATATTGTATATATGTATTATATATATTGTGCTCCGTTTTGCGGCGGCAAACATCTTCTTTTCTCAATTTTGGCTTCGCACTTTGTTTCTCCCCAGGTTGTGAACCGCAGCCGCAGCCGCAGACCCACAGCACGAAATCAGTTAAGTTCAGGTGTTCAATTTACTGATTGAAATTCTGTTTCTTCGATTTGGCTGGCTGGGCAACTTTCGTTCAGTTTAAAGTCAACATCTTCTTATTCTTGGGTATATTAAGCTCTTGTTGTTGTGTCAACTTTTTTTTTTTTTGGATTTCCAGCTTGTTAAGGTTTTTAGTCGGTTTCATAATTTGATGCTTGAACGTTGTAGCGCTTACGAGGAGTTATGTTTGAATTATGCTAATGAGCCACCAAGTCGTTGAGATGCTTTAATTAGTGACCCAAGCCTTGAATAAACTAAAAGTCAACAGCAAAATAAAGTATATAAACTGCAAAGTGTACTCTGATTAAATGTCAAAAACGATAAGCTGGCAAAATGATTCGCAACCTCTCTGTGAGTTGCCCTTTTTTTTTTTGTTAAATATTGTATTTTTGTATATCTGAGATTTCCCCCTGAGAAGCCCCCGGACCGAAAACTTAACTTTTGCTGACTCTTCAAATAGTCGCAAAAAGCAGAAAAAGACTTGAAAAGGACCGTTCCTCATTCCGCTCTCCCTCATTTTTGTCTATCCTTATTGACACTGGGCCAGAGGCGTATAAGAAAGCTGCCCTTCAAGCCTTTTTTTTTGTATTTTTGTATTTTTTGGACGGCGCCTTCCAAGTGCTCCACACATTGCTATTGAATATACTACTAGTCTCCACTTATAGCCACGACCCTCCCCCTCCTCCCCCTCTCTTCCTGTGTATGTTGAGAATTTGTTGTTGGTTTTGGTTTGAGTTCTGGCTTCTTTGGCTTTGGGCACTTGGCCCTTTTGCGCTTAGTTTGCTGTTCGCTTTTAGTTGATTTGTTCAGGCAAACAAATTGATAACAAAGTGCAGCATACACACACTAACACACACACACGCACACACATACTAGCACACAAATTGAATTTAATTGTTAAGCATTTCGTTTTTAATTGTCCTAATCTCTGCCTATCTCTGCCTACCCACCCCTCTCTCTCTCTGAACCTGCCAATATTCTGTACCTTTATCTGTTGCCATCTGTCCTTGTACCGCACCCCTCCCTTCCGAACTAACTTTCTTTTTTTTGCCAGCCTCTTTTGCAGTTGCCATTTTCATTTTCATTTTCATTTTGTCAGCAAATGTCCTTTAAGTAGCTTCCTTTTTTTCTTCTTTCTTTATTTGTGACAAGGGTTAACCGGTCCCCAAAGGGCATTGTATTTGTTACTGTTATATTGTTCGTGTGTGTGTGTGTGTGTGTGTGTGTGTGGAGCCTTGTACGAATTTTGGCTTAAGGTACAGTTGACACTTTAACTGCTGGTTAATGTGCCAGTTAGGATTGGAGTTTGATTTCTTCGATTTCGATTTTGACTTCGATTTTGCTGCCAGCTTGAAATCCGTTGGAATCTCTCAAATTTTTCCTTTGTGTCTCATTGAAAGTTGGTTCTATTCAATTCGTTCCTGAATCTCTCTTCCTTCCTCTTACATTTTGAAAGTTTCCACTAAGTCTTTCCCTTTCCTTTCCTCATCGTAGGTTTTCCTTTTTAACTTTTTTTCCTTTCCCGCATTTTTTCTTTCTCCTGTTTCTCTTTCAATCTTTGCCCCTGCATTTCTTTCGTACTCCGTTTTGCTCTGTTCTTTTCCCTCTACTTCCCGGTCTTCATATGCTCTATCTGATTCTCGCCCTGACTCTCTCCTAACCGCCTTCCTAGTCTTCATATCCTAATGATTATCTTTCGAGTTTGTGTCCCTTCCCTTTGCCTTGCAACTCATCGCAAAGCTACTACCTGCTGCAGCCAATCAGATATCGACAAGAGCTAATTGTTTTTTAAGTCGTCAAAATCTTCACTTGCTTCAGTTTTTGGCATCAAGCTGCTGGTGTGGCAAGAGTTCAAGGCCCGGGCCCGACAAACAAACAAAAAGCAAAGAAGTTGATGCTGTAAAAAAAAACAGGAGAATGGAGGCTAACAGCTGTTGGCGCTCATGTTTGTTGCATCAGCAAAGAGCAACGTTCTGCTGTTCATACGTGCAGCTGCAACTGTGCAACCTTAAATCTTGGCTAAAACATTGACGTAGAAAGTGGCTCAAAAAAAAAACCTAAAAATCAACTTCAAACGTTCAATGCATTATACTATATATGTATATAGTTTTCAAAGTTATTTGTACCAGGTGGGCCTTTTATTGATTTATTAGTGAGTGAGAGGGAGAGAGAGAGAGAGAGGCAGGGCGAACGATTTGTCGTTGGTCATTTTGTCGTCGTCTTTGTCGTTTTTGTCGTCTACGTGAACGAGGCCAAAACTGAACTGTAAATGACAAAAGTCTGAAAGCGAAGGAAGCTCAACATCCGCTGCAGCTTGCATCTAATAACTAAAAGATGATAATAATGCAACCGAAGTGGAGTTGCAAACGAGAGAGTCTGAAAAAAACAAGAAGAAATAAAAATAAAATAAAATAAAACTGGTTCGACCGGAGCACAAAAATAATTAGCATTGGGGCGCGATGGGCGCGCTGAGTTGAGAGAGCTCACATTCATCACGAAAAAAAATAACTTCATTGGACTTCATTGGACGGCTTTGGTTCTGGTTCAGTTTCGAGAAGTTCGAGTTCGAGTTCGAGTTGTTGTTGTTGTTGTCTTTATTGGTATCGGGCGTTGCCGCTGCAGCACCTGTTCCCAAGTTTTGACCGACCGACCGGCCGACTATAAATATCGCAAAAGATGTTTGGCATGCTGCGTAAAGGATGCTGCACGCATGCTGCAGCTGCAAAACAAAAAGAAACCCAACTTGTGGCCAGTTGCAAGTCCAGCAGCAAAAGCAGCAACAGCAGCAGCTGCTGCCACTAAAGGAAGCCCAATGGCAGGGAAGTGACGCTGACAAAACAAGCTTCATCTCCCTTCTTTTACTCGTTTCTCCTTCCACCCCTTTCTCCTCCTCTCTCTCTCTCTGTTTCGCATAACGATGCTTTGGCTGTATCGATTGGTTAGCTGACCAGAGCCAGCTTGAGATTTATGTGTGATAAGCGTCGCCTGGAAAATAATTACTGTATCTACAGCAGCAGCAGCAGCAGCAGCAACTCTCTCAACTTGCAACTGGGCATCGTGCAACTGGCAAACTGGTAAAGCTGGCATCATGCGGCAGCGTAAAATTGAAAACTGGAGCGGAAAACGCTTGGAACGGAAATGTTTTTGTTTGTCGGGTGATTGGCATTTTGGTTTCAAGTGGACCCCATGCCTGGGCCAAATCACAATGACTAAAAGAAACAGACGGACAGACACGGCAGACAGACACAAAGATATCGGCAGGCAGATAATATGAGAAAGCAAGAGAGAGACAGAGAAAGAGCTTGACTTAGACAAAAAGCAACCATGCGTAACAAAAACAAAAATTTTCTATGTTAAAGTAGCAAAAATCAAATTCTATATAAAAAAAAAATTAATATTAAGGTGAATTATTAGTTCGTAACTAGAATTCAATACTAATAATTAATTTTAATAGTTTAAAACATAAGGCAAAAATTTTGTGACACAAGAAATTTGATTGAATGTTAAAAAGAAACATTTGATCTAAGCAAAGTCGCAAAGGACTCACTGCAAGCTAAGTGCTCTTCCTTTGGGGTACAGCCTGCTTTTTTTGGTTGGTTCTATGGTGTCTTTGTTCCTTGCCTAGGCTATGCAATCTGCTTCCATGTTGCATGACCTGTAAATGTTGCCATTGACTTTTTTCTGGTCTTGCCAGTTGACCTCTCTTAACTGGGATTATTAGGCTCTTCACTCTTTTTTTTTTTTCGATTTTAAAACAAAAGTGAAACATTATTATATATTTTTTTTGCGTATTTTCACATGACAATAAACTGGCTTTGAAAGTGAAATCTTTTTCTCCCTCTCTCTCGGTTTCTTACTGTCCGACAATTTTGCAGCATTAAGATACAAATTACAACGAAAAAAAGATTATATTGGTGTGGACTGGCGATAAACGAGCGTGTCTATAATCACTTTTAATTAGCGAGCATCGTTGTATGGTTTTTTTTTTTTTTTGGAGTTTTTTTCCTACTTCTTCCAAAACAGTTCCCAGTCAAACTTTGATATTAGAGTACTACTACAATATGTGTGTGGAAAGAAAAAAAACAAAAACAAATAAACTCAGTGCATGATGGCTCTAATTTTGAGTAATTTCCACCTTCCTCTTCACCTCCTCCTGCCACCTTTTTAAGTCAAACGGAAGCGCAACGCGGTAATCTTTTGGTTTGTGCGTTTCGGGCTGCTCTTCTGACTCTTCTGGCTTTTATGGATTTCTTTTTCTTTTACAGTCGTCTATTTTTTTATGCTCAGCTATAATTTGTGTGTGTGTGTGAGTGTGAGTGTGAGTAGCGCCAATTTCCGTATAAATGCAATAAAAACAAATAACAGCTACAAGAAAAACAAAATTAGTTCAAAAGCAATAGACGCCAAGTGGCGGAAACGAACTACTTACTACAGAGAAGAAAAAAAACCTCTCTTTATACACACGGCCAGACATATGTACACATGTACATATAAGTATCTACTATTTATACATGAAAATGTGAACAAAAATGCGTGAGAAAATTCAAGCACAGCTCGCACCTGACAGCCAACATACTGAACTACCCGCTGACAAGTGAGGGGCGGGGTTGGGTAATATTGGTTAAAACGAAATCGTAGGTGGAGTAGTAGATTTTTGCCTTTGGGGCTTGGGTCTTGGTATTAGGTCCCAAAGTGCAACGTTTAATGACAGTTCATCGGGATGAGTTTTGTGTTTTTTTGTTGGTTGAACGACAAATATCTAGATTGTGCGTATATACTATACTATATTGTACTTGCTATGTACAGATTTGTATCTAGCTGCAATTTATTAAGCACATCGAATCGATATATATGTACATATATTTTCTTTAATTTCCTTTATTTCTTTCTAGCTTTTCGGGAGCTAAACTAATTCGTAGTGTGTGTGTGTGTGTGTTGGAGTATTAATGACTGTTCCCGAGAGAACCAGAAAAACGTTATTAAAAATCAATATTTTCGATAGCTTTTATTTTATTAATGCAGTACTCAAAATTGATTGGAATGGTTTTGTTAACTTTTATATATTAATAAATCTTGAATTAACGAAGAATCGAATGTTATATCAACAGGGTATCAAGCTGTCGGTTAGTGTTGCTTTTTGCATGGGCCTGGCAACCCTTTTGCTTTTATTGTTTATTGGGGCCGCATTTCATATTTCGCTTCTTATATTCCTTCTTCTTTTTTTTTTGTTAGACTTTTTTGTTTATAGTACCTATGACGCTCGCACATTGTTGGGGCCAAACATTTTTGCACATTCCTTGTTTATAGTATTAAAAACCATGTTTCGGTTGTCGTAAACCGTAAGCCGTAAACCGTAACCCTGGCTAACCGGCTGGCTAGACCCCGAGTTGAGTGCGACATGGTAAAGTAAGCGCACTTGAGACGCCACAACGCAGACTTCTTGTCTGTTTTTTTTCTTCTTCATCTTTTTTTTTTTTGGCTAATTTGAATGTAATTCGCCTTTTTGTTTTGTTTTCAGTTGTTGTTTTGGTGTTTTCGTTTTTCGCGCACGTACACCGCTTGTCTGCGTACAAAAAAAAAAATACACATAAATAAAATAAAACAATAAAAAAACAAAACACGCCCAAACATCAACAATAAACGCAAAAATAATACTTGAAAAGACCCCCAAAGCAATTGTTGCCCAAAAACGAAATTTGTTTAACAAAACGCTTAAATCGTTGAAATTATTTTGTTTATTTCTTTTCAATGTTTTTTTGGTTTTTTTTTTTTGTACATCGCTTGAGTAACTTAAGTTACTAAAGGGCAAAGTAAGCCGGTGGCTTTAAAAGAGCATTGCATACTTTTAGGAGAAAGTAAATTTGACTCAAAGTGAGAAACTTGAATAATATTTCCGCTACACAAAAAAAGAAGAAACAAATGATATAGATTATGAAAAAAGAAACAATTTTTATTTTGTTATTGTTAGACTGAATTTCTTGAGCATATTTTTAGTGCATTTTTGTTGTTCATTTGGTATTAAAAGCAATATGAAGCAATCAAAATTCATAGAATGCATGCGTTGGTGTTAATTGAGTAAGACACACACACACTGAAGAGTTTCGAAACTTTTCAAAGTTCAAAGAGTATTGGCCAATTTAATACTGCTTGAAACTCGCAAAGAAGACTTGAAACTTAATAGATTAAGTCGATACAAAAACAAAAAAAAAAAACTAAAACCAATATGCTTGTAAAAACAATTGACTTTAAATTAAATTCCATTTCATTGGAAGCGCACACGAAATGTAATTGAAATTTACACACAGTTTTCTTTTTTCGTATTTCTCCTTTCTACACTTGCAGCTTGGCATAATGACAACAAAACGAAAAGAGCCAACATGCGGCAACATGGCAACGCTGTTGCTGCCTCAACTGCTGCTTGTGTTGCTGCTCAGCATGAAGGCTGCACACGCCACACCATCGCTATACACAAGCTATCAGAACCAACGCTTTGCCATGGAGCCACAGGACCAGACAGCTGTGGTCGGTGCACGGGTAACGCTGCCCTGTCGCGTCATCAACAAACAGGGCACACTGCAATGGACCAAGGATGACTTTGGCCTGGGCACCTCACGTGATCTGAGTGGCTTTGAGCGTTACGCCATGGTTGGCAGCGACGAGGAGGGCGACTATTCGCTGGACATCTATCCGGTGATGCTGGACGATGATGCGCGCTATCAGTGTCAAGTGAGTCCCGGACCCGAAGCCCAGCCGGCCATACGTTCAACATTTGCGGGTCTAACGGTGCTGGTGCCACCCGAGGCGCCCAAAATAACACAAGGCGATGTCATCTATGCCACCGAGGATCGCAAGGTTGAGATTGAGTGTGTGTCAATTGGTGGCAAGCCAGCAGCCGAGGTAAGCTAAATAAAACACGCAACAACAGCAACAAATTGACATCCGAATCGATTGACGAGCAAGCTGAAAACCACAATTACTGTTGAAAACGCATTTTCACACTCGACTCGCTCAGTCAGCGAACGAATCAAACAGACCGCAAAGCTACTAGCTCAGTTACTATAACTAACTGATTGGTAGAATCATCGAATTAACTCGAGGAACAAAGGTTTACTTAACTTGAGCATGGGAAATCATGAGAAAAGTACATCCGAATACGAAAAAAAAAAAAATAAAACTAGCCGATATACTTTATATGGTTGTGGGTCTGGCACAGTTATCGAAAAGTCAATAACTTAAAAAAAAAATAAATGCTTCGAAAGTTTTGTAAAATAGTTCGGATCATAATTGTTTGCTGGTTTGCGTTGACACAAAAACTAACCCAAAATAAAATATTTCTTGTTTTCGTTCAAAATAGATAACATGGATTGATGGACTGGGCAATGTATTAACGGATAACATTGAGTATACAGTTATACCGTTGCCCGATATGCGTCGCTATACGGCAAAATCGCTGCTAAGGCTCACACCCAAAAAGGAGCACCACAACACGAATTTCACGTGCCAGGCACAGAATACAGCCGACCGCACCTATCGCTCAGCAAAAATACGTGTCGAGGTAAGCTTCAACAACCCTGTCACCAACCCTGTCTGTTCCGTTGTCCACCTATCTCTCCCTAACCCCCTTAATCAACCCTTTTTTTTGGGGGAAATACCTTCAATCAATGCAACTAGCTGACCTGCAGTGCAGCATTTGTTCGACAGGTCCAATGCAATTTTAGCATCAGTTGGCAGGGAACTTCGGTTCAGTTAGTGGAACTGTTCGGACAGGGCCTTATCTTGGGGCCAAGCACAATGCGTTAACGCGTCACACAGTCAACGCTTGAGCCCCGAACTATCAATTTAACGTGATGCCTTCTAGGCCCAAGCCGAGGGATACTCTCTAGTAGAACTTGTGAAGTAATCAGCATCAATCCAAAAGTCAAGGCTCGAACGTGTTTGGGCTCCACTCTGCAAAGGGTAAATAGGTTTCGGCTTCCCTTAGACCACATTCCATTCTAAAGTTGGTTTTTTTTTGTTTTTTCTTTGTTGAAAGGGCTTTTGTGTTTTTGACACAGACAGCCGCCTGTGACATTGATGGGCTAATTCATAGTGAGCACAACACAAGTCACATATGGCTAGAAGGGTAAAGTTTGATTTAAGTAAAAAGTGTGTGTGTGTGTGTGTGTATTCAGAAGAACTTTAGGCAGCTGTTCAATCCCCATCCCTTCATGTAGGATTAGACCTAATCGCTAACCCTGCCCAGCCATTATACTTGGCTGTCAATTGCATCTTAAGTGCGTGTCCTGGAGGAGTATAGTTAGTTAGCTAGCTGACATTCAATCATAAAGCGCTCTTCAAGCCAATTATGGAAGGTCCTTAATGAGGACCTGCTATGTCAGGAGGTGAAGCACGCCTTCTCGAGCAAGCGAATTCAATTCAGTTCGAATCAGAGAATTGAGTGAGAATTGTTAAAGGAAGATAAGAGTTGAGGAAACAAGGCAGTGACCTGTATAGGAAGTACGACTAGATAGGAAATTTGGGTTTTTTTCCTACAGGAAAATTATGACTTTACCCTTTGATTGATAGAAATCCTAGATCCACAACTTATGAAACCAAAACTCAGAGATAAGAGTTGGGGAAACAAAGCAGTGACCTGTATAGGAAGTACGACTTGCTAGAAATTTGGGTTTTTTTCCTACAGGAAAATTATGACTTTACCCTTTGATTGATAGAAATCCTACAACCACAATTTCTACTCAACAGGTTAAATACGCGCCGAAAGTCAAGGTGAATGTGATTGGAACTGGCAGCGGTAGCGCCATCATTTCTCATTCCGGCACGTCGGTTGCTGTTCAACGGATTGTGGAGCATGCACAGGTGCGACTTGAGTGCCGCGCGGATGCCAATCCCAGCGATGTCCGTTATCGTTGGTACATCAACGACGAGCCAATTATAGGCGGTCAAAAAACTGAGATGGTAAGTCTCTCTCTCTCTCTCTCTCTCTCTCTATCTATCTCTCTTTCTGTCTGTCTGTCTGATTGTTGCGCAATAGAAAAAATAGCAGCGACTATCTCGGGCTACTAGAGTCGACATTCCAACAGCGAGCCGCATAATTAGAGCAACTTTGCTGCTGCCGCCGCTTGTGTTGTATAATGCTGGCGAGCTATTTTGTCATGGCAATTACAGCCAGAACCAGTTAGTTTGACCGGAAAGACATAACGTTCCCACAATTTGCTGTCATTTGCTCAGTTCTCTAGCTAGCTAAATCGAGAGCGCTCATATCCAATCCTTAAACTCAATCAACACAATTATACTACTCTTCAGGTTATACGAAATGTGACGCGAAAATTCCATGATGCCATTGTCAAGTGCGAGGTACAAAATTCGGTTGGCAAAAGCGAGGATAGCGAGACACTGGACATAAGCTGTAAGTTCTTAACATTAATGCCAAAAACACGAGACAACAACAACAATTTTCTATTTCATTGCATCATCTTTTTGTTGTTGTTGCCATTTCAGATGCGCCCAGTTTCAAGCAGCGTCCACAATCAATGGAAGCCGATGTTGGTAGCATTGTGTCGCTAAATTGTGAAGTGGATAGCAATCCGCAGCCGGAAATTGTATGGATTCAACATCCAAGTGACCGTGTCGTTGGCACCAACTCCAATCTAACATTCAGTGTCAGCAATGAGACAGCTGGACGTTACTATTGCAAGGCGAATGTGCCAGGCTATGCCGAGATCTCAGCCGATGCCTATGTCTATTTGAAGGGTTCGCCCAGCATTGGTTCGCCACGCTTTCAATATGGTCTGGTTGGTGATACGGCTCGCATCGAGTGTTTTGCCAGCAGCGTACCTCGAGCTCGTCACGTCTCCTGGACATTCAATGGGCAGGAGATTAGCTCGGAGTCGGGACATGATTATTCCATTTTGGTCGATGCTGTGCCGGGTGGCGTCAAGAGCACACTCATCATACGCGACAGCCAGGCCAATCACTATGGCAAATACAATTGCACCGTGGTCAATGACTATGGCAACGATGTCGCGGAAATTCAATTGCAGCCAAAGAGTAAGTTTAAATTATACCGAAATTCGATCAGCCTTAAACTAGGACACAATTACTTATTTATCCCTTAATGACCCTATTGAAAACCTAAACCTACAACACTTATTTAATGATTGCCTCCTCCCTTAACCTAATCAACAATACTTTCTCCCCATCTCCTTGAACAGTTATTGAAGTCTAACCAGTCGAACTTCTTTACTACAAATTAACGTTTAACAAAGTTTTCCTTATAACGAATTAATTTCCTGAACTCAAAAACCCATTCTCCCTAAGGAAGTTTTTTCTCCTCCCCTTGAGATTCATTCATGGAAGTTCAACTATTTTAACATTAAATTAAGTGTTAATTAATAGTTTTCCTGTGACTGTTGAAAATCTAATACTCTTTCATACAATGTTTCATTCTCGTTTTAACACATCGATTTGTTTTTATTTTCTTCTTCTTTCTTCAGAGAGCGTTTCGCTGTATATGACCGAAGTCTATGGCCTATCAATGTTGGCCTTTGTGGTTGTTTTTATTGTCATTCTGATTCTGATCTACTTGAAGTTTAGGAAGCGCACAAAGTTGCCGCCCGCCGATGTCATCAGCGAGCATCAGATCACAAAGATTGGTGGCGTTAGCTGTAAAATGGAGCCGGGGGATCGCACCTCAAACTATAGTGACCTCAAGGTCGATATATCGGGTGGCTATGTGCCCTATGGCGATTATAGTACACACTATAGTCCACCGCCACAATATTTGACCTCGTGCTCGACCAAATCCAATGGCAGCTCAACCATTCTACAAAACAACCATCAGAATCAGTTGCAACTGCAACAGCAACAGCAACAGCAGCACCACCACAATCACAACCATCAGCAACAGCAGCAGCAGCAGCAGCAACAACAGCAGCAGCAACAGCATCACCAGACTGTGGTTCAAAGTGTACCAATGACCTTTCTGACCAACAGCAGTGGGGGAAGTTTGACGGGCAGCATTATTGGGGCGCGTGAGATAAGGCAGGAGAATGGTTTGCCCAGTTTGCAGTCGACAACGGCATCGGTGGTTAGCTCATCGCCGAATGGCAGTTGCAGCAATCAGAGCACTGCCACAACCACCCATGTGGTTGTGCCAAGTTCAATGGCATTGAGCGTTGATCCACGCTACAGCGCCATCTATGGCAATCCCTATCTGCGTTCATCGAATTCATCTCTACTGCCGCCGCCCACAGCGGTCTAAACAATTCATGTGCACCACCAAAACCCCAACCCAACAGCCCAAACAAGAACAACAACAACAACGACAACAAGACTGATCTCAAGGGGGGGGGCGCGCAGAGAAGTGGATAAATTGGGTGCTGTGGGTTGTGGGGTAAGTGTGTGCTAAAACTTTATTAAGCAACCAAAAATTCGCATTAAAAACAACAACAACAACAAAATAGAGCTCATGCCACTGATCTGATTCTGATTAGGCAGCACATACATACATATACGTGTAAATACATATGTATGTAAGTAACTAGGCTATTTTTTTTTAGGTTTATCCACTACTACTACGAGTAGAACTTTGAACTAACTAACAATTATACCTAGTATTCTACTTAAAATTTTTTTTTTTTTCAAAAATTCATATTGTTTTTTGTTTAATTAGTTCTTTGTCTTAGCTTAGTCGAAAGTCAGATGCTTTTTTTGAGTGTAAGTGGAAAATTCAATTTTAATCGCTAGCTACTAGTTTAAGTGCGAAAAGGGCGAACCGGACTAAAGGCCACGTTCATATATAGACTATATAGTTAGATAAGCTAGAATGTTGCGCATTTACAAGTCCTTAGAAACTTGCTGCATGTTAAGTAAAAAGAAAAAAGTAAAAAAAAATACAAACGCCTTACAAAGATTATTTATTACAACACACAAAACAAAAAAAAAACATAGAAAATTAAAAAAAAAATATATATATATACAACGAATTAAACAAAAGTAAAGGAAAGTCTTGCGTGTCTTTGTTGTGTGAGAAACATTCAGCAAAAAATATAAAAAACATATAATAATAAGTGCTTAGCTTATGCTCCCTTAGAAACAAGATATTTCTTAGATTCAACACAAACTTACATATACATACATATCTACACATACTTAACTATGTGTATATCTCAACTTTTGCTATATTATAGTATTAATCTTCTGCTTCTGTGACGGCTCAAATGTAGGCAACACTTTTATAGACACGCAAGACAACAACAACAACAAAAAATACAATTTATATAATATGCTTGCAAAAAAATAATGTTTATTGCTTAAGAAAATTATGCCAAAGTACCTGATAGTATTTAAGATGTGGATTTTTTTTTTTTCGTCTAGCTTTTAAGTATGAGTAGTTGTAAGAAAATGTTTTTTTTTATAAGCGAAAACGTATTTGAAAAACTTTTAGTAGTTAAATACTCACACTTAAAAAACAGTCGCCTTAACTTATGACACGCCCACAAATTAAAGCTCAGCAGATGCAAAGCAAATATTTAAAAATATATATACACATAAAAGTTTCCAACAAAAATGTTGAAGCAAAAAAAAACAAAACTTAAATATGCAAATTGATATGTTTAATTGTGCTAAGTGTACTTGTAAGTGTATAACGATAAATAATCATCAAACATACATATGTATATCCTAGCTGTAGTATGCCATTAACATACATACATTAAAATATAGTTTACACACACACACACACACATATATGCATATACATAAACATATTATATATATAAATACGTATACATATATGCAATTTTTTTTTTCTATATTTGATAGTATAGACAGCCTTGGTAGCTTGCGTTCGAGGTTACATAGAATAAATAGATTTATATATAGTATATTATATATATTTTGATATATGAACATACATAATTCATATAGAAAATGCATAAATAAAATTAAATAAATTTGTAATTCATTTGTGTGTGTTTTTCTTTTTTTTTTCACAATAATTGTACATTTTTCTTTTTTTTTTATTATAATTAGCCATTAAGGAGCAGTGAATTGCATTAAATTGCTTAATATTTAGCTGTCGATAATGGGCAAATAACGAAACAAATAAGCAGCGAATATATAAAAAAAAGAATCCAACAAAATTATATGAAAAATGAAAGCGAAATAAATAAAAATGTATTGCAAAAAATAAAATGAAGAGTTTTATTTAGAAATCTATTTTTGTTGCTTTTGGTTTCGACAACATCAAAGCGCAACTGGGCTTATCATTAGCAGCTGGCCTCGAAAGTCAAATAAGGTGGCGCAACATTTTTAATTTGAACCGCCCGGCCGAGTGGCATGGAAAAATGTTGGTGCAATAGACTGAGGCAGAGAGAGTTGCCAACTGTCGCGTCACAAAACTGTCAGCTGTAAAAGCTAAAAATCAAACAAACAACGCAGTTAAATTAAAAAGAGTCGTAACACAGTCAACCACCCACGTACACATACACGCACACATATGTGTATCAGTGTGTGTGAGTAAATTTACATCCTGTTGGGAGTAGGGGGTGATGTTGGGTGGCATTAAACAAAGTGAAATTAGCTGGGTTTGAGGCCAGCCAGTTGACAATGCAAACAAACGGCTCGCTAAGCTCGACTAAAAATGCTTAATGAGTGCGTAAGGGTCGTACACACACACACACCAGCACACACACATACTCTAGCTCCTGCTACTGCTCCTGAACCAGAAGAAGAAATTTTTGCGGCCAGCTCGCATGACGCGCATTAAACTAAATTAGTGTTGCCTTTGTCACAAAACGACCCTCAAGTAGCCACCCAACCAACCAACCAACCAACAGCTAGCAACCTGTCACCCACACACACACACATTAAGAGTGGTGGGGCTACTGGTATAACTGTATGAGCACTACGTGCACTTAGTCCTCGGAAGTTGCAATTGCGGTTTACTGTGTTAATTGGCTTGACATTGTTGTGGAAACTATCGTAAGTTGCAGGCGCACGCATCACACACGACAAACACACACAACAACAAGAACTTCATATTGCGAAAGATTGTTTTTAGTAGGTCAGAGCCATGTTCTTAAAAACAGTTAACACAGACCAACAACGATGTATTCACTGTAGTATTCATAAAAGCGACATTAAAATAGTTGTACGAATTTCATTACAGCAAGCGTTATGAATATCTGTAAAGATTAGCAACAGTTTATTGTGTTGTAAAAAACAAATTATTGACAAACGAATAAACAAGGAAGAAATACAGTACGACCTCGCTCAACGCAACACGCGTTGCACGCAACTTATCGATAGTTACAACACGCAAAGTCTTAAGATTCGCGAAACAGCTGTTCAGAAAAGTAGAAATTGTAACAAAGTCCAATCCACAATTTCTCAGATATTCAAAAATATAATTAAATTTCTTCGATTTACTTTGAATACAAAGGCATCTCATTTTTGGAAATATGTTTCGTCGAAAACAGAAAATTTTCCTCAGTTTTCGGAACTGGCTAAATTTTAATAGATTGAGCTAGGCTGTTCGGATGTGAGTCCAGCCTTTCGTAATATTTCCTGGATTTTATTTGAAACTTTCGGGCAGCTTAAGATCACGCTCGATGTCTTTGGTTCTCATGAAGAATTGAAGTTTATTTCGGTGTTGCTTGTTGCAAATCCTTAGACCTGATTGGCGTTATAGAGGCGCAGAGCTACTAGGACACGGTTTTAGGTTCTGAAATTGATATCCAGGAACAGCTTGTTACGTGACGCAAGCAACCAATACATTTTGTAACATGTAACAGGATGCAACATGTCTTCTGAATGTAAGTCTTCTATCCAGGAACACAACAAGGTACTTAAATCCCGACGTGTTTAGGGTCACTTTATGCGAGCTGTTTTATACTTAAGCCTTCAAATATTTTAAAGCTTTTCTATAAAAAGAGTATTTTGCCTTTGAGTTTTACAATTTTGAGGATATGCTTATAATTGTGTTAATTTTTCTTGACTGTTGCTAGCTGGTTTTTTTTAATCATCAACGCTGTGTGATGAGCGGACCCATTTAAAAACCAAAGTGCCGAGCGCATATTGCTTGCTTTGGAGTTGGCGACAGTAACTTTGCCTGTGTGGCATGATACCGCCCCCCTGCCCTACCACCACTTGGAGCCTGACGCAACTAAAAGAAAACAATAGATAAGAAAAAATAATAATAATAATATAAAAAAACGGACACAAGTCGCACGATGAAGAGTTACGATTTCATTAAAATGAGATATGGCAAGTTGTTCGTTTCCTCTGCTGCTCTCTCTCCCTTTTGCAGGAAGTGGGTGTCCTTTAGTGGGTGGATTGTGGATTGTGGGTTGATTGGGGTCGCCTGACAATGCTGTTTTTATGGCTCAAGTGGCTGGGTTTTGCTACTCATTGTTGTTGCTTTGCCGTTGTCTTGTTAATTGTTAACGCTATAGTTTCAAGGCAGTAGCGCGGGTGGCAGGGGTGCGAGGGTAGGCGAGTGTTTTGGGAAGGATGGCAAGAAAAGTGGTGCCACCTTGTCTTTTTACCTTACCGTCTTGCGACTTTGGCCATATGATTAGGAAATGTTTTTGTTTGTCACTCAGCACTTAAAAATTAAATGGGCAAAATGACACCAACCAACACTCACACACACACACACACTCGCACACACGCAAACCCGTTCAAACAGCCGCCATGTAAACCGCAGCGGAATAACCTAAACGAGGCGATGGGAGGAGGATGGAAAGAGCGGAAAGTTGGGTGGCAGTTGCGTGGTTCATAACCAAAAACTTTTGGTCTTAAGCTGATGTGTTACTTAATGTCCTTGCGAACCCATTCGGTGTAATTGCTCGCATCTGTGTGTGTGTGTGTGTGTGTGTATCAGTGTTAGTGTGTTTGGCTCATATTCAAGGCAGGCCGAGTTGAATTTCTTGAATTAATAAAATGTCTTCATTATTTAAATTGCACGCACAACCAACTCCAAAGCAAAAACCCACCCGAATGTGGTAGTGTGGCCCTACAAAACCCACACACACACTAAGATACACACATGGTAGTTTAACGTGTGTGTGTGTGTGTGTATGTGTGTTGATGCGGCCAAGTTAATTAGCAGCTGGGGAATTGTGAAACATATTAATATTGTAGATTTTGGTAGTTTTGCCCCAGCAACCACCAGGCTTAAAGCCAACCACTACTCCCACTACGACCCTAACACACCAACACACACACACACACACACACATACACAGCCATAGACACCCTTCTACAAGGGAGTAGGAAAACGCGTAACTGTTTCCCGTTGTAGGCCGCTGTGGGACAATGACAACCGCCACAAACGCAACTCGACGCTCAACTCAACTTAACTCAACTCAACTTAACTCAACTCGACTCAACTCGACTCTACTCGATTTTGTGGCCATCTTCGGTACAGTTAACAATTTTGTACTGTGCCGCAATTACTCCAATCGATAATACTAGTTGTTCATGCCACATGTTTGGCATTTGCATCTTTTCATGAATATTTCTTTTTTAGTTTTCTTAGCTTGTTTTGATAATTCTTTTACTTAATGCTTTAGTCAAATCAATTTCGTAGTTAATTAGATGACATATGGATGGATTTAAATTATTTGTTTATTTAGAAATTGTTTTATATTGTATTATTTATTATTATTACTATTTTTATTATTATATTTTTACATTTGTTTGTTTTTTATATAATTTTTTGTATACAAATTACATTAAGGGTTTTAATTTATAATTGCTTTGAAACCTTCAACTTAATTGAGGTTCGCTTTTAATGGTCCTCACTTGAACTTTGGAAGCAATGCGGCAAGAATGTCTAACTTTCCTTCAGAATTTACAAGCTAAGTTCGAATACAAAATAAATTTGTAGTTTCTTGGGATTTGGTTAATCGAAGATTGTCAAAAACAAGCTCTGGCTGCTTTGTATAAATTTATATAATGATAAAGACTGATGTAGAAAAATATACAAATTCCAAAAAGTACCAGTTCCTTGTTAACATCTTATTTTAATTTTTACATATAAAGAACAGAATTACATGTATTATTTTCCATCTCCGTTTAAAACCATTAAGGGACTATAATTGTTCAAAGTTTTTAGTGAAAGAGTTAAAAGAAATTGATTTATAGAAAGTTTAACTGACACACAAAAAAGTTATTAGTTTTAAGCTTTACCTATTAACTCAACCAACAATGGTTATTTTTAAGCCGGACATTTAATAAACTTATTAGAGAATTCTTAGGGTAAAATTGATCTTTATCAAGATATATTACATTTTTCCGAGCTCAATAATAATTTAAACCGTTTATCTTTTCTAATTGGTTTTATATATTTATAACTTTTATGAGTTATTTCTGAATGATTATATGGAAACCCAGCTATGCTAAAATCTTTAACATATCTTCACTATTCTTTCCATTTACAACAAATAAACATTCATTTATGAGAATTATAATCATTTACTTTAACCCTAATTAACATGTTCTTATGAACTTAAAACAATTTTAAGAGATATGTAAAAAAAAAATCAGAGGAATGCATGCACTAGTAAAAAAGATTTTTCATAGATGGCGCACTTGTAAAGCTCAACAGTTTTACAATAACAATAGAATAGAAAAAAAACCACATTCATCAGTTACAACAACTATACAGCAACAAATAAATGCAAATGCAAATGCAAATAAAGCAATTTGCTTTGAGTTTTTGATTGTTTAGCGTTTCACCTTAGACCGCCGGTGACTTCGATGGCAGCACCATTCACATATGACGACTTGGGGGAGGCAAGGAAGGCAATCACCTCGGCAACCTCATCGGGCTGACCGAGACGACCGAGTGGACAGCGTTGCATAACCTCGTCCCTGATCTTTTCGGGCACCGCAGCAGCCATGGGCGTGTCTATATAGCCGGGCAGAATGCAATTGACGCGTATGCCAAATTTGGCAAACTCCTTGGAGGCCACCTCGGTTAGGGAGATGACAGCCGCTTTGCTTGGCGCATAGTTCGCTTGGCCCACATTGCCCATGCGTGCCACAATGCTCGATAGATTGACAATGCTGCAGTTTGTCAACTGCTGCTCGATCATCGCCTTGGCAAACAGCTGCATCACCAGAAACGTTCCCTTCAAGTTCACACTGTACACATCGTCATAGTCCTTTTCGGGCATTTTCAACAGGTAGTTGTCGCGCGTTATGCCCGCCGAATTGACCACAATGCTGGGCGACTGCTTGTATTGTGCCAGCGCTGCTGCCACCGCACTCTGTACACTCTGCCTTGACGCAACATCCACTTCGACTGCAGCGGCATGCTCTGCGCCCAGCTGCTGGACTGTCTCCTGAGCCGTTTGCAGATTTCGATCGGCAGCAATGACCTTGGCGCCATCACGCACCAAGTGCCGGCAAGTGGCACGACCAATGCCCGAGCCAGCGCCTGCAAATCACACAAATGTTACAAAACTTCACACAAGAATTGAATGTCACACCTGTTACAAATGCAACCTTTCCGGCCAGTAATAATCCGCTTGTCATTGTACTTGAGTCTGTGTGTGTTTGCTTCTTTCACGGGCTATTTAAATCTAATCAAAGATTGTGTTTTGCAAAGCAACAGCAGATAAAAACCACAACAACAACACGATACCTACGCAGCTCACAGTGAGACCAGAGCTAATTTAACAATCAAATACCACAACAACAGCTGATCTTCGTCTTGGTTGGCAACAATTTATTTGCTTAGCAAACGAAAACTAGTTATCTAACAAAAAGTAATAAATCTATCTTTCGCTTATGCAATTTTTTTTTTTGCTTGAATAATTTACATATATGTGCTCAGTCGATCTGCAGTTTTCGATTTCATTTTGATCAGCTGCCTAAAAGTATGCAATTAAATGTTCCGAGTGTGTGCGCTTAAGTTGAGATTAGAACAATTTTTTTAGTGTGTTTCTTTAGATTTTATTTAAGATCTGCCCGTGATAGAGCAGAAAATAATGCTTTACCTATTATTTATTTTTTTTTTTTAACCTTGTTGTTTAATACATGTAAATTTTTTGTACTTTGTCCATAGCTCTGTCATATCCTTAAGGATATCAAAAGGACACGTATTTCTGAGCTCACTAAAGAAAGGTCTAACAATCGGCATTCCAGGATTTTGAAAATTTGACAAAAATATTTTGCCAAAAATTTATCAAGGGGGTAAAGTCAGAAAATTTATGGAAAATCACAAAATCCTTTTTATCTCGTCCGTTTGAAGGACTAGCCGGGTGTCTTTTGCTCAAAAAATAGTCCTTGGCCTGCCAATTGATATAAGCTAATCAAAAGGACGAAAGTCCTTCAAACAGCTGAAACATAAGGACTTTTCTTTTAAACAGAAAATCATGTTTTACTCATATCCTTGCAGATCCTGTCGAGACCTATGTCAAAAAATTTGTATTTTTTGAGTCTATCAACTGTCCAAAGGACATCCAAATCGTCTTTGCAGTTGTCGAGAAAACAAGGATTTTGTGATTTCAATTCAAAATCTTTTGAAATTTTGTAAGTGTTTGGGTTCCTAGAGAACCCCATAAACCTTGAATGCAGTTCGATGGAGCTGATCATAGCGATTCCAACGCGCTATGTCCTTTGAAAATTTGTAAGGATGCGACCTAGTTAGAGCTAGTTTTCTAAATCCAATTGTCCCAATTTAAGTTCCATCCTAAAAGTATGCTATAAACTTTTGAATTTTCACCATTCTGCCAATTCAATTTACATCCTAAAAGTATGCTATAAAATTTTGAATTTTCAACATATAAAAAAAGCAATTTTTCGATTATTGTGTTTATTGTAAAGTAAATTACTAGGCGAACAGGGTTAGCAGATGAGTGCTGCAGCAATTTTTGACTTTGTTAAATTGGCGCTCAAAGCAAATGCACTCATATAGTTTTGAGCTTGATTTTGCTGGCATCTCAACTTTGCACTCGGAGCAAAATGCACTCTTCTCTGCTGTATGTATGTATGTATGTATGTATGTATGTATGTTTGTAGGTATATATGTATGTTTGTATGTTTCTAATACAAACTTTGTATATAGGTAATTCTAGCTAACGAACCAGGCGAACAGAATCAGCAGCTGAACGCTACAACACCATAAGCATTGTTTCGTCTATTATTTCCTCGTTCGTTGACAATACATACAATACATGCACATCATATCAGTTAGCTTTTGTGAGCACATACAAGGCTTAAAGTGTTTACATAGCAAATAACTTTGCAAGAAAATAAAATAAGAATAATCAATCTAAATAATTTAATATACAGCTATTTCTAATCCAACAGTGCAGACTGCACAAAGAACAAGAAATCCTAAAACCATTGAAAACTAAATCTTCTTGGGTTTCATTTAAAATCTTTCCTATTTTCAAACTTGTCAAAAACTTGTTTGAAAACATTATAATAAACCAATGTAATTTACATAAATGCAAAATGTTTATTACTGTTTTGTCCGACATTTGTTTGCAACTAAACACTTTGGTTTTGCTTTATTCCAGCGGTATAAGATAATATTGCTGAGGGTCCGGCTGAACCTGTTCCGATAATGATGGAGAGCCATTGCTGCGATTGCCGGCACTGCGCGCCAGTCCGAATTGTCGTAGGAACTTTCTCAGATATCGTTTGGGAATTCGCACCAATTGGCGTCGAATGATGCGCTGGACCCTGTTCCAGGGACGGCTGCTGCCGCGATTGTCTTCCACATCCAAATCACTAGCATCGGCATCGGCATTGGCATTGGACAGTTCGAGCTGCTGCATCAAATGCTGCAACTGCGACTCGCTCAGTTCCAGCTGCTGTTCGACCTCATCGTCCGGTTGATCATTGTTGTTGAAGGTGCTGCGCAGTTGCAGCTGCTGCTGCTGGTGTGTTGCAACAGAGCTGCCACAACGTGTAGCCGCAGCATCGTAGCAAAGAGTTTGAGCTAGAAGTAATAAGATCACTAAACAACACGTTGCACAGTTCATGTTGGACTGAAATTTGTGGCTGGCAAAGCAAAGTGTTGGACTTAAATAGTTTATCGCCTTGGGCGCAATTCCATTTTCTTTTTTCTGCCGCATCATCTTGCTTCAAGCAGTATTGAAATAATGAAATATTGCAAAAAGTATGTCAAGTACTATACGAAAAAAAAAAAGATTTCATTTATTCTGTTTGTGGCCGAAAAATACAAAATAAATAAAAAAATTAAACAAAATCAATAAGAAGTGCGCGGCTTTCAATTACATATATTAAGATTAGCTACAATAAATTAGGAAAAAAAAAAATTGTTTCTTCTTGTTCTCTCTCTATCTCTCTCTTGCTCTCGCTCTGTCTCTCCTCTCTCGCTTAAGCCATTGGGATGCGTGGACGCCGGTTCTTGTTCTTGCCCCTGCCCTTCTTGTTCTTGTTCTTGCCACCGCGACGACGATTATTGAAACGTTTGTTCCGATTGTTTTGCACTCGTCTCCGAACCACACGACGCTTGACGGGACGATTTTTGGTGTTCAGCATTACTTTCTGGCCATTCTTGAAGTAGCGGCGATAACGTGGTGGAATACGCACACTAATCAGCTGTCCCGGCTGTCCCCGACGTCCGCCCTTGCGTCGCAAATTGATGCGATTATTCTTTGTCTCGGTGTTGCCCAACGAGTCGGACGATTGTTCAGCGGGATTCGTATAGACCTCGTATTCCTGTGCACCGGCTGCCAAAGCCGCTTGCAGAGCCTGCTCATCGACAAGCTCAGCATTGCCGGCAATGACTTGTTGCTGCTCCTGCTGCTGCTGCTGCTCTGCCTCTTGCTCGCCCTCGCCATCGGCATCGGCATCGGCATCAGCATCATCGGCCTGTTCACCATCCTGCTGATATTGACGTGATGCTGTTATTGCACCCGGCGTTGTTGGTGATGTCGGCGTTGTCGGTGTACTGATCGTGCCCGTAGCTGAGGGTAGTGTGCCCGACGAGGTCACTGACTGAGTGGGTGCAGTGCCCGCGCCGGTTATAATGATTGGTATCACGGGCTGATTGTTGTTGTTGCCAAACATGTTCTTGAACATGAGGAATTTCCTGAGGAACAGTCGTCCACTGGAGGCATCTTTGGTGCCGGCAGTTGAAGCACCTGCACCGGCAGCACTCAGCTTGATATCCTTGTTATCGAGCGGCTGATCGAGATCAACTGGCACATTGACATCGGAGCTGGATCGGGCCAGAGCAGCTGGCTCATTGAAGTAGGAGCTGCGACGAGCGTTGGCTACATCCAAACTCAGGCAGAGCAGGCTGCTCAAAAGCACCAAGGATGCGAACTGATGCATCGTTCTACGATAGAAACTAACCCAAAGCAAATGAGAACTTTTCTATCAGAGCTATAATGTTCGCGCACTGATCGATAATCAATGTTTGATACATTATCGCGCAATTGGATGGCCTTTTATACTCTACAATTACTCAATCGGGGCAAGTATGCAAAAGTAAAACGAAGAAAAAGCCACCTATTCGTCTCTAAGTACACACGCGATCATCATCTTTGGGATCTAACTGTAAATTGCCTAGGGATCTCTTCTGTCTCTTTCTTTCGTTCATGCACACAAACATGCCTATGCCAATTGAATTCAATTTCAGAAACCAAACCAACAATACAATGAAAGTCTGTTAACAAAAACGCTTGCAGCTATTTAAGCACATACCATTGAGAATATATGCTTTAGGCCAAATACTTCTCCATCATCATCATCATCATCATCATGATCATTGCCATTATCATTACAATCATCATTATTATCAACATAATCGTCGATGTCCGAATCTCGTTCTGCTTATCATCGCAATCCATTCAAGCGTTCCATTTGCTTTAAAGCCCAGCCTCTATTTGCTTTCTATACACGTTTCGCATACTTGGACCAATGGAGCCCTTACAATCATCTTCCAGTTGCCCAAACCTTTCCCCTCCATTCACATCATCTAAATCAAAAGAAATAGCAAAAAAAGTGAAATTTCATTTCAATTTAAAGTTTCTAGTCAGATTAAAAACAAGTTAAAAATGCACACAGAACGGTCATACAACATTTCGATATGGCCTAAATAAATTGCCAACTCAGCATACCAAAAATGTTTATAGATTTATATATACTTAAATCTATATATAGATATGTTTATTGCAGTGCTCCGAAAGCAATGATAAAGATCAACATCAATGTTCAAATATTCAATAATCGATCAATCGATTTAGATCTATGTTTAATTTTACAAGCACTTCGATTAATAATTGTTCTTATAACATATTTTTTTTATGATTTCTGTTGTTCTAATTGATTCCGATTACAAGCAATCCAAATTGTATCACGATTAGTTGCGCATTAAAAAAAACATTCGAAGATATTTACAATAAATCAAAATTGTTTTTTTGTTTTATTTCTTTATAACTATTTTGATATGTAAAGAAGACATATTTGACTGGCGGGATGACAGAAACGCCACTTGGCTGTCAAACAAAATTCTAACACAAAACTCAAGATAATTTTTACTCCATTTGATATTGTGTTATTCGTGCGTTTCTCTATTTTTCGTTTAAGAAAAAATCAGTGAATTAGCTTCGTTATTTTTAAACTGAACCAAAAAAGCTCTTAAAACAAATTGTTAATGGTTTTCTCTTAGTTCTTATAGTTGTACAGCCTTGATTTAAAGAAATATTTGTCAGCTTAAAAACTCTTTTCGTCATTAGTAAAAAGTGCTATTTTTTTTCCTAATAGAAATCATGTGATGAATTAACTGATCCTCTTTAAGTACAACGAAAGTTGATCAGTTTGGTACTAACGCAGGATTAATGTTCATTGGTTGCTTTTTCCATATCGATAACAATCGATTGTTAACGCTACAATCTAGCTATTTAGCGTTAGTTTACCGATTGGGTTTTTTTAAGGTTCTCTAATCAGCAGGAACTAAAAAATGTATATGAAATCATTAAAACAGATTTTGTATTTATGTTTGTATAGATTCGATTTATTTTGTTAATGCGCTCAATTGGTCAGCAATTGGTATAATAATTGGATCGAGTTGCAATGTTTAAAGAATAATGCGACGATTGTTGTTCCTTCTGTTCAGGCGGCGACGAACAAGGCGATTGCGGTTATCGGAACGGCGACGGTGCTGTTGGTTTCTAAGATTGGCACGACGACGAATGTTCCTGTGGCGGCGACGCTGTTGAGCCCGAGCACGTTGGGCACGGCGCATGTTCTGCTTGTTGCGGCGGCGCAATCGCTTGATTTGCTGGCGTAGCACCTTGTTGGCCTCCTCCTGGCGGCGCAGCTCGTATTCCTGTAGCTCGCGGTTCATGGGGCGCACGGGGCGGTTGGTGGCGTCACCGCGGCGTGCATGATTGAAGCCAACCAGATCGTCATCGTTGCCATTCAAATGAAGGGCAAACTCACTGTCATTAGCATCATCGTCATCATCATCATTGGCAATGCTGTTGTTGTCCATATAGTTGTCAAGCTCATCGACATTGTCGTCATCCTCGTTGGCATCGTAGCCGCGACCAACCATATAGTCCTCATCTTCATCTTCGGACGAGTAATGCGAATCCTCGGGCACATCTTCGCTTGAGTAGCTACCTTCTAGGTAGGTTATGGGTGACTCCATTGTTACCACTTCGCTTACAGGCGAATCACAGCCACCTTTGAACAACTGCGAGAGGCTTCGACCCTTTTCGGTTTGACTGGCACGCTTGAATATCCGTACCTTTTGCTGCGATGAATCCTCATCCGCGCTGCTTCCAATTGCTAAATGACGAAAGATACTTTGTTGTTGTTGTTGATTCGTTTTGGTTTGGTTTGTTACTTACCAACGGCATTGGCCAAAACTGCTGCTGACAGCAACAAAAGTCCACATTGTAAGAATCTCATATTGATTTTCGAATTCGTTTGATTATCCCTTGGTTTTTTTCTTTTTTTTTCTGTTATGTATCCTTTCGAACTGTGCTGTGCTGCTTGCCTGAGGCAATATTGCTGGTTGACTGTGCCTTTTGCCAGCGACCCGTCGGGGTTATATACCCAAAACGTTGCCAATAATATCAACAACAACAACAAGAAGTCTAGATCAACGTTTTGCTAATCTTATTCATTATCATTTTAAGTTTTTATTCTTTTTGTCAAAAAAGCAAAATAAAAAACAAAATTTGCAAATTTTCGCATAAATTTTTGGCGACATTTCGTTCACTTTTTGCCGGTGCCCCATGCTTTCATTCTATTCAACTCGCTCGATTCGCGAATTAACTAGTCCGACCCAAAACGACAAAGTTCGCAACAAATTTATAGTAGTATAAACATAAAACATAGTATCTCCATTAATCGTCTCAACAATTTTTCTAACTTTATGCGTTTGTATATAGTTCATCGAGTGTAATTTAACTTTCCAACGGCTTTCGACTTTAAAGCGATGTTCTCTGAAGTATAAAACACATTCCTAGGACAGTCCACAAAGGATAAACTCGATTCTCGAAATACAAAAATAAAAACAAATGTTCCAACTATCGATTAAAACAAAGTTAAGGTGAAAATTGTTCAATTGCCAAATAGATTCAGAATTTATTTCCAACTTGTCACATTATTAGGAATATTTTCCTATCCCAATTTGTATTCAATGTTTTTTATGACCGCCACTTGAATTATATCCAAACGTTCTAAAATCGAAAAGTCCCAGTTTAACTTCTATACAAAATGGTAAAGTAAAAGGCATTGATAGCACAAGAGAATAAATTCGTTACAACTTTTTGTATTTGTAAATACAGTATGACCTCGCTCAGCTCAGCACTCGTTACACGCATTGTTGCAACACCCGAAGTGGCTAAGTGGAGGAACTGACGAAATACCTAAAAGTTCTTTTTATTTTCTGTGATTATTTGTTACTTTTCTTAATTCTCAAGTTACCTTTGAAGATAGCAGAAAACATGTTTAAGTAACGTATACGAATTTTAAGTTAAAATATATTTATAAAAAATAATTATGATATTGTTTAAGTGAGGATAAATCCACTGCCGTCTGAGAGGTCTGTGGTGGTTCCTTCTCGGCCCATTAAAGAGTCGAGTTATCCTTAACACCTTGAATAAAATATTTAAAGAGAAAACTTCTTAATTTCTGTGCTATTTTTTTGCATTCTGCTTTAATTTCTACTCGCTTTTATTTATTCCTGGCTTAACTTGATGACCGAAATATTTTTTCATTGATAACAAATTTTTAATTGTAACTTGTAGGGTTCTTAATATTTGAACTCCTTAGTTACTAGTTTCCTTAAACTAAATAAAAAAGTTCCTCGAAACTGTTGTCTCAAATTTTGTTTTACAATAAAAGTTTTATTTTCTCAAGTTTACAGGGTTCGAAAAAAAAAAAATAGAAGAAATCATTATCAGCTGGATATGTTTAATTGCGGACGCGGATGATGCCGTTCCTGTTGTTGGCTCTGTTAGCCTGGCGGAAGCGATTCAACAGTTGCATGTTGCGGCGAAGATTGTAACGACGGCGTTGCTGCTGTTTCTGCTGGCGACGACGCTGCTGCTGCTTGCGGCGCTGTTGACGACGACGCTGCTTGTTTTGCTGCTGGCGGCGACGTTGCACTCGCTGTCTGCGACTAAACTGGCGACGCTGACGGTTCAAGGCGTCCTGCACCTGACTGCGCTGACCCTTGCGCGTGGCAACGTGTCCTGCATAGCCGGCAACATTGTTGCTACTCTCATCATCCTCATCATCATCATCGTTCATGTTCATATCTAGACGATAGTTCATCTGCAACAGCTCCTCATCAAACTCCGCCGCATCGTCATCCTGATCATCGTCGTTGGCCAAATCAAGCTCATCGCCATAGGCACGCCCAGACGTCGAAGATGTCGTGGGCGGAGTCGGTGTAGTTGGTGTGTATGGTGATGACGTGCTGGTGCCAATCGATATTGTTGGTTCCTGTTCGATAGTTACGACTTCTGTTTGTGGATTATTGTTACCCTGGCCCAATGCAGCATTTAGAATTGCTGCCAGCTTGCTGGGATTGCCACGACCCTCACCAGGCAGATCATAATTCTCCTCACCCTGCTGCTGACGCTTAAAGAGCTGATATTGGTTACGTTTGCCCTGCTTTGGCTTGGCTGTAATTGGTCGATTTCAATTTAATTATTTATTTACTGGTCATTCGATTAAGTTTTGACTTACCGCTAGCCTGCAACGCAATTGTTGCCAAGCAGGCCACAATGAGTAAACCCCTAAACATATGCATGTCCTTAGTATATTTTATTTGGATTTGGATATGGGTCCTTTGATTTTTGTGTGCGTATCTCTGTTGGATGCGGATCGCTGGCTAACTGACTTTACAACGGCAATCTGTGGCATATTTATATGCCTATTTGGTTACAACTTTAGCTGTAACTAATTAATAAGCCTAAGAACTCAAAATCAGGCCTACAAAGTTACATTTGCCAAAAAGCCGAAGAAACGAAAAGCCGAAAAGAGAGCAAACATATTACAGATCTTAAATCGGAACAATAGAAATATTAGGCCTCCTCTCTTTCTGTTTCTTTTATCATCAACGTTGTAAACGATTTTGCATATTGCAATAAATTAATGCCCATACTATATATTGACCCCAACGACGAAGAGAATACAGACAAACAACCTGATAACCCCCAGTCAAAGCCGCAGTTGGAAAGATCTGTCCAACAGCACCATTTGCATATCGTTGTGAATCTTTCTGAATCTGCGAATCAAGCGACGAGCATTAGCATATTCATGAATTAAACGGTTAGTTGGCTTTGTCAATGCTTTTCGGTTCTGTTCTAAGCCCAATGGGCGAAAGTGTAACACAGAGTCATTGAACCGAAACACAATTGCTTCGATCTCAAGTGATCAACATTCACAGATCATCTTAAACGAAAGTTTTCCTTAAATTGCAATCAAAAAAATTATTCCTAGTTTAAGAAAAATATTCCAGATAGGAATACTTGAATATTATACATAAATCCCAAGTAAAAAACAGTTTCTATAAAGAATATTGTGCGCATGATTGAAAAATGTATGATTTATATATATTTATGATGACACGATGAAGATAGAAATAGATAATAATTCGATGAAAAGAACTCTTGTAAGGTGAGGTTAGGTTAGGATTGTACTAGATGGCCCTAACAGAGGATTGAGGACGCTCAGGTTCTTTAGTGGGGCCGGAAAAATGGAGTGCATTGGCATTAACTTGGTGCGAGGGATTCTAGCAAAGGCAAAGGCAGCTCTTGTAATATTATAAAGTGATCGAGTTAATGTTGTGATTGAGCTCAAACCGAAAAAAAAGTGATTAGGTTGGCTTCTTAATTTTTGATTGATTATAGGTTTTTCGCTTCAGTCACTTTAAAGATCAAATTATCACTTAAGTAAGGTTGGGTTAGGTAAGCATTGAACTGGATGACCCTAACAAAGGGCAGAGACGCTTAGGTTCTTGGGACTAGATAAGTGTTTGGTCCTGCGAAGTGCGCGAGACTCTAGCAAAGGCAAAGGCAGCTCTAGTAAACTTATAATAGGAGCGAGCTACATTTAGGATTCTTAATTTTTGAATAATTAAAGGCTTTTGGTTTTGTTCACTTCAAGGATCAAATTATCACTTAAGTTGAGAGTTAAAAAGATTGAAAATTTTGTTTGGAAAAAAAAAATAATTTAATTTATTTGAGGCACTGTTATTTTTTGTCAATTTACAAGCTGCCATTGCGTTTGTTTCGATAAAGTAATGCGTTTGCGGTTCAGATTAGCTGTTTTGTTTTTATAAGGGTATTAGGCGATTAGGATGCGTCGGTTGCTGCGGCCACGTCCACCACGACGACGGCTTAGCATTTGGCGCAGACGACGACGCTGGTTCATCTTTTGACGGCGACGCTGGCGTTGTGCCTTCTGGCGACGGCGACGCTCCAAGTTGCTGCGGCGACGGCGCTGCATTTGGGTCTTGTTCTTGTTCTTGTTGCGGCGATTGCGTCTCATGGCCCGGCGACGATTCTGCCGCTGGATGCGTTGAATGCGCAGCGAATTGCGACGCGTTGAGACACGCTGGCGTCGCACCATTTCACGGATGCGTTGATTATGTTCGCGCTGCAGGCGATTCAGGCGCCGGCGATTGCGCTGCTCGAGCTGAAATTGGCGCCACTGCTGCTCCGATGGACGGCGCACAAAGTCACCGCCAACAGCAGCAACAACTGCTGGCTTGACAGCAGCAACATTCGAAGCGCCACCGGCCACCGCATTGCCACCGGCAGCCAGCATATAATAATCACCATCATCATCCTCATCGTCGTCCTCATCATTGGCAGGTGCACTGCTATCGTCCTCCTCATCATCGTCGACATCGTCGTTGTAGGCGCGTGCCAGCTGCTCATCATCCGACTCCGAGCCATCGCCACCACCGCCCAATACTGGAGCATCAGCATCAGCGGCCAGTGCACGTTGTCCAGCTGTTGTAACTGCGCCCGATGTTGTTGGTGATGTCGGTGATGTTGGTGATGTTGGTGATGTTGGTGATGTTGGGCTCGTTGGGGACGTTATTGGTGTTGTCGATGTTGGCGATGTCGGTCCGGTTGCCGTCAATGTGACCGTTGAGAATCCATCAGTGGTTGTGCTGGCGCCGCCCTTCAATTGGCTAAATTTGTGCATCAGTCCCGAGGTGAAACGACCCTCAACCCGATCATGCTCATTCCGACGCAAGCCCAAACGATAGTTCGAGCCCTGACGCTCAGCTGTAACCGGGAATCAAGGGTGGGTTTTTTGTTGTTGTTATATATCGGTGTTTAATGAACGATTCCGCAAACTTACCTAAAGCGAGTGGTGCGCATAGCGCTAATGCCACTAACAATTGTGGCAGGCAGTGCATGGCTTTTTTTTTTTTTAGCTGATGTAAATTTATGATGAATGTGTGTGTGTCTGAAGTATTCCTTGCAAGGATGACCGTTTTGAGGAGGAAGGGATTACAAAAAAAAAAAAATGGAACTTGTTGGCTCTGATAGAGCAGTCGCCACTAACTGATTTGAGTTTGGAACACACCATGATTATATACCCATCAACTTGAAAACAACATCCAACTAAGATTAATCAAAAAACTAATATCCATCAGCAAAAACAATCAAATCATATTCTTTCGCTCAGGATGGTTCATGGATTTCACTGTCACCCCCCCCCCCCCACTCGAACGAAAAAAAAATTTTGGCACATTTCTAGCCATTTCCCCAGTTGAACCGGCGCTGTGATTAATCTGAACATCACCCCAGGCCCCAGGCAGGTCAAAGTGAAGAGGCCATCATTAGTAGCATTATTGCAGGTAAAAAAGGTAGCCGTTGTTGGCATAATAGTCAAGCTCATGCTTATTTACAAAACTAGCTAGAACTTAAGACACAACCAACAAAGACCATTGCCAAAGAAACTTACAAAAATGATGAACTAAAAGCCACAGGCGGCTATATTACACTTAGAAAAACAAAGAACAACAAACACCCAAAAATCAATTATGAAAATAGTTAATATTACTATTGATTGTTGATTCAACTTAAAAAAAAAAAACAAAGACATGCCATGTTCAATCTTAAGTTGAACTATATCTAGTTCAAATATATTTATAATAAATTGTTACACAATAGTTAATTCGATCATTCTTCATATATGATCCTTGTTCAAATTAAAGAGCAGACATCTTACTTTCGTCCCGAAGCTTTTTGATTTAGTTTAAAACTAACTGCATCTTAAATATGTTCGGCAACAGCGCCAAGGCTGAGGCATCCCCAACGTGAACAAGCGATGAGGCCTCAGAATTGAATACCGTTGCAGGCCATCATTTTTCGTATTTGGTAAGTTTGATCTAACAAGTTTTCATTGTACTTTTATAAAATTTCATATTCAGTTTCAGAAAAGTTGAATCAACCATGAATATGTTTATTTGTACTACGTTTTTTTCTCTGAGTGTTAAACACACACTCGACCCCACCTCGCTGATCTTCTCTAGTTCCTTAGTCGTACTATCTTGCGACGATTATGATTGATTATTGGCATAAACAACGTATGCCACGCGACGACACAAACCAAATACAACCTAAATATTTTTTATGCGACTTTAGGTCAAAGAATCTAAATAGTTTTTTTTATACATTTTCGAATTTATTTTTAATTGCTTTATTTTTTTTTTTTGGTGTACACACAAAAAAAATAAGTAAATTTTCGTTTGCAAATTGATTACAGATTAAATTCTAATCAAAAATTAATCGTAGTATAGAAAAAATGAACTAAAAACGATTCGATTTGAAAAACTTAGATATTAATAATTTTAAATTGATTCAACTCAACAATATGGTAAAACAACAGGAGAGCCACGTTCGATGCCTTGGGATATGTTTAGAGAGGATGCTGACCCCTGGAGCAAACTCATCCAGATGACAGCAAAACTAAAGGGAAACAACTCAACTAGATGCTTAAGAAGACAAGCTAAAAATACACAAAAGCATATTTATGCCATTGGGGATATTTGGTATACAGTTTTTTTATACTGCTACTAAAACTTGAAACTAAAGCGGAGAAAATCCTGCAAAATTAAATGCTCAGAGACATCTTTGGTGTCCCTTGCTATGTTAGCCATTTAATACTACGCCAGGATTTTAATTTGCCAAACGTTCCAATCGAATCAAAAAGTCGATATAATGCACAACTTAACAAACATATAAATTCGTTTGCTAACAACTTAGGTTAAAACACAACTCGCCGGAGATTGAAGCTTCTCCACACGAGTCAAAAATCAAGTTAAATTATCTGATTTAAAATTGTAAAGCATTAATTAACAGCTTATTAGTTTTTAAATCAATTGAACATGATAGAATTTTCAATACAATACAATCATATTAAGTTTTTGAACTTTTCATTTTAAAAGTGAGTACGAATCGTACTTAAGTAATACAAAAAAATCAAAAACGTGCTTCTTAATTCTGAACCAAAACATTAAATTAACATAAAAACTAACTGCAAAAGCAATTGCTGAGGCGTCCGCTGACTGAACGAGATTCAAAGGTTTGAATAGTATCGCAGAAAACAATTATTCGTAATCGGTAAGTTTCAATTTATTAATTTTAATTTCGAAAATTGTATATTTTATTTCTAACATTTAAGGAAGACGCCAGTGAATAATAAATTCAACATAAATAATTGTATACCTGGTTTTTAGATATTCCAAATGTTAAAAATAAAAATGTTTAGTATACATAAAATTTGCATGATCTTATTTTGAGCATAATGAGCAATAAACTGGCACTTAATATTATATATGAGCAATTTAAGAATTATAAATTTTTTAACAAGAGTAACAAAACTGAAAGAGAACTTGATCAAAGACAAGTTAAGACAAGTTAAGACAAGTAAAGTTATGAGGATTAAAAAGAAAGATTTAAAGAAGAGGATACAGCAAAGGATAAAGCTAAAAGGGACAAAAACATTTTATAAAAAAAAATTATCATAAAGCTCTTTAAAATTATCTTTAAGCAGCTTTTGTTTTAACCAACTAAATGCTACATAAATATTCAATCAACAGTTAAATTTATTAGAAACAGTCAGAAAAAAAGGTTTGTCAGTCAAATAAAAAATGTCAAAAACATTGAATTGCAATTAATTTAACTTATAATGTCTTAAATTTATAAAATATATATATTTTTTTTAAAAATTCAATTCGTACTAACTTTATATGAAAACATTTCGTATACGTCATATAGCAGCATATCCGCATGGTAGGCAAATATTTGGGTCAAATCGATTTAATATGCTCAACGGTAAACCTAAAATATTCTAGCTAATAATTAAGTAACAAAAATCGAAGCTAAAACCTGCTCAAAGACAGCAAAAAAAAAAAAATAGGCAAAGAAGAAAGAGCAAAGGTAACAGGTTGAAGCTAAGAAAGTGCGATACAAGATCGACAAAAAAAAAAAAAAAAGTCAAGAGGGGCATTAGCCTTATGAATATGTATAGAATAAGAAGAACAACAGAAGAATCAAAAAAATACCCGTTTGCTTTAAACAAAACAGAGGTGAAATTTTTCAAGTCTTCAGACAAATAGTTCTTTTTACAGTCGAACTTTGATAAAGCGAATCTCATGGAGAAACATGATATAACTTCGAATTAGAGAAAACTCGTATTAATTCGTTGGACTTTAAAAAAGTAATGATAAAAATTATACTAGAACCTTTTTCTAAGAAAACTTGAATAAGAAAATTTACCAATATATTTTTAATACATATTTTATTTGCTGAAATAATCATTTCCCAAAATCGAATGCCCCATTAGTAAAAAAAAAGAGCAATACTATTATTTTTTATATCACATATTTATTATTTTCGAATCGTTATCAATTGTCGGTTTTGAATGGGTCTCGTTCTCCGTTTTGTTTTTTTTTTTTTTGTTTTATCGCTTAACTATAATACTAAAAAAGTTATTTGCTGGCTTGGTTTGGCATCGCTTGATGCTAAATGCATTAAAAATGGGATTAGCCCTGCAGCATCACCTGACCGCGACGACGCTGTCCATTTGGTCGACGATTGGCATTGGGTCGAACGACTCGGACATTGCGATTGCGATTGTTGTTGTTGCCAGGACGGCGACGTACGGGACGACGATTGTTGTTGTTGTTGTTGCCGACACGACGACGACGTTGGACGGGACGACCGCCAACGCGACGACGCTGCACATTGCGACGGCTACCAATTTTGCGACGGCGCACAATGACACGATTGGCGCGCTCCTCACCATTCTGATTGTCGCCAACGGCGGCGCCGACTGAGCGTTCCATGAGAGCAACAATGGCGCCATCGGGTATGGCATCGAGTGCGGCACGCGGCACTAGCAGCGCTGACTTGCCAGTCTTCTCATCGACAACGCTCTGGCCCTCAATCTCGATGATGCCATCGGGCACCATGATGGCACCAGCCTGATCTCTGGCCACCATCATCTGTGTGGGCTTGGCATTTTGCAGCAGCTGCTGGCCATTGATGGCATTCGATTTGTGACGATTTGCCATGGCAGCTGGCTTGGCCAGCATCAAGGGCATCGCCATGGGCATGGCCATTGGCATCATGGCACCATCATCCTTTCCCATATCGTCATCATTGTCATCATCGTTTTCAATGTCGTCGCTGTCGTCGTTGCTGTTGATGAGCACCAATGGACGATTGCGTGCCAGACTCAAACTGTTGAAATCATTATAATCGTCATCATCATCATCATCATCGTTGCTAATATCATAATCATCAATATCATCGTGATGACGACGACGCAGCATTGGCAAATCATCATTGTCATCATCGGCGTCATCTTCATCCGAATCAACAACCTCGAAACCCTGCACCACAGCACCGGCATTGGCGCGTCCTTTCGGCACACTAAAGAACAAATAAGGATGTTGCAACTTCTGCTGCTGCTGCTGCTGCTGTTGACGCAATTGTCGTGCCTCTGCAAATTGCAAATAAAAACAAAGTACAAAAAATAATCAAGAGAATGGGCAAGGTTGATCGAGAGAGGCAGAGAGCGGAAGTCACTTACCCGGCATAGCCAAGGCCAAAGCCAACAAGCAGCTGAGTACGAATAGAGCACTTAACTTGGACATGGCTAGAAAGTGAGATCCTTGCTAAGATTGATATATAAATCTGTTGCTGCTGCTGCTGCTGCTGCTGTCCTACTTAATTGTAAGCAAAGTTCTAGCGAGAACTGTACAGAAATGCTGTTAGCTGCTAGGTTTTTATGCAAAAAGTTCTTTGGACAAGTCAAGTTTGGCTCGAGGCAGAGGCCAAATAAATGATCAGACACCCAAACACATAGACAGACAGACAGACAGACAACAAGACAAACAAATTCAATTCACAACAAACCAACCAAACTCGGCCCAAACCAACTAACAAGAACCATTCCAGACATCCGTTCCCATAGAAGTTTGGTGTGCGGTGCGCTGCGCGGCGGTGGCATCTTCGCGTCGTCATCATCAAAGAAAACAACAACAACCAAAAAAAAAATATATACAGAAAAAAGAAAGAGACTCTAGAGATTGACATAATTACGCCCAATGGAATGGCAACGACTTTCAGCATCCATTTCGAATTCACGCAAAAATATTTATATTCAAGAAGCGGGCATTAATTCAAGTGCCGAAATTGGTGAAAAGATGACCAAAGTTCACTGACCGTACCAGAAACAAAAGCCAAACCACACTAACAACAACAACAATTGTATAGAACCCCAAAAAAATTAAAAATTTAAATAGAATTTTGAAAACCTAAAACCTCGTCACGCCAATAAGACAATACAATCAAATGATCCATGAACCCAACACCACAAAAAATTAAAAAAAAAAAAATAAGAAACCGCTCAGCAGCCAACAACTTAATATATTTTCAAACCAAGTAGTAGTAGGAACCCTTTGTGACCAGTGAACAACAGTGTCCATTGCTCAGCCAGCGACGCATGGCAACTGTTTTGGCCAAGACGCAGCCGCTCGGTCATATACTCAAGTGATAGAATGCCTAACCCCAAAGAAGATGTAGAATTTATTGTTCTTGTTGATGAGGTTTCGTTTTTTGGTTTCGTTTTTTTTTTTTTTTCATTTTTAATTTGTATTTTGCACGCTGCTCGTGACTTTTGAAAACCTTAATTGTGGCACAGTTGAACAGCAGTTGTTGAACAAGTTATAAAAATAAATACCCTGTAATTGGATAAACCGGCTTAAGCTGCACATGCCGGAAAAAAAGAAAGAGATTACATATAGAAAATAAATGACTTAAATATTAAAATATAAATTGAACGCATTAATTTTATTTAATTTTGATTTTATGTTTTGTAAAATTGCATTCAAATATTTTTGAGCCTACTCAAAGTAGCAAAGCATCCTTAAACAAATATTAAATGAAGAAACGACAACCAGAGTAGTCCAACTGTCTTTTGCCTAGAAACGCTTCAAACTATCTGAACTAAAAATAAAATATCAAGAAGTTAGAAAGAATAGAAAGTTTGATAGTCAAATTAAGTTTTCTTTCCAGAGGGCTACTTTTTTGATTTATAGCTTAAATTCAATTTGAATTTATTAAAAATAATAAAAATATTTTGTTGGAGTTGTTAAAGAGCTCAGGTGCAAGAATTGGGTGCTTTCATTATTTTATTAAAACAAAATAATCTTAATATCTCATTTACACTTTTAACGTTTGCATACCAATTTTATGCTTACAGGGTATTAAGTATAAAATCTGCAAGATTAATAGACCTGTTGTGGGCTAACCACAATCATCGCCGAATCGCTGGGAAAGTTTGCCATGAGAAAGCATTACAATAATAGCCCCTCTCAAACAAAGCAGGAGTAATAGAAAAGCAAATAGAATGACTATATATGTATTTCAATTGTTGCCAAAAAGAATAATTTATAATAATAACATACAAAATTTACAATTAAATATTTTTAGATCTTTCCAACACTTAAATTTGAGTTAATAGAGTATTGTAGTTCAGTTGCTATTCTTTAAAATTATCTCGCGTGAAAAAATCAAGTGCAGACTGGGGCATCAATTTGACAAGTTCACCCATTAGGAAACTAAACTCGTTCCATGCAGCAAAGATCGCTGCAACAAATGTGGTACACCTGAATACAATCATACGACATCTGCTCCAAAAGCCCATCATAAATTCACTATTGAAGCTGTAGATAAAAGCGGTTATTGCGGCCGCATAATATAATATTCCACAAATGCGATGGGTCGTGAGTAGAGTTTGGGAAAAATCATTGAGCAAATTTAGCAACATCATCCACAAGCCACTAATGAAGCATGCCAACAGCATTACGCATGCAAATAGACCGAAGCGACTGTGTAGGGTTTTAAAGTGTTCTTTGCGATTCAGAATTTGTACGGTAGCTCCGAATAAACCAAATAAACTGCCCAGCAGTGCCAAGGCAACGTGTAGCATTGCATCGCGAACCATCAGAGACTCACTGTTGAACATTATGTGACCCAAGACACTGTAGAAGGCGTGATTTGCCGTCCCCACCAGCTGAACTTTGACACATTTGCGCGCTACCGCTGTTACGATCGAAATAAATAGAACATTGCCGACGAGTACGGTAAAATAAAAGAATATATCGCCCAATATATCGGGGAATTCGTATGGGGTAACAACAAGGTTTGTTGCATTACATATGACTTGGTGTTCATCTTTAACTGGTTTTTCTCCCAACTCATGGTACTCCGGATAAGTTATATTCATTTGATTGATTTAATAAATAAATATTTTGAAATTTTGTAAACTGTGGCAACTGTGATTGATGTTTAAAAGTAGTTTTATATATTTTATCATTACTAGAAACTAACTAAATAATAAGTTTTCTGAAATAAAAAGTTCAGGCTTTAAATTACTTAAGAAACTCAAATGAACAATAAATCTGTAGATGATAAAAACGACTTAAGCCCAATTTCTTAATGTCCGGTTAGCTTAACTAACTTCAATGAAGTAAAAATTCAGCTTCTAGATTTCAGTTGAGGACTAACCGAAACACGAACTAAAGCGAGGCCTGAGCACCGTTTAATATTTAAACCCGGTTTAAGTGCCGATATAATAATCGCTAAAATCATCGATAGGCAAACAGCTGACTTTAGCTGAAACTTGCATAGTACATTTATTTATTATTATTCAGTATTTCGATTCGACTTCACAAGGTCAATAAGTACATGCTCCTCAGCAACTAAAATTTTTTCCGTGCTGACATTTAAGCTCCACTTATTGAAATTCGATACAAACTGTTGCCTGAAGCGGGTCAATTGTTAAAAACACATTAGAAAACCTTACATCAATATTACAATAGTAAAATTTGAGTGCGCCAAGCATACAAAAACGTTCTCCAATTGCAAAATAAATATAATTTTTGTGACCCAGTATTATGGAGGAAAACTTCCTAGTGAAAATTTATTATAATGGTGGCGTTGGGCCTAAAAATTAATTTAACTCTTTTGTTTAATATTACAGTTAAAATATAAAAAAATCGAAAATAAATCTTTGTAATAACAGCAATCGAAATTGGGAGTTAGTCGTTCAAAGATAGTTTGATGCAAATATTTGGGGGAAGGTATGGCGATAGCAGATGTTAAGAGTCGGGCAGTGCAAGTGGGCGTGACATTAATTACAAATGTTTTTGAGATGTCGCCAGCTGTCTTTTTACCAAATTTGGTCGCTCCAACTGTAAAGCTGTTCAAAATATATGTACATATCGATTGCTTGTTATCGATTTTATCAATTTGGCCTTAAGGATGACCAAAAAACCAATATGATCCTTACCTTTGCTTTTAGAGTATATTGCCATCTTCTGTAGAAAGTTTTTTTTATAGAAATTTTATAAAGTTCAGTCGATCTCTGAAAAAATTAAATCCTTAAAATGCAAAGAAAGTCATAAATAATTTTTAATTAATTAATCTTTAAACCGTCGCCATTTCCTAGAAATTAAAGCTGAAATAAAATTAAAAACTAAATCAATTTAATTCCTGAAATTCATTTTCGACCACAATCAAAACCAACCACAAACAAGAAAATACAAAATGCTAAGGTAGAATATGCATATTTATTATGTTAAATGAAACGATTAAGACAATCCATATAATTTGTACAGTTCTGCCCGATAGAAGAGGGTCACACATATATTTCAGTTCAAACAGAAATCCGCATAACAACAGGCCGCAATAAAAAAAAATAAAGAAAGAAGAAAACTGCTAAAGAAATTTCCAAAAATGAAATTAGCATAAATATGTGCCACACAATTCATTTCAGCATAAGTTCAACGGTGTCAAATGTCAAAACTGCAAAAAAAAAAACCAAAAAAAAAAAACACATGCCAAGAATTGATAATCAGAACGGCAGAAATGGCAATGGGACAGATTCAGTTGTTGTTGTGTGAGCCAACCATTTAAGGCAATAACTAATAAATTTATTCAAGTCAAGGGAGAAATCGCAATAAAACTTAGGCTTCTTCGTTTCGGCTTTGGCAAGTTGAAAGTTCAACGCACCAAATAAGCAAACAACAAAGCTTTTTAGATGGCGTTTTTTTTTTTTTTTTGGTTTTTATGTTCTTGACCATATAATGGAAATTAGCTATGGGATGGGCCCGACTAATTTGGCTTGAGCACAGGCGCAAGAGTTGAACTTTAGGCAGATGCAAAGTTGAAGATATTCCATATTGAATTATGTATAGATTTTTACAGTTATTTGCCAATGAATTTCTAATTTTTTCTATCCAAAACGACTACTACTAAAACTTCAACACAATATGACTACTACTTAACTGATCATTCACCCCAAAGAAACAATAAAGACAGCCGAAGCAATCATTAATTGACCAGCTGTAACCCCCCGGGGCGCTCAATTGTCATCATCATCGTCGTCGTCGTCGTCGTCGTCGTCGTAGACATTGTCATTATGATTATCATCATTGTTGTAGGCAGAACTACTGTCCGTGACAAATGATGATGTTGTCAACTGGCTCTTTGTCGCGTCTTTTTGTTTTTTGTTTTTGTTTTTTTTTTGCCGTTTAGAAGTGTCGAGCAGGGGCGGGCAATTCAAGTGCTCGCATGTTGGCCTAATAATGTCCCATTGATGATTGCTCTAACAATTTGCCGCACTTAGCATGATTATGCAAATTTTGTAAGCAGTAGTAGTACTAGCTGCCACCTCGAGCCCAAGCCAAAAATACCCGAGGTGCCACCAAACCAAAACCGAACCAAAACCAATGCCCAAACCAAAGCCAAAAACAGAAACAGAGCCCATGTGTCCAAGTCGAGTGGCAAGCAGCAGCACAGCAAAGCTTCTCGTTCTCGTTCCATTTTACATTACCATGCGCCAATTGAGTGCCCAGTGATTGAATGCTGTTCTGTCTGCCTCTCTCTCTCCCTCTCTCGCTCTCTCTGTCTCTGTGTGTGTTAGTTGATGCCCTCAGGTGCTAAGGCTGAAATATATTATTGTGTTTGTGTGTTTTGTGTGTGTTTTTGCTGGGTGTCGACATCGAGACAAAGACGTTTAGGGACCGAGTTCTATTCAGAAGTCGTTGCCGATTCATTGCTCTAAGTGGAAAGTGATTATCCCATGATGGAAGGCCCCTAGAACTGAGCAATAAACATTGCGGCTAATTGACGATTTGAATATTGTACTATATAAGTACAAGTGTAAATGCGTAAATCTTAATGGCTCTTGCTATTACATAGAGCTCGGATCCTTAGCTAGTATATAGTAGCTTAATAACGTATTATGCTTCTCGATATTATTGAACATTATTTCTTAGCTTAACCCTATAATGTATTTTTTATCTAATTAAAATGCTTCTTCTTGAAAAACTCAAAAAAATTGCTAAGATTTACAATATTCAGTTGTAATTTTTCGATAACTTCAAGCTGTCTGCTATATAACTTTAAAGCTAGTCCATAAGCTGAAAGCTTTGCGTCACTTAATGCTCTCAAAGCGTTCTTAAAAACTGATCAAGTAAAAGCTGTAATCGAAAAACTTCTTCAAAAGCATCTAACTAACAGATCCTTAAAGTCATAATTGACTTGATTAAAGCTCTATGATATTTTAGATGCAATTGATTAAGATGCAATTGATTAACTAGTTGCTAAAATCATGCAAAGCCTCACCTAACAAAATTATTTATTATTTCAAGCTTTAAACTAATCATGGCTTTTTGTTTTTGTAAATCGGTCAAAGCGCAAGCGGCTCATTAATATGCTTGTCTCTTTCTGGCCGGGTCAATGCACGCCAACCAACGGCTTTAGCTTCGAATAACAATCAAAGAATACACATTAAAAAAAAAAACAAAAGATATTTCTAATAAACAGTTTTCTCTAGTCATGTTTTTTGTTGTAGTTATTTGAAGTTCACATTGGGTTCACAGCGATTAGCATATTTGGTCAAGTTGTGAACATTTTTGGCTTTTGACTTCGACGCTTCGACACACACACACACAACAACAACGGGAAAAAAAAGTAATAAAAAAATTTATTTTTTGCACTCTGGGGTTTTTTTTTGTTTTTGTGATTAAAAATCGTTTATGTGGTTATTTTTTTGATTTTATAGATATTTTTTTTTTGTTTGTTCTTATTTCATTCATTTCGTTTCGCTGTACAACTAAATCCGGACAATGGGTGAATCGGGGTCTTCTGACACCTGCTCCGAGTCTATGTCCGAGTCCATAGCGCGTCCCACCTTCCGTATGGCAAAACGTCGATTCTGATGCAACATATCAAAGTAGGGCTGGAAATCGCCGTAGGACACATAGCGGGCATCACCATAGGCAGGCTGTACATGACGCGACAGACCCGGCTCATTATCTTCACCCACAATGATGAACTGTTCCTGCTCGTTTGTCATTTGGGGAGATGCATCTGGCTTATTTTCGATGTCCGAAGCTGACGAAGATTCATTCATCTGATTTTTTTTGTGTTCCTTCTGGGTTTGAGCTGGGACGGAGTATTGCGATTCCATGGCTGCATCCATGGCGGGTGCCTTCTCAACAATTGTGCCGGGACGAATGCGAGAGGGCAACAAACCGTTGGAATTTACTGCCTGCACAGGCTTGGCGGAAATCAGGATGGGCTTAGATTTGTTGGAGTTGGTTCCGGTGCGGGAGGGTGGGATCTGTGGTGGCTGAAAGATGTCCATGAGCGAGGCATCTGCTAGCAGGGGCACAGCAGCTGCAGTCAAAGTTGGTCGCTTCTTCCTCTTGTTCTTGTTAGAGCCGTTACGGTTCGGGACCGTGCTAATGGCACTCTCGGGAATGTTGAGGATCAATGGCTGGGCTTGAATACCCTCGGCCAGAGAGACAACCGATTGATGATCGGGCGACGAGAGACCCAATTGGCTCCAGGGTATTGTGATGTACTGGGTGGGGCGTCCCTTGCGACGCAGCGGTACGGTCAATGGCGGTTGTGGGTAGGGACTGACAGGCAGACGTTGATGATACTGCTGTGACTGTTTCTTGGCTGGAATGGGTCCGTAGCCATAGTTAGTGTAGCCTGGACTCAGGTTCAGTAGCTCGGGTGCCACATACAATGTCTGTCCATTGCGATTGACCAACAGGGTTGCCTGCTGCGGACGACGTACGCCGGAACCGGCTCTCGACGGGTTGTTGGGAGATTTGCGCAGCTTTGTGCCCAGTTCAGCGGGTGTCTGACCGAAAGTGAATCGGCGTATCTGATTGATCAGGCTTTGTTGACCATTCTGAATGAAACCCGTTTGGCTGGGCGATTTGCGTGAGGATTGCGAGTATATCACATTGTGAATGGGCATCTCTACATCATCCTCCTCATCGTCATTCTCTGGCTCATTATCAACATCAGCATCATCGTCATCATCCTCGACTTCTACTCCCTCCTCTTCCTCTACACCCTCCTCCAACAGAGCCAAAGGCTTGCCGCGTTTCACCTGCTGCAGCTGCTGACGACGCTGCGATTGCACCTGTTGCGCTTGCAGCTTGCTTCGCTGTGGCTGCGTTTTAGCAGGACGACGACGATGCTGCTGCTTTGGCTTTTGCTTCTCAGTCGATTGCTGCTGTTGCTGCTCCTCATCGTCTTCGTGTTCGTGTTCGATATGCTCTAAAGAAAGATCATCGTCATCGTTGTGGGGTAGCATATCATCGACATCCTGTTCATCATCGTAGAACTCCTCATCGTAGCGATTACCATTAAAGTAGTCCCCATCATCGTACTCCTCCAACGATTCCAACGAGTTGACATGATTGTTAAAGCGATTCGGGCGCTGGAAACGATTGCCATTGCCATTGCCATTCTGGTTACCGATGCGATTGTTGAGATTATTGTTGCCGCGTCTCCTGTTCGGACGCTGCTGCAGACGCACCACAATGTCGGGTCGTTGAGTGGTGGTTGTGCTGGTGCTGCTGGCGCTGTCACGCACCGGTGTATCCACCAGGCCGGGCAGACCCGGCAGAGCCGGCAACTGTTGCCCGGCGGCGGCCAAACGATCATTGAACCAACCCGAAACTGAACCAGCCAGCGTCGAGAACGACGAACCCAAGGCCTGACCAGGGCTGCCGAACAGCCAGGTGCCGGGTGAGGCGGGTGTGCTGCCACCAGCTGTTGTTGCCTGCTTGCCTTGTGCCTGCAGCTCATCCAGCGTTGCTTGGCGCGGCTTAAAGGCAATCAACGGATGTATAATGAAATCGGCAACGGTATGCGGTTGAGCCAGTTTCTCATCAGCCGACGGCTGCTGATGCTCCATGGGAGAGCTGCTGGTGTTGGTAATGGCTGGTGCCATGGCTGGCTTCTCTGCGGGCAGCTTGGGCACCTCTGGGGTATCCTCTGCACCGCACACACACACACAGACACAAACACAGTAAAAAAATAAAAAATAAAGCACATGAAAAAAAATTGAAAAACAGACAGAAAACACAAATTAGAACTTCAATTTTATCTTAAGGCACAATTTTTGTTAAATGTATTTGGAATTTTTTTTTTTTTTTTTAAATATTTTTCAACTGTTGCCTACCAATCAGGGCCATGTCCGCAATTGGCGATTCCGTGCTCGTCTGCTCGACATGCGGCAGGGTTTGAAGTGTTGAAGTCGACTCCTTCTTGTTGCTGCTGTTGCTGTCAGCCTTGACAGTCGCCGATTGAACCATAGCTGCGGCCAGGATCAGAGCGAGGCCCAGGTGCAGGCATTGTGCCATTAATTTGGCCATCTCTCAATAAACAATTCTACCAGCTGTTAACACTGAGTGTGTCACACTCACACACACACACACAAAAGTACACACACACACTCTCTAGCAGACACACACATACACATACACGCACACAGAGTTAATCGTAAATCGTTTATCGTTTATCGCTGTTGGTGTTGTTATCGCTATTTTGTTGTCTTGTTCTTGTTTCGCCCTTTTCCGTTCGCTTCGCTTCGGTCCACAGACAGACGTTTCTTTAGCCCAACTGTTTGAGCGTGCGCGCCGACCTGAGCTTTTTATGTACCAGCTACAATTTAAGCAAGAGAGCAACACGACTGAGAAAGAGAGAGAAAGAGGGCGAGAGCGAGAGAGAGAGAGAGTGGGTTAACTGCTCATCTTTTGGCTAGCAAGAACAAGATCGCCTTTTCCCGCTGGGGCGATAAATTAAATTTTTTCGCGGTTATTGTTGTTGTTATTTTTTATTATCTACTTTTTTGGACTTGGATGTCAGCGTTGACCCAACCGATGACCTCAGCGACAACCGATCGAACATAACTAATCATTGTCTACGCAGTCAGAACTGGAACTACAAGTTTCGTGAAAGTGTTGACAAGCCTTCAAGATACTCGATTAGACTCGAATTACTTCCAAGGAATACGATTGATTTTAAATTTCCTAAGAATTTGCAAAGCTATTTGATTATAACGGTTATAAAAGTTAAGCCATCTTCAAGACCTGCTGGACTGGGCCTTGACCTGGCGCATCCCGAGTTAAAACCATCTTAAGATTCCATCAACCCTTAATCTGGTTTTATATAATAATATATTTAAATATAGTTAAATGTAGCTGGGCGCTCAACAATTTACAAATATTTCTTCTTGACAAATAAAAATCAATAAATTTGTTACTGATATTTATTTGTTAATATTTTGTTATATTAATTAGAACTTAATTTTACATTTAATTAAACTATTGTATCTTGATTACCTATTCATTTTCCATTATCCGATAGTAAAGCATTTTTACTCTAGCTCAGGCGCATAATTTAATGGGGAGGCAGTTTAATCAGCAAAGTGAAGATTGTTCAATGGAAGTGCGATTAAAACCAGCCAAAAAAAAAATTGTTAATATCTTTGGTAGCATCAAGTTTTGTTAAAGCTTTGATTAATTAAATAACATTTTGATTCGCATTGGCAAAAAATTTAATAGAATTTCAAAAAAAAATTTTTGTTTGCTGTTTTTTTTTTTTGATCAAATGCTGACACCGATTACACTCTTGTTCCAATTAAAATGCTACAAGCTTTAACAATGTTCTCAGCAAAAAAAAAATACAAAAAACAAAAAACCAAAAAAACACCAAAAGATGAGCAGAACTAAAAAACTGAAACTTTCCAATAACTTTCTAACAATTGTGACCCCGTTGTGACCTCGCTTGCGACAGTTGCGAAACTTTCTTCTAGGGTTACAGGCGTATATTACACACACAAACACACCAACACTCAGACACATTTACAACTGACTAATTAGTATTTATGCGTTGTTTTATTATATTTTTTTTTTATGTTTATGTATTTCCATTAGCGTAAGGCAAGCAGCACCTTTTCTGCCGATTCGAGGTCCAGGTTGAGGTCCAGGAATAATCTCCATATACATACATCCATATATATATATGTATATATGTATATGGCCTGTCCAAATCGCAATCCCAATCCCCGAGCCTATGCTAATGAATACATTGCGTCTGTGGCGCGCCTGCTGGCTGTTGGTGTTCTCTTTTGCATAATTTGGTTATTAAAAAATTGGTTTATGCCTTTCATAATGGGCCAGACAAGTATTTTTCACCATCTACATACAACACACGTTGTAAGCCATGATTAAAGCTATACGATTGCCAAACAAGCTAACGGTAGCCAACAAAAAACAAAAAAGAAACACCGAAGAACGTTAAATATTAACGTGGCTTGGTTTGAGTCTAAATAACAAAGCCATAAAGAAATTGTTAGTGTGCGGGGCAATAAGCAGATGAGATTCTGGGACTTGACGGCTTCCAGTGAAAGCATGAAAACCAACTGAAGTAATAGCAGCACCATGAGAATATCGAATTAGATCAGTAAATATTTTCAACTATTTTTAAAACTCATTTAATCAATTGATTTTACTTCTGCAATAAGTTGCTTTCTTGAAAGCTTAAAAGCTTTTATGTTGTTTCATTTTTGATGCATAGTTTATCATTAATTAGAGTCCATAAATAACAACTCACCCTATAAGGCAGGCCAGGCTTATGGCAATATATCAAAATGATTCAATTCTGTTTCTTTTGCCGCTATTCAGTTTTTATTCGAATGATTTTGTTCTTTTTATTTTAAGCATTCTTAGCAAAAAATAAACAATGAAAAACTAAATTGATTAAAAGATGCCATCGTTCAAATAAGAATATTTTTGGAAGAGCCGTACAAATATTATAAAGTTAATATATTATTGTGACCAAAATGTTTTGAGTTCGTTAAAGCGATACAAAAATGTTGTGTACCCGAGCAATTGACCAATTTCAATGCAGAATCAATTCAAATTCAATAAAATTCAAAGTTAACTTTTTGTTTTCTCATCACAATAAGTAACGTCAAGTAATATATTTTTTATTGAGAAGTGATAAAATACAACAAAAGTTTATATTTTAATTTCTTCATACTTACATTGTTAAAGTCAAATTCTTTTTTAAACATATTCAAAATAGCTTTGAAAACTTACAGAAAGCTTAGCAGTTCAGCTCCAAACAACATGTTTTCTATTAAAATAAGCTAAATTAAACCAAACTTAATTGCATAGCCCGCTTTTTACTCTTAGTTAAAGTTTAGTTTAGTTTGATTCTAAAGTGGGTAATGGGGACAATAAATTTGTTTACCTTGTCTGATGAAACTAATAAAAATTCATGTTAAAAAAAAATCGAAAGACGTCACAGCATTTAAATATTCCTAACTTTCTATCATGTCATGTCACCTCTACTTCAAAATCCTTTTTACCCAAATGTCAAATTAACCCTATTATTCAATAAAAGTATAAATATTTAACACATTCTTTGTTGTCAACCATTTTATTTTATTTCTTTCGACTTTTTTATTACTAACCCAAAATTGCTAAACTTTAATTCGAAATGTAAATTGAAAAAAATAGTCTCGTTAATAATTTATAACTTCATTCCTTCAGTCCAAAACACACCCATTTTAAATATTTGTAGGCAACACACCATTAACAGATTCCGAATTCTAATCAAATCTCTTAATGTTGTTGATAATTAAATAATCAAACCATTTTGCAAAATAGAAAAGAATAATTCGTGACAAAAATGAAGAGACAAAGACAGCTCTGGTCGACAAAAATGCAGCTCTGTTAAATACGATATTGAGGTCGCTTTGCTGGTCGGATCCAATTCTGGATGTTGGATAATGATAAATGCGTAGCATTAGCCAAAAATCGAACTATAAAAATCTCACTTTTGACCCAAAAATATATATATATATAAATAATGCCATGTTTGTGTTCGGCTCGGTCAATTCCGTTGCCAGCCGACCTGAAATGCAAATTTTCGCTTTAGATTTTTAGCATAGTATAAATATTTTCTAATTGGCAATGCGGTTCTTAGCGATCCAACTGGTTGCAGCCACAATGGCGACATGCATGCCAAACTCTTTTATATGGAAATGGTATTTGGTCGAAGACGAATCTAAAACCAAATCGTTGTCTCGTTGCATAAATTAATTGATGCCATTTGCATAGTTAATTATATTTTGTCATTTGCCATTTGCCATTTGTTTATATTTGTTGGTGCTTTCCATTGATTATCAAACGACAAATTTCTTCTGTTTGTGACTTTTATGATAAGCGGAGTGAAAGAAGCCAGCCGGCAGCCTTTCTTTACCCAATATAAAATGTCTTTGTCAACTCAACAGCTAAGCCATTAAAAAGACTCACTCGGCTAGAGACAGAACACAGAACACAGAACTCAAACATCCAAATGGCAATGAAACTGTTTACCCTTTTGGCCATTGGCCTGGCTATGGCCGTTGTCATCGATGGTAAGTCTAGAATTGTTGCCAAACAAAAAAAAAAAAAGGAAAAGTTATGCATAAAGGAATTTATTGTTAGCTCGTCATGTTGCCGGACATCGTGGCCAACAGAAGCAGCGTGGTCTCATTGGTAAGCCACATGGTGGTGCCCAGGCACGTGTCTTTCCCGGCGCCGTAGCCATCAAGAAGCTGGTCTTGCTCAAGTTCAAGAAAATTGTGCCCATCTCGTTGATCCTGCTCAAGTCGAGCAACGATAACGAGGCCGAGCTGGTGCCTGTCTATCCCACCGATCAGATACCCGAGAACGTTCAATTTATACCAACACCCAATGGCATCTCCGGCCACAAGGATGTCCAGGCCATTGCCATACCCAGCGAACTGCACGATCAGCTTCAGATCAATGGCCTCTCCAATGTGGAGAACATTGAGGCATTGCTTCAGGGCAGCTCCATCATTGGTGCTGATAGCCAAACGGAGGATGGTGCCACACCAATGGGCAACACAATTGCCGTTGCACAGCCCGAGGATGCACCACTACAACAGAACGATAACGACGACAGCCAGCTGCTAGAGGGCGCCACTGTTGCTGCCACTTCAGATGCCAATGCTTCAAGTGTTGCGGCTGCTGCTGCTGCTGCTGGTGGTCCAAGCACTCGTCGTTTGTCCAGCAATGAGCTGGTGCGCTCGGGCGTACGCACTTCTTCACAGATGCAAAAGACAAGCGTTGAGGAGATTCCATTGCTGCTCTACTCGGCCACAGATGGCGCTGCCCCGGGCCAAGAGGTTTTCAATGAGCGTCGCTTTGTGGCCGCAACCCCAGCACGTCGCCGTCACCATCAATTCTATAACTAAGTCAACACAGAACCACAGCGATCCTTAACTTCCTTTTATTCCTTTTCCCCCTATCCCTGTTGTCCTTCACTCACTCACTCTCTCTTTCTCTTCTGTCACGGGCATATGTTGCTTGTATTTAATTTATTTTATTTTATTTTTTTGTGTTTTTTTTTTTTTTTTGTATGCTACTATTTGCTTAGACTGAACTGAATATAAATTAACATTATGAGAAATGACAAAAAAAATAACGCAAGGCGCGCAATGTGTTTGGCTCTCTTTTTTTTCCACTTGCAATGGCTAAGGCACCCGCAGCCTTCGTCCCTTTTGAAAACGGCCCCCCTGCTGTGTATTTTGTTGGGCCCAGTCTTGTTTTTTTTTTTTTTGCTTTTTTGCCAACGCTTATCACAATCTGACGTCGACGGCGCCGCAATGCCTGCAGTTATCAGCTTTGTTGTGCGCCGCTGACGTGACGTGTCCTCTTCTGTGTGCTTCACTGTTCCCCTCACCCGCCAAACCCTCCCGCCGGCCATCCGCTGTTCCTGTTTCCCCTATTTTTGTGTCAGCCAGCGACTCTCTGTCAGAGACTTGGCTTTGGTTTGGGTTTTGTGTGTGTCTTTGGTCCTTGGGCACAGGCTGTTATAAATTTCAGTGTCCTTACGTGCACAAAGCCGACAAAAACACAAACGCACACACACACACACACAGGTACAAGTCAACACGGCACGACAGAGAGGGAACAGAACAGAATAAGAAAAAAAAAAAACGGGAACAACAAAGGAACGTATACATATCACGAAAAATGGACAACAACAAAAGGCAACAAGATAGCAAAAGACTCAAAACACACACATTATAAACTTGAACAACGAACTCTAAATGCTCTTTGAACTAAAAAATTAATTAAAACAATGAATAAACATTTTATTTCTTATCTACATTCATCAAATTAGCAAAGAGAAATTCAAGAAAGATTTGAATTTTGTTTGATAAAAATTAACTTTAATTGTTAAATAAATAACTAATAGATTTTTAAATTCCTGGGATTATATTTTTAATTGACGACTTTAAAATCAGAGACTATATATTGGTTTTTAATAGTTTTCATACGAAAAAATGTTTTAAAATTTATTTCCAATTAAATTTTTATCGTTCAGGTTTTGTTAAAAAAAATAATGAAAAACTCGAAAATTTTCGTTATGATTTATTTTTCCTTAAAATTTATCTACTTTTTGTTATTTATTTATAGATTTTTTTTTTAATTAAATTTTATGTAGATGAAATGCAACCTCAAAAAAAAAAGAAAGGAAATAAAATTGTTACTTACAAATAATGAAAACAGATGAATTTTGGAAGCAACAAAAATAAAAAAAAATACTTCAGCTCATTGAAATGCTTGTGTTTCAAATAAGTTAGAAATGTGATAGGCTTAATTTTAGTTGAGGGCAAAACAACAACTTCATTTTAATGCAGGCGCATGCAAGGCTCCTGTTACCCCCAACTACCGTCTCCCGTTACCCGTTACCCGGTTATAGTAGTTACATGCTATGCATATTTACTACAATATAGGCATGATGTGTGGCACAGGAGGTTTTTTGTGTTTGCTTCATCCTTTAATAACTGCTACCCCGCCTTTAGCCATGTGCCTTATTTTTTTTTTTTTTTTGACAGAAAGCCTGCCACAAAGCACTCTTGGAGATTGTAAGGCAACACACACCACACACACACACACACAAACTGAGGAGTCCGAGACAATAAGAATTTGAGCTTCTCCAGATATGACGACTATGTGAGGTGAAGCTGCTCTTAAAACTAAAACTCTGAAATGTTTCGGCTTTATTAGCGACCATAGAACGGAGGTGGAACATAGATAGTAACACGCTGGTTATTGTTATTGTTGTTGTTGTTGTTGAAGCGGCCACATGGCGCTGGTCCATAGTAGTTGTAGGTGCAGACGGAGCAGCAATTAATGGGCGTGGCTATAACAAAAACGGGCGTATGCCGGCTGGGCAACGGATAGGGGTAGGGATAGTGCGGTGGAGTTGGTGGCAACAATATTGGTGGCTGCGGCGGTGGTGGAGGTGGCGGTGGTGGTGGTTGCGGGTGTGGTGGGTGTGGTGGGTGTTGCGGATATGGTGGTGGATATGGGTGTGGATACCTTGGTGGTTCTGGCAAAACACAGCACTGCTGTGGCTGATGCGGTGGCGGTGCAATCACATACGTCTCACAGCAACGATTCCGTTGATAGGCCTCCAAGGTGCAGGGTGAAACGCACGAGCCCAACAGATTGCCAATAAAGTCGGAGATGAGGCTGAAAGTTCGACCCTGACGCTGGCTGGCATCATAATTGCCAAAGGCATCAATCGAATTGTTCAACGCCGGTTGCATGTCCTCCAAACGCGATGTTTGATTTATATCAACGCTGGAGCTAACATTCAAGTTCCTTGGACGATAGCGTTGCAGCCTTTGCACTTGCTGCTGAGTGCGAAAGCCATCTAGAATATGAAAAAGACAGAGACAGATGGCAAAAAGTTAGATGAGATTGAGTGATGACTTATGAAAACAGCCCAAAAGTATGCAATTGTTTTTAAGTATGGGGTGATTGTTGAAATACGAATTTGTAACACAAAAAGTGGTCAAATTGCCCATAGTGCAATAGTTATTTATTAATTTGCGGCGAGTTTAGTTAAACACCTAAAAATATACTGCTTTATCAGCCCCCAAAAGAGGAAGATAAGCTTTTAACCTAAACTTTGATTTAAAGTATAGAAAAATGTTTAAATACTTTTACCTAACAACAAGTCTTCAGATAAATAAATAAATAAAAGTTTCAAAAAAAATTCTATTCAATTTGATTTTTTGAGCTGGCATAAAAATAAAGACAAAAATTTTGTCATGAAAAAAAAAATGCACTTTTGACCAGCAATAAAATTAATTCAAATTCGAAACTTTTGCAAATCACTTTCAACAATTAGTTCAAAAATATCATTAAAATAATTACAATAAATGACCTAAATGTTGTATCAACAAAATGATTTTTTGTGCTGACGAAATCGATTTAAAAAAAAATTGGGACAAAAGAAATAGTCAAAAATCAACATTCGATAAACAAGAAGAAATATAAAAATATAAAAGTAATTACCCAACGAAGTGTAATTTAATTATCAAAGTGATTTGAATACGAATCTGTTGCTTAATCTAAACCCAATTCCATTTTCGTGCGCTTAAAAGTGTTTTTTTCAAATAGTAACAAATGCATTTTATTCGAGTGCTCAAAGTGATTTGTTGTCGACATACAAAAAAAAAAAAATAGATTAGGTGCGACATTAAAAAACAGGTGGTGGATGCTGTGGGTGATGTGGTTGGTGGTGCCATATATATATATATATTTTATGTATAACTGAACTGATTGAACTAACGTCCAAAGCCAAAGCCGCCATTGAAGCCACCAAAAGCGTTGCTGTTGGCATTGGCATTGCCACGATTGCCGCCGCCGCGATGTCCGCCAAATGCACCAGCATTACCGCCACCGAAACCACCAAATCCACCAGCATTGGCATTGGCATTCGCATTCGATGACTGTCCATTGGTGCTCGTAGCAGTCGCACTGCTCGACGCCGAATTCGTAACCGAACCATCTGGTCCCACTTGCGAATTGATGTTTGCCGCCGTATTGGCAGCCGCATTGCCCTGATCACCGATGCCCTGGAATATGGACTGGCTGTTCGCACCAGATATAATCGATTGCTGATCGCCATCGTTGATGACCTGAGTGTCCGTATTGGCTAGATTGCTGGAGCTGCCGAATTGGTTGTTGTTCGTTGCCGTTGAGCCGCTGTTCGAGCCAATTGTCTCCCGCTGGCCATTCTGAGTGTGTTTGGTATTCGCATTCGAGCTGGTTGCCTGCTGCTCGCCCTCGTTGAAGTTGAGCGCCTGACTCTGGGCACCATTTGAGGACTCGCCCAGGCCCATTTGTTGATTGGTATTCGCTGAGGCAAGCTGGCCACTGTTGCCGTTTTCGGCCAGATTGGAGCCAATGCTGCTGCTGCCACCATTCGATGTGCCATCCGGGTTTATGTTGGCAAAGTTATTGCTGCCCGCCTGCTGATTGAAACCGGGTCCGCCCTGGGCACCTGCATTGCCCGTCGATTGCACTTGGCCGCGCTTATTGGGACGTCGCTGATTGAAGTATGGATCGGGCTGGCCGTAGCCGCCATATCCACCAAATTGGCCGGGTCTGCCGCCACCACCGAATCCACCAAAGCCGCCAAAGCCGCCCTGCTGTGGATAACCAAAGGGCACAAACTGAGCATGGCGCTTGGGACGGAACTGACGACGATTGCCAAATTGGGGTTGACGGAAGCCAAACTGTTGTTGCGGCTGGCGACGACGACGGCCACCACCGCCGAAGGTGGCGCCCTGTGTGGCAGCATTCTGACCAAAACCGGCCGCATTTGCCGATGTCTGGCCGAAACGTGTGCGTCCAAAGGCATTCGAATTGCTGATCGTTTCGCGAACATTAACGCCACCATATTGCTGCTGATTCACCTGGCTGTTGCTGTTGGCGCCGACACGTGCGCCACGACCCTGAGCATTCACCTGCGCCTGGCCCAGCGTATTGCCACGCTGCACATTTCGATCCAGATCGAGACTGAGCAGGCCCAAGCCCAAGCGAACATCGCCATCGGCGCCACGCTGCAGTCCAAGGCCCTGACGGAAATTGTCCGGCGACAGGGAGGCGCCCAAGCCCAGATTGCCAATGCGAAACTGATCCGATACACCGTCGCTGACAGCGCCATTCGCATTGGTGCGCGTGCGCGTCAAAGTGTTGCCAATCTGCAGGCCACCAAGATCAACTTCACGATTGCGCGCCTGCGAATCGGCGACAATGCGCTGACCATTCTGTCGGGTGACGGCACGCGAGTTCGACAAACCCTGTGTGTACTCCACATCGTTGCCAAAGTCCACCTGACGTTCATAGGCATTGGTATTGGCACGCGAAACGGAGCCCTGACGTGGACGGCCACCGCCGCCGCCAAAGAAACCTGGCTGGCCGCCGCCATAGAAACCTGGTTGACCGCCGCCAAATTGTCGTTGACCGAAAGGTCCAAACTGTGCCTCAACTAGACAGAAAGCGAGAATGGGAGACAGAGACAGAGAAAGTTGTTACAAAAGCGTAATGTAAAAGTTTTGTTTGCCCATCTGGCGAAACGTTTTTTCTTTTTTTTTTGGTTATTTGCTTGCGCGTAATATTTTTTTTAAGTTCAAGTTAAACATATCACAAGCTTTGTGCATTTATTATCATCGCCACCCAGCATCAACATCAACATCAAGAACTTCGCCTTCAAAACTTGTTCCACACGCATGTTGTCTTTGTCTTTCTACCTTATTTGTTTTTGGCGTTTTTTTTTTTTTCTTTCGACTGTTTCTAATTTGAATATCATTTAATGTGCGAGCTGCTTTTTTTATTTTTATTTTTTTGTGATTTTTTGTGAGCTGTGCTTAACTTTTGCCAAAGTTTAATGTTCTTGTTTAAAGTCTGCATATCATTTGAGAAACTGTACAAAACATTAAAAAATTAAATAAAATTTGTTCTTAAATATTTGACTTTGATTTTACTTTTTGTTCTATTTTAGATAATTATCAGTGATATGTTGCCCTTAAGCTGTTTATGATAAATATTTTTCAAAAATGTAACAAAAAATTTTATAAAAAAAAAAATCATAAAAAACAACAACAAAACAAATATCTAATCGAAAATAAATGTTTCATTGCTTTTAGCACTTAAAAAAAAGTTTTTGAAACTTAATAATTTTGAAGCCTCAATTTTAAAGTCAAATATTATTTGGAGGTTACTTTAATATAAAAAAAAATAAATTCAAAGTTTTTTAAAATAAATGTACTAGATTTTTATGAAGTTTTCCTTTCTTTTAAATTCAAAGAAGAAAATAAAATCTTTAATATAATTGATTATTAAAAAACACAGTGTTCTCGAGTGTTTGGAAACATGCCTTAAACTTACACTTTCCACACTTTTTGATAGTTTAAAAAAATATAAAATAATGTCGGTAGATAAAAAAAAACACCAAAAAAAACAAAAAAATTACAATTGTTGCACAATTGACAATGCAACAATTGTAGTAGCCACTTGTTGCACACACTTTTATTATACAATAGCCAGGATTTAATACAAATATCGTGGTTTAAATTCAATATATAAATACTGAATATAATGGCTTTTTTGTTGTTAACACACAATTTGGTGTTTAATCCGAGCCGGAAGTAAATTGTTGTTATTTTATGTGTGTAAGTGTGTGTGTGTGTGTGTGTGTGTGTGTGTGTGTGTGTGTGTGTGTGTGTGTGTCTGTGTTTGGGCATTGTAATCACACTTGACTTTGAGCACAGACTATTTAACGCTAGAGAGCTTTGTGAGAGAGAAGCCGCATGCGACGCTTTGCTCATTATCCTTATTGTCATTGTTGTCATTGTTGTCGTTCTCGTCGTCCTCTTTGTTGTTTTTGTTGTTTTTGTTGTTTCGTCTGTCAATATGCGTCGCACGTTGTCACAAAATCCAGCGGTAATTTTGCAATTATTGCTGTAATATCAAAGCCCAAAAAGTACGTAGGCGATTTGAATGTGTGTGTGTGTGTTTCTGTGTGTGTGTATTGGTGTCATTATCCTGTCTACATGCTATCCGTGTGCTGCCTATTGTTGTTATTGTTATTGCTGTTGCTGTTGCGTTAGCGCGCGCTACGCTGTGGCACAAAAATATTTACCTTGCGGTTGACAAACTGCCAGCCAGCACACAATTAATCCAGCAAATGCGTGGCGCATCCTCATCCTGACAGCCATCGTACTATACTGTAATATAGTGTGTGTTTGTGTGTATGTTTTTGTGTGTGTTTGTTTGCTTTTTATCTGATATCCGTAACTGAGTATCTGTGCTCAGCTAATTTACCGTTGCGAAAACAGCGCACGCAATGAGCGCGTTTTTGGCCGCTGGCGACTTTTATCGTGTGCGGTTATTGTCGTGTTCGTTTTTTTTTCTATTTTGCGCGTTGCTTTTGTTGTTTGATTCTAGTAGGTGCTTTTTTTTTTTTTTTGGAATTTGTTATCCCAAAACTCACACTCTCCAACACCTACACACAAGCAGTAGCAGGCGCGTGTGTTCTACGCTAAGCGTTCACTGGCGTTCTAAGCTTCTCGCTGGTGTTGTAATCAAGCTTTAAACCAAAACAATAATTAACGCGCTTTATTGATTAGCTGCCGACAGAGGCAGAAACAGTGGCCGAGGCAGAGCCAAAGCCAGAGCCAGAGCCAAAGCCAGAGATGGCAACGTTTTTGCGTTGACGTAAACATTCAGTTTTTACACAGAAAAAAAAAAAAACAAAAAAAAATGTTTTAAAATTATGTTCAATTTTTAGATTCGAATTGTTCAACTTTCAATATTAAAAAGTAGAGCAAAATGTAAAATATAAAATTTAAAAATAAAACATAAATAAATAAAAATTTAAAAATCATATATAAATTTATTAAAATATCATTTGTTTGAGAATTTATAATTTTCGTTCAATATTTCGTGATACATAAAATAATCGTATAAAAAAAAATGTGTATCAAAATCAATAGGAGAAAATCTTCGATTTCAAGAGTGCCTACTCAAACCTAAAATTTTCAATTTGAGATAGTTGATCAATTAGTTTCAATAATTTTTAGTTGCAAAAAATCAAGCACGAACATTTTTAAACTGAAATTTACCTTACTAAAACCATTTTAAATTCGAACTTTAAATTTTAAAATACAAAAAAAAAAATCTTTACCGAAAATTCTTCAATAAAAGTGTTAATCATAAGACTTACATTGTTTTTTTTTCTGCGTGTTGAAATTCAAGTTGCCGCTTAGACTTTATTATATTATATTCTTATTTTTATATTTTTGTTGAAAAGAAATTGATTTTTGTACAGGTTTTTGTTATTATTTTTGTTTGTTTATTGTTTATTTTATTTTTTTGAGTATGAGATTCTTGCTTGTGCACCTCTTCGATCTATTCTCGTTTGACTTGTTTTTCTAATGCCACAGCAACATTAAGAATTAAAGCAAACTACAAACAGAGCTGAGTTTGCTTATTGATGAGTTCATACAAAAATTTTAAAATAATATAAACACGGCGACATTATCAATATATTTGTTTTAATGATCATATTACTGCTCCCGTGTTGTATTTGTGTGTATTTCTTTTGCTCGGGGGTTCAATTTAAGACGGGGATTTTTTGTTCCAAACCTATCAGGCCGTAAACAATCGAGAGAAAGCCAGTTTTGAGATATATTTATTTAAATCGAACAAATGACCCAGAAACTTAAACATAAAAAAATACGAATGGAAATGCTTCAAATTTAGTTTTTTTTTTCAATTCGATTTATAAATGTTTTATCTGTAAAACTAAAAATTAATCCAAAACAATTTTTTCCTTGAAATTTTTTTCTACTTAACTTTTATACTTAGTCAAAAGATAATCGCATTGTCATTTCAACTTATTGCTTTGCATTTTCCTTTGTGTTCTTTTAAAGCGCATTTCGTTTAATGATTTGACATATTTAAAAAAAATTTAATCATTTTAAATGCAATCAAATCAATTATGTGTTATGACACGTGAAATAATAAAAAACATTATACTAATTTCTTACCGGTTTTTAAAATGTGTAAACATTTCTAGAACCATTTCAAACAACATGAAAACAAATAACTTGATAACCCACACAAAATAAAATCAATCAAATCAACTTTACGTTGATTAAGTTCTTCAACAATTGTTTGTTTCATCTTCTAGTTTAGGCCGACACACTCACAGTCATCATCAAAATCAGGTAGTTATTTGTTGGCTCAAACCAGGGCCAAGTGTGTATATTTAAAAATGTTAAAAATTGGTTAGGCGTCAATGTTCGCGCTGTAGGTCGACTTAAGGCGTTATCTCTGGGCTTGAGTTTTTTTTTTTCGGGTTTTAGCACATGATAATCATTATTCGCATATTCGTTCAACAAATTAGTCATTAAATTGTCATAAGAGACACGAACAAAAACCGGTTTGGGTAGCTTCTTCAAATTTCAGCTTATCTATTGACAAAAGTGTTTAACATATATGAAACTCGACCCAAAACAATATAGCAGCACTGTATCCAGCAAAACTGAGAGAAACATCTCTGTTAAGAGGACAGTTTAAAATACAAAAAATAAATATATAAATAAAAATATAAAAAATATAAATGTTGCACTTCTAATTATCTACTTAATTTTCTCAGAACATTCACTTTTCATAATTTCTACTGAAATTTTAGAAAAAATTTATTTAAATGTGAATTAATTTTTTTTTCTGTTGACAATAAATAAATAAATACTCTCTATTCTTAAGCACAAATTGTTGAAAATAAAAATAAAATAAGGCAGCAACTTAGTTGAGCATAAAAATATTTAAAATTAAAATTGATTTATTCGCTGTTTAAAAAATAGTTAAAGTACGTTTTGATGTCTACCATTCAAAGCAATGTGTTAGAGTTTTCCTCATGCTATCAAAAATAGCCTCCTGCCTTTTGTTTATTTAGAATTATATCATCAATCATGATTGCTAATTGCGGATTGTAATCTTAGTGAATGGGTAAATATAAAATTCAATTTATCAATATTATTCAATATATTTTATTTGTCAAAAAATGTTTTTTATTTTTGATTTTTGTGTTCGCAATTTGCAAATCAAAACTAAGAAAAGCCAGTGAATGGTTACAACAATAAAATGTGGGTCAAATAAACCGAAGGGAGAGAGAAAAAGATAGAGAGATAGAATGCAATTGAGTTCGATTTATAGTACAACGAAAAATTGAAACATATAAAAAAATTGTTTTTTTCAAATTTTTTTTTATTATTGTTATTTCATTTGTAGCTGTTTATCGGACTGGCGGCATCTTTACGCTGACGAGCATTTAGAGAATGTTGCTACTACTACTAATAATACAACAACAACAACGAATAGTACCATGACCCACAGAACCAGAGATACCAATATATACCCTACCATTCCATTACCTCTCCCTTCCCAACAACAACATTTTTATGCTAAGCCCACGAATGCTTTTGCTGTGGCTGCTGCCTTGAACGCGTGAAATGGAGTAGAAAAATTGTTTTATTTTTATCAAAGCCGAAAAATCACAACAGCAGCAGCAGCAGCAGCAGCAGCAGCAGCATGCAATGCCAATTCCCTTCCCTCCCCCGCCACCACCGCTACCACCCCATCAACCATTAGCTGGGCGAGCAACAATTTCAATGTTGTTTGTTTATGTTTGGAAGTCTCTCTCCCTTTCGCTCTTCATCTCTCTCTCTCTCTCTTTCTCTTGCTATCAATTTAATGCTCGCAACGTCGCTGGACACGCAGCTTTAACATTTTTTTTTATGACCAACTTTGTTGTTTTGTTGTTGTTTTTTTTTATATATATTTAGGGTGTATGAGGGAGGGTGGGATGGGGGGCTGGTTTGGCTTTTATTTTGGCGGCCACTTGAATGCTGTTTTTGGTTCGGTTTTTGGTTTCTGGTTCTGATTCAGATTCTGTTTCTGTTTTTGGTTTCAGTTTTTTGTTGTTTTTGTTTGGTTGTTGTTTTTTGTTGTTTCTGTCCGCTGTTGTCTGGCGGCATTAGCCCGGCTCAGACTTTGATTTGCGCTGCTAATTGAAGTTGTATTCGCTTTTAGCGATGCCCAAAGCCAGTACCAGATGCTTTGGCAGGGATGGAGGGTCGAGGGAATGGTATACATATATATGATAACAGGTGAATCCCTTTAGGCAACTTATTTTTTTTTTCAATAAACAAACAAACGAGCCTTCAATTAATACTTTGTTGTTTATATTTGGTTGAGAGAGCAAGAGAGATAGAGAGTATTTTTATTTTGAACATGATTTTAATAAAAAATAAACAGTTTTCTTAAACACATTTATTTAGATAACGATTTTTTTCTTTATTTTCATACACAAAGATTTTTTATTTTCAATTTAAGTTGAAATTGTATTTATTTTTTTTACTTAAATTGATATATTAATATAAAAAAAAGTATTAAGTTTTGTTGTTTTTTACATTAATTTGTTTTTCTTTCTTTTTTTTCATTTAATATTTGCTTAAAGTATAACTCAACTTTTTTTTAACTCAAAACAATCTGTTCAATTCGATCTCACATTTAAAATAATGCTGCAAATTACATTGAAAACATTATTTTTTTTTGTGTATTACAATGAATGCTTTCAATATTTAGTTCTTTTATTTTTTTACATTGAACTCTTTTTCATTTTTAACATTTTTTCCTTATTGAACTTCTGTTTTTATTCGCTCAAGGTATATATATTTTTAAAATCAAAAACAAGCTGAAAGTTTGTCAAATGCTGATTGATTGATTGATTCAGATCACCTCACTTTTGATATAAAAGAATTTAATTTATTTTTTTTACTTACATTGAATGTTGATTAGTGCTTAATATAAATATTCCATCGCTTTTACAATTTATTCAAATTATTTCATACATTAAATTGAATTTTTTCTAAAATAATTTCGCGTGTGATTAATAATTTTAAGCCTTAATTTTATTTTTATCAGCTTTAAGTTGAACTCTATTAAATTTTGTACTTCAAATCAAGCTGCTCAAATTTAATTTTGCTTCTAATTTTTTTTTTTTCTAATTTCCTTTTTCATGTTGCCAACTATTATCAACTGCAACTAGTACAAAGACGTGTTCTATATATTTCTGTGTTTGTGTTGAGATACTTTTGTGTTTTTCTTTTTGTTCTGTGATGCACATTTGATGATAATTTGTTTTGACAAATTTTTTAGTTATAAATTCACAATTTTGCACACAATTTCATATTCGTATGTATGCACATTAAACTACTTTAACACACACGTTCGAGTGTGTGTGTATGTTACATTGTGCATTCAGTCGGCCATATGTTTTGCCTATCTACAAATACTTATGTTACCCATCTCTCTGTCTTAATTTTCTTTTGTTTTGCCTGGCTTTAACAATACTTTTTGTGTGGCGGCAGGCTTTTTCGACTCCTTCTGTTTGGTGTCGTCTCCTTGGGTTTGTTTTGAGTTTTCTACTGCTGCTGCTGCTTGCTGCTTGCTGCTTGCTGCCGCGTCTGCATTGCGTCTTTTGTTATTATTACATTTTCATAAATGCAAAAGCACACACACACACATGGCCACACACACACACACACACACACTCGGGCTGAGAAACTCGTTGATAAATTTTGTAAAGTTTTGTGTCTGCCTCGTTGTCGGCATGCGGCTTGTTAGTCCGTCTGTCTGACAGCCCCTTACCCCGTATCCCCTTCATCCCTTTTGCATTCCCTGTTTTGTGGCTTCCGTCTACCGTCCCTCACCCTGCCACGCCCTTTTTCGATTTAATACGCATGAAGAATTGCTTCAACTGCATGCTGAAATGAGATATTTCAATTTTGTATTGTAATTTTAGTAACTTAAATGTAATTTTTCGAAGACATGAAACGCTTCTTGTCAGTCAGTCAGTCAACCAGCCAGGCAGCCATTGTATGTGCACGTTTCTTTCTCCACCTTTCTCCTTGCCCCCCGTCGTAGAGCAACTTCTCCTCCTTTAACGACATCACTAGTCTTATGCAATTGTCTGGCAAAAAACGGGGGACGAGGACTGACTGACTGCTGCATGAATGAATGGGCAACGGTTCGATACGTTGCAACAAAAGGCAGTCAGAGTGTAACGCCTCCATTAGTCAGACACCAAAGCCCCTATCCTACCCTCAGCATTCTCTTGCTCAAGCTTTTGCCAAGTCAACCTTATTTGTTGCTTCGCTTAAGAAAATTATGCAAACAACAAGAAAGAAAAAGAAAAAAGCCTGCCTGCCTGCCTTTCGTGTCTCGTGTTTGTGCACGTAATAAAGTAGCAACTAACCCCTCCCCCAACACACACACACACAATACACATATATATATATATATATGCATTCTCTTTTAGTTGCCACATTGTCACAAACTGGAGCTGGAGGCAAGTGTAACTGCATAGGCGGCACTTTTTAAGCGCTTCGTCGTCGTCGTCTCAAGTTTTTGGCAGCACACACACACAATGCAATGCAATACAAATAGTAGATGAGAAGCGGCAACTTCCTGTCAACCATTGCCAACCCCAACCCACCAGCACACCAACACACACACACACACAAGCAACGCCCCATTGCACGCAAAAGTTTTTTTTTTGGCCGCCCACAAAATCTGTTGCAGTGTGACAAAAAGGCTTTGCCTCTCGTCTCTCGTCTCGTGTGTATGTGCCGCCGAAAATGAGCCAAATTATGACAAATTGTTAGCAAAAGTATTTAAAATTAGTTTATTTCTGGCTAAAAAGAGACAGCGCGAGCGATAGAGACAGAGAGAAGGAGAAGGAGTGAGATAGAGTGTTGCCTTTGATACAAAAAGGCGACCGCAGCGTTGCGGTGAATATTCGACAACTTTGTCTGGGTTTTTTATGTGGCCGCCAGGTGGCGTTCGCTGCGCTGGCAGTTAATTTAATGCAACCAGATAAGTAGAGAGCTGTACCGGTAGAAGAAACGCGGGGACCCACCCACAAGACACATGACAATTAAAAGGTCGTTAAGCACGCGGTCGTTTGAATACATAAGCGAATAAGTGCATAGAAGAGAAAGAGAGAGCGAGGGAAGTTTAACATATCATAATAGCATAATATGTGGTGAATAAGCTGAGATTAAAGCGATGAAGTAAGTGCAGACAAGTAATCAAAAGGGTAATGTGGGAATGTGCGAAAAGTGAGTATACTCGAATATTCGAATGCATTTGGTGTGACGAATTTGAGTGATTTCGGGTATGCAGTAAGTTTGATTCTAGAAATTTAAATATCATATGTTTCGGCACTCATCAAAATTCATTCATATTCACTCACTCCGACACACACTTAAGTAGTTGATGCGAATGCTTTCATTCTGTTTTACACTATATAAATCAGCCATGTGACAACTACAATCACAGCCAAAGCACAACACACACACACACACACAAACACACACAAACACTGCCAAACCACACAATTATGACGACTTTATTCCGTCGCTCTGTTGCTGCTTCTGTTGCTTTTGGGTCGTTTTTCGGGGGCCACGACCCTCGACAAGCGACATAACTGTAAAACAAAAATGCTGAAACATAACAACAAAATGTAAATCCTTTCAATTGAAATGTAACAGCTAGAGCTTGAGCTACAGCTATGTATGTATATAGTGCAAGCCAAAGGAGCAGCCAGCAACAACCGACGGAAAAGGGAACAGGGCTTGGTTGAGGTTGAGGTTGGGGTTGAGGGATGGGGTCTTGGATGGAGTCTTAAGACTGGAAGCTTCAAGTCGTTGCCGTTGTTGTCGTCGTCGTCGTCGTCGACGTCAGCAAAATTCAACTTGTTTTGCGTTCCTAAGTTATGGTTACTGGGTGCCAACTGGCTTAGCAAGTCAACATTTTTTGGGTCTGTTTGTGTGTGTGTGTGTGAAGGGGAAGAGAACGGCAAAGCGACAGTGCAGATAGTCGAGTCAGTCATATTTTGAAGAAGCGCACAGTGCGTATTCTTAATATAAACATAAGTATTATTATTATTTTCTCTTTTTTTTAAAACAATATTATGCGACAAAATTATTCAAATGTCATTCGATGGCAATGGCTAAAAACATGCTGTGACAGAGAGAAAGAGACAAGCAGGAGGCATCAACAATAAGTGAACGAAGCTTCATTTACAGCTCATCTCAACAGGTGCAACAAACAGCACATCAGAGAGACAGCACACAAAGTGAAGCAGCAGAGATTGGGCCAAGTTGTTGACCAAGAGCCAAGAGACAAGAGAGACTGGCACAAGACGCTGTGTTCTGTGTCCCATAAAGCGAAATTGTTACGCAAATAAAAGAGCCAAAAGATGATGACAACAAACGACGACATCAGCCCGGATAGCAATGCCCAGCGATAAGACGAATTGACAAAGACAACAACATGAAAGTGAACCAGGAGCGAGACGAAGATTAAGACGAATATCAAAGACTCTCACCATTTCTGTTACTTTTTTTTTTATAATAATATATTAAAGTAAACCAAAATGTTCTAAATTATGCAACGGCAACTCCTCAACTGAATTTATAAACACTTTTTTAACACATACTTTCAATATGCTAATTGATTTTAGTTTGCTCATATAAGTATGCTATAGAAAATTACTTTAAATTTATAATATGCAAAAACGACATTTTACACAAAAAATTCAAATTCGAAATGGAATGAAAAAAAATGATTAATATGGTACGGAAAGATATGATAGAATATGTTAAAAACATTTCAAATTGATTAAAATTATATTTAAGAACGTAAGTACGCCTTTCAATTAAAGCATAAATCCCTTCGTTGAGTTGAGTTTAGTTATGCTTTTTGGCGAGAGCGAATGGCAACAAAGTTGCCCCCAGCTTGAGCCTTGAAGTGTTTAACAGTGCCTAAGACTTATCTCAGCACATTTTAACTCGACTGGAGTCGTTGCGAGTCGTTGTGACTCTAGACGACTCTAGACGACAATGATAACGATGAGGCGTCGTCGTTGTTGCTGTTTTCTTTCTTTTGTTTGTTTTGTTGTTCGTTTGTGAAGTCTCAGTGACAGCGATGGACAATTCGCTGCAGCATAAAAACTCAGCGTGAGATAGTTAATTTGTTTTCACTTCACCAACAATATCCCAGTAACAGTTACCCCAACCCCAAAAGCCCCACACTGTGTCCAGCTCATTCAGAGTTTTCTTCGTGTTTTTTTTGTTGCTGCTGCTGCTGCTGTGTTCAGCTCAACCCGCAGATTCTCTCCGCACGTTTTGGCTCATTTATTTTCAGTTTGACGCCCTGACGACGACGACGCTGCTTATTTGCACACAGTCATACCAAAAAAAAAAAAAACAGAGAGAGAAAGTGAGAAAGGAAGCGAGAGAGATAGACAAAGATGTTGAGTAGCCGCTGTCAAACTTATCAAATGGCAGCGCGAAAAAGAATTGTTGAAAAATGTTAAGAAGAGGTTCGTGGAAGGAAGGGGGGGGGGGGGGGGTAGAGTGTTGCAAGTAGACAGAGTTGACAATTGCAAAAAAATGTTTCACAAAGCGAAATTAAAAACGCAAAAACAAACCGGAGAGAGAGAGAGAGAGAGATAGAGCAGAGCGAGGGAGATAAGAGCGCTGGAACAGGATGGTGAAGTGGCAAACAATGTTGTATGTAGAGCAAGTGGCAAGATGTTGTTGTATGACAACAACAACAACAACAACAACAGATTGGGATGGTGGTGTTTTTTAGTGGGTTTTGTTGGGGAGGGGGGCAGCTATCAATGGAAATGTTTCAATTTGGCATCTTTGCCCACTTTTGTCAACTGCTGACGACGACAATTGTTGTTTGTTGTTGTTGTTGCTGCTGTTGCTGCCGTTGCCTACTCCATAAACTGTGGCAACAACAGCAGCCCCCTCCACCACCACCACCGCCAACGAACTACCTCTCAATTCACGTGGGGCACATGCATATTTTAATTAAATTGTTTGCCAGGCGACCAAACCACTTGCTGTGACCAACCCACCAACAAGCACCAACCACCCACCACCCACCAACATGCCACACACACACACACACCGCGGGTGGTTCAAGTTGTATACACAAAAATTTAAGCGGTTCTGCTGTCGCTGTTGTTGTTGTTGTTGCCATCAGTTTTTATTTTATTAATTTTATTAATTTTTTTGTTGTAGTTGTTGTCGGGGACAACTTAAAGGTGTGAAAATTGAGAACATCTGTCTAGATGAAAAACATAAAGACAAAATCATACTTGAAGTATTTACAGAGAAAAATACCCTGTAGTCATTGAGAGCGGGACACAATACCCTTTGTGGGTGAATTGATATAAAAAAAAGGGCAAAAATTAAATAAATATTTTTATGGAACTTTAAACTTAAAGTACAAGTTTCAAAAAGGTCATGAAATATATCACAATTAATACTGTCGAGCTTCAATTCAACGAATCTCAAAAGGATCGAAAAAAAACTTCGTTATAGAGCATATTCAAAGCATAGAAAGAATTTTTGATTGAATTAAATTTCTAAAAATTAATTCAATATATAGAAAACTACGTTAAATGAAAGTTCGACTGTACCAAAAAAATTCGTATGAATACCAACTCAATGAAAGAACTCTAAAATACTGCATTTAGTATATTCAGATGTCGGTTAGTTGTCCTAAGTTGAATGCTTAAAAAGTGCGACAATAATTGATTTTTACATGCATTCTGGCGATTCTGAGATTCTTAATGATTTTTTTTTTTTATTGGGTTAGTTTGTTTTTCGATCTTTCTTTTTTATTCAATACCTGCAACTTTGCCTGTTATTCAAACGAAATATTTTTAACCCCGCGACAAAAAAAGCTCAAAATCAAATTTACAGAAAATTCATTTATAATAAAAATAAAAATCCTTAAATTCCGACTGATATTGCAGAATTGGTTGTTTCTTTGTCACTTTTTCAAAAATAAATTATTCGATTTCAGTTCGTTTTTTATGTGTATGTATCAGTGGTCCCAGATTACCACAAGATGCTTTATTCGAGACACCAAATTGCTATTATATTTTATATTTTCTAATCAAATTGTTACATTTCCTGGATACAACTTTGCGATCTGGCAACATTAAATATACAAGTATACTGCCATTGTTGAATCCCTTAATTAATATAATCAAATCCCTTTATAGAGTCAGTTCATAAAATATTCTTCAAAACTTATCATGTGCATAATAAACCTTATACTTTATCTATAAGTCAGTTTCGTATTACTATCTTTGGACTACTTTATCTCGGAGCTAATACGCCAATATTAATAAACATTAATCATTATGCTTGTTGGAATATTTTGATATAATTATTAAAGCATTAGCTTTTTTGAATTAATTTTGTATTTATTTTTAGGCGAGATCTCGACATCGACTCAAATATCGTTAGTAGTTCTCTCAGCTATCGATTACTTGCTTTTCTTGTTTCTTATGGATTCCAACATATCTTAAAGAATAACAAATAATTATTAAGACATTTTTAATTCAAATTGGCAGCTCAATGAAAACATTGCCTTTACTTAATTTATTGAAACTAAATTAACAACTTGAGAATTTTATTTTCAAGTTTTTTTGTTTCCTAATTGTTCGATTTTCTTTCTTTATCAGCTTCTCTATTTTTCAATGCTTCTCCTAGACAAATACTCTATCTTTCTCACACTCTAACTTAACAGCAAACACCTCTTTAATCGTTAAACGGCACAGCATGCTGTTATCCAAATTATTTTTTTTTGTATGGTTTTTTTTTTTTTTGGAATAGAAACGCATTTTGTGCGTTATTTGGTCGATGTTTGCTTTTTTCGGGCCTGTTTGCTCGATGGTTGGTCGTGAGATCAATGATAAAATATGTTTTATTATGCTCTTGCTGCTGCTGCGACAGCACAACACAACACAAAACAGCACAGCACAACACAAACAACGCAAACAACAACAGTCCAAATAACAAAACAACAAAACGGACAGAAAGACAACCCACAACAAACCCAGCACTTTCTCTCTCCTCATTCGCTCTTGTCTGCCACTTACTCAATATTAATTATGCAGCACATAGCGTTCACACACACACACACACACACACACACACACACACTCGCACACACAGAATAACCAAACATCCATTCGCCATTTTGGCCATTGTCATAATTTTGGCAAACGAACAATTAGGCCGTGCCTGAAGCCAAAAAGGGTTTTATATTTTGAGATTTTAGGGCAAAATTAACTGCAAAGTTGTGTCGATTAAATTTGTTTGGCTTCTCTGATTACTATTTTTTTTTTTATCGGAGTGACCAGAGAGTCTATCTCTACCCTCTCTCCAAAAAGCATTGTGCATTTTTGTTTTAAATATCGCACTTGGTTAACTTTTGTTGTTTTGATAATTATGAACTGGAAAAACGCGCTCACTCTGGCTCTGTCTCTCTTTCACCCACACTGGTCAGTTAGTCAATCAGACAGTCAGTCCATCAAATAGTTGAGTTGAAAAACAACTCGAAAGCCAAAAAACCCAAAAGCCAAAAGATAAATAATACTCAGCGAAACGAAATGGTTTTCTAAGTAAGTGCAAATTGCGTTCAAATTAAAATGTAAAAATAAAGTACACACAGTGTTGGTGAGACTGACAGAGAGAAAAGGAGAGAGACAGCAGGGTTGCATTGACAAAGCTTAAGTACAGGGGCAAGGGGTTGGGGACTTGGGGCTTGGCAGTTGGGAGTTGGGGCTATTTGCTGCTATAACAGAAATAATTAAAATTCGAAAAGTAAGTTGAAAATGTTTTCGCCTGCTGTTTCAGTGCCAGCTGCCAAAACGATGACAGCGACAACTAACTCTCGCTCTCTCTCACTCTTTCTCTCTCTATCTTACTGTTTCCCTCTCTTTCTTTGGGGAGTGGGGGGGCGTGCATAACGTGCCGTGGTATTAACTCGATCTAAGCTCAGAAAACGCGTAAATGTCACATTTCCATTTACTTGCAATTTCGTTTCGTATTTATATTTTTGTTAGACTGGACGCATTGCCCTTATTCTCCCAAAAACCCACCAACCCCCCCACCGTTTCTCCTCTGACCTTTTGGTCTTTGGACTTGCCGCATCAGCATTTCCGGCTTCTCCTTCTTCGGCTTGGGCTTCTTCATTTTTGCGTTTTTTTGCGTTTGCTTCTTTGGCAAATGCTTTGAAATATTATTTGACAAACAGTTTTCCGCATGCTTTTCACTTTTTTTTTTTTTGAAACACTTCCTTGCCATCATCCTCCCCTCCGTTCCTTAAGCCTGAAATGCTTGCTTGCCAATCTGCTTGAAAATCTCGTTATTTTGTAGCAATTTTTAGTGTCGCCCATTGGACGGCGCATAAAAATGCAAACTTTTTAATTGGGTTTTTGTGTGTGTGCGTGTGTGTGTGTGTGTGTGTGGATGGTTGGTAGACGGAGTGGGGAGGGGGGAGCGTTTGTGTTTGCATTAACTAGGGTGCCAAGGATTACCCGCCCGAATTTGACATCTAAGTCCCACTAAAAATGAAAAGAGATGAGAGAGAGAGACGCGCTGGTGGAGGTGTGTGTGTTCCGGATGAAACCTGGACACGGACTAAAATGCAAAGCTGCGTTGATGGCAGCAATTTGACGCGGACAGCAAATTTAAGCGGCTTAGCTTGACCAACAAAGCTTGCCAAGCTTCATCCACAAAACACAACAAAAAAAACAAATAGAAAATTCTCAACCAAAAAACTCAAACAGAAATCGAAAAAAAAAAGAGGCCCACTTACAGCTTCAACAACAATTTGCTGTTGCACAGCAAAAGATTTGACAAGGATCTGCGTAAATTAAGGGCATGGCAATAACTACACACACACACACACACACACACACACACACACACTTGACTAGGATTTTTTACTTCCGTTTAGGTTTTTTTTTTTCCTTAAATTTGATTTTCGCTTTAAAATTTTTTCACTTGACTCAAGCGAATTGAGGCTTTGTTTGAAGCTTTTTACAAGAGCGATCTCTCTCTCTCTCTCTCTCTCTCTCTCTCTCTCTCTCTCTCTCTCTTACCAACTTTCATAAACCAATGGCTTTTCGCGTCTTTCATAATGCAACTAATTGAACAGCCAATAGATAAAACTAAACTTTTGAATATAGTACTTATGTATGTGTTTGTATTAGTGTGTGTGTGTGTGTCTGTGGCCTTTGAGTACATATATTGATTAAGCAATTAGCTTAAATTACACACACTACCAAACTCCATTTACTAATGTTTGTTTGTTTGCCTTGTTTTTTTTTTTACCACCCCTTTGGCCACTTTCAATCTTCGCGTTTTGTGCGTTAAGCTACTGCGCTGCATAAACAAACGAAATGCCACAACACGCACACACACAACACACACACACAGCACACACAAACATAATACAAAACATACACAATATATCAAGGCAGAGAGGAAGGCAGGAAGGGAGTGAGAGAGATAGCACGAGTTATAGCCATAACATTGGCCCATATGGTATTTATGCCCCCAGACAGAATGCAAATACATCGGCAATAGAAGTTCTACCAACCCAGGATGGCTAGAGTCCAAAACTTTTGGGGCTGGTCAATGCCTGTTTCTTTAATGGGCACATGGACTATGTAATGAGGTTTGACCCTAAAAAAGAGTTTGAGTTTCCTGCAAAATTGTTAAGCAACTTTCAGTTCGTAACGAAAATTTATTCAATCTCGATTCCGGCATTAAAGGGTATACATTTATTAATATTCTATATACAATACACTGATAAAAAAAAATCAATCAAAGTTCGTACTTTAAACCAAATATTTCGAACTTGTTTTCTTACTAAGTATTTAAATCCTTTTACAAGAAAAAATTGACGAAAAAGAATAGCAACAAATAATTCATTTTTCCCAGAAAATTAAAAATAAAATTAATAAAAAATAAGTGTGTTTAAATTCGTAATTGAGTCAAGAATTAACGTACTTAAGTTCAGCATTTTTGAAGTTAAACTCGGTACAACTTAAGAATCCTTATAACTTGACTTTATTTACATTATATTTTTTTTTTAGTATTTTTTGAGTATTTTCAAACACATTTCAAGTATTTAATTCTAAAAACTCTAATACTCAATTCAAGTACATTTTAACCTGATCGAAGCCCAGCTATTTTCTGTCAGTGTATGCATATATTGCAATTGCATTTACGGCTTTATGTTCATGTTCGTTCGCAAGTCTTTTACCGACTTGTTTGCATTTGGCTGTTAAGCTTTAGCCATGGCTTTTAAAGATGCAACACTCTCTCTCTCTTTCGCTCTCTCTTTCGCTCTTTCTCTCTGGCTCTTTGGCACAGTTGTGGCTGGCATGTGTTGCCATCGATTTGGCCGTTTAACATTTATCGCCTGCATTCGTTCGTCTCCGTCTCCGTCTCCATCGCCGCCAACGCTGTCTGCTCTTCTAATGACTAAGGGTCCCAATATATATATGTGTATATATGGATATGGCCAGCAATTTTGCACTGCGTGTCACCTGCGCTGCCCAGATAAATTGCAATGGGCGAGCGAGAGAAGAATGTTCAAACGATGTTAGCTGCAGCTGCCAGTTGGTTGGAGAATGGGGATGATGGCGGAGCGGGGGTCGGTGGTCGGCGCTGGTAGAAGATAGAGAAAGAGTAAGAATTCCGCAAAAGTTTGCACCAAAACGAAACGGCGATTTGTCGTTTTATGTGCTGTGAATTGAAATTGAAATGCAGTCAAGAAATTTCCTTCTGCCCACAAATAATCGTTCTCTCTTTTTCGCTCGCTCTCTCTTTCTCTCTCTCTCTTTATGGCTAATGCAAAACAAATCGAAGCCAGGTGGCGCTCAACACCGATGCCAAAATGGGTGGCGGCAAAATCGTATCACCTGAAGGCAAAGTCACCTCATGCATTCTCTCTCTTCGCTTTCGGCTTCCGTCCGTATGGGTTATTAGGCATCGCTTGGCTAATACTCGTACTATTTTAAGCGTTTGCTGTTCGGATGTTTTATCTGGGACAGCAGCAGCAGCAGCAACAATAAAGAAATTGCTAGGCGCGCTGAAGCGTAAGCGACATTTCAGCCAGCCCCAAGTCTACACTGTCCACTGTCCACTGTTTCCAGTGTTGCTATCCTCCTGCAAACACACACACAGAGAAAGAGAGAGAAAGCGATAGAGAGACAACATTGTTGACCCCAGCTGGTCCGTTGGCTGTCCAACTTGTCGCTGTGATGATTAATGGCCACCAAACTGATAAATCAACTTTGTCGCTGTTGCTGTCACTGCACAAACACGCCGCAAAACTGCTGTGCCCCCCATACATACAAACGTATACACACACACACACACACACACAAACACAACACACTCATACAGAATCATAGAAGAGCCTCGCTGGCGCTAGAAATTCGATTCAATTCGATTCGATTCGTTTCAATTCGTTGCGGCTCACTTGAGTTTTAGCTAATGTTCAATATGCCACGCCCACACTAACACACACACACAAACACACACATAGGCATTGCCTCATTGCGACATATGCAAACACACGCCAATTTCAACGTGCTGCCATGCCACCGTTTATCATCCACCAAATGATTCGATTCCATTGTCAGCCGGAAATTATTTTCAGCTGTCCAAAAGTCAAAACAACATGAAACAAAATGAACGGCTTAGCTTATATGTACTCGATACATATATACTCTCTCACAGACTTATAAAGTGACGGACCAAAAAATCTGTTCGATCATCAAGTGGGAATTTTCTTAAAAAATAAATGAATTAAAATATTTTAACTGAACAATATGCTGATTAATAATTTTATTTTGTGTTGATAAATCTTATTGAATTGAATTTAAAGCCTTAAAATAAACTATCGATTAATATCGATAAATAAGTTAATGTATTGTAGCTTGTCCTAACTGATAAGATTAATCAGCTCACAGCTCAAATCATTAAAAAAACTCTACACTCTAGTTTTTCGAGAAGCTTTACACTCGTAATGAAAGTTTTTACTAAGAAAGGATTTGAAGGAAGTGACTTCGAACCCTCTTAAAAACTTTAGCATATCTGTTTGCGTATTATGCTATCGGATCTGATTCAAACCTATTCTTACTGATCTAAAGTGGAGAATAGTATGGCTAAGTTCAGACAAGGCTTAAGCATTAATTTAAGAATTTAAATTGATTATTAAATAGCTAAAATTTCTTATTAAGAAAACTGATTAAAACAAAATATAATAATTTATAATGCTCAAATAAGTTGTTAATATTTGATATTTTATTATTTTTTTTTTGCAGGGCATTTACTAGTCGGCAAGGCTAACTGTTTTTTCACATCCATCTAATGCAGTTGCAGTATAAGTCAGTCGATTTGGTATCCAGTTAGCCAACGAACAAGAAAGGCTATCGAATGTCGTGGCAAGGAATGGCCTTTAAAGTCACGTTCACAATGTTCTGCAAAGTTGAACTGTTTCATGTTCGCTTTTCGCGCCCAGTTCGTTCATTGGCATTGCAATTTGGCTCATTAGACACATTTCGTTGGCAATTAAGTAAATAATTTGTAAGCCGCAAACGTTGCAATGCCCACGGCCGGCATCGTCTGCGGTGCCAAATATCCTTTGCCTTTCCTGCCACCCCCTCACCCCAACCCCCTCCTACCCGATCGCTATGGCCAGTGTGTCAACCTGGGTCCGTTGTCTCTCCCTCTCTCTCTTTCTCTCTCTCTGTGACCGTTAAAACGGGCGCTCTGGCCCCGTTTATTATGTCGCCCGGCAAATTGGAGTTTGGCCTGGTCAAAATGCCCTGCTGTGGTCGCTGCTGTGGTAATTTATGTTACTGCACCAAGTTAATGCCGCACACACACACACACTAGCACACTAGCACACACACACAACCGGTTAACATATGTGAGCGGCTGTTTGGGTTTGCGCTTTTGTTGTTTTGTTTGTCAATTGATTTTGAAAATCAAAACAAAAACAACAACAAAAATAGACAAAAACCACACCGTCTAATGTGAAAAGCATTGTGTTAGACTTAAAGCAACCCCCCCCCCCCCCCAGCCCAGCCCTCGATACCAACCTACTATTGGCCGTCATCGTCTGCTTCGTTTGTCGAGCGTTTGTTGCACGCATTGTTTGCATATTCGCCGAAAAGTATGCAACGTGCATATTTAAATTTTTGAGCACAGCATTTTCGGGGTTTCTCGTCAAAAACATTTTGTTCAAAACGACTCCACAACAATTTTAAATACTGAACACCAACACGAAACATTGCCAATCGTGTGCAAAGCGAGACAAGGTTAGAAAGAGATATAGATAGAGAGACAGAGAGAGAGAGGAGAGTGGGTGAGGACAGAAAGAAATGATTTTGCTTCTAATTGAATTCAACAAACAATTTAACTAAACAAACAAACTAAAATAATTTTATGACTCAAAAGTTAAAAGTATTTAATCTCAACAACAACAACAACAAAAATATATACAAAATAATTCAATAATAAGAAAAACGGTAAAATAAACTTAATTTGAAAACTGTTAACTTAAAAATATTTCATAAGCGTGTGAACTTTAATATTTTTAACTTTTTATTCCAATGAATTTTCCGGGATTTAAGAGCTAAAAATAACCAGTATTTCTGGAATTTCAAAAACTGGGAAACTATTTTAAAAACAATCGGAAAAATCGGTTAAGCAAATCGTGAGAAATCGGAAAATTTATATTGTTTTTAGTTTAGCATTTCTCAAAAAATTGAAGAAGTCTAAGAAAAATTCTTGCTCAAATAATGCAAAGTGCTAAATTTTACATAGAAGTTTCCTATTTTTACACAACGCAATATTCATCATCGTATCCTTAGGTTAGTTTGCAAATCTTTTGGTCAAAAAAAAAGTCCACTTTTATTACTATCAAAAATAAATGAGGTTTTATTGAAAGATGGTTAAGTTTTTTTTCTTTGAATTTGTAGTTTAACTTTCCACAAAAATTCAATTCTACAAGAGACATTTTGTGGGTGCGCGCGAATTCGTTATGCGATTAACTCTTCCATTATATTTGTCTGGCAAATCAAGGCGATCTCTCTACCTCTCCCTGTCTCTCCCTCTCTCTCTTTCTCACTGTCTGTCTGAGGTGTGGAAAAGTGTGTGTTGGTCCTTGGACAATAACAATGCATTTGGCACTGAGCAACGAGCATTGCATGGCTCTTATTGTGATTGCATATGTGTGTGTTCGCTGTGCGTGTGTGTGTGTGTGTGTGTGTGTTGGCATTGCCATCAGTCATCCAACTAATCTGTGCTTGGGCAACATTGGCGCGGCCGTCCGATAAGCGCCATGTTGTTGATGTGTCCAAGCAGATCTATGGCCATATGCATAAACGTGATGGCCAAGCCGAGACCAACAAACTGCACCAACTTCCTTTAACTCCCCCTATGAACAATGGACAATGGGCGACGATACAACCAACACACACACACACACACACACACACACAATTCAGACTCGAAGAGAATCGGTTGTTGTTTGGGTTGGTTTGGATGGCTTGGGTTGGGTTTGGTTGGGTTTGGATGGCTAGGCGGATTGGCATCGTTATCATCGTTCGTCGTTACTTGTTTATGCACACGTCATTGTTTGCATGTAAATTCGTTCCAACTGTTTCCAACGCTTTTCAGCTGTTTGCCAACAGTTTTACAACTGTTGCTGTTCGTGGTGGTATGTGTGCCAAAAAAATGCGTCGCCGGTTACCGTTAGCTGATATCGAAATACCTGCCTAACACCAGCGATACCACCACTTACCCGCACCATGACTTCCCTCTATTCCATTAGCCTTAACAACTTTTTGCGGCAATCGCATTGAAGCATTAAAGTTTTTTAAGGTTCGTAAGTCTTAAAGTCTTCGGGGCAAAATTCGTTCACTTTCTTCCTTTTCGTTCTCTGGCTGGCAATTTAATTGAATTATGGCAAGGGCGTTAGGTGTGTGCGTGTGTGTAATGGTGAGGGGGTATGGGGGGTAAGTTGGTAACTTCAAAGAGCTGCTGATAAGAACAAAAGTATGTTGCCGCGTGGAATTTCTCAGCACTTTCGAGTCTCTCAAATTAGAAAAAAAAAACCAACGGCAACTTGGCGCTACGCACAGTGGAACCAATTTGCACAGAATATACAAATATGAGCATAAAATATGATATAATATATAATTTTAACTAAATAAAAAAGCCTTAAATAGATTGATTAGAGATTAGTAATTATTTTCAAGCTTAAATAAAGTAACAAGATTGAAAATTTAAATAAGAAACCTTAAAAAACATTTTATTCTCGGCTTCCGTTTTGCAGAAGTCTTTTCACTAAATCATTAAAACAAATCGGTTGATTCGAATCAATTGAAAACTGTGAATGAATAGTTCGAATGTTGTCAAACATTCTTATAAGTTTATTATTAAGTATTCTTTTGATTTATATTTAGTTTTTCATTCTTTTTTTAACTTTATTTCTAGTAGTATAATAATTTCTTTTTAAAATGCGGATTTCTCAATTTTATTTTAATTTTATTTCAATATTTTTGTAGCTGCGAACCAATGTGCAGCTGCTGTAGAACATCGTCGACCAGCATTGGCATCGTATTTCAAAGTGGCAAAGCGGCAACGAGTAGCAGCAGCAGCAGCAGCAGCAACAACAACGTTTGTGGCAACGTGAGCGTGCCATGTGAATGCAATGTCTGACGGCAAAGATTTCCTGTTGCTGCTTTGGACCTGTTGCAGACGCATTTTGGCCAACAGCAAACACAAACACCAACAACAATAACAATAACAATAACAAAATACCAACGTCAATATCAACGCAAACGAAACTGTTGGGGCGCACTGTTGTTGTTGTTGTTGTTGCACTTGCGTCAGTTTGGTTTGGGTTGCGTCTTGATGACGCTCCATGGTCGCGCGCCGCAGCTTATGCAACACATTTCGCATCGCCGCAAATTATGCCAAGAAACTTGTTAAACCTATTAAAACGAAACCTCAGCATGGAGGAGTTTGCTAACGCAAATACACACACGAGAACCAAAGCCCACAGCCCACAGCCCCCAGCCACCAACCTCGCCTCCCCCCCCCTACACATCATCTTCTTTGGAATGCTAGTGGCCTGCGGCTGAAATGCTGAAATGCGATGACGCTGAGAGAAGTTCGCAGCAGGTGGCAAACAACGCAACGCTCAACGCGCATCGCGCAACGTGCAACCAAAGACATAACAAAATGCAAGAGTGTCTTGTTCTTTATACAAATACACATAAACAATACACACATATACAAACACACTAGCTTATAGATAAGATGTCAGGCGCATTAGCTGCTTTGTCTCGGTTATCAGTTGAAACTCGAGTGGCGTTTTCATGGTCCAAGTTCATTATCAGTGTTAAACGATACAAATCAATGAAATGCAATTTTACTTTGCTGCTTGCAAGATTTATTTGTTGACACTAGCTTGAAATTGAACACAGCACGGCTGCCCATTTAACGAACTTGAGTAAATAATTAAAAATCCATTGTTTATAACAAATTTTCACTGCGAGATTCGTTGTATGAAAGTGCAACTGTAATAGGAAACTTTTTGGCTTATAATAATAATTTGAAAGCAACGCGGTTTGTTGTCCAAAAAGTTTATTATTATACCCTGAACGCATAAAAATGGGTAAATCAGGGTATAATAGTTTTGTGCAAAAGTATGTAACAGGCAGAAGGAAGCATCTCCGACCCTATAAAGTATACATATATATTCTTGATCAGCATCAATAGCCAAGTCGATATGGCAGATCTCAGAGACTACAAGAGCCAGAGACCTGAGATTTTGAATATAAGCTCCCCTATACCATAAACAGAACAAGTTTGTTTCAAATTATCGATAAATATTCTGGTTTCCGATATACTCATGGAATCGATTACAAAAAACTATCGAATTTAGAAAATGTAAAAATGGGGGTTAAAATAATTGGTAAAGATAGAAGTTTTCTCAAAATTTCGTTCAAATCGGTTGAGAAACACCGGAGATATCGAATTGAATCCATTGAAGTTAAGTCAGTTATATGTTTTGTTCACATTGATCATTATTTTTAAGAGCACAGCATACTTTTAGGGTAAAAGGAGTAAACCGATGCAACTGGGCTCAGGGTATCTTCTGGTCGGGCTATCCCGACTAGAGCCTTCTTACTTGTTTTGATTTGATTCGGCAATAACTCAATAATTGTGTTTACATTCATATTTCAATGATTTTTTGTATTTTTCATTCGGTTAGAAAAAAAAGTGAGTTTCCAAGCAAAAAAAGTGCAACTTGATTTTGGTGTCAAATTGTTCGTTATCTTAAATGCCCAACCCAAATCGTTTATTTTCGCTTGTTCATTGTTATCGTAACAAAAGGATGTTTATACAAAACTGTCTAGGAATTTTTGTGAGGTGATGAGTAAGCGTATGAAAATCACTGCCGCTGCTGCTGCTGCATCAGCAATAAATTTGTTAATGTCTGCTCTTATTTGATATTTATAATAAGCATTGTTATTGTTATTATTGTATTTTTTTTTTTTTTTTGCTGTCGGTGCTTTTGCTTTTGCTTTTGTCACATTATATATCAAACCGCAAAAGTAAATTAATCGATGGCTGGCGCCGCTGCGCTTCTCATTAATCAACTTCAGTCCATCAGTTAGTCAGTCAGCCAGTCAGCCAGTCAGTCAGTCAATCATCAAATGAAAAGTTCAGTCATCGACATTGGCATTGTCTCCTCTCATCGTCATCTCATCATTATCATCATCGTCCTGAACTGGACATTGATGGTGACAGGCGTCGGCGTCGGCGTTGGACATGTTTGATTTTGGTCTACAAGCTGTTATTAAGCTCGATTCAGTTTGATGATGAAACTGAGCCAAGTTAACGACAGACTAAAGTGTTAAGGGGTTAAGCTGAATGCCTTTAGCCTTTTGTAATTAATATAGTAAACAAAAACTGAGAGAAACGAGTGTGCCACATGATGATGAGGTGATTTATTCCATCCACCCACAATTGACCCACCTTTAACCGGAACTTAAATGCAAACTGCACAAAATTAATGACAGCCATAACAATTATTTGTTGCTGCCTATATGTTTTGTAGTTGTTTGTTGCGTGCCGCACAAAACCTGAGTGTGTGTGTGTGTGTGTGCAACAAATTTGCGAGCAAAGTGAATTTTGTGCAAACGAAACGAAACGAAACTTTCATTTAGCCCAATGCCAGTCCTTTGGCTGTCACACACATGTCGATGATTAGTGGGCCCATGCCCCTTAAACTTTAACCCATACAATAACAAAAAAGTAACTACCTAACTTATTGAATCTTTCTTGGCTACAACGATTGTCGCTAAATCATCTCAAGCTCAAGAACTTGAAGAAGATTTTTCGACTTTTGACTTGTTTTTTTTTTCCAACTTATTAGCTGCAAATCGAAAGGCTAACTGCAACTTTCTCAACAGAGGCAGGTGAGAACTGCTACACCAAAAACAATAAAAATCTCGCCAACAAGGCAAAGGCCATAAAACTCATTGTATTTATTTTGTTGTTTGTTGTTGCTACTATTGCTGCAGTTGCCTCTTTGTACGAAAAGTAAACTGAAAAAAGGTGGTGATTCGTTGGGATTTCGGTTAAGTTAGTTAAGTTCTTTCTGACTTGGATATTTCTACTTTAAAATAAGGCTTCGAAACAGCTGATGGGTATCCTTAAGCCAACGCCAACAACTTGCCAAAGTGCAACAAATTTCAAGCAGCAAAAAAAAAAAAAGAAAACTAAACGAATTTCTTTCTTCACAAAATAACAATAATAATAATAATAATACACGACAGCAGCGACTAAAAGTTATATTTGAACGGCAGGGTGTGTTACAGGGTAGTGTCGGGAGGGGGGGGTGCTTTATTTTTTATTTGTATTTTGTTGAGGCTTTGCCAAGTTGGTAAAAGTTTTTGGGCGCGTTGCAAGTTGCGCTAAACATCCGGCAATCGTCGACAGCAACAGCAACGTTGACGTTGTCGGCGCAGGAATTTTGTAAAATTAACAAGTCGAATGGCTAGAGAATAGAGAGTATGCAACCATAGATACCCTGTAGGCCGTTCATGTTGGACAAATAAGTCATAAATATTCTTAGCTTATTTTGATTTGAATTCCCTATTTTTAATATAAATATTTTTCATTTTCAACTTTAAAAAAAAATAAATAAATATTCAAAGGCGTAGCTCAAACTTTGAAAAATTCCATATGGAAACCGTTCAGTTTGTGTGTGGTTTGGTATAGGAAGCTGGTTGAATGGTTGGGTCGTGCTTTTTTTGGGTGCCTCAATAATAGAAAAATATTCAACAGCATTTTACAGTGTTGCGGTGATGTAAGTTTTATACCAAAAAAAAAAAAAATACAAAAAAAGTTATTACAGACATTGAAAAAAAATTCAAAAAAAAAAAATAGTACTGCTGGCACGCACAACCACCAACAACAACAACAACAAGTAGAGGCGCTACTGTTAGTTTGGATATTTCTACACACACGCCGACACACCCACCCCCAGCTCCTTTAGCTCTACGCTCACATTAGTCGCTTGTTAAAGTTGTGCCTGCACTGGCTGGTTATGCCTCTGGCCCAACTTGCAACAAACATACATATGTATGTGTAGCCCCTGCCCCCCCCCCCCCCCCCCCTTCGTTTCTAGTTATAGTTGCAGACAGTAGTGAAAAGTTTTAAGCAACTGCCGTTCGCTGGGATTTGTTCCTACTATTACGAGTAGACCGTACTTCTATTTGTAGTATATGGCCAAGGTGTTTCGGTTCGTGTTGCTGCTGCTGCTGCTGTCCAGGCATTTATCTTTTAGCTGCAAGTAAATGTGCAATGAAACCCGAATAATGTTCGTGTTAGTTGTTGTTGTTAGTTGAGGGTAAACCTTATGGCATTCATTGGCTTAACAATGCCGCAACATTTATTGATTTAGATGGAAATTTTAGACAAAGGACTTTACACTCTCCGTTTGCAACGAAAGGTTGTGTGTTGGGCATTTTGTCAATTCTTAATTTTGTAATTCATTTTATCACACTTGATTGGCTTCAAGTATTAAACTCAAGTTACATAGCTTGTTTTTCGAGCTTGTTAACGTTAATTATTGAGAACTTTTCTATGTGATTTTTTTACGAACAGAAAGATTACAATTTCCCTTTAACTCTACTTTATAACTAAAACTATTTTTGTTACTTTAATCAAGTTCAAATTACTGTTATTAAACGGCTAAGCCCAAACCATTTAGCATAATCCTGTTTTAGCCTAGCCTCCTTTTTGGGGGGGACCCAAAATTAACATCATTTCGCGTCTCAATAAAACTGTCAACATTATAAAGCGCCACTTAAGAAATGAACAAAAGCGTCAGGCACAAAACCCAACAACAAATCAACAAAGCAAATCCAAAGCGACAAAACAAAACAAAAGAATAATAATCATAAAATTAAAGCTAACACAGCAAACATACAACATATACAAAAAGGTATACAAAACAACAAAAAAAAAGAGGACAGGCGTAAATTAAATAAGTAAATAATAGGCGTAACAAAATAAAATACCAAAAAAATTCAGCATGACGCATGGACATTGACATTGTTGTTGAAAAGTGCCACTAAATGTCAGCAAATGAGGGTCAAAAACACACACATACACACACACACAGAGAGAGATACACGCATGATGTGACAAACTAAATATTGTAATAAAAAAATAAAAAATGGTCAACAAAAAAAAAAAAGAGTGAAAAGCAGAAAAACTTTTTTAATGAATTGACCGTAAAATGAACTTGTTGATGAGCCTTATGAGCTAAAGACCCCTCCCCCTTTATGCCCCCACCAACAGCTGCACCATTTAACCCAGTGTGGAGCATCTAGTTAGCGTGGTCATTTGCTATAAAAATGGATTATGAGCTGAAGGACAGCTGGAAAAATAAAAAATAAAAAAAAATATGTATGTAGAAAGGAAAAAGCATATAAATATTTATAAATGGTTGAGGTGGGTCTAGTTGGTAGGTGATCCAGGCAAGTGCCACTGCCATTTAACAACTTGCCACAAAGCACACACACACACACACACACAGAGAAAGACTACTACTACTATATATACAGAAAGGATATAATAAAATTAAAATAAAATAAAATAGAAACGAAACGAAACGAAACGAAAAAAAGGTGCGTGTGTGCCGAAAAAAAAAAGAATACAATTTTGTATGAAGCCGCCAGCTGGCCTCGCCTTATTTTCAGTTTTAGTTCATGCCCTTGACATCGTGCAACAGCAGCAAAAGCACATGCAACATATTTTTTTCATTTTTGTTGAACAGGACACTAAGTGCGACAGCTGGCCGGAGGGCTGTTTAAGGGCCAACCGACGACAACGAACGAAAACAACACTAAACAAACAGCAAACCATGAAATTTATTGAGCGACTTAAAACGGGTGGAGGAGCAGGTGGTGCGGACCCATGGCGTTGGCGGTGTCTGTGGTGGTGTCGTCGCTGCTTTACGTTAGGGTTGAGTCGCAAAAAGCAGGACATGCAAATTTCAAAAGGAGTCTTAAAATTGATGAGCTGAGCAAAACCATAAAACAGCATAGTGAAACTTAATGTCCTGACAATGCCAGCAAATGAAGAAAACCAAACAAAAAAATAGCAAGAAAAACAAAACGAAAACTTTACAATGTTATATAAAAAGCCACAATGCGAAAAACAAAATATGTTGAAATTACTTAATTCAAAGGAATTTAAAAATATTAAAATAATTTTCTTCAGTTTGCTGTAGGAAAATTCACATCACCAAAAAAATTCAAATAAAAATCATATTAATTAGAAAGAAACTAAAAACAATTAATTAAAATTGTGAACTTAATATTTGCTGATTTTTTTTAGTATTTTTAAGAAATTAACTTCAGGGTTTAATAAAAAAAAATCAAAAAACTACTTGTTATGTTTATTTTCGATTATATTAATATGAGCACTCAGTTTTTAAATTATTTATATTAAATTTTGTCTGTGCTAAATTTTTTTTTTTTCATTTCTTATTAGAAACCCTGCGTTTGACAACCAACTGAGGTTACTGTGTTCCTTAAATATGAAAATTATCAAAAATAATTGTAGAAACTAGTTGGATTGATGTTTGATTATTTTTAACTTTATTCGATTATTTTCTTGTAACAAACCAAAGTCCTATCAAAATTATGAATATTTGTAAGAATTGAGTAATCGGATTACTAATCGTTATCGTAGTTAAACAGCTCTGTGTCTCAAAAATCCGAAGGCTTTTAAACTAAATGTTTAAAGGATTTTAAACTATTTGTTCTAAAGTTTCTATTTACTTGGAATATTTGTTGAAATGAAACTCAACTATTTAAGTTACACTTATTCTTAATAATATGTATTTGTATTTTATTTATTCAGTTTTCAATAATTTCTTTATTCAACAAGCTAAGGATTATGCAAGCAACTTATTGAATCGAAAGAAAAGTTTTAAGCCATTTGTCAGTTTAATATTTTGCATATAGTATTTTTAGTTATTGTCTATATAGTAAATGCAAGTTTATAGTTGAAGCAAATTGTTTGGTTTTACCTATTTGAGATATTTATTATTCGTTGCGAGATTGTTTTGTCCATTTGCTGTAGACACATTTGTCTTGTTGGCCCCGATTGGCTCGATTCAATGGGTTAAGGGCTGGGGTAGGCGGTTAAAGAACTCAAAATGGAGCATATTAATACTACAGGCCATTGTCTCCTTATGTGTGCATGTGTGTTTGTGTGCGTGTGTGTGTGTGTGTGTGTGTGTGTGTGTGTGTGTGTGTGTGTGTACAATCATCGTGACAAAGTTGAGACATTAGCAGGCTGAAACTTTTCTTTTCGGATCTGCCTTCCGCTTGCTGCTGTTGTTGTTTTTGTTTGTCAATGTGGCAAGACAGGCGTCTTGTCTGTTGTTGTTGCTTGCGTTGTTGTTGTTGTTTTTGTATTTGCATTGTATGATTTTGCGGCCCATTTGCTTTTATTAAAATTTTGCACGTTTTTCACGCTTATCAAACGAAGCAAATGCAAAAGCAAACACTCCTAAAGCTTAAGCTGACGCTTTGATTGTGCGTAACCCCAAGTTACCCCCCTTTGCACCTCCCCCCATCTAACCGTTATTTGACACCCCAACAGTATGTAAATGCTTGAATGTGTGTTTGTGTGTGTGTGTGTGTGTGAAGTTTACTTTTATGCTAATTTTCCAGAACAGAAATGAATAAATGTCTTTCGTTTCTTTAGCTTTTGCGTCGGTTTTTTGCCTTTGCTTTTATTATTGTTATGTAAATTTTTATAGTTTCCCCATCATTTAGTTGCCCCCACTCACTCACTCTATTTCTATCTCTATCTCTATCTCTCTCTCTCGTGCACAATGGAATGAAACAGACAGACACACACATACACACAATGGCCTAAACGCTTTTTCAATTCGGTTTTTGAACGTTTGGAACTTTTAGAAAGAGTTTGCCTGGGCTAAGGGGAAAGTTGGATGTGGTCTGTGGACTGCTGTTTTCCGTCCGTTCGCCGCTGTACGCTTAGCTTTTGAAGTAGAAAATTTAATTTTCGCACACGCACACACAGACACCAGACATAGGGGGCAAATGCATACATTACGTGAAGCGCGCGCTCAAATGTAGGCAATGAAATTTTCGCTTCCCAAACCCTCGGTCTCTCTGGCAACCTTTTGTCAGTCATTTGTTCTAAAAATTGTATGCAATAAATAAAAATTACACGTTCAACAATTTTTATCTCGCTTTTGTGATCTCTGCCAAACAACAATGGCAATTCAGTTCAGTTCCAACCTAACCCGACCTTTGGCTTGCTGCCCGTCAATCCCATTTCTGGGCCATCTAGTTGAATATGTTCGAAACGTTGGTCGTCTTTGACTTTCGGCTTTTCATTCTGGCCGCCATTGGCTGCCTCTAGGCCAGCTCGTTGTTGTCTTCCCTTTTCTGGTTTTAAGGCTGGATGGAGAAAGATGACAGCGAACAAGTTCAATTAGAAAGAAAACCAGCCAACAACAAAAATGAAAAAAAAAAGCATCAAGTTAAAGGAAAAGTAGCGCCAGCAACTCTTTTTTCTTGCCTTTATTCCTGTTTTTTTGTTGTTTTTTTGCTTTTTGCTTTTGTTGTTGAATGCGTGCGTGCCCAAAGCTGAAAGCTGGCGGCTGAAATCGCTAAAGGCTGAAAGCTAAAGGCTGGCAGCCGGCCGCCGGCAGCTGGCCATACTGGCGGGCAATCAGAACTTATGTTTACCCCAATTAAGGTGAACACGAGACCGTTTTTGCGATCCAATGAGTTAGAAACAAGATAAAGGACTAAAAGCCGTACAAACGGCAACAATAAACCGGTCAGGTCCAGCTCCTCTACCCAATCCCGATCCCAATCCCAATCTCTCCCTGTCTGTCTGCATATATAGCCTCATGCATGTTTATGTGTCGCAGTCCAGGCCCTAACAAAACAATGCCACGACGACAACGACAGCAACGACGGCAACGACAAGAACCAAAGCAACTCCTCGCCTCCTCAATGCCTCAGCCATGATTAAAAATTGTGCAAGCGTTCTGCGGTCCGTCAGTGTGTCTCATTGTGTTGCATATGTGTGTGTGTGTGCCTAGTTCGAAAGAGATACAAAAAAAAAACAGAAAAAATGAAGCCAAAGTTGCAAAATCCAAAACCAAAGTCGTTCATTTTTATTGTCATATCAATGCGTAGAGAAAGAGAATTGCAAAGCGTGGATGCTTTTTAGCTAGAGATGTGAGCGTGACACGCTCAGCTGGCTGCTGATTGAATAACTAATTTTCAATAAGTACAGTTAAACTTTTGATTAAATTTTCAGTGTCTTTTACGCTTCGTTTTAATTTATTATTATTTGTCCCCAACGAAGTTCGATTGTATCAATCCGGAAACAAAGTTGTTAGTTGTTACAGAAATATCCAAAGAAAACCGAAACATTGCTCCGGTCAACTTGCTACTTGTTTTCAACGTTTTGATTTGAATTTATACTCAACTCTCAGTCACGACACGCGGCATGCGGCATGCGGCATGCGTGCCATCTTTGACAGTTGGCAACCCTTTCAACTAGCCCCCATCAGCTACCGCTTTTGGAGCACTTGGTCTGTCTGCAGGTCTCGTAATACTCATTAGCCATAACGACCTGCAGGCAGCTGCGTTCGCATCCTTAACCATGTCCATGTCCATGTCCATGTTGTTGTATCGATGTCCGGATTCCGTGTGTCCGTGTCCGTGTCCGTGTCTGGGGCGACTTTTGCCTGTCTATCGTGGCTATATCTGTAACTGTATCTATTGGGCCTTTGGGCCAGGCACGCAGAGCCTCCCCTTTGGCGTTGATGCGCTGAGGCAGGTGGGTTATCTTGTTTTTGCTTTGTTTTGTTGTGATTCGATTTGATTTGATTTGATGTGGTTCAGTTTAGCTTTTTTCGACATAGTTTGCGCAAGAGCAAAAGAGGAACATGGGAACAGGGGAACGGGGGAACGATGGTACAACAACGTGGCCTATCTGCGCTGCGCCTTTCCACTATTTACACAGCTCATTTTATCTCGTTCGATTGGCAATTTATCTTGAATGCCACAAACAGCAGACTGCCCAGTTTTACCTGATGCCTTCAGTGTGGGAGGGTGGGTTGGGTTGGGTTTGGTACGGTTGGGGTTTAGTTTGACCCAACCCAACAACACTCTGGCCAGAAAGGTAGAGAACGAGGTACCAGGCTTATAATTGGGCCTGGTAACAAACAAAAACATGATATCGGTTTTTGAATCTTAATTTCTTTTGAACAAAATCAAAGAGCCGTTGACGCAGCCAGCTAAAAGTTAACTAAGCAACAATCACACACACACACACACCTTTTACCTTGTGTGTGTGTGTGTGCGAACAAATCGCAGCAAATGGAAATTTTGTCAAGCTTGAAATCCTTTTATAATGACAAAAGGTTTCACCTCTAAGCCGATTACAGCAACGGAGACATTTTGTTGCAACACTTTGCTTCCAACATTCGGCCAGGAGACGACACAGACTTATACGCAAGCTTTTGAAAAAGGTGTGTGCGACATCTATAAGGCAAGAGTAAGTAAAAAGAGCCGGCAGAAAAGCGCATTCAAAACTTTTACTTTTCTAATTAGTTTTAAGCAGTAAACTAACTAAAATTGATAAAAAAAATAATATAGAACATGCCAAAAAGAGCTTCACCTTGTTGACCTAAGAAGAATTAATTTACGTTGTTTTTTTTTTTTTTTTGAGGGTGCTTTATTTAATAAGCAGTTTTTGTTTTTTATTACATATAAAAGTTTCACCTATTTGGTTGAACAGTATAAAAAAAATAAAATGTTTATATATAGGAAGTAAAGTTTTCCATGTTTGAAAATGTGTAAAAATGTGAATATAAATGCCAGGAACCGTAAAATTATATTATGTCAAGGGTTAAATATTTTGTTTTGCCTTAAATACTATGGTTATAAACAATAAAATATATGGAGAAAAAAAAAAAGAAAATGATTTCTTTACGATCCCTGGTACACTGCTCCTTACTCATCGTAGTTTGATGGTTCACTAGCTGGAGCTAGGTCTAAAAAGGTGTCGCTGCGATGCAAACGCTGTGAACTAGCATCGATATCGTTCAGGGAGCTGCTGTAGTCATCCGGATCAAAGTCCTCGTCATCGGTTATCGAGCTGCCCAAACTGTCTTCCAACGTGTCGCTGTCCACAGTACTGGTCACTTGTGGTGCTTGTTGTGGTTGCGGTGGTGGTGGCGGTGGTGGTGGTGGTGGTGGTGGTGGGGGTTGGGGTGAAGTGCAAGTGCTGCCCGGCAAATCATAAGTGTCCAAAGACACTTTGGCATGAAAAAACGATAGATGAAGATTCAGACGAGGCATCATCGTAATTGTCATATCGGGCGTGGCAATGCACAGTGGACAGATGACATGGGTGTAGTCCAAACAGTGCTTACTCCACACATGATCCACCAGTTCCTTGGGCGTGTGTCCCATCAGGCCGCAGTAGGGGCAGGTGAAGCTGTCGGCAAACAGCTGCGGCATCTGCTGCCCGGCAAAGTACAATTCGAGAGCGCCACGATCCAAAATGCACTGGTATGGATGATTCTTGTTGTGAATGCTCTGAATTACTTCGTTGTCATAACATTCGGAGCACAGAATGTAGCTATAGCATTGCAAGCACTTGTAACGACAATATTGAAAGTGCGTCACCTTGCAAACATCGCACGATGCATTCCAATTGGCTGCCATTCTGTGGAGGAATCATTAAAAAATGCATTTCTTTAAACACAATTTAGCTACAAAGTATCAATAGCACTTTTCTAGATTTTCGATAAACTCATGTTATCGATGATATATAAAAAATATTGAAAATTTTTTCAAAAATTTTTATCAAAATTTTTATCGAGCAGTTCTGGGCATCTTTCAGTGGAGCTTTCTCAGCTAGAGACGACGTTATACTTACTTTTTGTTTCAGATGCAATTTGCTTTGTCGATTCTTGGAATATGTATCCTCGTTAGCGTGAATAACTTAACGGAAGAAAGCAACTGTTCAAAAAAATAAATCTTAAGTTATATATATATGTATATGGAGTATAAGTTCTTGTATACTGAAGCTAGTTGAAGGCCCGTTTGTTGCTCTTCGCGTTTCCGCTATCCTATTACTCAATTTATCGAACAGATAATGTTAATCGGCAAAATTCTAAAATTTTGCTAAAGTTTAGATTTAACGCAAAAGTTATAGAAAAATAAAATAAACAAAAAATATTTAAGCAACTTTAATTAAAATCCGAGAAGCAATTAATTCTTAAAAATAAATCGATTTAATCGATTTATCGTTCAGTTAAAGAAACGAAAATTTTTCATACCAATACTATTGCTACTAAAACTTAAATAAAACAAGCAACAAACGAGCCTTTAAAAATGTTAAAAATTATCATAATATCGATTACCAGCCTTTTCCATAATAATTTTTCAACTCTTTAACAACAACAAAAGGCAAAACAAAAAATCATTAGCTCTTAACCTCTTGCATGTCCTTCGAGCACTTTGAAACTCAACACTGAACGACAATAATGTAAACGCAACAAACTGGCTGGAGGCCTTCGACAGGTTTTCCTTGGCCAAAACTGCAGTTGACGGCAGCTTGAGTCATTACCTTCTTACAACCCCTTCGAATATTCCCCTCACCCTAAGTCTAACGCTGTTCCTTTTGTTTTTTTTTCGTTCTTATGTGTGTGTGCATAATACATCAAAATGCATTTCGTTTGTTCGCGCTTTGTACATAAATTTCATGCAAATTGACTAATTAATTTTTGCGCAATGGATTCTTATCGTGCAATGCACCGGCCATAGAAACAACAACAAACACAAACACACACACACACACTCGACTAATACGATTATATTTGCATATTGTACATGTCTGTGTGTGCGAAGGAGTGGAGTTGAAGAGGGGGAGGTGAAAATGAAGCCAGGATGCGCCTAAGCGGCTGAGGCACGCGGCAAGTCTACAAAACTCACCCACGCACTTGAAAAGAGGTTGCTACTAGTAGCAAGGGGGGTTTGAGAGAGGGTTGCAAGTTGTGTTGCGGCAAAAACAACAATTTTTAATGACGGATATTAAACATAAGCACAACTATGGCGTCGACTAGTAATAACCACTAGAGTTACCAGTTGTTGTTGTTGTTACTGTGTGTGTGTGTCGCAAGTAAAATTTACAATATTTCCGTGCATTTTTGTGACTGAAAAATAAGAATAGGCAGAACGGAAAAAAGGGGGGGGGGGGGGGCAGGTAAACTGAAGCCTGCCAAATATGCTGATTGCAGCAATAATGATGATGATTATGTTTGCCTGGAGTGCATGCGCGACGCAAATTTGTTAGCCAAAGCGGAAGGAAGTCGAACCATTGACAATGCCAGCAATGACACGAACAACAACAATTCGAATTGCAACTGCAACGGCAACGGCAACGGCAACTCGAGCCAAAGCCAAAACCACGACGACAATGACGAGCAACAAAAGCATTTAACGACTTGCAAATGCGACCAACTGTTCAACTGTCCAAAGCTGACTGACTGACTGACTAACTGACATAGATACAGCAATGGCCAAAATACAAAAAAAAAATAATAAAAAGAACATTCAAAATAAAGTCGCAACATTTATGCACTTCTAACTGCAACTACTTGTGGCATATCAAAAAAATATTGATAATATTAATAAAGAAACAAAATATTAACTTTTACTTAAGAATGAAATCTTCTTTTTTAGGTTTAACCTTCATTAAAACTTGAATGAATTTTACGCCGGCTGTTCGTAGTTGACAATAAATAAATAAATAAAAAGCTAGCTGTATTTGCGTCGCGACGCACTTTGATTCAAATAATAAATACATTTTCAACAGTTGAAAACAACAACAGGAAAAAGAGTTGTAAACAAAAATTTGACTTCATATAAAATTTGTTTATAGTTGAACCAAATCGAAAGACGAAACCTTTTGCTCCATTCATAAAAATATCCGATTGAACAAAGGCTATATACAAACTTTATATATTATGATTAAGTATATACTTTGCTGTTTATTTGAGCTTGCAGAGTCTAAAAATCAAGTATACGTATAAGTAGATTTAGGCAAATATATCAATCGAACACTTTTATCTCAATGTACACAGTGCGAAAAGAGTTTGGAATATATATATATATATATATATATATATATATATATATATATGTATATGAAATAAAAAAAACATTACGCTTTATTTAAGCTGATTTTTGTTGCGGCGAACGTAAAAGGATAATGAACAAATATTTTGTTTAGCGAAAATGCATTGGCATAGCCCGCATGCCCTAAGTGAACTGAAATAGAGTATTCGAGTATACGAACCCTTTATTTGCCTTTGGTGGAGGTGGACACAGTGGGTTGGTTGGTTGGTTTGGGGTGGGGGAGAAGGGTGTTCTGGCAAATTATTGTATTGCGTGCGTGGAAAGTTTTTGAAGCACCTGCAGCCGAAACGCAGAAAGCACACCACAAACCGGATGAATCGCTGCGGCCATATTAGCAAAGTGAATAGGTTTTTATTTGTAACGGAAATGTGAAAATTATTGCCAGTTTGTTGCAGTTGTAGTTGTTGTTTTAGTTGGTGTTGGTAAGTGATTTGCATAAGACGCAGGTTGACAATGTGGCCAGGTAACAGGTGCAGAAAAGCAGCAGCTGCACTTGTCTATATCTCTCTGTGTCTATGTGTGCGTGTGTGTGTGTGTGTGTCTGCGGCTTAGCCATACATTTTCCTTACATGTCCAAAAGCGGCTTAGGGCGCACTTTGCTTTTAGCTGCTGCTTACGATTACGACAACTGCAGCCAAGCGATAAGCTTAGCCCACAAAACTAAAAAAAAAAACACAAAAAAAAAAAAAACAAAAAAAAACACAAAGGACAAAGGACAATAACAACAAGAAGTAGTTGAAGTAGTCAAAGTAGTAGAAGAAGGATAAGACAAAGGATCCGAATCCTGTCTTCCTTCTGTTTATAATATGCTCGCGAAAACTTGAACTTTGAAAATTACTTTTTCACTATTTGTCAACTTACTTAAATGCCCAACGACGATCGGCAAACTGAGCTGCGGCTGCAAAGCTTTTGCCTTTTATAATAGATCGTTGTTGTTTACCGTTTGGTTTGTTTGCGATGTTGTGGCAACGCCAATAAAAAGAGCGCCATTCAAATTATTTAAATCCTTTTCATTGAAGTGCAACAAAATTGATCGATTTTGAGCTTAATAATAAAAAAGTAAACAAGTATAAACAAATTGAATATTTACATTTAAATTTCATTAAAAATCAACTTGCCAACATTTGAATCTTGGCTATCGTTTATATTTTATTTACTGATTTGATCTGCGATATGTTCTTATGGTAATCGATAGTTGACTGACTGGCTCTGTCTCTTGTGAGCCACTTTTGTGGGTCCCCTGAGCTGATCGCTGCTGCAGTTTGCCACAAAAGTGTGTGTGTGTGTGGCATGTAGAACGATGCGATGCGTTGGCAATGCCTTTGGTTGGTTGACATTTGGCCTGCACTTTGAGCTGTTGATTTATGTATGGGTGTGCGGGTTGGTGTGTATGTGTGTGTGTGTTTGTTTGTGCGCGCGCTGGCCAAGCGTCTTGCTCTTTTGGAATTTAATTTAATTTATATTTCATTTGCGAAATGCAGCGAAGCGAAGCGAAGTCAAATCGGGAGTCGATTCGATACGATACGATACGATTCGATTCGATTCCCTGACCAGATCCACATCCACATCCACATCGATGCGATGTCCACGTTGATGCCGCCGCTGTCCGTTGCGTCCGGGTCCGTGGAGAGAGGTGGCAGCTTTTGCCGTGCCACATGCCATTTTTTTTTTCTATTTTTTTATTTTTTTTTCTATATATATGCATGTCGCCATTAACTGGCCTCCCTGTCTCTGTCGATTCCTTTGATACTTCGATATGGATGCGGCGTTTGAGCGAAAAAGAGAAAGAATGGCAGAGCAAAAGAAGGTTCAGTACATTAGTGATGTGACAGGGTCGTTCGCTTGACATCCAGCCATAGCAATCCGGCGGCTGACTCCAACTCAACATTCAACATTTGAGTCAAGCCAAGCCAAGTAGCTTCAGGCATTGGTTCTGTTCGTCTGTGTGTGTGTGTGTGTGTGTTTGCCTGGGTCACCCTCATCAAGATTGCATCGTCTGTTGGTTTGACTTTTGGTTCTGCTTCAGCTTCAGCTTCAGCTTGGCCGGCTTGTTTGGCTTGCATTACTCGTGGGAAATCAGTTTAATGGAAATTATAACATTCGATTACTTTTCAAACTAAACTCAAAATATGCGGGCGGCAGCTAAACCCTTTACCATCGTTCATACTATCACACTCATTCAATCGACCCGTTTACAGTCCGTTTTCAGTTCAACTTTATAGCTGTGGCTGCTGTTTGGCCAGCCGTGTAAAGCCAACTTCACAGCTTTGGCCAAACAGTTTTGTCAAATGCCTAAAAGTATGCAGCAAATAACTGGAAAATGCCAAAGCACACACACACACACATTTCACTCTGCAAACTCAAAGCAGGCGCTAGAACAATTTTTATTTTTTCTTTGCTTTTGGCATTGGCTTTGGTTGTTGCTTTTTTTTCTCTGTAGTTTTTCGGGCAGCCAGTGCCAGTTGAAGGGGTTTCTAAGTGACAAAACAATGGACATGTGAAATGGACATTTGCTTCTGGTGCACCACGACAGTAGCAAAGGCCGCAGCAGCAGTAGCAACAGCATCCAACATTTAACATCTCCAAAAAAAAGGCATTTGACAAAAAGCCCAAAAAAAACAAGAAAATTGCACTGCAAAACGGCTAGCAAAATTACATTATCTAATCATTTGATTTTTCATTCACCTCCCACTGCTCTTTGCCTTACAAATTCCCTGACATAACAGCCATTTTTTGTTTTTAATGTTTTTTAATAAATGAATTAAAAAAAAACATTACAAAGTTGGTTAAACAATTTCTTCAAGAGCTTTACTATATTTATATAGATATTTATTTACTCATTTTTTTCATAATATCTTGCCAATATTTGTTAAAATTTTTTCAATGCATTTCACTTGATTTTATGTAATATTTTTAAGGCGAAATTCAAATTAAGTTAAAAATAATTGGTTAGGATTTTTTTGTAGTCTTAAAATATATATTAAATTAAATTCAAAGTTATCTTAAATTTAGCTTGGATTTTTAGTTGAAAATGAATTGAGGAACGTTGAGATTTCTTGTCTGATTGCTTTTTTTTTGTGTGCTTGTTTGTTTGTTAATGCAGTGCCTAAGTGACGGCTACGTGATGTGTTCTCTGTGTTTGTGTGTGTGTGTGTCTGTGAAGGTCACGTGGCACACTTCGACACTCAGACTGGCAAGCGGCAAGCAGGCAGGCAGGCAGTCAGGCAGTCAGGCAGTCAGTCAGGCAGGCGAAATGAGGCAAGTGCAGTTTGTGGAGAAATGTTCAGGATGGTTGTCGAGTTTAATGAAGTGCAACGTGAATCGAGCAATTGAAATGCATTGCCTGACGCTCTTTGGGGCACGCTCTACCTGACTGACATTCAAGTCGACGACGACGACGACGACGACGATGGCAACGCACAAATCACTGTGGAATTGGTGTTGCTGCTGGTATCATCAAGTGCCGTTAAACATGCCACACGCATCAAAGCGAAAAACGTTGCAAATACCAAAAAACTCAAGCAAGCAAAATATAACCAAAAAATAAAAATACGAAACACAACCATTCACACCCACTCACACCCAAGCACCACCCCCCTACACCTACACAATAATGGAAAGTGTTCCCAGTGTTGCTGTTACGCCACTGTTAACCCACTGTTATCCAGGCACTAACAATGCTTAACGTCGACGTCGCTGCCAACGTCGCTGCCTGCGCGTGCGCTTCGTGCTTTTTAGTACAAGCACGACACGAAGCCACACGAGGCACATTGAACTTCGTGTTTGGCAATTTTTTAGCACATGTCGAAGCGAAACCAGGACATTCAGCTGCCCACAGCCATCGGCTGTAGTTGAACGCAACGGACAACGGAGCGTATGCGTGATTTGCATTTATGTTCTAACCATAAAATGTGCGAGTTTCTTTACAGCAAGCAATAGTAGTTTATGTGCGTGTTGGCATTATGAAAATGAAAATGAAATGCACTCGTCAGCAACGTCAACGGCTGCTGGCATCATCATAATAATCATTTCTGCTGCTGGTGCTGCTGCTGCCACTTGAAAAACTTGGCTAGCTGTTAACTTTGTCTTGGGCATCAAAGGAGGGGAAAGAGATAGAGACAGAGAGATAGAGAGATGTCAGCCGTCAGCAGTTCGCTGTTTATGTTGAGTTGTGCTCATTAGTGCAGCGCTTATGATGATAATTTGGATTAAGCCACAAGAACTCAGAGCCGAACTAACAACAGAACTTGAGACTATAGCAAGGCTGACTGTGAAGAGGCGAACAAACGCTTTGCATATTGCGCTCAACACAAGCCATCCATCCATCAGTCAGATCATCGAAATCAAAATCAAAACTTAATCTCAAACAAATTGCATTCAACGGTTGAGTCATAGAAAAAAAAAACGAAAGTATTAACATATTCGCTTGTTCCTATCACAGCGTTTGCCAATTGCTTGCAAATTGAACAAAATCAAGTTTTCCCTACTTTTATTATTTCAACATGAATACAAAAATGGTTAGAATAACTAAAGTTTAGCTGAAGGTTTTGCTGCTAAGACAAGAGTTTAATCATTATCACATTTCTAGAATCAAAATAATGGCAGATCATCTTTCTAACAAAAAAAAAAACGCTAAACAATAATCTTAATAATTTTAGGTAAAATAATTACAGCTTTTATGACAGATGTTCAGCAAATGTCGGCTCGAATATGCTCAAAAAAAAACTAAATTTATTGTTATATTTAATTTACAAATTGAATTTTGGACATTAAACACCAACAGTAAATTTATTGCCTAAAGAATAATAGTTTTTAATTGTAACAATATTTTTATTATTTCTTTTTTTTTTGGTCAGGATTGCCGTTTCATTTTCATTGCTTTTTTTTAAATTTGGTAAATCTTAACTGACCCACAAAAAAATATAAGCGAGATCCACTCAGCTTGGTTTACTGTGAATGTCGGGCAAATCGTTCAACTAATTAACATAATGCAAAATTTACGAGCAAATATTTTATTTCACCTTTTAGTACTCTACTCTCGACTTTCTGTTGTTCTCCAGTCTTTGGCTTAAACATTTTCGAATGTATATATGTATATAAAGATACTTGTTTATGTTACCTGCCTTTTGCTGCATTATTTGTGCCGTTTTAAAAAAAAGAAGAAATAAGGTAAAACTAAAAGAAATTATAATAATAAATAAAAGCGAGTCGCAATGAGTGGCAACAACAACTCGACACAGCGGTTTCACACGCAATTAACATATTCTCTCTGTTGCATTAAAATTGTTGCATTTGCTAAAGGGTTACACCGCCCCGCCGCGCCGCGCCCCACCCCATTTCATCCACAAAGAGTGCGGATCAGGATTGTGCTTTGCACTTTGTTTTTTTTATTTTTTGTATTTTTTTTATTTTTAATCTTGTTTGTATTCCGCTTTTGCCTTTATCTACACGTGCACTTTTTAATTATTTGTTGTTGATTTTTTATTTTAACTTCATCTCCCTCTCTCTCTCGCTTTTTATTCAATTAATTGTACAAAGAGAGAGGGAGAGAGAGAGAGAGGGCGAAAGAGAAAGAAAGAGTGATAAAACGCAAGTAATTGTTTATGGGGTAAAGCAGTGAAAGAAGCTTTGTGTTTGGGATTTGCGTTTGGGCTTTTGGGGTTTTCTTTTCTGACAAAAAAAAAAAAAACGGAATAAATAAATAAATGCCTCATCAGTTTGCCGTCGCAATTAACAATTGTAATTGATAACCGATTAGTGGCCTGCACATTCATTCACATATTATTATTAATAAGCCGAAACTGAAATAAACTTTTAATTATTAACAACTATAAATAGCCGCAGCCCATGTTCCCTGCAAAAACCAGCAACAATCGAAATCAAATTATTCAAAAATATTAGACAAAACGGCAAACAATCAAACAATTATCATGTTAAAAATAATAATTAGACATAAAATATCGGATGCCGGGCTTGTTATAATTTTTGTTAGCTTGTATTTCATAAATATTACTGAAAACCAATAAAAAAAAAAAAAAAAAAAAACTGGTTAATGCTGACTGAACAAATGTGGCCCAAAGCTGCTGATGCGTTAATTACAATAACAAACAAACGCATTCGAATCACATAAAAAGTAAATTTTTAATGCAAATAGACGCAAGTATAGCTCGCTCATTTGATTTTTTAAATACATACACATGCATTAACAAATCATTAAGCTATAGCAACTGGCAACATCAGCTACAAAGTGCGACATTTGCCTTATTTAACATAAGCAAACAGATTTCCAGATTTATTGTTTTGTCGCGTTAAAATAAAAAACGAAAAACGAAAAACAACAACAACAAGAATCCAATTAAGTTAATCTTTTAGTCTTAATTTTATTATTTGTCAAAGCAATCAACCATTGTTAAAGCTTATTAAAAATGCTTAACGATTATCAAAGAACGTGCGAATGAAAAAATTAACAAAAAAATCAAGCAAATTTAGTTCAAAAATCAATGCTTTTATGCTTTATTTTTGAGAAAGCTTTTAAGCGCACTGGGAAATAAAAGCTCTTAGATTTACAAACAGTCATTCAGCCTGGCTGATCTTCAAGGTTGGTCTAACAATGTTTTAATTAAAAACAACAAGAATCGAGGCGAAGGAATTGCGTGCAGAAAATTGAGCTTTTAAAAGCACATTATGTAGCTTTCAAAGCTTCTGAAAGGTTAAAAGGCTGATCTATTTTTCTCTATTTTACATTCCAACTAGTGAACTTTAAGTCAAATAATCCAGCTTAAAGCATTTTTAAATGAAACTTTTTTTTATGAAACTAAAACTAGCTTTAAATAAGTTACACATCACTTTAAATATAATAATATGTATATATAAATATTATATTTATTGAGAAAATAAAGTATTGATATCATTAATATTTATTCATTTTAATCAGATGTTAAATTCAACTAAGAAATAAAGAAAATCTAAATGAAAAAACGTAAAATTAAATTAAACTCACTTTCTCACCTTTCAATCTCCCTCTCTCTTTCACTCTGTCTTAATTTCAGCCCAACGCCTTTTGTGCCTCAAGCTCTTTGAAATACCGATAAAAAAAAGGGCTTTTCTTAAAATCCGAACAAACATAAACAAAATTGAAATTCTGAACGTTAACCGGTTAGAAAATGTTTTTTTTTTTCTTTTAATAGATATTTTTTATTGGCCATGGATGCCATCAATTCTCGCGTAGCGCATTTGAGAAAAGTCGCCCTAAATAAACACACAAAATTCAACTAAATTTCGCAGTTAGTCAATTTTTGGTCTATCGAACAAGTAAAAACGACAAAAAAAAAAACAAAAACAACAACAGAAGAAAAAAACCAGTTTGTTTAACTTGAGCATGGCGTGGGGGGGGGCGGTGGGGTGGGTAGGTCATTGGATTGTTATGTGCTGCGCAGCACCACATCCATATAAATAAATGCAACAGCGGCATGGCTGGGAAGCTTAGTGTTGATTGAACTGCCGTAGGCAAATTAACATTGTTAACAGAAATAAAAAAGGAAAATGCGCAAGGAAACTCTCATTATTGGCCTAATCTTGGTTGGCTGCTGCAGCTGGACGGGCACAGCTAAGCCGCAGGCCCTCGACGACAGCTCTTCATCAACGTCAACAGCAACAACAACGATAGCAACACCAACAACCACAACTACAACACCAACTACACCAACAACAACAGCACCAACATCAACAACAACAGCAAATGCAACTACACCTTCAACACCAAAGCTCGATTCGAAAGAAGCCGCAGAAGGAGAAGAAGATAATAAGTCAAGCACAGCAACAACAACAACAGCAGCAGCAGCAGCAGGAGAAGCTGCAGCAGCAGCAACCCCACAAAAGCCTGAATCCGAAGGTAGTAGCCCGACAAAAACAACAACAACAACAACAACTAACACCGCACCAAAGCCTGAATCGGAAGATGGTAGCCAAACTAAAACAACAACAAACACCGCACCAAAGCCTGAATCGGAAGGTAGTAGCCCAACTAAAACAACAACAACAACAACTAACACCGCACCAAAGCCTGAATCGGAAGGTAGTAGCCCAACTAAAACAACAACAACATCAACTATCACAAGCCCAACAACATCAGCCAACCCAAATGCAGCCAAGGACAAAGATGAAGATGCTGATGCACAGGCCAAAGAGCTGCTGAGGAAATGTGAGCAATTGCGTAGACGCCGCAAGCGGGACACTTCGTCGTCCTCCTCGTCTTCCTCCTCATCATCGTCGGAGGAGGAGGAGGATGACAGTGATGAGAAAAAGTCAGCGGAAAAGGAGCGCAAGAAGCTCAAGAAGATATGCAAGGCGCTGAAGAAACAGCAGCAACGCAAACAGAAGCATCAAACCACCGAAAGTCTTAAGGAACTCGCCGATGCACTGCACAGCTATCAAATGAAACAGGAACAGCAAAGGAAGAGGCATTAAACTGACTTCATTTAACCCAAAACATAAATATATTGCCTTTTTTTTCTATAATGTTTTTTTTGTATGTGAATAAAAATGTGTAAAAATTGTTAAATAAATAATTACTTGGAAAGTAACAAGCTCAGAAAAAAAAATATGATGATACGAATAGAAAGTTATGACCCAATTTGTAGATCTATGATTTGGTATATATTTTTCCGTTGATTTATTAGTTAAACATTAACAATTTTGGAGCAAAAAAACATCGAAACCAAACACGACGAAACGAATTAGATTATTGAATTTTCGATCATTTGATGACTAACCAAATAAAAAGCAAATATTGTTGATAATTTTCGTCTATGAAACTATCAATTTTAATGTTAATAGTTACTAATAATATAGGTAAATATGCAAGTGAACTTTTGTGTCTAATCAAACCAAAACTTTAGTCAAATTGAGATTAAGTTTTAAGTCTTAGTTTGATTGCCGGGTTATATGGCTTTAATACTTCAGATATTTCAATTTCCATTTTTCTATGTAGTATTTTCGCTTGTTGTTTGTGTTGCTTCTAAGTCAAAGTTGTTAAGTTGTAACCAAAATAATAATTGAAATCACAAAACCGGTTTATGTTGAGCTAAAGTAAGATTCATTTCATATGTTTCTTCAACAAAATTCAATGCTTATTTTATACATAAAAAACAATATTTAGGACGGGTCAACTTAAAGCAACCATGAACCGCGCCTAGCAAGCTATTAACTTCTTTATGACATTGATTAAAAAGCCATAAAGATTTTCCAAGAAAATACTTGCACCAAACTCTTATTAGCTCTTCGAAATAGCTTGAACAATCAAATTTTTTTTAAAAGCAATTTAAAACAAGCTTTTGAACTGTTGTTAATACACTTTGCTGCTCATTGAGCAAATCATTTAAAATAGAGCAAACATAATAGAAAAATAATAAATTAATATGTCCGAGCGTTTATTGAATTGATATTTAATTCATTTGCATATTCTTTGGAAAGTTTCGCATTGATAATAAGTTGTTCAATCTGCAATATAAATTTAAATAATTTCGCAGTAAATTGATTAAAACGAAAGAAGAAAAAACTGCGCCAATTTCGAGCGAATCATATTACTGTTAATTTTTTTTCACCCACTTTGTTAGTGCGTCACGCTCTCTGATTAACATTTGATTCCGCCGAAGCTGGGCTTAAAATCATTATTTAAGTACATAAGAAAAAAACTTTTTTATTTCTGAGAACGCATTACTCACATGTTTGTACTATAACTATTATATTTAGGTAGCGTGTTAAAAAAAAAACCGAAATTGATATTCAGATTTATGTTTAGCTTTAGTTTTTGGTAGTTAAATATTTGTATAGAACGCAAACATTTTTTTAAGTCCACAGCATTTTTGTGTAAGATTCGTCTCGCAAGCCTCTGTCGAAAGTTGATTGTTTTTGCTGCTTGTAAAAATACAAAATTAATTTGCATTAACAACCGAACACAACAAAACAGATAGAAACACATAAGAAGAACCGAAAAAGAACAGAACAGAAAAAAAATTCATATTGTTAAATAGTTAAAAATGATAATGAAGCGAACAGAGTTCAGCCATTGAACTCTCTTTTTTTTTCTCATCCAGAATATAGAAAGCCAAGCAAAGATTATACTAGTTTTTGTTTGATTTTTCGCACAAATGCTATATCGGCAGGTTGAGTCGATCGTCGCGGTTTTGAAAAATGGGTCGACCTGGCCCATTTGATGGGCTTTGAACTCGGCTTTGAGGCCATAGAGGGCTCGAATTTCGGACGCCGCTAATTATGCGTGTTGGATTCAAGAAGCAGAAGCAGTAGAGAGTGAGAGAGAAGCGTAAAAGCGCCGTTAATAAATGATTTATGCAGCAAACAAGTTGATATAAGTGGCAGCTGGTCAAAGTTCCCGATTCAGTTGGCGCACAAAAACCAAACTATGAAGTGCTCAATAATCTTGAATACGGTCCTGGTCCTGGCTTTGGCCGGTGGCCAATCACTGGTGAGCGGTAAATTTTTTTCGAATCATCTCCAATCCAAAACCAACTTGAACTAACACGAATCTAAAATTCTCTTTGTGAAATCTCTTTTGCAGCACGAGATGAGCTGCGTCCAACGGCCGCACCGATGCTCAGCTCGACGCTGAAGCCAACGAGTGCATCCAAGATGGAAACAAAGCCAACGAAACCATTGATGATCATCAATGCGCCGCCCATGAAACAGATGCATTTGGTGCCAGCGGTTGAGACAATGCCAGCAGCTATGGCGCAACCTGTCAAGGAGGCCAAACCAATGCAGGTTACCGGTTTCATAACCAAATCGGGCAACATCTATGAGATTGAGGATAAACGCGGATTGGGTCGCATTGAGCCACGTCAGGCGGAGGAAGCTGATAAGGAACAGGCTGGTGCTGGCGCTGGCGCCGAAGACGAGGAACAACAGATCGTTTGTAATTATGGCAATGTGGTCATTTACAGTGATGTGCCCTGCGATCAGGTTACCAATGTCAAAGTTAGCGGCATTCAGAACTTAAATAACGAACAGGCTGTAACTGAATCGCCACAAATGGCTGACAATGGCGAGACAAATGATGCGGCAGTAGCAACTAACGCTAATGCTCCACGTGGTCAACAGGGCCAAAATGGTCAGCGACGTCGACGTCGTCGTCGTCCCGCCAATGGCACTCAGCAGCGACGTCGCCGTGTTAACGGCACTGGCAATGGTGTTCGACGCGTCATTCGTCGCCGCATTCCCATTAACAATGGCAACCGTCGCGTCGTTCAACAACAGCGTCGCCGTCGTCCCAATCAACGTCGTGGCAGTGGACAGGGACAGTCACAGGGACAGCGGCAACAGCAGCGTCGCCGTCAGCAGCAACGTCGTCGCAAGCAGCAACAGCAGCAACGTCGCCGCCTGCAGCAACAGCAGCCACAACGCCAACGTCAACAAACGCGTTTCGATCGCGAGGACGATGAAATCTAAAAAAAAAAAACAATATCAACAGTAAAATTACTTTTTGAATAAATATAATATTTTTTTTTTAACTTAATGCTGCCTTTGTGACAATAAAATGTTAACCAAATACAAACAAAAAATACATTTTTGACTTCTGCTATAGCAATTTTATAGCTTTCAGTGTTCTGTGTCTCAGCGGTATCAAAAATTCGTAAACGAAAAAGAAGTTAAGAAAACTAAAAACAAAGAAGAGAAGTACAGCGTGCGAAATAATATTTTCAGTATCTTTACAAAATTTATAAAATGTTAAAAAAAATATATTGCAAATTTAGGAAGAATACATTAAGCTTGCTTTTTAAAGCCTTTCTAAAACCCTTTTTAATATGAAGCATTTTTAGAGAAGAGATTTAAAGTTGAGACCACGAAGCTGCTACCAAAAAATAAACATCAAGTTTTAGTCTGTTAACTCCTCAATATTTAAAATAATATAACATATATACTAAGTAAAAATTAATACACCAATCCAATTTGAATGCCGCTTCGAAAAGCATGTGATTATCATTTGAAATGCTTCATATATTCATTCAACTAAGAAAAATCGATAATAAACAAAACGCTAGAAATTTAAATAAAAACGCTCTTAATAATGTTCTGGTCTGGAACAACCATGTCCTGTTTATTCATGTTGTGAAACCCAATTGGCTATGTTAACATAAAGTGTTTAGCATTGGGTTACCAACATAAATACGATGCTTATTTGTTTTTTGCTTTTGTTGGAAAGCGGCATGTATGTGGGCGTAAGTGAGTGTATGTGTAGGTGTGTGTATGTGTTACAACAATTGTGAATTTTGAAAATTAAGGAAACATTAAATGATTGAGATGTGTAATTAATTGTGAATCGTTTTACTGAATGGAATGCACTCCAATTGCATCTCCATCAGCATCTTTGACATCTGCGGCAACGTCGTCACCAACTGCACCCACATCGGCACCAACTCCAGCCACATCGATACTAAGTACAGAAATTTCGTCACCAAGTGCACCAATTTCGTCACCAACCGCAGCATTCTCGTCATTAACTACAGCCACATCGTCACCAACTGCTGCATTATCTGCAGCAATACCTGCAGCATTACCTGCAGCAGTTAAAGCAATCCCTGCAGCAACTGCAGCCGCTTCTGCAGCAAGTGCAGCCAAGTTTGCAGCAGCATCTGCTGGAATGTCTTCAGCAATAAGGGAAACCACTGCGGAAACATCTGCAGCAATTCCAGCCACATTTGCAGCAAAAGCCGCCACATTTGCTCCATATACAACAACATCTTCAGCACCTGCAGCAGCTACAGCGGCATCTGCAGCAACTACAGCAATGTCTGCAGCACCATCTGCAGCCACATTTGCAGCAAAAGCCGCCACATTTGCTCCATATACAACAACATCTTCAACACCTGCAGCAGCTACAGTGGCATCTGCAGCAGCTACAGCGGCATCTGCAGCAACTGCAACATCCTCAGTTGCAGTTATCGAGTTTTGATCCTCACCAACGATCGGCTGTGAAATGGGTGGAGCAATATTATTTGGTGTAGAGTCCGGCTGCACTATGCCGCCAACATCATTGGGATCAAAGTTCACCTCCATCGATGGGCTGCTGCTTGGCTGCCCAGCTCTAGGCACGCCATTCAAATCGTTCAATGGGGCAAGCGGTACCACATCGGGTGGGCCGGTCATACTCGAAAGTGCTTCGGCACGACGCAGCTCGCGTGGATCAAAGCCGTTTTCATTGTCACTGGATGAGCGTGGGTCCAACTGCCGCGGTGCATTTCCATTGTCCAGAAGCAGCTCGTTGAGAGCAAGATTCGGACGACGTGCTGGCGGTGCAACAGGTCGACTAGCCGCTGGTGATTCGATTGTGCGACGGCGACGACGCGACGAAGCTTCATTCGAGCGAATGGAAAAAGAAGGACCAAAGCTAGCACCAATACGTGTAATGCCATTTGGATGGCGCATCTGGACATGACAGGTCAGACTGGTCATCGTTGGAGTCGGTGTGCCGGGCACAACAAGGCACAGTGGACAAATCACACGAGTGAGATCCTGGCGATGCTTGGAATTCACATGACGCACCAGCTCCATATCGGAGTGACCCATCTTGCCGCAGTAGGGGCAAGTGAAGCTATCAGCATACACCTCCGGCATCTGTTCACCGGCAAAGTGCAGACGCATGGCAGCGCTATCCAACATGCACTGGAACGGATGGTCCAGCGTATGTGGGCTCACCACCACCTGCTTCTCATGGCATTCCTCGCACAGATCATAGTCGTTGCACTGCAAGCACTTGTAGCGATAATGAGGAAAATTGTTCCTCTTGCAGCCATCACAGGTTACATTCCAATGTGAAGGCATATTCAAGCCTTATTCTAGTCGGACCTAAATTAAAGTAAATTAAAAATTAAAAGTGACAATATTATTTTTGTCAACGCTTGGTCGCTTTTATGTCAAAAGGAAATTGCAACAGATGAAGTTGCATTTTGTGTTTTACTTACTTTGAAAACTGTGCGTGTTTGAAAGTTTTTGAAAGTGAATATAAAATTTGTGTTTTTAATATTATTGTTTTCGTACACAACTAGATGTGAACGCCTATGTAAAGTGACTATTTTGAAAAAGTGTAACAACCAGCATTCAAAAGGCAACTTTGATGCTTTCATACTCTATGGCATAGTAAAATAAAGTGTCAAAATTGGGGCTCTCCAATAACTGGGGCAAATAGATAAATTCGATAACTCGAAATCGATTAATCCACCTATTTCGCACGCTCTTACAGCTAGAACTACAAAGTTTGGGGAGAAGATAGTTACTAACAACTTCTAAAAAACGGCAAATTTGGTATGAAGATAAATTTAAACGACTCCCAAAAAACTGCATCAAAGTTGGGGTAAGAGGAAGATATAAAGAAAATTGGTTAGGTATTAAATTTAAAATTAGGTTTCTTTTAATAAACGTAAAACCAAAAATTTATTTCTTACAAAAACAAAAACAATATAAACAAATAAAATTCTAAATCATTAAGATCATTTAGTCTATTCTGTTATCTGCCTTTTTGTTAAGAAGGCATCTAATGTAGCTGCGTTTCCATTTGCGTTCCGATCGAAGTTTTTGCTTATTCGATAAAGCATCTATGTATAACCCCCGTCTTGCTTTAAAGCCCCTGTAAAAGTTTTGATAATTTTCAACGACCAGTTCCATAATTTTAGTCAGTGTGTTCAAACTGCTAAACAAACGCCTTCGAAAGTTCTTTTTGCTCTTCTTCGGAATCACTACTAACAACATTTTTTTTTTCTTCTTACTCAGTTTTTTCCTTAAGCTCATCATCATTAGATAGATTCCTGAAGTATATTCTCGATGTTTTTCACATTTACCTCAACAACGGACAGTTTCGCTAATGCCACTATTTCTTCCCATATTTTAGAGCTATTGATAGTTTATTTCCCGATGGCTTAAATGATTTTTTTGTGCACAGATTTTTTTGTTTTGTTGAAAACCCATAACTAAATTTGCAACAAATACAGTACAACATGGTTTTAAAAACTTCCACGTAAATTTCCTGAATTCATAAAGTTGGGGATGAAAATATTCTATTGTTATATAACTTTTGTTTGAAACTGACGCTCAAGATGAACTTGTTTATATACACCCCTGGCACACTAGAACTTATGTATGAAAATTTAATTATGACCGAATATCTTAATGAAATTTCTACATTCAGAAGATATCAGTCATGACCGCATATATATCAAACGAAAGGAAATCAAGTCTTTTTTGTACTGCAGAGAAAATAAAATAAATTCATCAGGGAGTTTCTTAGCAATTTGTGTTTTAAAAAAAGTAATATATTTTGCACTGATTTTTTTCCTTAAAAAAATTATATATTTGGCAAAAGTATATAAAATTTGACTGTTGGAATGTTTGTTTAACCCATCTTTACTTTGATTCCAAAAAATCTGAGTAATAGATTTATTATTGAGATTGCTAGATCAATTTGAAGTCTTCGAACTGAAGCAAAAATTTGCATATTTTTGGTTTGCTGTTTGTAATAGAAAATTAAATCAATACATATAAATATATAGTTAAAATAAAGTTTGAAGGCTTAGCATTAAAATGAAATTGATTTGAGGAAAATTGATCCGTTAGTTCATGAGCAATAAGAACTCTCATATAACAACATTAACTTTTTCAGATAGCACCCTCATTACCGAAATGTGAGAAGTATTCAACGTCAAAGCCCGAAAAATTTGGATTTTTGTGTGTGCTTTTTTTTATACTCGATAAGTTAAAGAGTTTATTGGGTTTGTGCAATGTCCGTCATCGTGTCTGTCCGTCCGTATGTTCGCAACTTTTTTCCACACCCTTCAAATTCGAGACTTGAAACTTTGCGAATGTTTTAATCTATGGCATTGTAAATTAAAGTGTCAAGATTGGAGTTCTACGATCGGGGGCTGGCAAATCGATAAGCTCGATAACTCAAAATCGATAAATCAAGCTATTTCGCACGCCTTTACAGCTAGAACTACCGAATTCGAGGAGAGGGTATCTACTAACAATCCCCAAAAAACTGCATCAAAAATTTTGGAGCCACGTCCACCCCCAGCCGTCCCGCAGTTTTAAACCAAAAACGCCTATATCTTTCACAGCTTGTGAGCTAAAGTCACCAAATTTGGTTCCAATATTGGTGATGAAGAAACCCGAAAAATTTGGATGCTGCCCCCATACCATTCCGCCCCTAGCCACCCTTCCCTCATATTGTACTATTTTCGAGCTAGAGTCATAAAATTAAATTTTTTCTAATGTAGAATTGATAAAAGAAAAAGATAAAATTTTTCATAGTTTATGTGCTTAGAGAAACAATCAAGAGCATGCAAAACACAAAAAATACAACAATAAAAATACCTCATTACCATTGTGTCTGTTTTTTTTTTTTTCAATTAACTATAATTTAATCAGCATTTTCAAGTTCGACATTCAATCAACATTTTTTACTTGATTTTACATAACCGAAATTTGAATTATGATTTTATTTACTTGATTCAAAATAATGATTATTTATATTCATTGACTTGATTGAAACTTCTTGGAAATATTTTTCAACATATTTTTTGGCTTGTCCATAATCAAGGAAACAAATATATTCATAAGTAGCATAGTATTAATTAATTAATTAATAAAAAATCCAATTAAAATTCCGCTTCGAGAAGCATGTGATTATCATTTGAAATGCTTCAATTATTCATTCAACTAAGAAAAATCGATAATAAACAAAACGCTAGAAATTTAAATAAAAACGCTCTTAATAATGTTCTGGTCTGGAACAACCATGTCCTGTTTATTCATGTTGTGAAACCCAATTGTCGATGATCACATAAAGTGTTTAGCATTGGGTTACCAACATAAATACGATGCTTATTTGTTTTTTGTTTTTGTTGGAAAGCGGCATATATGTGGGCGTAAGTGAGTGTATGTGTAGGTGTGTGTATGTGTTACAACAATTGTGAATTTTGAAAATTAAGGAAACATTAAATGATTGAGATGTTTAATTAATTGTGAATCGTTTTACTGAATGGAATGCACTCCAATTGCATCTCCATCAGCATCTTTGACATCTGCGGCAACGTCGTCACCAACTGCACCCACATCGGCACCAACTCCAGCCACATCGATACTACGTACAGAAATTTCGTCACCAAGTGCACCAATTTCGTCACCAACCGCAGCATTCTCGTCATTAACTACAGCCACATCGTCACCAACTGCTGCATTATCTGCAGCAATACCTGCAGCATTACCTGCAGCAGTTAAAGCAATCCCTGCAGCAACTGCAGCCGCTTCTGCAGCAAGTGCAGCCAAGTTTGCAGCAGCATCTGCTGGAATGTCTTCAGCAATAAGGGAAACCACTGCGGAAACATCTGCAGCAATTCCAGCCACATTTGCAGCAAAAGCCGCCACATTTGCTCCATATACAACAACATCTTCAGCACCTGCAGCAGCTACAGCGGCATCTGCAGCAACTACAGCAATGTCTGCAGCACCATCTGCAGCCACATTTGCAGCAAAAGCCGCCACATTTGCTCCATATACAACAACATCTTCAACACCTGCAGCAGCTACAGCGGCATCTGCAGCAACTGCAACAACTGCAACATCCTCAGTTGCAGTTATCGAGTTTTGATCCTCACCAACGATCGGCTGTGAAATGGGTGGAGCAATATTATTTGGTGTAGAGTCCGGCTGCACTATGCCGCCAACATCATTGGGATCAAAGTTCACCTCCATCGATGGGCTGCTGCTTGGCTGCCCAGCTCTAGGCACGCCATTCAAATCGTTCAATGGGGCAAGCGGTACCACATCGGGTGGGCCGGTCATACTCGAAAGTGCTTCGGCACGACGCAGCTCGCGTGGATCAAAGCCGTTTTCATTGTCACTGGATGAGCGTGGGTCCAACTGCCGCGGTGCATTTCCATTGTCCAGAAGCAGCTCGTTGAGAGCAAGATTCGGACGACGTGCTGGCGGTGCAACAGGTCGACTAGCCGCTGGTGATTCGATTGTGCGACGGCGACGACGCGACGAAGCTTCATTCGAGCGAATGGAAAAAGAAGGACCAAAGCTAGCACCAATACGTGTAATGCCATTTGGATGGCGCATCTGGACATGACAAGTCAGACTGGTCATCGTTGGAGTCGGTGTGCCGGGCACAACAAGGCACAGTGGACAAATCACACGAGTGAGATCCTGGCGATGCTTGGAATTCACATGACGCACCAGCTCCATATCGGAGTGACCCATCTTGCCGCAGTAGGGGCAAGTGAAGCTATCAGCATACACCTCCGGCATCTGTTCACCGGCAAAGTGCAGACGCATGGCAGCGCTATCCAACATGCACTGGAACGGATGGTCCAGCGTATGTGGGCTCACCACCACCTGCTTCTCATGGCATTCCTCGCACAGATCATAGTCGTTGCACTGCAAGCACTTGTAGCGATAATGAGGAAAATTGTTCCTCTTGCAGCCATCACAGGTTACATTCCAATGTGAAGGCATATTCAAGCCTTATTCTAGTCGGACCTAAATTAAAGTAAATTAAAAATTAAAAGTGACAATATTATTTTTGTCAACGCTTGGTCGCTTTTATATCAAAAGGAAATTGCAACAGATGAAGTTGCATTTTGTGTTTTACTTACTTTGAAAACTGTGCGTGTTTGAAAGTTTTTGAAAGTGAATATAAAATTTGTGTTTTTAATATTATTGTTTTCGTACACAACTAGATGTGAACGCCTTTGTAAAGTGACTATTTTGAAAAAGTGTAACAACCAGCATTCAAAAGGCAACTTTGATGCTTTCATACTCTATGGCATAGTAAAATAAAGTGTCAAAATTGGGGCTCTCCAATAACTGGGGCAAATAGATAAATTCGATAACTCGAAATCGATTAATCCACCTATTTCGCACGCTCTTACAGCTAGAACTACAAAATTTGGGGAGAAGATAGTTACTAACAACTTCTAAAAATCGGCCACGGAGCCACGCCGCCCATACCATCCCCTGCCCCCCTTCTCCCACCTATTACAAACTTTGAGCTAGTCACCAAACTTCGTAGGAGGATAGCGTTTGACATCCCACAAATATCTGTATAAAACTTTGGATGCCACGCTTTGAGCTAGACACCAAATTTGGTGTGAAGATAACTAGTGGCATCCCCATCTGCATAAGGCATTCTTTGATGCAGCGTACGCCCATGTCGTATCCGCATACCAATGTAATCAGGTTTCTTTTTATTGGTTTTATTACTGGTATCGAGTATACCGCAGTCGGTTGCGTCCGACTGCAACGTTTCTACTTGTTTTACTTACTTTTCAGTTTCCGCGCGGCGTGAAGATTTTGTTTATTTTGGATGTGTGAAATCGAAAACTATTTCTGGTGTTTTATTTGATGTGATGTAATTTTAGATGTGAACGCCTCGCCGACAATTTCTGAAGTGACTGAGAAACTAAGCTGTCAAAGCTAACTTCGATGCTCTTCTTCTTCGATTATTTTCGATTAGGACTTGAGTAGTTTTGCTTTAAGGCCTGTACGCAGTAGGCCCGTACAGCGACGGACTGAAAAACTTCATAAAAAAAAACGGTCTCGTACAGCGTACGGCTCGTAATAAAATAACGCAGTCCGCAGCACTGTTAGTTACGGGCCGTAAGGCAGTGTTGAACAATGAAAATGTTAATATGTTATTGCTTCCGTAAATAGCTGTCTGCACCTATTTACGGAAGCTAAAAGTGCAAAACAATGTCAACACGGAAGAGCCGTTTCGTTAATTTCGAGGAAGAGAGCGACAAAATTGCGCTAATTAAGGCAATGGAGTGTCGGCCAGTCCTCTGGGATCTGACCAACAAGTCGCACTCAAATAATATTTTAGTAAAAAGCGCATGGGACGAAATTGGCGCCGAATTGGGAAAAGATGGCAATTATATTGATCATAATAATCAACTTAATAATATAATATTAAAAATATATTCGTATTTTCATTGCAGTACGTGAATGCAAGATGGCATGGGCAGGTCTGCGCGATAGCTATAGGTATAAGATTAAACATAGCGCCAAAAGTGGGAGTGCTGGCGGCAGTGCCCTCAGTGCCCCAAAAATATGTAATTGGGATTTGGCGGCGTACAATTCGAATGTAAACAAGCAACGAAACACAGTTGCTTTCCGATTTATTAAGAGAAAGTATTCGACCAACCGCCACAATATGTGAATTTTTCAACACTTGTCGTTACTGTCAGTAAAGTTTGTGTATTACGGTCCGTACGCTGTACGGGCCTTCTGCGTACAGGCCTTTAAAAACAAGATTTAAAGTAGAGTTTCCAACAAATTGCCAATACTTTATAGAAAGGCAGTTTATATTTTTCTTCTGCTAAACAATCAATAAGTTACGACTGTTTAGGGATTTAAAAAAAAGGGATGCAAAAAAATTTATTTCATATAAAATTTGCATTTTCATTTTGCTTTAATAATGTTATTGGCCTTTTTCGATATCTTTGTGGTGATTGCAACACTTAAAACCCTATAATCGATAATTTTATGTTTGTGTTTGATTTAATTGTAATTGATGATATTTGAAAAAACACAACTCATATGCACATTTTTTAACTACTTTGTTCTTCTACTCACGTTGTTATGCTTGGAAACATACAGTTTTTTTCTTCTGGGTATCGTTGTGAACGTGTTGTGGGCAAGGGTTGCAGGGGTGACTATGGCTATGGGGACTTCTGGGGAGTGCAATGTCAGCATCGTTGGCGTCAGTTACATCAAGAAGATGCTGCAGAAGAGAATGAAATTCTTGTGCGCTTGGGCCCAGCGCACTTAACACATAAAACAAATACAACTTACAGCATACAACGAACACAAAAAGCCCTTCCTTCTCCTCCTTCAACGAGCGCAAGAATGTCATTCAAAAGTCAACCAACTTTCTTCTTTTGAAACACGTTAAAGAAGCAGGATAAAAAACAAAACAAAAAACAGAAGTAGTAGAATACATACGTACGTGTGCATTCGCATCGTCTGGTGCGGGGGGGGGGGGGGGGGACTGCATAAAAACTTGCTGCAACAGCAACAACAACGGCAACAAGAGTAAAAGTCGCCTGCTGATTTCCCTTTGTTGTTTGCATGCACACGCGAATGGCCCAAAACAACCGACAACCTTCCGCTTACACCTCTTCCATCGAACCAAAAATCGTGCAGCAACCCTAGAAAAACAAAGTACAAGCAGCAGCAACACTGGCCTATCCCAGCCCCAGCAACGGCTGCTGCACTTCTTCTTGCTCTTTCTTCCTTCCTTTCGCTCTCTCTCTCTCCGAGGTGCCATCAAAATGTGCGCACCATGTTATTGTTGTTGTTGTTGTGCATTGAGCCTGCAAGTTTATCACCTCATTGTTTTTGCACGGCGGCACTGGAGCTCATTGTCAGCGGCTCCTTTACATACAAAGATGTTGTTGTGCGCGGTTTTTTATCGCTGAGTGAGCCAGGTGGCAACGGCGGCGGCTGTTGCAGTTGCAGCCACTTCAAAATGTAGCTGAAGTTAGAGCCATAAAATGCATAAACAAATTCGAATGCAGTTCTATATATACATATAGTCAGTCAGTCAGTCAGTCATTCGAAAAGTTTTGTTCAGACAAGTTTTGGTTTGTTTCGGAAATGTTTCCAACGAATGCGAAATAACGATAAATGTTCGGAACATATTATAAAACGAATATTTCATTGAATAAAACAGATAGAAAACTTGGATAAAATGATAAAAATAGAAGTTATTTTGAAGAGTTACAATGGCTAAACTGTGATTAGCTGGTTGAGAGTTTTTAACTAAATTATATCGAAGAACCGTTTTGTCAAAAGAACACAATCTTTGAATGTATGTCGATGTATCAATAACCTTAAACTGCTTTCGGGTTAAACAACTCAAATCGTTGTGAAAAGCTCAACTGGCCAATAAACCAATACTGAATTGAGCTGGCGAACAGAAATAGAAATACAAATACAAATACAAATACAAATAGAAAAGGAAGCAAGAGAAGCACAGTGAAAACGAAATGGCTATCAAAAAAAAGTCAAGCAAAACGGTATGGGCAAAGGGGTTAAATATGACTGAGGAGTGTTAGGGGGGTTTGGTTGCGAGGTAGAGTAGCTTTGATGCTGTGCGTGTCTGGGCACAATGTGCATTTAACTTTGTCAAACACAAATCCTTTGGGCAAAGAGTTCCTTTTTTCGGCATGAAAGAAGAGAGCAGGGAGGAGAAAAGTGAGAGTTGAAGCGAGAAAGAGATAAAAAGCAGCAGACATAATCGCATAAAGATAAAACAGTTTAATGTCTCCACGAACAAAGCGAGGCCCAAGCCCAAGCCCAAGCCCAAAGACACTAAAACATGAAACTCAAGATGAAAACCGAGCTAGAGATAAAAACAAAAAAGACGAGCCAAAAGTGTTTGAAGGACCCATTGACCCCCTGCCGATACGATACAGCTGGCAAGATGGCGGCTGGTGCAAAAGTGGCACAGAAAATCCCCCAACAACAACAACAACAACAAAACACATAAACACCAAGAGGCCACCGCCCGCCGACGGCATTCAACGAAAATGCGAAAATCTGTCAATTATTTAAATCGCCGGGCAAAAATCTGTGAGAGGCGCCCAACCGAACTGGCGGCTAGGCCAGTGCCAGCTCGCTTAGTTGCCCGCAGGCAGCAAGCCAGCCAAAGTGGAGCAACACCTACCCCCAACACCCCTCCCCCCCTCAACACACAGACTTGGGTCAGCGGGTGGTGCTTTTGGCTAACCAAAAAACTATGTGCCCCTATTTAAGGTTTTGCCGAAGCTGCTCTCGGTTCGGTTGATGTCTGTTGGTAATTAACATAAAAAAAAATAAAATAAGCGCATTAACATCTTGAAGTGAATGAGAGGGAGGAAGAGACAGAGAGAGAGAGAGAGAGTGTGTATATTGTGTTGTTGTTGCCGCTGGGCAAACTCTAAAAATGACTTAAAGTTGCCAAAAGCGGAGCTCTAATTATGAAATCGAAATCGAAACCAAGCTAAACAAATTTTTGGGCCCAGCGAATTTGGTGGGAAAAACGTAGAGCGCGCAAATTAAAATAATAAATTCGCTAAATTAAAAAAACGGAAGTCATTAAAGAGACGACGTTTGCCAGACAGCCAGACAGACAGACAGACAGACAGACAGACGGACAGACGGACAGACGGACAGAATGACTGACAGTCGTTCTTTGTGAAACATTTCATTCCATGCGCAATATTGACTACAGAGCAATGAGCACTGAACGATAAACGTTCAGCGCTCAACTTTCGAGAGCCTTTCTGTATCCTGACAACAACGACAACGATGAGGAGGAGAAAAAGGACGACGACGTCGTCGGCATTGTCGTCGTCGTCGTCGTCATTAGCAGCATTTACACGTTGCACGTTGGACGAAGAAGCCAAAGGATAATAAGTAACGACGTCGCGAAAAGTGTGAAAAGAAAAGCGGCGCTAAGACAAAAACTGACACAAATTAAACTGAAATTAGTTGCAACTCACTTCGTTCTTAGGACAGACAGGATGCCTCCTTACTTACCTACCTTCGTTCAGTTGCGCTGCTTCTTCACCTCGTTCATCACGATGGTGTCGACATCGACGTCAACGTCTCCATTTCCATTTCCATCTTTGTCGTCGTCGTCGTCGTCATCGTCGTCGTCGTCGTCGTTGCGTCGTTGGTAAATGTGTCAAGCCCAAAGTGGCTGCTAATGAGCGGCACATGGTCAGGGTAAAAGGCGTTTACCGGATCAAAAAGACACTTCTACTATCTAAACTACGACACCAACTCTCTCTCTCTCTCCCTCTCTTCAACTCCACCCTTATCTTAATCTTTAGTTTTAAGACTGGTGTGAATTTATTAAAGTAAAATATTAACTGAGCAATGGCATCAACCAAAATTTAATTTTTCATCATTTAATATTCAAGCAATTGGTAAAAAAGTCAAGCAAGTCGATTTAAAAGATTTAATATTACGGAGAAAAAAATATCAAACCAACTTTAAGCCATTCCATCCTATTAAAATTCTTACTAGATTAAATATTCGATTACTAATAATTGATTGAATAAATATTTAAGTATGACTAAAAGTTATTACCTTAGTCAATTATTAATTTTAGAATTATTATTCATAATTAATAAAACATTCAAAAATTCCTTACTATGACTTTAATAGCTTAAGTTTGAATCAAAGTAAATATTTCATCAAATATCTTGGCAAATATTTCTTTACTTAATTTTATAATTTGTTAACTCAAGAACTTTCTTAGTTATTTAACTGCCACAATACAAACACAGCCATCTCTCTCTCTCTCTCTTTTTTTTCCAGCTGGTCTTATCAATAATGTAAAACTAGGAGTCAAAAACTTGTTCACTCCCACAATGCCCAAAAATCAACTGTCCAAACCCACCCGTCCCCTTTCCACAGTTTTGAAGGCACCAACCGTTCGTTGATTTGCTCGTTTTCCAACCACTTAGCCATCATGCCTTGTGTGCTGAATTGTGACCCACATCTCTAGGATTCGGTTTCGGGCTTTGATTTTGATTGACTAGCCAGGCACCACATGTGTCAGCTACTACTACATACTACTACTACTTTTATTTTGTTCTGGGCTTTTTGGTAGCATTTCTGGCACAGCAGCAATTCCTATTTTTAGCTCCAGTCAAAAGAATATACTGTCTGACAGCACACCAACCCCAACCCTAGAACCCCTCAATTCACAGCCGGAAATCAAATAAAAATAAAAAATATACAAATATACAATTTTGTGTATAATTATATATACATATATATATATATATATTTGTGTGTGTATGGAAAATATTCGGGGCTAATTTTGTCAAAGAAATACCCCAACTACACGAAAGCCCTTTGCCCACCCTCGTTTATTTGAGTATCAACTTTGTTACAACTTGCCCGCGAGGGCATCGCGGGTGGCAAAGAAAGGGAGGGGTTGTCGAAGTGAATTGTTGGGTAGAGGATACTTTGTGTTATCAGCAGTCAGTTAGTAGCAGGAAACTTTTTAAACGTTTTCGAAACAAGTTGAAATTTAAATAAACCTTCCAATTTTTTGACGACCCCGTCTCATCCCCTTGCATATGAATGCCAAGTTGAGACAACAAAATCGCCAGAGAAATGAAAAGTTGGTGTTTTTTTTTTCTCGTTTTTCATATAGTACATTTTCTTGTTCGCTTTTTTGCTCTGTGAACCAGAGAATTGTAATTTCTGGCTTCACTTTGCATTCGAGAGTTGATGCCACGATGCCAAGACATTTCAGACACAGGGACTTCAGGACTTTAGGACTTCGTGGATGGCGGCACTACAGGATTTGCCAAACTCAAGAGTAGACTTCTTTTGGCTCTCGACTTGCTTTCTTGTGCCCATAAAATCGACTTAAATTTGTATTGCGACTAAAAACTGTTTGAGAAGTGAAAAAGAAACGCGAGCGCAAAGTGCAATGTTGTTGAGCAACGCAGCTTTCGTTGGTAGGAGGAAGATGGGGGGAGGGGAAAATAGTCGCGGGCAGCGGTTTGTAAGTGCAGTCGACGCCGGTTGGTAAAATCGCATTATAGCTCAATATTTTTATTTTTTTTTTTAACAATCCTTCCGCCAAACAAACATATTTATGATGCCACCCAGCCCCTCCCTTACGCTCGCCGCTGATGTTATATGTAAGAGGCATGTAAAACTGTCGCATTAACTGCAGAACTATCAATATTTTGATTATGACGCGATTAAATTGTTAACTGGCGATTATTCAGACATTAAATCAATAACAAAATTAAGAATTATTGAATTATTTATTGCGGAGCAGGGATATGTGTAAGTCGTGCATGCCCCGTTGTACATCAAAAGCACACTTTTCCATCATATTATATATAGTATATATATATTTATTTTTTGTTATTGTGGGTTTACTTGTTTGCCCAATTTCAAACTGAGCACTGTTTTCCTACATATTTCTCTCGGCGCCGGAAAGTATGCTATGCTATAATATTTTCGCTTGAAAATTGAGAGTGTTAGATTGTGTGCGGAAGAAGAGAGAGTGAGAGGAGAAAGAACGAAAGAAAGAAAGGGAATTGCGATGTAGAAAGGCAGCAAGCGGCAAGTGGCAAGTTCAAAAAGTGCCAACGACGCCAACGATGAAGGCAACGAAATAATAAAAAGCAAACTTTTTACCAAGTTGACTTTGACACATTGGGCCAAGACAAACACGGAGACAGAGAGCGAGAGCCAGAGAGACGACAAGAGAGCGGCAAGTAAGAGATAAGTAACCACACTCCCGCTACCCCACCCCCCTGCATTCCGTTATCCTTGCATGAAAATGGCATAAAAAAAATTTGTCGAATGGACTCCAAAGGAATCCAGTTTATGGGAAGAGAGCTACGAACTAGAGTTTGGGGCAATAGTTTTGGGGCCTAGGCAGTGCAACAAAATATTTATTTGTCTTTGGCCAAAATAATAATAAAGAAAACGCAACAGAAACAAAAAACAAATCGCTGGCGATTCAGGCCAAACTAAAACAACAGATGCTACAGCAAACTGATGCTCAGGCGAAGGTTTTTAAGGCTCAAAGGCAGTGTCTATCTAGTTGACTTAAAAGAGTGACAAGTGAACGAAAAAAGGCAACAACAACAAAACATAACCAAACAGTAAAGACTAGGTCGGTCCCTTAGTTAAGAATTGAAATCACCGAGCTTTTCAAATTTAAATCACAAAATTGTAATAAACTTTTGCTTATAAAAAAAAAAAAAACTCCAGAAGATAATTGCAATCCTGTCGCAACTTCTGCTGTACAGTGTACGAAGGTGTTTGGTTTGAGGCGTGTGGAGGGAGTGTGGCGTAATTAGCGTCAAGTTCACGAATACTTAAGCACCTTAAGATCGCAAAAAAGTTGCGCGCACAGAACAGAACAGAACAGAACAGACAACGAAATTAATGAGTTCAATTTTCGGGCGCGGGTCCAATCGCGATGAAAGCCGCAACATTGGCCCAAAACTTAACTAGAAACTGATAAGCGGCTGCGATAAGCGAACGGATAAATGTTAGCTCATTAGCTGGAGCAGCCTAGCTACGATTTGTGTATATAAAGCCCCAAAGCGCAATTCAAACCAAGCATAAAGCATTAAACCACCAGCAGCACTTGAGCAGTTTTTTTTTTAAACCCAAGCAGTTCAAACTTAAAGAAGATTTGAAAATGCTGAAACTGACACTGATCAGCTTTTTTGGCCTTGTGCTGCTAACGCTGCCTAGCAGCAACTGGGCAGGCAATGTGGGTAGAAAGCGACGCGTTCAGACGAGTACCACAGCCGCAGGTCCAGCTTTGCCCCATCTATTTGGACCACAACTATGGTTCACCACATTCGATACTAACGACGAGTACGTTGAGACACCCTTTCGACCTCCTACGCCAAATGTGCAACAACAACAACAGCAGCCAAAGAACTTGTACTCGAATATCTATGCCGATGAGCAACTGCAGCAACATCTGATGTCTGATAATGAACGTAATTTGAATTTCGCAGATGTTGCCAGCAAAACATCATCGGCTGAATTGACACCAGCTCAAGTACAGCAACTGTTGCTGTTCAATACGCCGCGTGTCTCGGAAAGTGAAAGCAATAGACAGAGCTTCGAGCCGCGCTTCCTGCACAAACTATTGCTAAGGAACGGTATACTGCCCAACATAAGCGCCGAAAGGAATGTCAATAATATTAATAATGTTACTGTGATTAATCCGCCGGCAGCTGCGGCAGCAGCAGCAGCTTTTCGTGTCTTGCCACTGCAAGATTACCGTTCGCCACAGCTAATGAACTATTTCCAGACGCGTCAGGGTCAGGATGCTGGCCAAGGCTTGCGTATGCCCTACGAACTGATCGATCTGTATGGTGGTCTTGGCCTTGGCTATGCCAATAATGTGGCCAGTATGAATGGTGGTGGCAATGTTATGCCAGGCATCTCTGGCTTGGACGCTGGTGTGCCATTGGTGCCCGTAACACTGGGCAACAATGCGGTGGGCTATGTGCCTTTCAATCTGCGCATGTTGCGCCAACTGCAGCAGGCAGCCCAGACGAATCGCGAGCACAGCAATGAGGATGATGCTGCAACTGCCACTGCCATGTCAGCCAACGAACAATACATTTTCGAGCCCGAATCAATGGAGTCCAATGATGGCAATGTCGATGAAGCTGCTGCTGTTCCTGTTGCTGTTGCAATTGAAGACAAGGCACCAGGCTCGCGTTTCCCAATGTTTGGTCAGCGTTTCAGGCAACAACGTCCCGTTAACGATGCCATTGCTTATCCCATGCGTAGCAATCCATTTATGAAATTTGCCAAGAACATGCGACGTGTACAATATGTCTAAGGCACTACCAACAATAACAACAACGAAAACGAAGAACAACATCTGATTGAACATCTCCGATATAATTTGTTTCAATATTTTTTTTTTTTTGTAACTTAACTTAACTTATTGAGCAAGCAAATAAAACAGTTCAAATGTCTGTAAATATGTTTGGAGTTCCTTTTATTTTTTTTCAATATTTATATTATAGCTTGGAAAATATATATAACTTTTTCTCAAATAAATCCATTTCAATGCAAAAACCATCCAAACCTAAACATAGTTTTAATGTTGCTTTTCAGTTGCTTCAATTGAAATTCTAATTTTTATTATTCTATAATATTAACATTAATAAAAAACAATAATATTTTCTTCAGTTGGTTAAACATTTTAGTCATTTATCCGATTATGAATGCTTGGGCTAACTAACAGAAACTAATGGCAATTGAAATAGTCAAAAACTTCCACTTACCATATTAGCCACAACAACAACAACAATAACAAGCAACAACAACAAATTTTGACTGAAATTAAGTGCTTATTAGCTAAGCAGTTGCTATTTGTATAATATTTAACTTAGGGGCTTGATTTACGCATCGAATGCAAGCAGGCCAATTGCAAATTATTAAGCATACGCCCCATAATGCAAGACAAGAATCCGACTAGCTGACTGAATGATTGACTCATTGACTAACTGGCAGCCATTATAACAACAACAATAATGCTAATGCAATAATTCATTCCACTCAACATTTTAAGCAGATCGATTTAATTTGCTTGCATAACAATGCAGCCAATCCGACGTAGAAGCTTGCAACAATAAGTAGCAACAATATCTAAATTGAGCTTAAGTGCATGTGCAAAAAGGGAGAGAGTAAGAGATGCTAAATACTTAGACATAAATCAGACAATTTTGCATACTAAGAACTCAAAATACTAGTTAAAATGTGAATACCAATTTGCTTAGGTGCCTTGACAACGAATCGCAACGATGGCAAAAGAGCTCAGGAATCTTTGAGGAACTTGCACCATAGACAGAGATAACAAGCAAATAACAAACTTACAACAACAATAACGATAATAATAATAATAATTGGCAATTCAGTAGCAACAACGAAATAAAAAAAATACAAAATGGTCTAAGAAGCTTTTAAGTTAATCGAAAAGTGTCATAATTGGATTTTGAACACAAAAATGCAAACTTGGAATTCATATATAAGAAAATTGAATGTTTAAATGTTATATATATTTGACTCAATAATTATATAGTAATACTTGCTACATATGATTGTCAACAAAGTCTTTTACAATCGAATTAATCAAATGCATCAAATGGGTTGACCTAATAAAATATTGACTTGAATACCTACTCATAGAATTAGTTTGAATATCACATAATAAACTTGTATTAATCATATTTAATTTATTTAACACATGTTTTCAATTAGTATTGGAATGCATAAAGCTTTGCGGCTTGCAACACATTTACCCTCGATTATTGGAACAACACTTTGTGAAATTGCAAGAAAACATTTTGACTTGGGCGCCCAAAAGTTAAGTTTGCAGAGACACAGAAACAGATGCAACAGCAACTCTGTCTCTCTCTGTCTCTGTTTGTCTCTTGCCACACATATGCACTTGACTGTTGCAACAACTTGCTGTCTATCTGCCAGTTGGAATGTCCACAGCAAGTGAAAATGAAACGCTTAGTTTTCTTGGCTTTTTGCTGGGCACTTTTCAAGATTAAACCGAAAACGAGAAAAAAAACAAATCAAAGATTTAAGTGAATTATATTAAAGTTATTTGCTTGTTGCCACACAGCTCTTGTTATTGTTGTTGTTGTTGTTGTTGCTCTCACGCACTGCCGACACTATCTTAGCCAAAGGATATTCATGGCCACAAAAGTGGTCCATGTAATAAATAAATACTGTATACGCATACTAAAAATAGTTAAGTTTCTTGCTGCCTTTCGCTGCAAAAAAAAAAAACAAAAACAACATAAATTCGTTTATTTATTTATTTATTTATTTATACAACACGCTCGCTCGCAGGCTGTTGCTTTAGTCCATGGACCATGAGTATGTGTGTGTGTTGTTATTGTATGGCCTGGAAGTTGATTTTGGCAGTTTTTGGCTATTCGTGCCGCCAACCGAGATTTATGTACGCATGTTTATTGTCGAGAGATTATTAGATTTGATTTACTGTGTGCCAGGCCTAAAACACACAACTTTAACTACTTTCTCTCTTTCTATCTTTTTCATTCTCTCCCGTTCTCTTCTAATGATAGCCATGGCATGCACGCGAGTTGGCAATTAGATACTATTCGGGTGAAACTTTTTAATTGCATCGAGCATTGAAGTATAAAAGAACTGTTTCACAGTCGAAACCGCCAACAAAAGAACAAAAGATGATGACAACAAACGCTGGAGTTGTTGCAGTTCTATTGGTTCTGCTGCTGCTGCTGCTTCATGTCGCTGACATTGAGACATTTAAATCAAAAGGTTTGCATTGTAATTGCTATTAATTATAAACTGTTTTGTTATTTGTTAACATTTTGCAGGCTATCGTTTGCCACAAACCGCGGGACGCAGTGCTGCTGCGGCTGCTGATGTTGGCAGCGGACGGGAACTGTTCAAGAAGTTTATGAAGTGGCGCGGTTTGTTTGCACGAGAGACGCCAAGCGATAATAAACCGCCACAGCAGCAGCAGCCATCATCTATTGTCACCATTATTACACCAACAACGACACCAACGACAACAACAACAACAACTACTACGGGCAATGGCATTAGTAAGCGAAGCCTCAATAAAGTCGCCCAACAGCGCATTACCAAACGCTCCAGGCCAAATGGCAGGACACGAACCAATAATAAACGAGCTAGGCCAAACAAAAAGAAGAAGAAGAAGACGCGTCATCGTCACATACACAAGCGCAAGCAAAACCAATAACAAAACAGCAGCAAAAGCGTTAAAACTGTTTTAGCAAAACGATCAGAACGCTTTTGTTACGAGCCGAGAGCAGTTGATCAAACTTAACGTCGATGCGATCTGCTTAACAAATTTTTTTTATTTACTTTTTTTTTTGAGTGTGTAAAGTGGAAAAACAAAACAAAATTAGCATGCAATATGAAAATTTGCAGCTTAACACAAATTAAACGGAAAACAACAAAAAAAATTGTTGGAGCGAAACAAAATCTAATTTAATTTTGATTTTTATATAGAAAATAATAATCAGCTTTTTTTTATAATTTGTTTTATTAATCTTATTAAGTTGTCATAAAAAAATATTTACAAAAAAAAAATACAAACACTATAAAAACATTTAAACTTATAGGTTAAAAATTGAAATGAAAGATGAAAAAAAAGCTATTTATGTAAATGAAACATTAAACTTTACTCTAAACCAATTAAAACAATTAAAGGCTTATGTCATATAATCAAAATTATTTAAATCTATCTCGTTTTATATAAATTAAATCACAATTTTGCAAGCTGATTAAAAGGGTTTTTTTTTATTGCGCAGATTAAATAATTAAGCAATAAGTTTGATGAAAAAATGATATTTAATTATACTTCGATTATTACAAAATATTACAAATAATTAAATATGTTAATTAAATCCAGAGGCATATATAAATTTCTAAGTTGAACTTATTACAATATAAATATGAACATAATTTCTCTTTGAATACTTTTCACCTGATAAGTTGACGCTTAGCTTTATAAATCTGATTGCCATGACAAAAAGTTGCGAGAATATATCTCAAAGCAGTTTTAAATATCATTTAGTTTAACCCGATTTCGTGGAACTGAAACTGACATAAATGCCACACACATACAAAATGGCCACCACCAAGTTCTTTGAGTGTGCGTGCGAGAAAAAAAACGGTTAAGCCCATGCTGTGTTGGCTTGGCCAGTATGTTTGACCAGTTGGTGAAGAAGTCAACGACTTGGCTTACAGTTTATAGTACAACATATAAATAAGAAATCAGACAAAATATGCGAACTTGATATCCGTGGCAAGTTCAAGGATGTCTGGCGCTTAACGTCATAGCCCATAACACATAACCCGTAACCCGCAACAACGCACCTTTAGCAACTAATCCAGGCAAGCATTTGTTTTATGTTTCGCGCTGATTCAATAATGACAAAAAAAAAAAAAAATGAAGATTAAATTTGCGTTGAATTGCCAAATTACGCATAAATGGCGAGACGGCGACAACAACAAAAAACAACAACAACAAATCTATTCCCTAAGGTAATTTTGTTTGCGGTTTTACATAATGTTTGATTTTTGGGCCCTGTCATGGGCCCAAAAGCTAATGTTGGCCGAAACAAATCAACGTTGGGCGCTGCTACAAACTGGTTTTTGGTGTTTTGTTTTTATGTCGCTTGAACCCAAAAAAGTCGCGCCGTTGACCCCAAAAAACAGAGGTCAACAATTCATAACCAGCTTTGAGATGAGCAGCGTTTCGAACTTAAAGCCCGTAGATCAGCAATTGATTTATAGCGCTTGGCTTTAAATAGACAGACGGATAAGATCACAACACTTAAGATTTTATATAGATCTAGGCAGCTATGAAGATATATGTTGAGAGTTCCATTAAACAGATCTAGACGTAGGGTTCAAAGAACGGACAAACAAATGGCTTTTTGGCTAGCTTTGGATCATTTCGTAAAGTAGAAAACATAACACAACTCAACGCATTCAAACCAATAATCATATATCAACATATTTTACAAATTATTATTTATGAAAATTAGTTTTTTTTTCGAATATTTTCAGATGTTGAAGATAAACCATTTTACCAGCAGTTGCCAAATACTTTTGAAAACTTTACCACCTTTTGTACTATTAGCCTCTTTCTGCAACGCGTTTAGCTCAAAAGTAAGTCCCTTTGGAACCACACACACAGGCACACCGCTTAATCTTCTAAGAGGGCGCCATTGATTCGGCAGATTCACCTTGACTTAACTTAAATGGCAGCAGGCATTGGCAACAAGGCAACAGGGCAACAAGGGCATCGCCATCGCCATCGGCATCGGCATCGGCATTGCCATTGTCAGGGCCAGCAAGCTTGAATGTTATTGTCCTGCTCCTTTTCCTTCTATACACACTCACACCCAAAATCAATATGTCGAGCCATCTCGTGCATTTTGCTGGCTTCCTGCAACATTTTTTTTTTGGTTTTTTTTTTTTTTTAAACTGCGGGTAAACTGGCAAAAGGATATTGAAAAAGGCGCCGCTTGCAACACGACGGCATAAGAAACTTTTTTCATTTTTAGTTTGTCAAGTTGCACAAAGGCGATGACGACGACGACGACGACGACCTGCCGATTCTAAGTTTTTGCTGTGTAAAAATGCTTTCATTTTTTCTTCTTCGATATTTTTCTTTTTGTTTTTTATGTTTTGGTCACGGCAAGAGTTGAAGACGGTTTCTGGCTCCTGGCTCTTGGGTAACTGTTGGAAGGCGTCGTTAAACTGCCAAGCAGCAAAAGGACAACTGAACTGAACATTTATAGGCTGGCACACCATAGTGCTAGGGCCAAAAGTTGCTCAAGAAGTTGGCCCTTGTGCAGTTCAGCTCACATTTTGGGCGCTTTTATTCGTGTTTTTTGTTTAGTGCACTTTAATCGGCTGAGCAGCGCCACCTAGCGACTAGCTCTTTGGCGTTAACTGTGAATTGTCGTTTCGACTCGAAACTCAATTTAAATTACACACACACTAACACACACCAACAACAACAACAATAGCAGGTCGTATGCGTAATAAATTGTAAATGCCACATCGAACGCATCGATGCATCAAGCTGTGGGCGTTTCAGCATTTAGTCAATACACATATATATACTATACTATACTATACTATACTGAAGTATATAAAATACACATATGCGCATTCATGTGTTTATTTGTGTGTGTGTGTGTGTGTGTGCTGCATTATAAATTATGCAGACCCTAAAATGGGCTGGGAGCCGTTTTGTTGTCCTTGCAATATAAAAGCAATTGCATAATTGCGTTCTAATATGATGACTGCAGCAATTTCTGATATCGACAACAATACAAAAACAAGTCGATGCATTAATACCCTTTTTAAACTAGTCAAAAGTTGACATTTAAAATTAATCAAATAAATCATAATCATAAATAAAATAATATAAGTAAAAATAAACAAATATTATAATGTAATAAAATTCAATAAAAAAAATTAAAATCTAAAATGTGATTTACGAATTTGTGAATGTGTAGTTAATTTTTTACCTTGCAATATTTTTATTATTATTATTATTTTTGTAATAAATTTAGTTGATACATAAAGATTTACAATAAAAATCTCTTAGCAATTTTAAATGTTTCTTTAACAAATTTAACAATTATAAATAATAAAAATATCAGCTTATTTTTTTGATAATTATATGTAGCTTGGCCCTTTTTAAGAACTACTATAAATATATTAAAAGCTTGACCTTAGAATGTTTTATGCTAAGGAAAATAAGGCACAAAAAATCCAACAAAATAATCTATCAAAAGCATAATATCAAATCTAAAGCCAAGCCATGTTTAAAGTATCTTTTTGCTTTGCAAATGTTTTAGTCTAGTCTAGTAACTACTTTTGTGGTATATTTAATATTGTAATTAAATGTTTCTATTGGCATAAAGCAAGAATGGAACACTGCCGCTTAGTAGTGTATGGTGCTATAGTGCGCCAATAGTTAAGCATAAATTGCATGTGTTTTAATTAAATGTCAACGAAGTGAGACAAATTCTCTTGCTACTTTCTGTCTATTCGTCTGTCGGTTCGTCTAACCATCTGCTTGACCAAAGTCGTAGACTTGGCTCAACTGTGCCTTTGACTGTGTTAAGCTGGTAGCGCTCTATAAATGTATAAAGCAATTATTTATTATGCCCAGGCACTTTTGATTACGCATTGTACAAACATTCGTGCATAAGTATTGCTCAATTGCTTGCAGGTGCAAGCTCGACAAAAGCCAACAAATATACAATAGCAACTGTAACAATAACAACAATAACTAATGTTTCGCAGCCATGTCTAAATTAATGCCTGCAATTAAAATGCTTAACACTCGTTGGTTTACAGCAACGATCAAGTCAAGCAGAGTTGCCTTGCTCTCGCTCCTCTGTCTCTATTCTTCTCCTCTTTCTCGTAGTGGGCTTTGCAGTTGGCCAACTGCTGTCAACAGCTTGCGGCCATTCTAAGTAGCTGTGGCTGCCACTCACTCGCCCACAAAATCATCATCTTCGTTGATGTCCCGCCACGTCGTTGGCGTCACCAACGTCGTCGTCCTTGTCTCCTGACATTACATTTGTGTCTGGATAGTTCAAATGTTGGCAGCGTTGCCGTTGGTTTACTTAAGGACACAAAGACAGACACTAAGACAGACAGACAAACGTATTGTTCCCATATTCCAACTGTGCACAGTGGGTTGTCGTCGACGTTTGTTCATGGTCCTTGGCTCGTTTGCTAGCTACGTGAACTTGTAGCCTAAGCATTTGCTTGAATTAGTGGTAAAAATTGAGGCATTGAGCTTCTTTTTATGATTTTACCTTTCCTATTGTTATGCTAACTCTTCACATTTCTCGTTCTCGTTCTCGTTCGTTTGTTGGTTTTCCATGGTATTCTGAGCATTTTACGCATTATATTCCGCATTCAAATGCCACTGTAAAATTAATGATGATAATTATCATGCCGGTTGCTGGTTGCTGATGCATTCAAATTATGCACCAGTTTGCTTGCTTAGGCAATTGAGCTGACTGATTTGGCAGATGGCCAACTAAATTGTGATCAAAAATGAGGAAAAAGACAGACAGAGAGAATGAGAGAGAGAGAGAGAGAAATTGGGTGGATTGGAGCAATAAGTTCAGTGTCCATTAGTGCAAATCTCAAGTGCAATTCGCCAAGACAAACATGAGAAATTTTGCCCCGAAAATTTTACATCCAGTTGCAAACACACACACACACACACATATGTAATAAGCACGCTATCAAATACATTTTTGGGTAAATTGATGCTTGAGCAATTGCATTTGGCACACAGCAATGGCTAGTTCTTTGTATTACAAATTTAAGAACTATGCGCACTCAAGCACTCAAGTGTTAAGCTGCCAGAAAACTATAGCTCTATGGTAACTCTCTCGCTCGCTCGCTCGCACCCGCTCCTTCTTCCATTCACTCCCTACTTTTGTTTTGTGTAAAATTGTCCACTACAAATTCGATTAACATTGTCAAAAACTCGGCAGCTTGAACATTCGCCAACACAGAGACACACCCACACATACATACATAGATGCTAACTAACGGCCATGCCGAAGGCAGTAAAAAATGCATTGCCTACTTTTAGGCAGGCACTTGATTCATGCCCAACGACATGGAGCGCCAGCAGCAGCAACGGCAACAAAAGGCAGCTGCAATTTAATTACCGTTGCAAAGATACAGACACGCAGATGGCCATGCATCCCATTTTACCAAAACCAACCAACAAACAAAAACAGAGACAGAGAGAAAAAAAATCGAAAAAGCGAAAAAGCGAAAAGGAGAAAAGGAGAGAGAGATACAAATTCAGATTCGCTTTTCCATCGCTGCAACAAACTCTTTGGGTCTCTAGCAGCCGTGCATTCGCAGTGCCATAGTTTTGAAATATAACCGTGCCATGCCAGCGTGTTTTTGGGCAATCGAGTCCTCTATACCGAAATTAAACACCCTGGAACATCCACTTACATAGGGTATTTCTAGATGAGTTATGCAAAAAGACCGGAACTCAAAAAACTAAAACACAAATAGAACTAACAAGCAAATAATTTATGTTTTCTTAGATTAATGTTTAAGAAACATTTAAGCAGCTTTCTTAACAATAGAAAATAGAATTTAATCAACAATCTGGTAATATCTATAAACAAATTCTGTGGCTTACATTTTTGACGAAAAGAAAAAAAACCCAACCAATAAGATTTAAGTCACATTAGACTTTGTTCCACAATTTTGGATATAACTTTAATTTATTGTTATAATTTTTTTTTATTCCCATTGTAAAAGGGACAACTAAATGTTCATATGGGATTTTTTTTTTTTTGGTAAATTTCTATATGTAGATTATCTTTATGTCGATCAACTGCAAGTGAGCATTTAATAGTTTTTTCTTTTTTCCTTTCGATGTTTTGTGTTTTTTTTTTTGGTGTTGCTGTTGTTGCCATGATTATTGTGCAAATAAAAGGCAAATCGCATAAAATTTTTTTACAACGCTTGGCGTTGTTGCCCCGGCAACACGTTGAGCTTTAACAAAAGATGCAACCGCTGCCACACACACACGCATACGAACAAACCCAACACCAACTCGACGCCAACGCTTCGCTTAACTAATTAGAGCGTGTGAGCAAATGACGGGCAAGTTGAAGCCGCTGCTTTTGCTTTTGCAGGATGGCTGCTGCTGCTGCTGCTGCTGCTGGCCAACAGTTGCTGGTTGTGCTCCTGTTGTTGGTGCTAATTCAGTGCGGCTTGCCAGCTGGTTGGGTGGAGCAGCGCTCAGATTTACCGTTTCGAACTGTGTGTGTTTGTTTGAATTATGTATAATTAAATTTCAACATTCATTATTCACGTTTCAAGGCAAAATCATCATCAGCTCAACAACAACAAAAATATAAATAATACGTTGCAACGGTTCGTTGAGGCAAGCAGCAACAACAGCAGGTTCAGGTTGCAATTAACCCTTTTTGTAGGACATGAACTATTTCGAAGTAGTCAAAACTGATTGAATTCAGGTGTAATTTATTAGCTTTACAATGTTTTTTTCTTACTGTGTATAAGGAACAGAAAAAATGCTCTTTCATTCTTCATTTTATTTATCATTTTTGTTTTGCATTTGCTTTAATTAAAATTTGCAGGCTCGATATTGTACTTGAAAATAAAAAAACAAAAAATATTGCATCACATTTATGAGGTAATTACATATATTGATTTCAATATCCTTGAGTTGAGTTTACAGTTTCATTCTCACTTTGCCTTTTTCATTGTTTTTTATGATTTTTATCTGTATGTTTGTTTTGGTTAATACGATATGTTGCAACTGAAGCGAGCAAATAATGCAATGCGGAATATACTATAAGAAGATAATTGTAATAAATATTTAATAAGGCTTTAAGTCTTTTTTTTTTTGACAGCCAAACGACCTTCATATTAAAACATTAATTTAACTAATTAAGAACATTTTTGTATTTATTTTTTTTTTCCATTTAAATATTATGTCATTTACCATTAATATGTTTACTTGCATTTGCATACTATAAACAAAGTTTATATTTTTAGCAATTCTGAAATTACAATACAAAAAAAAAAAAACTTTGAACTTCACAAACAAACATTAAGTTTAAATATTTAATTTTCCGTTTAAAAACTTTTATAGAAAATTATCACCTCCTTTATGCGATTTTATATAATATTTTAAGTTTTGCCCAAAAAGCTCCATTAAATAATTTATTGACATGTGATTGGAGATTTTTTGCGCAGTGTATCGCATATATAAAATATGCTTAATTTGGTTTCGAGGTTTTTTGCTCGTTTGTTGTTGAATTAATTAAAATTCAATAATAAAATTGTTAAATGCAAAGCTGAATTAATGCTGCATGCTGCCGCTGAGAAAGGAGCGTAAAATGCTTAATAGCATAAATAAATAAATGGCACACAAAAAGTGCGCAATTGGCGCTTGTTTGTTAACATTTATTATGCATATTTATATGTGCATGTGTGTGGCACGTGACACGCCACCAACAACAACAACAACAACAAGCAACAACAAGCAACAAAGAGCAAAAGCAAATTATTGAAAGCCATATGTTATTGCAATCCATGTTAATAAATCGATGGATAGAGTACATAAATAGTATGTCGCTGTGCTGCCTCAAACCAAATAAACAACATAAGCTTATAAAGCAGCTTTTTTCTATCGATCTGTTGGTTATTTTTTAACAAGCCACTCAATTGAATATTAACTATGATTAAAATTACATAGGGCTAAAGAAAAAAAAATCTAATGAGTTTTAGAGCTCACGGGCGATGTGTTAACACCTTTTTGTACCTGTTTGATTGCTATATGCTAGCGTAAACAAAAAGAATTGTTTATTATGTTGCCCTTTTTGTTTCAGTAGCCGTTACTGCTTTTGGTGTAGATGGTTGCATTTTTAAGTTCAGCAGTTGCTTCATGTTGTTTCCTCTTGTTCTTATTGCTGTGTGGAATATTGAAGTTGTTGCTGCGCTTGCTCTCTCTTTCCCTTCCGATTCTCTACCATTCATATTTTTTTGCATTAGCGCAACTGTCCTCTGCCGCACACACATTCTTTGTGCCTGCTACCGAGAATCACAGCAACAACAAAGCAAAGCAACGCGTCAAAGCAACAACGAGTCAAAGCCACAACGAGTGCAAGCAACGCGTCAAACAACAACGAATCACAGCAACAACGAACCAAAGCCACAACCAAACAATATTATTATTATTCCGCTGTGGCGACGTACTTACTTACTAAGTACGGCCAAAGAAAGCAGGAATGCGGAATAGAACACATTAATAATGTTCACCATGGCAACAACGAGTCAAAGCAACAACGAACCAAAGCAACAACGAGTCAAAGCAACTACGAAAAAAACAAAAGTCAAATCATTGCGATAGAAAAGCAGCGGACACATCGTGTTATGTTCGTTAGCTTATAAGTAGCAATACTTCGTATTTTACAGTTATTCTCTGCCGCTACACCAATACAATCACACTCAGATGAATATGAATATGAAATCTCTCAGTCAGGCTAGCACATAACTTGAAATTTGTTTGTATGTATCTACCCGCGCCTAAAGATTTTAGCGCATCAAAAACGCAACAGATAAAGTTTTGGCGCACATTTATCATTTCGGAATTCATTAAATCATATTAGTCTTGTTTATTTATATGTTTGTGCTGAATTAAGTAAAAAAGTGTGACCAGATTGTCTAAACACAAAAGGTTTTGGGATTTTCAATTAAACCGATGCGAATAATGTGAATGCCAACATTTATGGTCGGTTAAAAAAAGCTACAGAAAAACCGATCGTGTGAAGGGGGCTTAAGCTAAAAGTGTTGCAGGATTTGACGGCTTTTTCAACCTCAGGCAACTTACTAGCTTAAAGCTGATCATAAATTACAAACCCAATCCGCAATACTTACACTGTAGATTTGATTCCGCAATAAAATGTTTTTTCGTGTTGATTCGTGCTGTAAAAAAGATAATTAGGCACGAGCCCATCTCTAATTCGGTTTGAGACCAAAACAAAGCTAATAAATGAAAAACACAGACAAACATCGAATTATTTGTTGACACTCGTTTATTAAGGTTATAATATATTTTGTTGTTTTTGTTATTGAATCAATAAAAACAGCATCTTAATAAACGGCGCTATGATATGGTAGGTTGATTTTCATTATTGCCTTCGCCATGCGGCTCATCGTTGTCCTTATGAACCTTTTTCAAAAATTCATCGTCCTTCCTAAATATAAGAAACACACACACACACACACATGTCAGACTCTGAACGGCAAACAGAGAAATAAGAATACAAAAGTGCCAGCTTACTCGTAGTACATCAGAATGCAGACTAGGCAAATGTCCTGATTAGGTGGCGGATAGTTCTGCTCATTGTCCGCCATTTCTAATTTACAGAATCTAAATAAATAAAATTGTGCAAAAGACGGAAGATTTTTTGTTTGTGTCATATGAGTTTGGAACAACGCGAAACGCTTTGTAACCTGCAAATACGTCCAGACATGATAACAAATCTCCCTTTTTGTTAGCGATCCTTAGCTATTTTATCACAAACTCAACTTTTTTCAAGATGGTTCACTTGAAGCTAGTTGCTTCTTAGTTTATTTTGATTTTAAAACTTATTTTTTCCTTTTTAACTTTTACGTTAACAAACGCGTTCTACACTTTGCTGCCTCTGCCCAAGAGCGTCAGCATCGAAATAAGAGGTCCAGAAACATCGAGTCGAGCGTCGATGTAATCGATGTTTGTCAAACATCGGAGACATCGTTGCATTGTAGGCCTACATCGATGATTTTACAACTCTGCACTCGACAACAGACGCATAAATTGTATAAATTCTCTAAAATTGATAATATATGCGGATCCATATAGCGCACTTGTTATCAATATACCAATTAATAAAAAATTTGTTATTGTCTGGATCGCACTGGTCTTTTTTAAACATCGATGTGAAACACCGATCCTTTTTTAAAAAAACATCGATGGACACACACATCGATCTTTCTGCACCTCTAATCGAAATGACCGAGAAACGCACGGCTGCTAGCGCACATCGATGCACAAATAACAGGGCTGCATTATTAAATCGAATAAAAATTACAAATTGAAAATATATTATTTTTTGGAATCAAATTGTTTTCTTGTTCTATAAACATTTTACACAATTCGTTTATATTTAAATAACACCGCAGTCTTAATGGTAGTTTTGAATAATAAAAATATTTATTGTCCAGAGCCCTATCGATATTAATTGTTGCAGTGTTGATTTAGCGAAAATAATTAAGTAAATAGATCTTAAGACAATTGAAATCAAATAAAAATTAGAGTATTACTAATTTATTTGCCTTTTGTTTTGAAGAGAAATGTATGAGATTAAGGGCGTGCAATATGAATATTGATCGATATATTTGTATTTCCGTTCATAATTATTGTTTTTAATTGCAAACTGAAACAGAAATGATTTAAAAGGTGCTTGCTTTTGTTATCAGTTCGTAAACAACAAAAAACAACACAAAAAACAATTAAAAAAAACCGAACGAAATAAAATTATTTATTGGCCGATGAATCGATATGCAGCATATTGTACTTATTGCCAATTAGTATCGATATCATTAATAAAATGCATTTTAATTCAACCCTTTTAGCAATCAAAAAAAAACGTATTTATTTCGCGCTTATTTACGCGTTTATTTATCTATCTCGGTTGAAACATATATCATAATTTTACAACTAGCAAAAAACCGAAATGCATAACTTTCGCTGCTATCTGTGCGCCGTGTTGTTTATAGTTCGCCGCCGCCGCCGCTTCTTCTACGTTTTTTTTTGGCTGCTGCTGCTTCAGTGCAATACAAATTCGCCAATTTCAGTTTTGTTTTTATTTTTTTTTTTTTGTTGTTGTGCTACACGCATTCATGTTGCCTTCCAATTGTTTATACCAATGTTTTTTTTATGTGCTGTCAACGTTTTGAGGAGGCGCCCGGCACGCCACGCCCACGCAGTTTGGTAGCGGGCAGCTGCCGTTATGTTTTTTGGTCTGCGCTCGCACTGATTTTTTGGCCGGATCTGTTTCTGTTTTGTTCTCTTTGGCAATTTAACGGATATCATAAATTGGTTCGCCGAGCACCACATTTCCCATATAATGTTGTTTGGCTAAAGTCGGATGATCTACTATTAATTTCAGAAGTGATAAAAGCGCAACAGCAAACTACGTTGAGATATCACTTAAGGAAAATCACAAGATCGTACAATATGAAATCTGTTATATGTTGATGGATAAACTGATAGCATGAGCTCAGCGACAGCCCCTTTGGCGACAGGCAACAAAATCGGAAACCGCAGTTACTTAATTTCTACTCTAAAATAAATCAAATGGTCTAGGTAAAGTTGAAAACTATCATTGCAATCGCTTTCGTCACACTAAAATCATTTTGTCTTTTGCAGCAAAATTGAATCATCAGAAGAGGCTACACTGTACACTGCGTTAATGATGACAATAATAACAGTCGAGTCGATTTGGAAATATGCAAACAACACTCTTGGAGCTACACAGCTGGTATGGCTGCAAACTGGCTGAAAATGACGGAAAATGCCCGAATATGGCTGGTAGCAGGAACAGGCTGCACGCCAATTGTCGTCAATGTCGCGCAAATTTGTTAACGGATGCGGAAGTTGCCATTGGCCGTTGGCCAAGCCAAACCAAACCAACTCAAACCAAAACGAAACCAAACCAAACCAAAACGACACGAAAGCCGGCGGAATGAGGAAATGCTGTCGCAATTGCGCTTGTTGAGCTGCCAATTTTCATTTATCTTTCCTTGCTTGATTCTTTTTTTTTCTTCTTCCTGCTAGCAGGAAATCGGCATCGGGCATCATTTTATTATTGCAATAATGGCAATGATCAATTTAAAGCGCTTAGCGTAACGTTTGTGAGAATTTGCTAAAATGCATTAAACATCAAACAAATAACTAATTGCAAATTTAATTAATTTTACAATGCAATTCATTCACACATTTCTTTACTCCACTCTTTTTTGCCAAAAATTCTCATTCTCAGCACATTTTTTTATTTGGCATCCCGCTAAATTGACATAATGACCAAATAATTTTCCAGTTCGCTGCACACTTATGTGGCACATTGAGCGATGGCTGTTGATGCTATATGTTGACGGTTTTACGGGTGGTAGGCGAGGGAGTTAACAAATTTCAATTTTCGCTTATATCTAAATGTACCCGATGCTATTCTAGTTGTCGCACATTAAATGCAAATGTTCATTTTCAATTTGTGAAATTTATTATATATGTCAACATTAATTTTGCCAACCGAAAATAAAAAGCAAATGGGCTTTGGGTTGTGGCGGCATTTGATATTAGCATTAGACTCGACACATGACACGTGACCATTGCCATTGCCTTACCTAAACAATTAATCAATCGAATGATGCAACAAACAGTCAACAGTCAACAACAACAATAAAAGCCAGCAACAATTGAGAGGTCACAAAGGTAATTTTGCATTTAAAAAATGAAAAAAAAAAAAATATACAAAGGGTAAACGACGACCATTCCCAACTGAACCCAAAATTCAAATGCAAAAACCTTTATCAAAGGCGACGGCGAGGACGTCCCTTTTGGCACGCCAAACCCCATCCCTTGAGGCATTGCCATCTAAAGGGTCAATTGCGTAGCATATAGCTTCATTTATCATTTGATTGACTAGATAATTGACTTGACTTCAACGGTAGTTTGTTAAGGCGCATTTTGTATTGAATCATTATTACCTTTGCAGATTTATTTGATACATTGGAACAGAGACAAAGTTCATCAATTGATTGAATATGTTGTCAATTCTTGTTTTACAAAAAAATGTATTGTTAAACAATTGATTATTAAATGCAAAAACAAAATCTTTGATTAAAGATAATCAAAAGCTAATTATTTTTAGTGTGTTTTAGAGTGTTTTCCTTTTTGGTGTCTTTTAATCAATCGTAGAAATTGTCCAATGTTAGTTAGAGGCTTTCGTCCGAGCCGTCGGAATGGTGCGAACCGTTCGAACCGCCCGCATCGTGCGAACCCACCGAACCGACCGAGTCCGAATCGTCCGAACCGCTAGTAGTTGTGGATGAGATTGAACTAAGTCGCTCGGTGCCTTGTCCATACGTCCAAAACGGAGTTCTAAGGTCGATGGAGTGTATCCCGTTGTTGAACCTTTGGGCTGGCACCAGACACGATGGAGATTCTGGTGGAGAAATATTCTTGTTGTGCGCCCAAAAGTTGCCCACCATATTATTGAGGACTTTGTAATGGATGAGCGGTTGGCCCGGATCAGCATCGCCATGTATTTGCGACATGTGACCAGCCAGATCTGCCATCAGTGGTGCCTCTTTGCCCGGCACAACCACACATAGTGGACAGATGACTAGCCGCGGATCCCCACGATGATTTTGCTGCATGTGAAGAAACAGCTTCTTGTCTTTGAACCCCATTTGGGCGCAGTAGGAACAAGTAAAAATTTCACGATACAGCCTGCTACTATCTGCATGATTTAGCTTGAGCATCGATTGAAACGGATGCGAATCGGAATGACTAGCTAAGTCATAGCCAATCATTTGGCATTCAACGCAACGATTATACTCCTCGCATTGCAAGCACTTATAACGACAAATGACCATCTCATTTTCGCATTCCGAACATTGCATTCCCCAGCGCCATGCCAACTGTGGTGTTCCAAGCCACTCCAATTCCATGCTAATTACCACATTAATTAATTGATTTTCAATAGTACTGAGATTTGCAAATGCTTTAACTTACGTTTGTTATTTCGATGCTTGATATTTAAGTTACTATTTTGCTTGCTGCTAGTGATTTTGTCACACCGGCTTTTTTCAGAGTGAGCTACTTACAATTAAAAACGGACAAGAAATGAAAAAAAAACCAACTTTGATGCTTTTGATTTTAGTACATTTTAGTATATGAGCAAAAAATACTAAATTTTTTTTTATCGAGTTGTCTACCACATTGCAACGCTGGCCGATAAGTTGTCTACCACATTGCAACTCTGGCCGATAATATATCGGCAAATATTATATATTTAAATTTAAACTGCAAATGATACTTTTTATACTCCATAACGACGGTAAAGAGTATATAGGGTTTATGCAATGTCCTTCCGTCCGTATGAACGCAACTTTTTTCCACACCCATCTAGCAGGAAACTTGAAACTTTGCAAATGTTTTTATCTATAGCATAGTACATTATAATGTCATGATTCGGGTTCTACGATAACTGGGGGGCTAGGAAATCGATAAGCTCGCCAACTCGAAATCGGTAAATCCATCTATTTCACATGACCTTTCATCTATAACTACCAAATTTGGTGAGAATATAGCTACAAACAACCCCTAAAATAGCTGCATCAGCTTTGAAGCAACGCCCACCAACTCCGCCGCCAGCCACCCGCCCCCCGCACATCACATAAGAGAATATGCGAATTATGCAATTTTTACTTCTACTAAGAAGAGCAGCAACCTCTTTCTTTCTCTCACTCTCACTTTAAAATATATTTGCCATGTCTTCAATAAATTTATAGAGTTTGTATACACTTCGATTTATATATGTATATTTTATAGCTTTTAGTTGATTTTTTATAAATAAACGCAGCCTTCTTTTACCAATTCTTCATTCCTAGAGGCTTGAGGCTTGTCTTCATCTTACTGTAACTCCATCATATTTGGCCGTCCCGTGGTGTCCAGAAACAAGCTCTCATCAGAATCTGTCCATCATCGATAGCTCTTGCCGAAACATCTAGGTCTTACTTTCTTGTCTTTTTTTGTGTCTTATTCCGGTTTCTTGTCTTGTTTAATGCCCTTTTTCTTGTCCTGGTCCTTTTTAGTGTTTTTCTTCTGATTGTTTCGTTATTAGCTAAAAAATAATAATGTTTACAATAAGATTGGTATTTTTATTTAATTATTTTGATTTGACTATATAGTATTAGTTATGTGTGTTTGTCAGATTTGATTGGTCCACGTCAGCTTAGTATTATGAAAAATTGCTTCGTCAGTCGGCAGCACCTTTCGCAACGAGTGCACCACACAAATACTTTCGCCAATTGCTTATGAGTAAGTTATTGCAACAAGGATCCATGCTTCGTCGTAAGTCTACAAGCGCTTGCTCGCTTTCGAATCAACGAAAAAATTTTTGACTCACCCTCTCCTTCCATTTCTAGTTCCTTCATCAGTATCTGGTTCAGGTGCTGGCAGCATCGGAAAGCGGTTACCTTCAATCCCTTCAACTTCAACGCGAAGCATATCCGAACGCTGTTTCAAAACATGCCCGATATGGCACTCTTGACGTTTTTCTGCACGCAAGTCCTTGGCATAACTCTGTGCCTTTAATGCCTCACCTTTAAGCACGCCTTGCAAAAAATCTTGAAGATATTTAACATTATCAACATTCCCATTAAAAGCCGCCATTGAACAAATTAAATACTTTTAGTCTAAGTTCTGTGTACACGCAAAAATGTATTAAATGACTCGAATTGTACTGCACACAGTTTTGCCTATGACTTGCTGAAACTTAGCTTGGCAACTAGCGATGAGTCTGATATCAACAGAGTTGCATTACATATGGAAGTTCTCTAGATACGATAGTATTGCTTTGTTTTTTCTGCATCATTTGATTAATTTTGTTTCATAACCAAACGTTTTTAATAGGCACAACACAAATCAAGCTAGCAACCGTTTCTATTGGAATGTTAACCATTTCGATAACCAACAAGAGCAACTCTGTTACATGCGCAGTCGTCTTGTGTATTGAGTCCTCCACAAGAAATGGATGCTAGCATGACTTGTGTTGGGCCCATTACCATTGTTGTTTTTCTCCAATTGCAAACAATATTCAGCTGTTCCAGCATTCACCAAATCGAACCGATAACTATAATATTTATCCGATCCAGAATCATTGAGTAAAGCTTCCTTGTTTAACTAAAGTATTTAAATGGCATTTTGATATATAAAATATTTGTTGTTACTTTATTTTAGTGCATTATAATCGCTAATGGATTTCTTTCTTTCAATAAAAGTTGGTCTTAATTATTTTTAACAGATTTAATCAATTTACATTTCATTCGCATTGCCCATTGAACGTGATTTTAATACTTATATTATTTTATTAATATTTGAAACATTTGGTTTTGAAACAAAATTAATCAAATGATGTAAACAGAGCATAACAATAGTATCATATCTAGTGAACTTCCACTTGTAATGCAACTCTGTTGATATCTGGACTCACCGCTGATTGCCAAGCTAAGTTTCGGCAAGTCATAGGCAAAACTGGGTGTAGCACATTTCGGGACGTTTGATAAATTTTTGCGTGTACAAAACTTAGACTAAAAGTATTTAATTTGTTCAATGGCGGCTTTCAATGGGAATCTTGATAATGCAAAGTTGTCGGACGAATCGTTCCAGCATGTGGCTCGTCAAAGAAAAGTTTATCTCAAAGAATTGGTGCAAAATGAGCTCAATGCTATTATTATGAAGGCAGAAAGTTATGCCAGCCACTGCCGTTCAAAAAAAATTCAAAAGTGCCATGTCGAGCATGTTTTGAAAGAGCGTTCGGATATGCTTCGCGTTAATTTTGTAGGGATTGAAGGTAACCGCTTTCCGAAGCCGCCAGCACCTGGATCATATGCGATACCACCACGACCTAAACTAAATGAACCATATACTAATACCAATAAGCTCGATTTAGCTATGGGTAATTTAATCGTAGACGCCGATTATTTCTCGGATGGCGACATCCAAAACTCACCAGAAGAACAAGTAAAAGATGGAGAAGGTAAGTGAAAACGCTTTTAGTTGATGTGAAGGCAAGCTAGCGCTTGTCGATTTACGAGGAAGCAAGACGCATGCCTCATTGTTGCATAAGCGATTGGCAAAAGTATTTGTGTGGTGCATTCGTTGCTTTCGGTGCTGTCGTCATAATATTGCAGCGAAAAAAAGTTGTTCCATCTGCCAGCATAAATATTAACTAAGCTGACGTGGACAATCGAATCTGACAACCACACATAACTAATACTTAATAATAAGAACTAACTTAATAAATAAAAATACCAATAATATTTCAAACTTTATGCAATTCTAGGTAAAACAGCCAAAGATCAGGAAATAGAGAAGGAAAAGGGCCAAGAAGACAGACAATAAGAACGATATGAAGAAAAACAATAAGAATGACAAGAAGAAGTCCAAAAAGAACGAGAAGAAGAAGAACAAGAAAGAGAAATTGTAGAAAAGATCAACTGCAGTCAACGTGGGAGCATCATTTCCGTGGGCAAGAGTTCCTTTAGGCGAGGCAGATCTTGCAAATTCTTCGGGTGATGATGAGTCATCATTGAGTAACAGATTCTGATGCGAGCTCATTTGTGAACAAACGCATACCGCTAAATATGATTGAGTTAGACGCAGACTCTTCAAGCCTCGACGAATGAAGAATTGGTGAAAGAAGGCTGCGTTTGACAATTGATGAATATAATTTGTAAAAGATCAACGAAAAGCTATAAAATATACACATACAAATATAATTGTAAACAAACTCTGTAAATTTATTGAAGTCGTGGCAAATATAGAAAGATATAGAAAGAGGTTGCTGCATTTCTTAGTTCTTGTGAAGTCAAGCGCCATTTGTACTATTTTTGCATATACCGAATACTGCCGAACCCGCACCCCTCGTAACGAGTATACCACAGTCGGTTGCGTCCGACTGCAGCGTTTCTACTTGTTATTGCCGTAACTGTGATTTAATTACTTATATGTTTATTATACGCAAGCAAGAATAAATAATTTAAGTTAACTTGCCGGTTCTTCTTTATAAAGGCTTAGTTTCTGTTTCTGTTTCTGTTTGTTTTCTCGTGAATTAAACTCTCGTATTTCTTTAAACTTTTACTGCGATGCGCATAACAAACACAAACATACAAATTCGAGTGTATTACATACGTTATTCTTGATGCACTGTTGCCTGATAGCCTCATAAATTGCCCAAACATCAGAGAGAGAGAGAGAGAAGGGAAAGCGAGTGTATTTTTGTAGAGCTTAAAAGTCAGCAACCAAAAATATTACAGCGCCATGAGTATTAGACAAAGCGCGACAGTTTAGTCTAGTGCTAGTAGTACTGTGTACTACTATATAGAAATATTATTGATTGGCATGATGCGTGATGCTATAGACAAAAATTGAAGAGAAGACTCCAATATACTAGCCCATCGCTATGCGTCTAAACGTTCACACATTGCAAATGGAGACGCCTATTAGTAAACAGCGGGCGCTGGCGCTAGCGACGCCAATGCCAATGGACAAACGCATGCTATAAAGCCATAAACGCTAAGCCATAAATTATGCTTGCCACACACTCGGCAGCTGTGCGATCAAAAGGGTAAAAGGGAACGGCGGCGGCGGTTAGGTTGTGTGACATGTGTGAAAATGCACTTTGCTGTCACTTGACTGTTTTGGCTGCGTTGACTGTTGACAGTTAAAAAGTGGCAACCGAATGAATATGGGGTGTGGTGAAGTGAAGTGTTTTATTGGGGGGGAGTGCAATATCACAACAACAAACAAACGTTCCACCTTGCATGAATGAAATTTATTTATTTATTTGTTGCCCTCTTTTTAACACGGCACCCATCCAAACGGTCCTTGTTTAGCGGTCTGTCAGCGTACTTTTTTTGTTTGTTGTTGTTGGTGCTATTAAATTATGTTGCATGCAGCAACACAACACAATTGAATAGATCAAGTGAACAAAAATGTTAGCATTGACATTTTGGCTTCATGTAAATTGATTTCAAGTGGAGCTTATATAGAATATTCCCAAGAATTTATTACAAAAACCAATTGACCTTATCATAGCAAAATTCTTGGGGAAAATATAAACTGAGATATATACAAAAAAATATGAATAAGTATCTCAATTTTATATTGATTCTTATTGCTGTTTACTTTCATTTGGAAGTTTAGATTAAAACTTGCCACAAAATAATTGTATGTCAATATTCATTAAAAAAAAAGAAAGAGAGGAACAGTTTTCAGCTCACTAAAAAATTGTTAAGCTCAATTTTAATTATATTTGAACATTGATGTGAAAGCTCTAAAAATATTTCAAATAAATTTTATGCAGTTTTTCTTGGCGCAACAATTTTCTGTTTTATATCACATCGAGCTTCAAATGAATAAAATGTATTATGGCCATCATATTATATGTCTTATTTTCTGGCTCACACCTCTTTTTAACTCCAATTTCCCTTCTTTGTGTCCATTTTATGTTTAGTTGTTGTTGTTGTTTATTGTAACTTCGTTTGCTTTGGTTTGTGAAGTCAGTTTGTCAGGCACCTTGCAAGCCAGCAGCAACAGCTCAAGTTGTTGGCTGTTGGCACGCGTGGGTGTCGGCTCGGACCTGATGTGATAGAGTGCCGCGACACTGAGTAATCTATTTTGTGTCCGGGTGTGCGACACACACACACACACACACACGCACACGCACACCAAAAAGTAAGAAAAAAAAAAAATGAAAGAGCACTCACTAATAGTGGCATATAAACTCGCACGTTTTGTGCCACGTTTCGCTCACTTCGTGTTCGAGCTGTCTGTATTTGCACTAAAAAAAAATAATACTAATAATAGTTATTATTATAATTGAATTTCAGAAAATTTTATACATTAAAATCTTCAGAAGAAAAATTATTTAATAAATTTTATTTGCAAACTAGCAAACAAAAAAAGTTTTAGAATCAAAAAATCATGTTGAAAATGCGAAAACAAATAAAGATGATATAAAATGGAGATAATAACTAAATTAAATTCAGCCAATTCAACCAAATTAATAATACAAAAATGCTTGGTTTTGAAAGTTCTTACAGAAATAAATATTGAACTATGAATAAAAATGTTTTTATATGTATTTGTTTTTTTTTTTTAATCAAAATATTTAAATATAATTTTTTTATGAATCTTAAATATATTTATTGTATTTTTTTCTAGAAATTATATTTTGTTCAACATGATTTTTGATTTGATTTTTTTTTTAGTGTAACGGGGTGGTTAGGTGCATTGGGGGCGGAGGTTTGCATTTTGCGTTTGCTTTTGGGCTTCGCTTTTGTTTTTGTCCATTTTAACACGGCCAGCATAACAATGTCGCCCGACAACAACAACAACAACAACAAGAAAAGCAACGAAAAATTGCAAGTGGACACATGAATTATGTGCAGCACTCGAGTTAAACAACCGCCGGGCGCGTTAGCCGTAGCTCCCTCGCCCCTGGCCCTCCAGTAGTAGCTCCAGCTCCATCTCTAGCTCTTTTTAGCTTTTAGCTTCCAGTTCAGTTAGCAGCAGCGGACAGGCAAACAAAGAGCGACGACGGGCTTTTCCTACTAAATGCACGGACAACTCTCGCTGGTATTTTTTTTTGTTTTTTTTTTTGTGTTTTTCTTGCCATTTTTTATATGTACTTACATATGTATGTATGAATGTTTGCTTTAGTTGTTGTTGTTGTTGCTGGTTACGACGCTTTTTTATACACTCACATGACCGGTTTTTTGTTGGCTGGCCATTGGGGACGCGTTAGTGGTCCGTGGCGAAGGCGGAGCTACAAAAAAAAAAACCAAAAAACCCAGACGCCGGATGCGGGCTGAATGCGAAGAGAACGAGAATGCGCCGGGGGGGGGGGGCGGGGGGTGGTAAGGAGGGAGTTGACTTTGCTTGGCTTTGGCTTTGTTTTGGAGGTCACACAACAAACACACACCAAACACACTCACACACACACACACACACACGAAAGAGAGAAAGTAGTAGGCAAGTGCCATTTGGGAGTTGGCTTTGCGGGTATTAAATTATACATCATTTTGCAACAAATGATGGTCGTTACGTTTGCAACCGCCACACACACACATACACACACACACACACACACACGCACACCCACACATACATTGAAAGTCTCTTGTGGCAGGCATACAAAACACAAGCAATTGTTTTTTCCTTATTTTTTTGTTTTTACTCTTCCCGAATGGAACAGCTCATTGTTTTGCTCTTAGCTTTGTTGTTTGTTTTTTTTTTGTTATAAATATTCTCATATTTATTTCGTCACTTAATTTTTATTGCTTGGAATTTGTTTTAAGACTTTCAATTTAAAACCAAATCAGCTTCAGATTCTAGCAATTATTTTTTGCAAGCTTCAAACTCAAATTTCTCTTATTTTTTGTTAAAAATTAAATTTTAACAAATTTAACAATTAAATCGAAGAAAGTTTTATATGTTTTATACAAACAATTGCATCAGCTGAAATATTTTTTGCTATAGATAATTAATTGATTGAATATTTATTTAAATGCCATCAACGATTTTTTACTCGAACGAAAAATAGGATCCTTTTAATTTAGAAAATTAAGCGAAAAGATTTTTTTTGTTTCTATATAAGAGCATACTAGCTGTCGGCTTTTGTTAAAGCTAAAAATCATAGTGCACATAGTAATTAAATATTCAAAAATCTCTGTGACAATTGCTTGATTATTATTGTATATTTCACATATTGAATACCTGCAATTTAGCTATGAAAAATCAATCTTAATTACGTGGGTTTGTTTCTGCTTTTGCCGTTGCACAAAATTGATAGAAGCAAATGCTTACGCATTGATTGCTTTGGATTGCGAGCGTTTAAATGACGCTCATTCACACACACACACACACACACACATGCACACTGTGTTTTAATTATGAGCTGGCAAAATGGCAAGAAAATTAATAACAATTTGTTACGATTACGAACGAAACGAATCGAATGAAACGAACGAAACCAACAACAACGCAGCCGCTGATTAATTTATGCGAATGCAACTTTTTGCCATCAGCAGCCATTGGTTTTGTTTCCCCCCTCACCCGCGATTTCCGTCTTTCATCCTTTTTTTTTTTTGTTGTTGTATGTTGCCCGTTCCCTGTTCAGCTCCATGACATCTTGTGCCCGCGCCCATAACATACCCCACCCGAACTCTCTCACTCTCTGTGTCGCCTATCATTGCTTGATTTATGTTGGCTTAATCGCCGTCACCTCGTTGCATTGTCATCTCACACACACACATGTTGATTTTTTTTTTAATAAATTTAATTAAAATGGGTGACGACGACGCCATTTAGAAATGTCATAAGTAAAGTTTGTCATGCTGCGCGCTTGGGAAAATGCATTCATTCATTTTAAACAATCACAAAAACACTCGCATTCATTTGTATTCACCTTTTGCCTTTTTGATAATAGGGTTTTTGGTTTGTTACGAGTTGCTCATTTGAATGAACGAATGAATGCACTCACAACCAGTAGGTGCCAAAAATGAATGGAACTATATTAAAATCGGATTGTTTACTCAATTTGTTATGCTTTTTCCTTGTGTCTTTGTTGTTATGATTACAAACTAGTTTCTGTATTCGATTTTTTAGAATTTTTCTTTAAGGTCTTTCCGTTAATATTTGGCTTGGGTTAAATCCTCGTTTTTTTTTTTGTTTTGCATACAATAACAATAATAATAATGCTTATTGCGTATTTCGTCTTTTGTCCGACTTGACGTATTGGGGGGGGATGGGATTTAATTTTCAGCATTGCCAATTTCCAGTTGTATTTCGCGACGAGGCAATAATCCAACCACAACCAGCATTTAACTTCAGGCATTTTCTTTAATTACTTAACGACTCGGCCATCAATTTGTACTTTGGCTTGACATTTTATAGATTTATACCCTGTAAAAGTTAAGGTATATAAAAAAACAATAGACAAACAACGATTTGATTAACTTACACTTTGATATTAGCTTAAGATTCATTTTTTTTTTCAAATTGCTTTTCAATTGCAGGGTATTTTGGTGTCGCTGAGTCTTTTGGCTATACGGTTCGCCTCTTCTTTTCTTTTGTGGCTGCTTATTGCAATTTGCATCGTTGAATGTTTCATTATTGGACGCAGGATGCAGGATGCAGGTCGTTCGTTCGTTCGTTGGTTGTCATCGTCGTCAATGCACATTGTTCACCGTTTTCGATTCATCTTCTTCTTCCTTATCGTCTTCAGCCTCATTGGTATTATTGTTGTTGCTGCCTCAAAAAATAGCCGCATCCAATTGATTACAGCAACGATGCGGCCGCGCGGCTGACCGCAAGTGGGCCGTTGCCTGCCCATCGGAATAAAATCGAAATAATCGAAATGCGAACAGGTATTTTTTCCTTTTGGGTTTTTGTCTTTTTAAATGCCATGCCAGGCCAGGATCGCCTTTTCAAATTGTATCCATGTATCAGCCGGAACACGGACCGAACGAACGAACGAACGATTAAGCCTAAAATGCAGCATCCATCGAATACATCTTCGCCTTCGACTTTCACCCACTGGCCAATTTGGCTCGGCTTTCCATGCCATGCATTGTCTGCCCTGCTGCTGAGTTGCGAGTTGCGAGTTGGGAGCTGGGAAATGTAATTGGCTCGGGGAATAGTAGCTGCTGCAGCTGGAATTGGTAATCGTGTCGCGGCGGCTCTTAATCGAATTCCAATTCGAACGCAACCGAAACCAATTAGATGAAAATGCGTGCAAAGCCCATCTCTCTATCTCTCTTTTACTCTCTCTCTTTCACTCTCTGTCTGTGCTGCCAAAAGAAAAATCAGTGTGAGTACAAGAATAAACTAGAAACGCGCGTCTTCTTATCGCGGCGCGCACAGCGTAGAGCAACAAAAATGAATGGCAGCAGCCAGCAAATATTGCATTGCAGCACTGCACCGACCACACACATACACTTTCAATATAAACGCATTTATGTGCAAGCAAACAAAAACAAATTTCGACATCGAAACCGATATGCCAGCGATCGATAACTATGTGCGATAATTATGTTCTTCGTTTTCTTCTCGATAGTCCTGTGAAGAACGATATTTGTTGGTTTTTGCTATTTGACAGCACTAACTGCTTGTGTTTTTCGATCAGCTGTTTTATTCAAGCCGATCAGCCCAATGCGTGGGGCAACATAGCCAACTGAAGGGCATTCATATTAAGGCCGCTCAAATGCTGAGCCAGCGAAACGCAGGCGATGAAAAAAATGCGAGCTTTAAATGGCAGAGCAGCGCAGCAACAGCGCAAAGGTGTGTGCAGCGCCAAGGCAGCAGATACGCCAAGCTGAATGTATAGAGAAAGAGAGACAGAAAGAGAGAGAAACAAGGACAAGCGACATGAAGAAGGAGCAACGGCAACGGCAAAGTCAAGTCAATTGCCAAAAACTGTAGGCAAATGTTGCGGTGGGTGGCGTTTGGTGTTGCTGGTTCTCTTCTATCTTTTTTTTTTTGGTAAGTTCGCTGCATGATTTTTGTGGAGCTATGTGTGTGTGTGTGGTGCAGTTTGCCACGCCTGGCGCACCGCTGGCGCGGCGGTGAATATGTGTCATGAGCCATTTAAGCTCATTACGGGCATCAATTTGGGACGCAAAAATTATGCTCTAACCTTAAGTGGTTGCCGCTTGCAAGCTTGGAGTGTGGCTGCGTGTGTGTGGGTGTGCACTGAAAAAAAAAAATATTTAAGTCTGCCTAAATTATGTTTTATGCATACATTTAAAATCTGAAAATTTATGATAAATTATAACCATAAAAAAAAAATATTAATTTTAGTTTAAAAAAAATTAAGTTCATAGAAAAAATATTATTAAAGTCTATTATTTAAATAAATTTTTTTTGCTGAGTGTATTCTTGCTTTCAAAGTAAAAGTTTTTCCCTGATGTCGGGGCAAAACAAATCTGCTCGTAAGAGCAAAAAAAAATAAAAAATCCAAAGAAAAAATAATAAGGTAAATTGTTAATTTTAAGCTACTTGCGAGCTGTTAAATTGCTGCGTGGTAAGAAGAAGATGAAGAAGAAGCAGCCGCAGCAGCAGCAGCAGAAGAAGAAAAGTTGTTGCCGCTGCTGCTAAGCACTATTATTATTTCATTTTGCTCAAATGCAATTTACACAATTTTTATATAATATTTTTTTTTTCGTTTCATATTTTCTTGAAGCTGCTGCAGGTGGCAGGTGGCAGGTGTCACAGGACCTACACTGAACTGAAGTCGCTGAGTTCAATAAGAGCAAAGAGCGTATTTTTAATTTATGCTGCCTGAACTGAATTGCCGTGGCGTCTTGCAACAACAGCAGCAGCAACAGCAGCATCTCGCAACTCACAATTGAATTCAATTTAATATTTTTTTTTTTTTTTGTTGGTGCCGACTCAAGATGCTCTCAGCAGCATATTTGCACTTTGTAGCAGATACAACGTTATATGGCTATATACACTATATATGTATTGTGGTCATGTGTAAGAAAAAGGCAGCAGATATTGCCACAAATAGGAACAGCAGCAACAACAACAGCGGTAGCATCGGCACTCGCTGAAGAAGAAATCCATAAAGCGCAGCATCCATAACAAAAACAGCCAAATGAATTTCACTTGAAATGTGAAAACATAAAAATTGTTTATGACTTCCGCTACGTTAACTGTACTATATGCGTATATAATACACACACACACACATTTATATATGTATCTGTGTTAGCTGAGCCAAAACTGCGCCTCAACAGCTAAGCCAAAAAAAAAAAAGACTCTTCAACCGAATGAAAAAAAGAAAACCACTCAAAAATGAAGCTATGAAAAAAGTTCATCAAATCTTTTTTAGGTATATGACTTAATTAATTTAAATATTAAAAAAGAAAGACGTTGATTCAACAATTGAAATATACATTTATACCATATTAAATATAGTATACAAAATATTTGTAAAAAAATGTTTCATTCCATTATTATTATTCTAACAATACAAATAATATTTGATAATAAGATTTTTGTGCATCAATATTAAAATGCGATTCAATGTCAGTTCAAGTCAAATTAAGCATATTTATATTAAATACTTAATCTTAATCGTAAATTGACCATATGAACATGCTTATTTCTATCTACATTTCATTGAGTTTTTGTTCTAGTTGCTTTCAAACTTGCTTTTGTATCATCAATCGAAGTCAAAATTTACATAATTCTGCTTCTTAGGATTTTTCTTTTCCAAGCCATTTTTATTATCGAATGACGCCGAATTAATCAATACATTTTACTGCTGAGAATTTGTTAAACGAAAATATTTTTGGTATCTAAAAGTTAGGCTTTAATTTAAGCTTAGTGAAAACTGATTCGCTTTTGACTATTAAAGAGACATTTAAAGTTTAAAGAAGATAGTCTTTTATTTATTTTAAGTTTAACGTTGAAAAATAACTATTTCGTGTTAGATGGTCTGACTATAACAAGCTCGGTGCCGTTGTGTCCTTTGAAGTCTAAATTCTAGTTCCAAGATTATTGATTCGGTTTTCTGTAATTCCTAATTGAAAACACAAAGTTCATATATTTTTTTTTTTTTTAATTTTTATATTAATTTAGGAACAAAGTTGATATTTTTTTGTGTGTATTTCATCTCTGTGTTGCTTTCAAGGACATTGTGAGAAGAAAATTTTTTGATTGAAATGTTATACCAGTTGCCTTATTGAAAAAATCAATTCCGTTTGACACTTTGGCAGTTTTACAAATTATCCAAGTAGCTTTTGCCAACAGCTTTAGTTTAATTATCGAGATATCAAAAATTATTCGGAACATAATAGATTTCAAAATTCCAAGTGCAATGGTAAATTTAATAGTAGTCATTATGATAGTTTGTTTCTGTGCAGCGCATTCAAGAGGTGAGTGAATAAGATTTATTAATAATATACATATATGTACATATTTTAAAGTTTATCAACAGTTTTAGTTATGGAGACTTCTCATGTTTGCTCTGACTGCAGTGCATACTCTTGCCCGAAGTTTAATGGATCGGGACATTTTGTTGAAATGCCTGAAGATAGGCCAAAACTAATATATTTTACCGTTGAAGAATACTTATTCTATTATTGGCACCCACAATTATATAAATGTTTGCCAGACATTTTTGCAATAAATGGTAATATTGTTTGCTCACTAAGCATTTGAAGTATAGTATGATAAAAGAACATAACTCTTTAAGGGACATTGACTGGTTACTTGTGTTTCTGGATGCAAGATTTCGGTTGTACTGCAATTATGGGTACTCGTGCCACGGCACCTGGCTTTTCCGAATGTCATGAGTGCTATACCAAGCATTGTAAATGTTCTGCACTCGATTTGGATGTCAAGAACAAAGCGCAACACGTTTCGCTGGAGCTCATTAAGTTTTCTCCACTTTTCTCTATTTTTTTTTCATTTTTCGTTTGATGTTCGTCTGTGTGTGTGAGTGAGTGTGAGTGTGTCCTGCACCAAGTGCGGCAATTTAAAACATAATGCAAACTAAATGAAAATGCGCCAGAACAAGAGAGAACACACAACCAAATTGGAGGGGGGGAACACACACACACACACACACAGAGAGAGAGAGAGAAATGAACAAGAAATAAACGCTGAACAAAAGAATTTTTAAATATTTTACAAAAGCAACAAAGCTGACCACCGACCACCGACCTCCGACAACGAGGACGAGGACGAGGACGACAACCAACAACTTCAGTTTTTAGCATTCATTCAGTTGCCTCAGACTTGCTGTTATTTGCCCAACAAGGGTGGGGGGGAGCTGGTTATGGTTATGGTCAGGGAGTGTGGTTAACTAAATAACTAAAGAAGGCGGCAGCAACACTCCCAAACACACAAACCCAAATACTATATATGTATGTATTTATTTTTGTACCGCACACTTCATTTTTCGCCAAAATAGTAGAAATGAACTTTTATAGCTCAGTGTTAACAAGCAAAAAGACACTACAAACAAACAAACAAAAACAAGCTACAACTAGAAACTAGAGGAACTGAGAAGAAGAAGAAGAAGCATGTGTGATTTTGGGTCTGTGTGTGTGTGTGTGTGTGTGTGTATGAAACTAATTAATGAAATGCGACAAGCAGATAAAAGCGAAACCACATCAAATTGCATGAACAAACACCGACATCCGACTCGAGTCTAATTTCAATAGAATTAGCTGAGATGGAATAAACGGAATAAAACTGAAAAACATGGCACATATAAACGAAGTCAAATTGTGCTTGAAGTCTGGCCAAAGTTTTCGGAGAAAAATATATAAATTGATTGAAACTTGACTCATAATTAATTATTACATATTTTTATTTTCGTACGCAGTAAAAACTTTTAGATACAAATATTCCTTTGGAACAGTTAAAGATTTCGATAATTAAAGACAAGCATAAATAATAAATGTAAATGTACAAAAACAACACCAATAACAAATATCCAAAACTTACCAACACTGAATGCGGTGTTGTGCACTAAACGAGAGTGTGTTAGTATTTTTATTTATTTTTATTCGTATTCGCCATTTGCATTTATTTATACTAAATCCCAAATTCAATATATATGGCCATAGTTTATGCACATATTATATATATATATATAGTATGCAAACGCATATGCTCTATAAAATATGATGGCCACCACCATTTTGGGGTCATCCGCCATTTTGTTTAGCGGCTGCTGTTGCTGCCATTGATTGACTGGACTTTTGTTCAAATGCCATTAACTAAATTGATTTGTTTCAAAATAAAATTCCACTGCCTGCCAAATGGCGCTGCATTAAAAGTTAAGGCAAATCCTTTAAAAATACACACTATTGTAAATATATATATATAAATATATATATAAATATACTCGTATACAAAAACAGCATCAAAAAATTCCCTTATTTATGCAGTTTTGCATTTTTGTTGCGCATGGGAATTGATGGCAAATGGCTTATGGTAAATTAGAAAAATTGTTTTGATATCGATGGAGAGAGAAAGAGATTATCAAGCGGGTTTATTCATTAATGTCTTTAATAGATTAAAATATTTATGATAATTAAAACAAAAACCAACAAGTTTCTTCCGCTCTTCGAAAATAATTCCAATGTTTGTTCGGTTAGCCAACATCATTCTACAGTTCTCATTAACTTGCCCTTCCTTCTCTCTTATGACATTCTGCTATCCTTTTTTGTATCCGAAACAACATTGAACTCTAGCAAAATGTTAATAAGAATCGGAATAATTAAATAAAAAATTTAGACAATTTTAATTTTCAAATCTTATTCAGCTTCAATTTAATTGCCATTTTATTCAGTCAAATAATATTTTTTCCTCTTTTTTTGTCAATCTGATTAAAGAAAACAAACAAACAAACATAAACTCAACATCTATGTCCCAAGTATAAAAAAATATAATCTACTTAATGTCTTCAAAGAAAAAAGAAGCTTTTTTACTATATGTATCCATAATCCACAGCAAATGTATGGAGTGACATATGTTTATGCTCAAGTAAACTTTATTATAGCCTCTATAAGGGGATCTAAGACACCCACACACCCACACACACACACGCGCGCGCACTTAGTTTGAAGCACATAATTAAATGGAAAAAATCCCACTGCAAAGGGCATAAATTTGAAGAACCCTTGAACAATGCTAAGTCTTTGCAACGATCTTTCTCTCTCCAACAACAACAACAACAATCCTAATGCAGTTCATAATTTTCTCACCGAAAACAACACATACAACATTTAAGGGGCGGTGAGGAAGTTAATGCCACAAAACATAACGACAAAGGCAACAACTTAAGCCCCTCGCAATAAAACTTAATATGTTCCAGTATTTAAATTTATGAAGAAAAAAAAAAGCAAGCAAGCAGCAGCTAAAGGAACAATGGCTGCTTAAGCCGGCAACATGCGCATAATTGTCGCACAGCATTGACAGACAAACGCTTTGCATACGCTTCCAGCCCCCGCCTCCTTATCACTGTAAGTGTGTGTGTGTGTTTTTTTCTTCTTTCCTTTTATTGCGAATGCGAATGGTCAGCAGCAGCAGCAATGGAAAATAATGAAGAAAAAATGCTGTGCACAGTGAGAAATTCAAAAATCGAAAGATTGGTTCCAGTTTATGAATAAAAATTTATAGTCGATCTGATAGCATGGTAAGTAAAAAACTTATTATTTAACTCAATTGCATTATTTTGGAAATTAGTTCGTTATTTAGGAAACTTTATTATACGAAAGTTGAAAGTTCGATTTTAAGTATTGGTAAATCCACCAAACCTTTATGTTATAAGCTAATTGATATATCTTCTTAGCTTTATTTCGATATTTGCTTGTTGTAAATATTTGCCCATTGTTCTTCATGCAAGACAACGCCCGCTGCGTATACGCAATAATAATTACGCATTACTTCGCAAAGCAAAGTAATATTTATGGGGTAACTTTTTGATGCTGTTTTGTGTTTGAATGCAAGTCAAACCAATAGACACGGAACCGAATTCATTTCAACCAAACAAATAATCAGCAAAATCATAAAAAAATATATTTAAAATTAAAATTTAAAACTTATATGAACAACTATAGAAAATACCTGCTATCTCTCTCTCTCTCTCTCTCTTTCTCTCTCCCTCCCTCTCTCTCTATCTCTCTCTCTCTGTGTTTTGGGTAAAAGTTTAATGTTAAAAGCTACTTAGACTTAATGTTAAGGGCAACGTTTTGAACTACTTGGCTTAGATTAAGGTTCAAAGATTTGTTTTTCTTTTTGCGTGGAAATGAATTCGGTTTATTACCTAGATAGAATAACTGTTAATGCTTTCACGCGCACGTGATGCTGATTCACACGCACACACGCACACACACACACACACACATTTGTCAAGATGGTTTATTGCTCTGTGTTTTTGCGGGGGCAGGGGGCGGGTAGGATGGTCAGGTCTAAGTACGGCAAGCGAGGAGCGGAGAACCAAAGGCAATAAAAATATGGCCTCAACAGGATTAATACATTATATTCGCTTTTGCATTTTGTAGCAAGCCGGCAGCAAAGGAAACAGGTGAAGCCACAATAAGGCTAACACACACACACACACACACACACACACATGTGTAAGTATGTAAATGTGTGTGTGTGTGTGTGTGACAATTCCAAATCCTCTGCTCAGGCATTTGTTGTCATTTGTTGTTTCTGTTGTTTTGCGCTTTTATGATTATTGTAGTGGCAACATCCCCCGCCTCCCTACCCTCTATCTCTTTTTCATTCTCTCAATCCTTGTTGTTGTTGTTGTAGGTAGCACTTATGCTTATGTTTTCGGCTCTTATATGGGCTCTTGGCCGTTGTTACCACAGCCTTTCAAGTGCACTTTGCTGTTTCATTTCACTACTAGCATATTTGTTAAGCATATTTTTATTTACTCTTATACATCTACATAAGTGTAAAAGCACACACACACACACACACACATATCAGACACATTTGACTATGCGTATATTTGATACACTAACCCAACGTCAGGTATATTAACCAAGTCAACGTGTTGAGACATAATTTTGTTTATTTTTTTTTTGGAATTATGTTAATAAAAACTTTACTTGAAAAGCTATTGCTTCGATTAATATGTGCAACCTGAAAGAGCAGACTTATTTAAGTGAAAAAAAGAGCACAATTTGATAGCGTAAAATGTATTTGAGAATTCTATTCTTCCGCTAGTTGAATCCTTCGGATGTAACCAAAAGTCGTCTGGCCAAAGCGTTTGGATGAGAACCGATCCAAATCTAATCATACCCAGCTCTAAGAATTTGGAGATACTTTTGAATATTCTAATGCAAAGTTCTACTTGAATCAAAATCGACATTCTCAACTTTCTATGATTTTGTATAGAGCATTTGTAAGTCTTAGCGTTGAATATTTGGTTTGTGACAGGAGCAACTGAAACAATTTTCCATATTTGCATCTTAAGGAATAACATCTAACTAGAAATGTTTTTTCTTTTTATGTTCATATAAATGAATGCAATACGAGTCGGGGTTAGATAGAGAGAGATAGAGAGAGAGTATCTTATAGTCAGACACTTTTTTGGCTCGAAGAGCACTCCTTATTTGTTATACGTCACTTTTGTGTCGGTTGTCCACTATAACGACATATGTTAATGCCACTTGTTGTTACTAACAAGCCACTACAAAAACACACACAAACCAACACACACACACAGACACACTTATTCGGTAAGCATTTGAAGTGAGCTTTTGGGGGTTTTGAGAAGTGCATATTAATTTGTTGTTGACATTTGTGACGCGAACTTCAAGTATCATTTTGCACGAACAAAGGCGAAACAACAGTAAAAGTCCATTCATTAGAGTTTTTATTATCATATTTTTGTTTCTTGTTACACTCATAAATTGCACGTACAGTACGACCTCGCTCAACGCAACCTACTAAAATTTTGGGCAATTGCGAAACTTGATCGAATAAATAAATTAATTAATACTTTTCGGAGCAGCTTTTTTTCGCGAATGTTAAGAAGGAGTTGCATTAAGCGTGTTCGTACTGTACTTTATGTATGGCATTCATTTGAAATGGCAACTGTCACAGCTGGCACACCGCCAACTGGAATTAAAAACGCTAATTGTTTGCTTATTTATATTTTTTTTTTAAATAAAAGAACGAAACAAAAAAAGCAGAATAAATAGCAAAAGCAAAAAAAAAAACAAAATGAAATTTTCAACATGCTTTTCTTGCTCTATCTAACAGAGTGTCTCACAATCTCGAGCTCTCTCTCTTTGCTGTCTCTGTTTTTTTTTTTTTTTGTTTTTTTTTTGGTTTTTGGCCATTCATTCATTCGTTCACTTGGCCTCCATAATAAAACAATAAACTGTAACAATAGCAATTAAAAATCGCTGAAAGCGGATGTCCTGATAAAGTTACCAGACCCTGGCAACAACGGCCACACTCCCTCTCTCTCTCTCTCTCTGTCTCTCTTTCTCGCTTGGCACAGCTAGTCAGCCGGCTGAGCACGCTTCATTTTAGTATCGTCATCGCCGTCGTCGTCGTGGTCGTTGTTGTCCTTGTTGCTTCGTCCAAGCTACTATTGTTGTAATTATGCATTATGCTTTCGCCTTTGCGACCATTTTGGCTCAAAATCCTTTAGTTCTTTCGCCAACGTTTGTGGATTGCATTTGCCCAAAATGAAATACCATTTGCCGCTGAGCGTCGAGCATAAAAATAGTAAGAAAAATACCATAAAATTTGCGTACACTTTAAATATTATTTCTGTACACTTAAAAAACTTACAAAATTATTATATAATTATTTAGAAAGTTTACATAAATAATTTTAGTTTTTTTTTATTTCTAATTTTTCATAAAGTTGTTTTTTCAATCGAACTTGTTTTTAAGTGTATTTCTTAGTTTCTGCCCTGAACTGTCAAAGTTGGCGAGTTGTCTAATTTTTTCTTCTTCTTTCTTTTGCCAGATTGCTTGCCAAATGCTGCACTGTCACCTCTTATTTTTTTTTTTTTTTTGGGGTCATCTGGACAGACGGGCAGACAGTGGGACATTGATTAACGACAAAGTTTTGTCGGGGCATATGATGTCAACTACTCTACATGGCTCACAAATGATTCATACGTTGAAAGGTGCATTCAATTTGCTGGGTACAAGTTATATTCAAGCTAACAAATTAGGTTGGACAGAGAGAGTGAGAGCGAATTTGACATGCCAATTTAAGGCCTTAAGAAATGGATTGGAAATTCTAGAAATTAGCTAGAAACTTTAAATGTTTATTGTGTATATCATCTAGATTCAACTCGTATATATATTTCTTTATCAGACATTTAGAAAGTACATTAAAAATATTAGAAAATATTCATACATCATTTATGATAGACTCATATATTTCTTTGGTTTACTTTCAGCATATTTTAATGGCTTTCTTCTTTTGACTTTTGCATATTTTAGTCACAGATACTTGTGTGTGTGTGTGTATTAGTAAACCTGTCTAGTCCATTAGTCCATTGTGTGTTTTGTTTCTTACGCAATTGTTCTCTTCAACAATTGTGCCGGATGTCACATGTCAAATGTCAGCTGTCCGAGCTTAATAGTTACCAATGTCAGTTTTGTGGCGATACTAAAACAATTTTGAATTTCTGATTTCATATTTGTGGCATTAATGGTTTCACATTTTAGATTTCTAGACTCTCGACTGACGCTGACCAACAGTTCATTCATTACTAATGCGCACTAGAACAAATATTCTACACTGAGAAAATCATTAAAAATAATTTTAGTGGTTTTTTTTTCCTACTTTTTAAAATGAATTAAATTTTAAGTGAATTTAAATCGATTATTTTTATTGATAAAATTATTTAAATTTTAAAATTAGTTTCATTATTAATATAAAATATATAGTTTTCGTTCAATATTTCATTTTTAAAATATACGAAAATCTTTATAATTTTTTGCGAGTGTATTTCCGTTTCGTTCAATGGCCTACAAATTGATTTGGCTCGCCGACTCAACGAGCTATGGGCAAATGGTCAACTATAAATCAAAACAAAAGCAGCAGCATCATCCACTTAGGACTAGCAAGCAGTCTGTCTATGCCACACACACACACACACACACATGCATATTGGCAAGTTGTTTGGCTCACACATTCACATTTCCCTTTCGCATCGCACCGCAAATTGTAATGCAGTCAATAAAATCGGGGCAATCATGTTGCATGGCTAGCTGTCTAAATGCTTGACTGCCTGCGTATGCGTATGCGTGTGTGTTTGTGTGTGTGTGCGATGGCATTTGTTTATTATAATGCACTGCACTGTATTCAACAATTACATTAGACGAAGCGAGACAGAGAGAGAGGGCGTCTCGGCATTGCAAATGCCAATTTAATTGACAGTTATGAAGATTGTCAAACATACAATTATAACTAACACTCGCATGTGTGTGTGTGTGTGTGTACTGTATATTCACATTGATCGTGTATTTGTGTGGCTGACCACAATATGTTTTGCAGCGTGACAGAGAGGTGGGCGGGGGGTTAAAATAATATTATCAACATTTTAATGCAAATGTAATGAGCCCAAAAGGCAAATCCATTCCTCGATGCCTTGTTAAATGCTCAGAAACAGTTTGTCAATGTGAATGAGATTGAGTCTGATTTTGGTACAGTAGTAGCCAAAAGTATTTTGACATATTGGAGCCTTATAATTAATGAATTTTTGATTAAATTATTCAATGAAATGTTTTGTATAATTTATCTTAGATATTCGTATACTTAATATTGAGTATTGCTTTTGTTATTGCTAATATAATTTACAGTGTAGATGGGGTTTTTAATTTTTTGCAAACAGTCGAAATATTAACAAAACTAATTCATATCAACATATAGCAAAAATGTGTATTAAAATACGAAAAAAGATTTAAATTAGGAAATAAATTTAAAATTAAGGTACAAATTCAAGGTGAAAAGTCTGAAAAATGCAATGAATCTAGCGGTGTGATTAGTTTTTCGATTAGATAAAAACTAAATAATCGATCTTTTGAGAACTGGAATTGTGGATTAAAAGAAGACTTTGATTTTAATAGTTGCCTCAGCTAATAACTAATATTGAAAAACCCTAAATCAACTTTAGTTTAAGTTATTTGAAAGTATTCAAAATTCGTTTTTATTAATGTCTTAGCACATAAATTTGTTCTTATCCCAACGAGTTATTCAATTAAACAGTTGCAAACAATATTCTCTTTCTCTTTCTCTCCACACACACACATACAAATAAACACTTAAATCAAATTGTTGTGTAAACAACCAAAAATTGTTGAACATTGCACAAAACTGTCTACAATTTAATGCAGTTCAATATACCAATACTTACTCATTCTTTACACACACACACACACACAGACAGACAGTGTGTATATGTTGGCTTTATTTGTCACTAAGGATTCAAGATTAGAAACATATTCGATGTCTACGTCCTTTAATCACTGAAACTACAGCAACAGCAACAACAACAGCAAATCAAATAAAGCACTCTGTTATTATTATTGTCATTATTTATTATTGTTGTTGTGGTTGTTATTGGATGTGAATTGGGCATATTGTATTGTGGCCTACTTACTTATTTGGCACTGCATCAAGTGGAGCAGTGTGCCATGTTAGCCAGGCCAAAAGGCAGCCAGGCCAAAAGGCAGCCCAGTAAATTCATTTCACAAAATGACACATTTTCGGAATGTTTATCGAAATTTCAATAAATTTTTGTCCTGTTGATCCTGTTTCTTATCAAATTGAATAAATGCGGCATATTTCACAACATCAAAAAAAAACACAAACATTTTACTTTGTTATTGTTTTATATCAAAAATGTTCTTTTCAATAAACATTATTAAATATTCAAATCGAAAGCAAAAGAAACAAGCAATTTTTTCTGCTGATAAAATACGAAGTTTATTATTGTGATATTTATTTGCTTGGCATTTATAATTGATTTTCAAATTTTGAATACTTTTTTTTGTTCAATTACAACAAACTAATTATTTTTTAATTCTTCTTCTTTCTGTTACACGTTATTTATATTAAGAACAAAATTGTAAATAATAATGAAATTAAAAGTAACATAAAAAATAGACTTTTTTGCATAAAATTAACATTTTGATCTAATTATTTCAATTGGGTTATGAAATTTTAAGTTCTATTTCTTTAGGCTGGCATTAAAATACTTGGCTTTGGTGCTTGCCGATATTGAAAGTTTCCCATCGCCCTCCCCCCCCCCATTTCTTTGGTCAGATTTCTATGCTCCTCCATTTTCTCTTAATATATTTTTTGGTTTTTTGTTCACACATTAAATGAGTTCTATTTGCGGGTCGTCTGCCAGCTTTTAAAGTGCGATATGCGGTAATTGTATATGTATGAATGTTATGTGTGTGAGTGCTTGTTGGACATATTTTATTGGACAAAAAGAGAGAGAGAGATGGAGAGAAAAATATATGCGCCAAGGCAATGAAAAACACATAATGAAGTTGTCAACAGACAAAACAACTTCAAATAATTTTCATTTGATTTGATTTTGATTGCGTTCTATATTAGCACACACACACTAACACACACACACGCATAGATACAGCTAAGCCAAATTTTTGCAGCTGCCAGCGATTTTCCCCACAGATCGTTTTGAATTTTGGTTTAGAATTTGTCAGCTGATTGACAACTCAATTCGACATTTGCACCGAACCACTCTCACTCGGCAGCAGCAGCAGCAGCAACAAAAGCCCTCTTGACCTGCTTATGCTGCGGATATCAATATCAAAAAACAACAACAGCAACAACAACAAGTGAAAGATTCAAATCGTTTGAATTTTGTAAACGTTGCGCGATTCTTGAAATGCTGTCATAAAATCAGTTTGAAAGAAAAACAAGAAAAGCCAAACTCCAAAATACTCTAAAAAATTAACATGAAGAACTTTGACGTTGGAAACTTCTTTAAAGATTTCCAATAACTATAAGAATTGATGAAATTAGATCTTAAAAAAAAGTTTTACACTTGCCATCAACATCACAACCTTTAGCTTAGGCTTTAGTTACAGGGTATACAAATTTGAAAGCGAATCGCACAAATTTGAAGCGTTGACGAAATGCGGGTGCTGACAAAATTCTAAATGTGCAATCGGCCACGTCTGCTCCCCCCTCTTACCCTCTTACCCATTGACGCCTGTCACATGCTCCCCCACACACACACGCACACACACACAAAGGCGGCCCGCATGTGTCAATATATTTTCTGTTATTTACTCAAATTTCATGCAAGAGCAGCAACAGCAGCAGCAGCAGCCAGGACATTCAGGATCTAAGCCAATGAACTAAATTAGAATTTCGAGCACCATGTGATGGAGAGATAGAGAGAGAGGCGGTGGGGGTGTCGATCCGCATGACTGAATGGACAGTGCAGAAAATGTGTCAGTGAGCTGGAAAACAAAAAAAAAAAAGTCTTTGTATAAAATTAAATCGAAAGCAGATTGCAAAAATCAAAGTCAACAACAATCAACACCAAAAACCAAAAGCGACAGCGACTCAACCAGCAACAACAACAACAACAACCAAGTTGTAAATCGAAGAAACCAACCGATTGATACTCTTGATGTTTGAAGTTTATCATTGGAGAATAGTTTCATTCATCGAGAACAGCAGTGTATAACAATAACAATAATCAAGAAGATTGTAGAAGAACAACAAACAAGAACAAGTTGATGCAGTAACCGAAACTTATATACATATCGATGTTTGTATGTATATGTTTGCATACTTATAATGCATGCTTGCATCTCAGAAAAGATAGATACGAGCATTGTTGACCATCATCGTCATCGTCATCTTCGTCCTCGCCAATGGCGGCTGGCGAAGGCAGTTGAGCATAGATATTAAGATAAATTGATGGACGGTTGGCTATGGAGATAGAAACACGATAGAAGATGAGGGACAGATGTCTGTGTGTGTGTGTGTGTGTGTGTGTGTGTGCATCTGTGTGTATAAAGAGAAGAGGCAGTGAGGCTGGGAGGAGTTAATAAAGCATGTTGAGATTGTTTGATAAACACGTATCCCTCTTCCTATGTCTCACTGTCTCACTCAGCTGTAATCTTTTTGCATGAGTTTTGTGTGTGTGTGTTTTTGATATGTTATGCAATAATGTAAGCGGGCATATTGAGCAAAACGCCAGACAAATTCAATAAAACCCCAAACCAAACGACGCTGTTGATTAACAGTTGGCGGCATATTACTTGCCACTGAAAACTGAATACCAACTAAATAACAACAACAAACAAACACTCATACATCTGACAAACATCGTCAAACAAAGTCAAATTAATTCGAATTGCTAGGGAAAAGAAATTTACTGGTAAATGGTAAGGAAGTGAGACAGGGTTGCAATTAATTGTGAAAACAAATAAACATATAAAGCATTTTTTTAATAAATTTCTATTTGAATATTTTGCTAGTTTGGCTGACTTTAAGTAAAAGTTGTCAACACAACAACGACCTTATTTATTTTCCTCAGTGTTGCTTGGAGGCTTGTTTGTAGTGGTGGTGGTGGTGTTGGTGGTGCTTAACACAGTGCTCAAGGCATGACGATGTCATCACTGCGATTTAGCTTTAGTTCGTGTTGTTATTGCTGGCTCTTAACTTATTTCATTAGCTTCTAAATGTATGCAATTTGACATATTTAATTTAACTTTCTGTTTCGCGGCAACCCATCTGCCACTCTGATTATCTCACTCACTTTTTAACTGCAGGTGTGCGAAACGAGGTCAGCAATGAGCCTGGAGCCTGGAGGCTAAGCCTGGCTTAGTTCCTCAGAATGATAGTTGCATGGAATGGTAACAGGTTAATTGAAAACTGGCACAACTTGTTGTAAACAGGGTGACGCCGTTTCAGCGAACCATTAACTGAGTAAGACTTTAGATGAAAGTGCAAAACACAAAAAAAATAATAATAATAATAATAAAAGAAAATAAAAATTGTATTATCAAATGCATGGGCATGCGGCTTTCATCAGCTTGGATTGACATTTGTTAGCTGGCTGAGTCTTTTTTTTCTTTTTTTTTTTTGATTCACCCAAACCATTCGAATCACTTGCACTACCTTGAACCACTTCAGCTTCATATATGTAGTACAACTTGCTGTGCACGACTTAAGTGTACGTGCAGGCGACATTATTAATACACTTTGAATGGGGCACATTAGCTATGTAACATCACTTTAATTTATAATATGCAAACTAGTTTTTTTCATCAAAAACTTAAATAAACAATTCTTAATTTTAAGAAATTATTTCGTGTATTTATTTTGTTGTTCCCAGCGTAAGAGTATGCACTAGTCATTGTGTTTAGTTTGATTTAAAGGTGTTCTGTCTCGTTTAGATTATTTTGTTGTTGTTTGTTGTTAGCTGCTTTTGCTGCTGATGAGTTTGCGGCGTTGCGTGCCAGTCGCCTAGCGCCCAGAAGCATGCTATATAATTTCTTCATTTTTATAGTGCACCTATGCATAGCTCTAACTATGGCTCTGGCTCTGACTTTGGGTTTTGCTCTATGTTTTGCCGTGTTGCACACGTGTCGATGAAGTTTTTTTTTTTTTGCTGACAATGCGCCCGTTGTTTTGTCTCCAGCAACAAGAAGTGCCAAGCAAATGCAGCATTTGCTCCAAGCAGAAAGCAAAGCACTTGGAAAAAAATTAAAAAAAACCAAAAACTTAAAGAACTAAATTTAACACAGTGAAATATTATTCAGTGAGATATTAATTGTATATGAAAACTTGTAGAGTAAAAAAAATATATTTCATTCTTCCTCTTATTTAACTAACTTGTTCGGTTTGAAAAGCAAACCCAAAAACGTTTGAAAGATTTTTAAAACCCAAAACAATAATATAAATATTTTGTGCAGTGCAGATAACAGGTAGCAGGCAGGTAGTCAACACACACACACACACACACACACGTGCATACATAAGGCGTTTGCCACTTGAGCAGTTTGGTGAGTGTGTTGCCTCATCTTCTCTTAACTCTTAACTCAACGATGTTGGCTGACATGTTGGGTCGCATCGAAACGCGCGGAAATTTCGCAACAGTTAGACGCATAAGGCGCTTGATTTCATTTTGTATGGCGCTGCTGCTGCTTCTGCTGCTTGCTGCTTGTTGCTGCTGCACTTCAATTTGCATATACAAACTATATCCAAGAGTTGCAAGGCGTGACACATAAGAAGAAGAAAACGAGAGCTGAGTAGTGGAACGAAGTGCAGGGAGAGATTCATTTTGATGTCGTGCAACGGCAATTTCTAGGCAATTTCTTTGCTACACATATGTACACATATATACACATATATATATGTATGTATGTATGGATAATATGCATGTGCACTGAATTTTCAATACCATTGCCAATTGCAGTTAAACTCCTGCATTTGATTGACGCCCATGATGCAGGACGAGGACAACGACGCCTGGGAAAAACGCTGCTTATGTTGCTGATTTTGGTTTTGCCAACGTTGACGTTGATTTGACATATATGTGAGAAGTATGTGTGTGTGTGTGTGTGTGTTCGCTTTAGGAAAATGTCGTTTAAATAGTTCGAGGGCAGAGCCTTTTAATGCTGACGCTGTGTAATGCTGGCAACGTGATTTACACAGCAAACGATTTTTTTTACATGCATTATGGAAAACTTTAAGCACGACTCACACATACCCTAAACACAAAGTGTGAGTACAAAAGTGTGGCAAAAACTTAAATAAAGGAATTGTGAATATTTTACTTATTTTTTTTAATATTAATAACGTTTGTCGGCTTAGTCAGAGTTGCCTACAAAGTTTTTTATAGGGTAAAAAATATTTACTTTCCATTCAAAGCGATTTAAATTCAATCAAGGAACTAAAAAAAAGTCTCTGTTTAAGAAGTTTCCTTTTAAACTATTTAAAAAAAAAAAAGAAGCCGCAAACGTTTTGATTTTTCCAAGCAATAAAAAATGTATTTTTATAAAGCAGTTTCAAATATTGCTACTAAAAATAATTAAATAAAGAAATAATTAAAATAAAACAAATCTTTTTAAGATTTAAATATATGGATTATATATAAAACCATTAAAAACAATTGTTTGACTATGTTTAACAAAATGTTTTTTTCTTTTTAACCTTTTTGAAATAAAAACATTTATTTTAATCTTATTTTTATAGTAGGATTAAACTTATGTTAACATTTTTCCCAAGGCTTTTTTCCCCTCAAATAAGTTTTGGCTTTTTCTTTTAACTCAACAAAGTCAACCTCTTTTTTCTTAATAAAACAGCCTTAGCTTGTTTAATGAAGTAATACTTAAGTTTAACTATAATCTGGCTACTTTAGTTCCTAGGCAAATCTGCAAACTATTTTAATACGTGATTAAAGTGTTTCATTTAACAAACGAAATATTTTAAGCTCATTTTGTTTACATCTTGAGTACATAAACTACATATATTAAAGCCATATGAAAGTAGCATTATTGTTGCTTGCTTTAATTAAAAGTCAATTTGAGTTGTCTGTCAAAATGTTGGGGATTAAAATTTGCGCTTGGTTCGTCGTTGTTGTAATTGCTGTTGATTTTAATTATGTGTTGGATGTTGAATGTTGAATGTTGATTGACGTGACAAATGGAATTTATGGCAAGTGTAATGCAAACTGCTCTCTTTAAGTACTTTTCGGTAGTTTTGTTGTTGTTTGTCTGTTTGTTTATTTGACCCTAAAACACAAACATTCAGTTAACATTTGTTATACAACATTAAGCAATAACCAAACATAATATAAAATGATTTACAAACTGGTTTTTAGAAAGTTGAAATTTTGCAGCCACGCCCACATTTGGCTCATTAAAGATTTCTATGGAAAAAAAACTAAGCAGAGTCGTTAGAGTTAGAGATTTTAAAAACGAATTAAATGCTTGTTGACATGCTTGTAGACACACACACACACGCACACATAGTTCTAAATGCTGAACCGATGAATGTCCTTGCTGGAAATGTTTTTTGCTTCTATTCAGTTTCTGGTGCTGCTGCACATGAAGTATCCTGTAATAAATATCTCTCAAAAACTTTATACAGCTGTGCGCTCAAGTTTATGTGTGTGTGCGTGTGTGTGTGTAAGTGTGTGTGTGTGTGTGGGTATCTCATGTGTAGCGATAAAATGTATCTAATTTAAGATGTTTTTGCCGCCCGAGCGAATGCAAGTCGAACCCAAACACACACACACACACACACACACACACACACACGCGCAACAACCAACAACAAAGTACTACTACGAAGCAGTAAACATTTTCAATTTGACAAAACTTTTTACCTTTGACCACAGAGCAACATGAGGTAAAATGATGGCAAACGCCTCGGCGCCAGCTAAGCTTAAGTGGGCGTACCACCCAAACCAACCGCCACCACCACCACCACCCCCCTCCCCTTCCAAAAAACCCGCAAAAGCTGTGACAATGTGAGGTCAGTGCGGCAACTGACTGACTGACACGACACACACACACACACGAACACACTGACACAAAAGCAAACTTGAGAGTAGACAAAGTAAATTTTCAAATTGCAGCAGCAGTTTTTGGGCATTGCGCATACGCCGCATACGCCGCATGAGCCCTGTGTGTGTGTGTGTGTGTGTGTGTGTGCGTCTTCAAGTATGAAATTGTTGTGTTCACACTAAACTTAAGTAACTGAATTAAAATGCGGCTAATAGAGTAGCTGCAAACAAATGACAACGTGACAAAAGAGGAAACAAGTTGCTTTACAAAAGTGGGGCATGGTGTGTCTAACTGTGTGTGTGTCTGTGTGTGTGGCAACTTAGTTGACAATTTTAAGCCTACATGAGTAAGTGCGTGTGTGTGTGTGTGTGTGTGTGTGAAAGAAGGCTTTAAACTTAGTTTCTGCATTTGCTACAAAATGGTCCTTGTTTGCAACAAAAATGAAAACAAAGCCAAAGAAAATGACAGGAAACAAAACTGAAACTCAAAAACTGTAAGCTGTTAACATTGAAGCGTGGGTCAGATGTTTGTTGTGTTGTTAGTTGTTGTTGCAAGCGTTTTGGGAATCAAAGCAGTAGCGGCGAACTTGACTGCATTTGACATTTCTCGCACTCAACTTTGATTGCAATTTGTCATTAGTTAAACGCAAGGCTTGTATTGTTCTTGCAGTCTTAAACCCCAACAACCGAGAGAGAGAGAGAGAAAACAACCATTAGCTAAAGGAGCCAAAAACAACAACAACAAGAGCAACAACAGCAGCATCAACAGGAAGCGAAACTTTTGTCGCCATTGTGAAAATAAAAAGTTTTCGCAATCGCCAGTGCCTCATAAACTTTCATGCACATGCACGACGAAGAGAGAGAAAGAGAGTGAGCGAGAGAGAGAAAACAACGCATAATATGCCAACTGGGGCCTCCACCACACACACACACACACACACTAACACTTCTATATATAAATGAAAGTTATGCCTTTTTGGCCAGAAAATGAACGCCTTGAGATTTTGAAGCAGCCACGCTAAATTTTAAATGGCTCTCCAGCTGAGTATTTGGCAATTAGTATTGCGATTGGGATTGACACATGCATATACATACATATCGTGTGTGTATATGTATATGTATGTCAAGCCCCAGTCTCTAATTTAAATTATTAACTTGACAGCTATGACAAGCATAATCCGCTTAGGCCGCAAGCTGACACATCAAATAGTTAAAAAAGGGGGGGGAGTTAGGGAGACGCAGTCAAAAATATTTTAAGCTAATTTTCGTATTTTCACTTAATTTGCAACTGTTTACATACACACACACACACTCACACACATACGGTTGTTAACTGTCAAACGCGTTGATATTCTTGTTCTCTTTTTGTCTTTGCCTTCGTGTGTCGAGGGTTGGCCCAAAGTCAACGACGCTTTCTCGCCAATAACAACAACAACAAAAAAATAAACTTAATACGTTAATCCACTGTATGCCGCAGAAACATCCACACGCACAGTGGTACACACTTAGTTGTCAGTGTATAATATTTGTCGCATTAAATAGTTTTTGTAAGCAAACTGAATTTTTTGTACTTTTGAAATAAATCCTTTAAATAGAAAAAACTTTTTTTTGTAGAGAATTTTAATTTTTTAATATTATAAATTTCAACAGCTTAAATTAAACTTAAAAATATATGTGCTAATCATCTAAATAAAAGACACATTTTTTTTTTGCTGGGATCTTAAATAATTTTTCCAAATAAATGAGCAAAAGCAATTAGTTTGAACTAAATGAAACGAAACGTTTATCGTCCATTGATTGAATTTTGTATTATGTTCTTAAGTATCTTGAACCACTCCGAGTGTCTAAGCCACGCAACGTTCTACAGCTGCGTATGAGATTTTGTGTTTTATATTTTTGTTGTTGTTTTCATGTGCAGGCTTAAATGGAAGAAAGCGGAAAACCAAAGTCTTGCTGAGCGCACATTATTCGTGTTGCCAACTTAACACTTTTGCACAGCGCACACACATACACATAAGCGAATAAATTATGATGTGTGTGTGTGTGTGTGTGTGCAAAGAGAGTCAAGGAGCGGCAAAAGCAAACACTTGGCCGTAAAGAAAGCACAGCACAAATAAGAAAGTAGAGAGAGAGAGAGCGAGAGGGAGAGAGAGAGCAGAAAAAGGAAAATAAATAACTATAAAGTGTTTGAAAGCTGAGACCGTTGACTTTGGCGTTGAGCAGCAATTCAATTTGGTCTGAACTAACTGAGTGTATTACTGTAAGAGGGCGATACTTAAAATAAGCAGCAAGAGCAAAATGGAAAAGCAGCCACGAACAAAGTGGAGAAAGCATCAGCAACAGCAACAGCAACAGCATAAACACATAAAGACAACTTAAACTGCAGCTAAATAAAAATAGATAGAAGAAAAGAAAGAACGAACGAAACCAAAAATGAACACCAAAACCAACACAAAGTAATCAAAGAGCTTTATGTTGAAATACTTGAAGGATTAACATGTATATGTATGTCCTTTTGACTGAACTCGAGTTTGAAAATCGCTTTTAATCCTTTAGCTTGATGAAAGCTTTGCAGTTGCACGAATTATAAGTATAAAGTTAATGCAATACTGCAAAATAATGAACTAAAAACATTAACTATATTTTTAATATATTTTTATTAGTCATACAAAGCTTTGTATTAACCAAGTTTTAAATAATTAAAATATTTCTTTATTTGATTATTTTTCTGGATATTATCTTTGATTTCATTATTTGTCTGCTTTTTTTTTATAAGATATCGGCTTGACTTTGCTTCAACTTTCAACTATTTTCTTGTGAGTTTTGTAATTGCTTGAGTCGAAACTTTAATCCTTTATTTTTCTTCATCTTCTTTTTGTTGCTGTTGTTGTTTTTGTTTGTGGCTGGAGAATTGTGTGGGCATTTTGGTGTCGGTAAGCCCATCTGCTTAACAATTGTCGCCTGCTTTGGTTAATTTTTGTTAGCTAGTTGGAAAATTGTTTGCTTTGCATTTGCTGTTGCTGTTGCTGTTGCTGTCGCCTCTTCTTCTGCCCATTTTGTCCGGCAAAAGTCAACGCGGCGCATTGACTTTGAATGCAAATCGGCCACGAGCTTCAATTTGCATGGCTTCTTTCGGTGCTTCATTCTACTTGTTGTTGTTGTTGTTGCTGTTGTTGTTGTTGGGTCTGCTGTGGCAGCGATAAGGATAAGAAAGCATTTAGCCCGCCAGCAGCAGAAGTTTCTGTTGGAGAACTGCTTGGCTCGGCGCCTATCGTCTTTCAATTAGTTTAATAACATTGCAATTCTTTTTATCTCTAGCCCAGGACCTATCCAGCTGGCCGCTAAGCCTCTTTAGCGCCACCCTTTATTTTTTGTCCTTTCTTCTCTTTTTTTTTGCTCAGTTGCATACACAGTTAAGATATCTACAAATTTATAAATTAATTTCGCACAAGAATTGGAAGGGAATTGGATTAAGGAATTTACTTATTTTTTTTTATCATCATAAGGGAAGGTAACTTAAAGTTGTATTTAAATTGAAGTTGAGAAAACTTAATGTAAAATTAAATGTAAAACTGAATGTTAAAGTTTATGTATTAAAGTAAATGTTAAAGTTCCTGCTAACGTAAATGTTGATATACTAGAAAGTGTTTCTTAAAGTATTTAAAATATTCTTCAAAGTCAAATGTCAAAGTTTTTTTTTACAAGCACAATTTAAAGGAAATAATAAGTATTTTAATTTTTATTATTTTTTTTCGTCATGTTCGAGTTCATGTTAAAGTGGATATTAAAACAATTTAGCAGCGATGCGATTGCGTTTAATTACAAATGAATATAATCTATGTGAATTCTGGTTTTATTCGTTTTGGAATTTGGCGCTGTTGAAACTATTTCGAGCGTTTATCATTGCATTGTTACACATTCTGAAGCCGGAGCAGCAGCAGCAGCAGCAGCAGCAGCAGAAGTTGCAGGTTGCAGTTAATTTTCTTAGTTGTTGCCACAAACAATGTTTGCTTGCCACACTTGCCACCTGGCGCGCATCTCTTTAGCCTCTTTCTTTTCTTTTCTCTCGTTTTCTTTTTCGTTTTCTTTTCCTTTTTTTTTTGCAATCACCTTTGCGAGTATAGAATTCGCGCGCCCTTCTTATTTTCCTTTTTTTTTGTGTTCTTCCCCTTTCTTTTTTTTTTTTTTTTGAAGCAGCGAACGTTTTTCGCATTCGGCACGCGCCGTTGGGCTGCAGCTCATTTGGAGCAGCGCCAAATAGCGTTGCCAAAGCAGCGTTTGCTTCAAAGTTATTTTCACTGGCAAAGAATACACCTTCTCTTTTTTTCCCTCTCAACCTTTCCAAAGAGCGAGAAGAAGAAGGAGAAGAAGAAAAAAAAACACAAGCAGGAATGCCCAAAGTGCAACCAAATGACCTTTTTAATTCGCGGCCATGCACTTTTCACACTCACACCTAACTACACACATACATATACATACACACATATATATATATATATATATTTATATATATAGTATTTTATACACTTTGCTCTTTTCCTTTCCCTTCTCTCTGTTTCTCTAGTTTTTTGCTGGCATGTCTGAAGCTTTTGGTGTTAAATGAAATTTGCTGCTTTTGGCGCAAAAGAAAGTTGCAAAGATTTTTAAGCGTGTCGCGTTTGTTGCCGTTGCCGTTGCCTTTTTTTTTGTTATTTTTTTGTTAACCTGTCTGTGCCGCTGTGTGTGTGTGTGTTTGGCGTGTAAATGTGTTAATGCGCTTGCCGCGCTGCATTACGTGACACTTGCCCAGTGCCCGGTTACCCTTCTGTCTTGCTCTTCCTCTTCCTTCACACTGGCTGTAAATGAAGTCTGTGAATAGGTACGTCGTGTGTGTTAGTGTGTGTGTGTGTGTGTGTGTATGTGTCTGTTGAAATCAGCTTAAGCATTACTGAAGCTTGCTGCTGCTGCTGGTTGTGTTTTGGTCCTTGTTCCGGTCCTAACCAGTACCCTTCCTTCCCTTTCTTCTCTCTCTGTGTTTTTCATATTACTGTCTCTTGCCACCTTTGTGGCTAAGGTCAAATCCATTTGACTCACTAGAAAATTGCTGTGCTATACTCACAGCAAAGTCGTTAAACCTGACCGACCAACACACACACACACACTCGAATGTGTGTATGAGAAGTTTGTCGAAATTAGTGCAAAAAAATAAAAAGTGCCAACGTTGCATTTACAAAATTTGTTAATGGTTTCGGATACTGTTTGCCGGCTGCTGCCATCGCCTTTTTTCAATTGCTGTTCACAAAAATTTTAGAAAAAAGAAAGAATTCAAAAATAGAATATTCTTCTGCCACACAAACTGAATAAGTTGCATTTATAATAATAAGCTCAACAATTCGAAACATGAAATTCAAAATTACTTAAAATATTTCTACCTTATAAATAAATTAAATTACAAGTGAATCAATAACCAACGAATTATATAATCATTCTACTAAAAATCACAGATCACAAATATCTAAAAAAATGCATTCAATATATAATGATTCTAGCTCTATTATTAAAGCATTATAAAACAACAGCTATTTCGATTATTACCCTTCCATCCATTAGCCGAAACATTTTCATCAAACGCCAACCAAAATTCAAAGTTCTTTAGATCTCCGTCATCATCGGCATCAAGGGCTATGAATTAACTGACCTTGCCGCGAAAAGTTGCAACTAAAGTTCTACTTCAAGGTACCACCAAACTAAGACCTTGGCCAACTGAAACCTGACCCACCACAACTACCAAATTTTATCATCAGACAAACTTTGTCCTTTTTGGTAAGAAACCAATAATATCAATAGCCTTTCATATCCTCAAAGAGTGCCCATCTCTCCAGAAATCGTGGCGCCCACAAATAATTAATATAATAAAGATCTCATGAAATGCCTTTCCCAATCCAAAAAAATTAAATAATTATTCTGAACAAATATTATAAATAAAGTCTAGTTCAAAACAAAGGAGTTTAAGGGCTTTTCAGTTAATAGCAATTTTTTGATTTTGAGTTTATTGAATATACAAAAAATACAAATAAATATTCAACTTTAACTCTATGTTTCGTATACTTAATATAAACAATACTTCGTATGAGCCAAGTTCTTGCAGAAATTAAAGCTTAAGCAGAAGTTAATAGTTTTAAAAAAGATTTTTCTGTTTGCTTTTGTTGAGAAATTATGCTCGGGGAGACTTTTAGCAACTTCCAACCTTCAACCTTTCGGTATACAGCATAATTTTTTTTCCTTTTTAACCATTTAGGGTTTTGTTTCCTTTATTAACGCATAACTTTGGGCAACAGCTCATTAAGCTAAAAGGTTGTCACAAGCCAAAAATTATCGTTGCGAGCGTTGGAATTTTTCAAAAACTAAATGCGACTTTCGAAATTTTGTCAGAAATTGCATCGAGAAAGAATCTCAATGGGAAATTCAATGGCGGCGAATAGCTACACGTGAATAAAACGTTTCCTCATCGCTGTTTGTGTGTAAGTGTGTGTGTGTGTAATTGAGGCTCTCACGATTCACGTTTCATTTTTATTATTCCTAAAAAAAAAAAGCCAAATGAAAATTCCACTGTGACGCTTTTTTTTATGTGCGTTGAGCAGTTGACGCGGGAGGGGGCGGGTATGGCGCTAATAAACAAATAAGTGGGCGTGGCATTTGCAAAAAAAAAAACGCAGACAGACGCTCAATTAAGGCTATTAACGTTTAAGGGGAAACACAAACACACACACAAACACACACACGTACGCCCTGATAGACGGGCAATTTCATGAGATGATGGAGAGGGGTGTGGGGGAAGGAGTACAGAGGGAAGAAGGAGAGAGAGAGAGAGAGAATCAACCATTGGCAGCCATTTGGTTTTATGGCTCTCGATATAAAAATTCCTTAGTTGAAATTTATTTACGCCATTAGACGCGCATTAGAGGCAGCCATTTTGCGAGCCCAACCCAACCACTCCCCACCCTCACCTGCCACCTAATGCCACCCAAGCGCAATCAGCCACGCCCACACGAAAGAGGGCACAATGATTATGCAGCTCAGAGCAAGTAAGTAAATAAGTAAATATATTTTTTTCTAAATAATTAAATTTGAAATATCAAAAAAACCAACAGAAATGCAACCCTGTATATTCAGTATACGCACGGTGATGCAGTTCAATTTTGCATGCACAATATTTGAGATTAAAACAAGAATAAAAAATTCGTCAAACGTAACTTGAACATATTTTCATTCCAATATTTAATTGAAAATTTCCAACTCAAAAATTAAAAAAAAAACTTAAGTGAAAAAAAAAACTATTTAAATCTGCGTTAGGCCACAGGGTATAATGCTCGTCCATCATTGTGCAATTGCCATTTAAGCAAAGTGTCAAAGGGGGGGCAAAACAGGAACAACGAACAAGGAACAAGAAACAGGACCCTCGACGCAATTGAAGATGAAGTCTTCTGTGCGCCTTTACATTGGCAAGTTCAATAAGTCAAGTTCAAGTATTTCTGTCGCTCGACCAATTTTCGTTTATTTATGAGCGATGCAAACGAATAAATTAGGCACAGGCACAGTCTGCCAGCTTGACGCACTCCAGAGAACGCTTAACGTTAACACACACAGCGAGAGAGAGAAAGTGAATTAGGAGAAAATGGAAGATGAAACGTGCGTTTGGTTATTTGGTTATTTGGTTGTTTAGTTAAGGCCGCCTTTGGGCTTATTCCCGTTTAACCCATTTATAAACGGGGGCGAGGGTCATTCGTCAAATTGGCCATAAAAACGCTTAGGCCTACAATAAAAACGAAGCCCCAAATACAGCGAACAAAATGAACGGCAGAAGAAAAACGAAAGCAATAACAAATCAAGATTCAATACACCGGAATATTTTAATGCTATTTCTCAAAACCATTTTCGGTTATTTTCTTTAATCTCTTTGGGCAAATCAATCGAAAAATGTCACATTAGAAACCCTTTTTTTGAATTAAGAATATTTATTAGAAACTTAATAAAATTTATTAAGAAAATCGTTGAGTGTTGAGGGCTGACAAAAAAACCCAGTTGAAAACTGTGGCTGGGTTGTGGTTTTGGTGCAACAACAAACCGGCTAACCGGCAGCACTCAATGCAATCGATTATGTCAAGTCCTAAGAGCAAGTCATTTGCCGGCCAGGTGCTAGTACTAGTTGGGGCTTATGTGGGGGTTTGGGTCACAGTTTGAGTGCGTGTCCAGTTACAAATGTCAGCAGCACATAATGAATATGGCCAAAGTCCGGAAATACGGAAATCCGTTTCACCAAAACTGTTTCTGGCCAAATCGTCTCACAACCTGGTTTTGGCACAGCAAAAGAAAAAAAAAAAAAACACAAATGATAGTGCAAATTTTCTTCCAATGGTCGGCACAGTGTAAACATTTCTCAAAAATTTCTAATAACGGTATAGAAATTGCTGGGTAAACGTTATAGCTATTCCAACTGGTTTTATTACACTTTTTTTTGTTTGGAATTTCAATGCTGTTTGTTTGGGTACTAAAACTTTTGGGCATGCAACCGTTAAACGTTGGTGGAATTTTTTAAAGGTGAGAAAAAAATGAAACTTCAAAAATGGAATCTACTTAAGTAAAGCCTTTCGACTATCAATTAATAAAGCTCTACCTAGCTTATTACAGTCCAACTTCCATAAAACGAAACTCAAAGGAACAAAAAATGTATTCGTTAAGGAGAAAATTTCGATTGAGCCAAATTTTTTGTTTTCTCGAAATATTCAGAAAACTTCTTCGAAATGAAAGTTCGTTATATGGAAGTTGGACTGTATGTGTTTTAAAAAAAAATATTCTTTCTTAAATGGCAAACAATTGATGGCTAAAGTTTTTACTTAAAAACGTGGCAAAGCCCATTGATAGACAGATGCTGCGTTTTCATAATGCAAACTGTTAAGTTGAGTGGCAAATTGCCAAGTTGTAAATGGCCTATGCCGCAACCCCAACCCCCCTCCCCCCCTTTACCCCTTATATGTTGACCCACATGAGCTTTGAATTTGTTGCTGTAGACGGCAAAGTAAACAGTGCAATGTCTGCATGCAACTGTATGTGTGTGCTAGTGTGTGTGTGTTTTTGTGTATCTTCAACTAATTGTTGTTTTTGTTGGTTGCACTATGTGGTTAGCATTAGTCGGAGAGAAAAACGCGCATGCGATCATAGCGGAAGACAGAAGCATGTTGGACGCGTCATGTTTTGTTTTTGATACCCTCTATTCAAAAAAAAAATAAAAGGGGTATGCACATTAAGTAAAACAAAAGTGCCACAAAAACTTTAAAGAAAATTCTTAGGAAATAATTTAGTTCAAATTAAATATTTTGCTACAAAAAGTCAAAAGGTTTCTTTTTGGTAGGACTTTTTTGACAGCATCAAGTTAAGTTGATTAAACTAAAGCTAATACCATCATTATTGAAGAGTATGGATAAGTCTAGATGTAACCCGTTTTGCTTGGTTTTGGTTTGGCTGCAGCAAAATGCGACTGCCAAGCCTTTGCCACAACAAACACTCTGGGGCTGAAAGGCTTTTCGCTTACGACTGGCAACCGGAAGTGTTGTGCGGCTCAAGTATTCACTCAGCATATACACACACATACACATACACATACACGCAAGCAAGCGCACGCAGGCACGCACTCACTCAAGGAACCGGTTGTAAGGTAACGGGTAACGGGTTACTGGTAACGGACGGACAAAGCGGGAAACGTTAGAAAGGCAGCAAATGGCAGACATGTTGATAGGTGGAAATTGAAGCGATTTACTTTCAAACATACACACACACATATCTAGCTTACAACTTGTCGCCACTTTTATTTACTTCCACTGCCAACTAACACACAATTGTGTCGCCTCAATTTGTTGCAGCCAAACAATTGGCCAATTTGTTAAGGTCAAAAATGAAGTAACATATCCAACCTTTGTGCATGTGCGACACGACAATAATTTATAAGAAATAACAAACTAAAAAGTCAAAAACAAGAAAAAATAAAAAATAATATTCGAAAAATATATTCCGATGAGAACAGAAGTAAAGACAAGAAGAGATTTAAGGAAGAGAAAGCGATTTAAAGGACAAAACAAAAAAAAAAATGAAATAAAATACTCGCAGAAAGTGTATTGCGTTTGTCGGCTTAACTCACTTTTCAACACATTTTCAAACAAATTTCTCTTAATTAAGCATCGTCTGTTTTATGGCCGCCAATTTCCTCGTAACAAAACAACCGAAAAAACTTGTGCCAAAATTTATGAAAATTGTTTTTGCCAAAGTCGTTGCCCAAATAAATAAAACGGCCAAGCAAGAGAAACCCTAGAAAACAGTTACCAAACGAAACGAAACGAAAACAAAAATTATTAGGAAGGTGCTAAGGCAGAAAAAAAGTCAATGATGCAGGGGGGGGGGGGGTTGGGTTTGTTTTGGGGTCCTTTATGGGGGGGCGTTGACCAACAAACTAATCACACTAATCACACTGAAATAAAATTAATAAAAATGCGTGGCCCGTTGGCACGATAGGGAACATTTAAGAACATAAATAAAAATTAGCAAAAACCAACAACGACAATGCCAAGAGTAAGTGCCAACTGGCAAGAGAGAGAAAGAGAAAGTAATGGGCTAGAGTTGGACTTCAACTTGGACTTGGGTTTTGTGACTCGACTCGCTGCTGTGTGTGTAATAAAAGCCACAAATATAAAGAAATTACACAACTTGTCGGGTTGATGGGTGGTGGGCGGCTGGCGGGGGAGTGCGGAAATGCGACAACCGTACACCGGAAAAAGTTAAAGCAGCTGGCGAATAAACGCCAAAGCGAAAAAAAAACAACAACTAATAAAAAGCCTTTGACCAACAAATATGAAGGTTTTATTTTATTTTCGCTGTACCCAAACCAATCCCCGCTCCCAACTCAATCGTCTCATTAACAGTTCAACTCACCTGGCTGCTAATTTTATGCTTCCAATGCCTTTTGGCCACTTGAACTAATTCAAGTCAACATAAACTTTCGATCATAAAAATAATTAACTTTTAGTGTAAAATGGCAGCAAAATGAAAAATGAAAAATCATGTGAGAAAATATTGTTTGGAAAGATTTAAAAAAACAAAAGTAAAGTATCTTAGAAATGTTTTCATATATTATAGTTTTGTGCTATGATTATTTTTTGGCCGTTAAAAAAAATAAAGGGACAGGTTAAGTTTCTGAGGCCTTATATTGCTAATTTGTTTGTTGGAAAAGGTACAATTTGATAAAAAAAATTATTATTTGAATTATATGCCATTAAATATATTTAAGCGAATTTTCAGCACAGTTAGACAATTTTGAAAATTAATAGAAATTGCAACGTATTGAATTCCAATCAAAGACAATTACTTGTCGATTTACTCAACAATTGTCGAGTGATTTTATATATCAAATAAATTCCTTCACACACTTTAAGCGCAACAACTTAGTTTAAGCACATTATAAATCCTTAAATAAGCATCTTTACTTAATAATTGCAAAGTCCTTAATATGAAGAGTCAAAACGGAAAATTAAGCTAGAGCCAATGTTCGACCCAAATATCTTCTGACTGCATTGAACTTTTGGCATAAATCGCATTTAATTTATGCACATTTGCACAATAGTAGTACTACAAATTATGTTGCAAGCCGCAAAGTCAGGCAATTGAATACCAACATGGCCTAGCACAACAAATACAAATACAACAACAGTTGTTAATTTTAATATACATTGTTGAAGCCCAAAGTTATAGTTTGCTAGAGAATTATGCCAAATAAATTAAGTGAACTTAAAACGAGAAGAAGTAAAAGAATATAAAAATAATTCTAGGAAGTACTTAGTAAGGGTAGAGAGTTAGGGTATGAACGTTCCTAAATGCTCTTTTTTATTCTCTTTTTTTTCTCTCTCTCTTGCACTCTCTCTATCCCTTTCTTTCACTTTGGTGTGATCAATTAGACTCGAAATGCACAAAAAATTTAATTAACATTTTCAAATGCTTTGCATGCCTGGACATGTCTGGCATAACTTTATCACACGCACACATACGTAAGTTTGTGTCTGTGTGTGTGTGTATAATTTGTTCAACTGTCGTTTTGGGTTTAAGCCTGAACCAACTCCAATGATTACTCTCTTACCAGCTCACAACTTTCCATACTCAACACACCCCTCTACTTGCATCTCCCCTCTCTTAACTCTTTGGCATCCATGCTGTTCTGAATTCAATAGAAACTAGTTTTTATGACACATAAACTGTTACATGGCAACAATTTTGCCAACCTGGCCGACATTGAGGCGCGGCTACGCCCACACACTACACACACACACACACACACACACACACACACACACACACACACAGAGACGCGCTTGGTACGTGCCTTAATACGCCCCATAGCTTTTGGCCCAATGTTTGCCCAGCGGTTGCCAAGAGTAAAAAGTTCAAATGTAAAATGAAAATTAAATACAAATGCCAAGTGCTCGACGGCTTAAAACTGCGCCCCAATCAGACCCTCACACACACACACACACTACTGCCATCCACTTTCTCTCAGTGTGCGTGTGTGTGTGTGTGTGAAAAACACCTGACTTTTTGGCCCAAAAACAAAATAGTTATAAAATTTGCCAAACATTTTTGTGTTGCTTCAATTTTGTGGAAAACATAACAGAGTTTACATCCAGTTTTGCCACGCCCCTTTTTTTCAGCACCCTTCAACATCATTATTATTATTCTATAAGCCGTTAAACACTTTGTTGCACATTTAGTTAAGGTCAATTTGTTAAATTTGAAACTTTGGTTTTTGTGCTTTTTTGGCGCGCAAAACTTATTCAATTGCAATTGTCTGTCAACTAAGCCAAAAATATATATCAAAAAATACAGATAGATGCATTAAATGAATGAATAAATTATAAATTGGTTTTTCTATTGAAATATTTTATCTAAGTTTAAGTTAAGCACAATCAATTTGATTAAAGTCTATCGCTCATTTGTTAAAGCTTAGAAAAAACTCGCAAAAAAAGAAACTTAACCATATATCATAACCTTTAAGAAAGTTTTTTGTTATTGTAGCAACTTAAAAAAATTAAAAAAAAAAAATAAAAGAAAATCAAAAGATTTAGTATGTTATTCTTAAAATTAATTAGTAAGATAAGTTGAAATAACTTTAATTCCAAATCGAGTTAACGTTTCATATGCATTATTTCCTTCGTCTTTTTGTATCCTTTGAAGTTGCATTAAGGGTTTTTTAATAGAGTCTTAAGATCCAAACATATTGCTGGCATTTTGTAATTAATATTCTTTGCTTTTTCAATCTTTCGATTCACATGTTGCATGTCTATTTGATACCAAAAGTTCCCTTGTTTAGTTTTTTTATAAAAAGTATTCTTCAATCTTTTTATTGAAATTCGCGGCTAAGGTCAAATTTGGTTGAAGAGAAATTTGGACGCTTTATGATTGTCCAGCGTATGTTTGTATGTGTTTGTGTGGCCGCACTCCGAACGCAGATAAAATTAAAATCTTACTACAACAAAAACGAATAAAGCAAACAAACAACAACAGAAAGACCAAAGAAGCTTTCAACTTGCCCAAAAAAAGAGCAACATCAAAAATAAATAAAAAACAAAAAAAACCGAGCATAAAAACTTTTCTTTGTTTGCCAAAGCGTAGCGTGTATGTGTGTGTGTGTGTGTGTGTGTGTGTGTGTGTGTTTGTTTACAGTACCTTCGAATGAGATTTTGTTAATATTTAAACAAAGGTCGCCACCATTGCGCAGCAGTGTTGCTGCTCTTATCGTCCCTTAGGCCTCACAATATTTCATCTGGCATTGTCTGCTCCAAAAATTGCCGCGCTTTTTGGCTGGGTTTTGTGTATTGGGTGTGGGTGTGTGTGTGTGTGTGTGTGTGTGGTTGTGGGTGGCACCTTTGACGCTGGATTTTGTTTTGTTTTAGCCACCTGATGCCCAGCCAGCCTGACCGATGATGTCTTTTATTATTATTGTTTTTGTTTATCCTGCCAGCGCTTTTTATAGTTGTTTTCTGATTTGTTGGCAAACATTTCGATGCGTTATACAATTTTTAACTTATTTTATTTTTATTAATTTATCACTGTTAATGCATGGAAATAAATAATGAACTATAACAATAAAGAATTTATTTATTTTATTTATTTGAATGTTGTTTTTTGTATGCATTTAAGATTCTTAGAATATTCAGTTTTTAGTCGTGTTAAATTTGTGTTTTTGTTTTGCTTTTGTTTTCAACTTCAATTTCTATATCTCTCCGTCTTTCTCTTCCTCTTTCCTCTTTCGTGCTGCGTCATTTGACTTGGCTTTTATTATTATTATTTTTACGAGCGCGTTGTCTGTTCTTCTTTCATTCTGTGGCATTCTCCATTTTGCTTGCTCGCTTTTGTCACAATATAATGGAATTTATTTTATAGCCAACAGGTAGAAAATTTGTTGTCTTCCTGCGTTCGGCTAATTTCGCTTTTACTATTGCCCAGCCCAAAGGCCAAGGGCCAAATAATATCCTTTATATATATATATAAGTATAAGTACGGTCATAATGTCGGCCATATGGTTTTTTTTGCTTTTCTTTTCTTTTGTCTTGTTTTTATTATTATTATTTTTTGTTGATTTTTTTTTTTTGCCTAGGTAAAGTGAGTGAGAGTCTGCTATTGGTCGGCCTTTATGCTGCAATATTTTTTAATGCCCCAACAGCAACAGCAACAATAACAAGATTGAAATATTGCGACATCCGAAGACAATTAAAATTTATTTAACGCTCTTAAAAGCGTGAATAGCCAACAAATATATGTATGTAATAAGCGACGTTGAGATGAGGTGTAAAGACCCACCCCTCGCTTTTTATGGGTACATCCCATTAAACGAATTATGCGATTTACATTAGCGTGTTAATACAATTAAAAAGTCGGCTCAGATGCTGGTCGTTAGCCAAGCGCAATGAATCTTCGCCGAATAACCTGAAAGCGACAAGAAAAAAGCTGAACAAAAAACAAAAACATAATAATATAAAATTAAAAAATGCTTTTACTTTCAGCCTATTCAATTTTGGGTTCAGAAAAGTTGGGAGAAGGGAGAATATCTTTAAGGCAGCTAAGCCAATAATAAGTTAAAGTTAAGTTTATATATTAAAGATTAGAAATATGTTTAGGATGCAAAGCCTAAAAGCTTTGTTTTGCCACTTTTTGATGGCAAAATGTTAGAAAAAAAATCATTCTTTGAAGTAACTTTGATGCCAAAAAGATCATAAAATCATTCGAAACTGAAAAGTTTAGTTCGAAAATATTGGGAAATCGAATCGATTAAGTGATTGTTGCTAGTGGATCCTCTATATATTATATTGGTCAAATGAATAATATCAGAAACTTTATATGATATTGATCGAATATTTTCAAATCAAACCGGATTTTTACAAAATAATTAGTTTTTCGTCGGATTATTCATATGGTTGCTAGATGCTTTAAGTAGACCGATGTTGCTGATATTTTGCACAAAGGTTAAAAGCATAAAAACACGAAAAATAGTTGAGTTTAGTTTGGATTACCTTAAAAAACAAAAACTATTTTGACAATTTACAGCAAAGTCTTTGAGTTATATATGAAATTTCTAGAAAGTGGCAGCACTGGTATTTTAAGCAAGCAAAATTGACAAAAAGTCAATCACAACATATAAATTTGCAGTTAGGAACACTCACAAATTGCTATTTTCGTTGGCTTTTGGAGAAATTTGCTTAAGATATTTTTATTTATTTTTTTTTTTGGATTTTTTGTCGCTTGTTGCTGAGTTCAGGCATTGCCTGAACACAAACTTAACCTTTATGCTCTCTCTGCTCATCTATCTTGCGTTCATCAACTTTGTGTCACCTTTGTGAACTGTTTGCCATCCCATTCCCCATCTCCGCTCTCTGCCTTTCACATCTCACTCGTCGTCAGTCAAAAAATCTCAGTGCGGTGTCGCTTTGGCCGCTAAAATCAACAAATTCAACTTTAAAACACTTTGCATTTATGCGACAAAAGCGACACGCTTTGGGCTTCGGGGCTAACCTAGTCCTGTCGTCCAAACTCCACCTTCTTTGTTAGAGGACAACATGTTCGCGAACTCAACCGATTCCCGGACAGGCGGCAGGCGGCCAAAAGCTTTGTCATAAATCATTTTTTGGTGCCGCGTTGCCACAAAATGACACACGTTTGTACAGAAAGAGGATGAGTGCTTCACCTCTCTGCCATCTGCCATCTGCCATCTGCCCTCTGTCCTCTGTCCCCTGTCCAGCTTACTCATTCGGCCACCAGCAGCAGCAGCAGGTGGCATGCAGCAAGCTGTCGCAAGGGCTCCCTACCTCTCTTGCTGTTGTCTTTGGAAGAGGTGGAGGAAACGAAGGTCACACAAATTGTTTTGGGCTAGCGAGAAGGATTCAACAAATTGGAAAGCGTTCACAAATAGCAAAGCGCACGTGCCACTTAAATCCACCCCCCCAAAAAACCCCAACCACAACAAAAACACCACGTCATCGTTCATGGGTCGCTTTGCTGTCCGCCAGCCATTTAATAATACAAAAAATTTCAAACAAAACTTTTTTCCGGCGGCTCTAGCCATAATTTATAAATATAAAAATTCAAATTAAATAAGATTAATTTTTGAGGAGTGTAACCGGCCTTCCTGCCTTCACTCCACCCCCCCTCGCCACACTCCAAAGTCCAGCTCACAAATCTCGTCTAAACTTTACGGGAACAACAACCACAACAGCAACAACAACAACAGCAGTCACAGTTACGGCTTTGACTTCCAAGTGGAATGCCAGTTATTGTTGTTGTTGCTGTTGTTGTTGTGCGCGTGATTTTGGTCACTTTGAGGCAACTTTTGCATAATTCCACTCAACGCCCACTTGAAGATGACTAATGATGCTGCCGGGCCTTCCTGCTTCTCCTTCCTTCACCCTTCAGCCCCCCCCCCCCTGTGCAAGCGAGATGGCCATGTGCCGCAAATATGTCACATTTGTCTAGTGACAGGCAGCCGCAGTTGACAACGACTACTTCAAAAATTGTATACACACACACACACATACAGACTGAAAGAGAGAGAGATGGAGCACGTTGCGGTGATTTTTCTAAGCTGTCATCTGCACTGGACAAAAAGACGCAGTCCATGACGCTAATTGTCAGCCAAAAACTATGCCCATTGTGCTGCAAGGTTATTCCATATTGTGATTTCTGCTGCATTTCACCTTAAAAAGTGTTTAAAGCTAGAAAACTGAAAGATTAACATAGCGCCCAAAAAAGTATGCTACAAAAAATTAAGAATGAGCGAAATAGCATCGAAAGTGATTTTTGGGTTTTGTTGGTGGATGTGAATTAGGTCTAAAAACTGGTCGACAACATCTCTGTGTGATTGATGTGCAAAATGCAAAATGCGAAAAATATTGCGACAAATCAAATTGTAAAACCTGTAAAATGGGCTGGGCAAAAGGGGTGGGCTGGCGACAAAATGCAGTTAAAGTGCAGCAATTTGTACCGGCAGAAGGGTAATGGGGTTGAAAGGTGAGGGTGAAATGAATAACGGTAACCTTTCCGCTGCAATTAGTGACAGCCTGCTAAATGCAACGCCAGGTGGCGCCAGACCATTTTTGGTGTCAAGTTTGTTCGCTAATGAACAACAAACTTGAACAACTTTTACAGCTGCCGAGTGCTGATAAGGTGGATGGAATGGATGGTAAAATAGAAAAAAAAGAGAGGTTGGGCAGGTTGCAAAAAAGAAATAAAGGTGTTGCAGCCAAAACGAAACTCAAGTCGAACGTAGGAAACACAAAGCGTAACGTAACGGAACGTAAAGAAACGAAATAAAAAACCGGCAACAAAATATCCACAAAAGTAAAGCGACGCGCAACGAAATGAAATGCAATTAAAAGCAACAAAATGCAAGTTGGCCACGGTGGATTTCTCTCTCTCTCTTATTGTTTTCTTATCCGAAACGATTGCAAAATTAGCAGCAACAAAAACACACGCTGTAAAAACCAGAAGCCAGAATCGATGAAATCATTGTTACTGAATCTTTTACTCGAAAACAAAAAAAAATAAAACAGAATCCGAATCAGAATCAGAATCCGACTCAGAACCATAACCGAAACTTGGACATGCAAATGAGAAGCGATTGAGAATTTGGTATATGCATTTAGGAGAAGAAGAAGAAGAAAAGGCGGAGACAGATGGATTGTTTGTGCTTGTGGACGTTTTGTTCGGGTAACATTTTGCACATCGATTCGATTCGCATCAGCGAAACGGATTACTAAAGTTACCTGAAGGCCATGCAGCCCGTGGGCGTTGACACTGTTCTGTTCCGTTTTGTGGGTGGGCGTCGTGGGCGTGACACAAAACGACAGCTGCAATTTTCGATAAAAATTTCGTTGCTCAAGTGAAGGAGCAAAGGGGTAAGAGGACTTCAACAGCAGCAGCAACAGCAGCGGATAAGTATTTCATTCATTTCCATAATTTTAATAAAATTGAAGAAAAATATTCAAGGCGCAGCTCGCTCGCTCTTTTTCCTCCGCTTCTCATACTTTCTGCGCTATGTAGTAACAAAAAGCCGTAATGGAAAAAATGTAATGACGGGCTCGGAACAAAAATAAAATAATAAACCGCTGCCTCAGCCCGGGCACCGTGGGCAGAAAATTTATACTCAAAAGAACTAGAAAAAAACGAACTAAATTTTTAAATTTTACTTAAGAACGAGTAACTGTTATCGATTGATATTTATCGAATGTCTTGAAAACATAAACTTTTTTAACTGACTGTGACGTGACTTAATTCCCATCGCCATGTGACGCCATTTACCTACAAATCCTAAAGATCCATTGCCAAACCAAGCATCTACCATCAATTGTTGCCCTTGTTCCCTCACCAAGTCAACCAACCCATTGACATTATCCCCACGTTACTCAATCCACAATTTGTCGCCGTAGTATCTGCAACTGAACGCGCATTCAGCACACCCTGACAACCGAATGACATAATTCGGTTGGTGGCAAACTTTTGACGGATGCTGATGCCATATACCATATACGATGATGTCCTTCTCCCGCTGTTTCTACTCCTTCTCTTTCCCTTTTAGCTGTAGCTGTTGTTGTTGCTTGGTAAAGTTGAACGTTGAACGTTGAACGTTGAATTTTGATGTTTGTTGATTGCCATAGCAGAGCACACTGTTGTTTTCGAAGATATGTCACCAGGTGTAGCTGCGCATTTAATCCGACCAAAAGTCGCAACATCAACAAAGCCAAACGTCAGACATCAGTATTTCGCATATAGCATATAGACCACGGCCTGGCCATGGATGGCTGGCCGCCAGGGGCACTTGTAAAAGTCAAAAGTCGACTCTTGCGTCGACCAGTATAACAGAAGCAGAACTCAAAACTCTGAAACCCAGAACCAGCAGCTTGAAGCTAAATGCTGGAAGCAAAAGTGAAGCATGTTACATGTGCCGCCTGCCTCCCTGCCTCACATTGCTGCGGTTTAGCTCTGTCCACACAATGGAAATGACTTTCGCTTGAACTTAATCGTATTTGCGTCATGTAACTCATACGTCGCGTGGGCCAATAACCAGAACAAAAACAACCAAATTGTAATCTAACTGAAATTAAAATTGTAGAAAAGTTCAAACGACAAAGAGCAAGTTTGCAATGCGGTTGAGAGGAGGTACATCAGAGCTGATGACTTTCTTTTGGTATGCAATGGTTGAACGGGGTGCAGTACTGGGGGTTAGGGCTGGAAATCGATAGGTTCGATAACTGGAAATCGATAAGAAGACATTTTTCCCATATGCTCACAACTAGAAAAACCCCATTTTGTATAAAGAAAGCTACTGGCATCCACGAAAAACAGCTACATCATCATATTTTGGACGCCATGCCCACCCATACAGCCCTTATATTTAATTCTAATTAATACAACCATATTCAAAAAAAAAAAAAATATATGAAAATTAATTTACTTGTAACAAGATAAAAGCCCAAGTTCTCCACAGCAAAAACCCTTTTTTCGACAACATTAAACATCTAATTAAATTTCTAAAAAATAAATAAACCAACCTCTAACACTAATCTGACGAACTTTTAATTTAAATATTAAATATTAACATAAACTGTATCATCGCACATATTTGAACATGCACACACACACGCATGTAAATAACCCATAGACATAAACAACTTCATTAAAAAATTAAGGACCCGGCAGCCTATTTATCCATTTTAAGTATTAAAATTTGAAATTAAAGCTGAAAATCTTAAAAACATAATAAAATAAAAATGCAGCAACACATTTGTTGATGAATACATAAAAATATATATAAGTTTGTTTAATAAAATATCCAATCGATGATCGCATTAATGTATTAATTTGGTTAACTTGATGTTTGGCATAGCCTAAACTGTTGATGTCGATATTTAAAACGTTTTACACGGTCAACGATAGAAAGAAAAGAAAATTATAATCAAGAGAAAATGCACGTCAATAAAAATAGAACATTTGTGTGTAGCCATAAAGCCAACTTACTGACTAATATATATATCTAAGAGTTTAGATGTGGACAAACGGAATATAGCCAAAAATATTTATAATCCATATATAGTATTTCTTTGTAATTTTTTTCAATCAACTTCCAGGCAACCAACAACAGCATTTTAAACAAGAAAGTTTTAACTTGTTTTAAAGGTTTTGTCTAAGCGGCATTCACATTTTCGCCAGCCTTAAACTAATATGGTAAATTATGAGACATTCAACAAAATTCTGCTCACTTTATACACGCATTTAATCCTGTTTTACACACACACACACACGCACACACACATGCATATAAATGTGTGTGTAACCCTTAGTCGCAACGGGTCAAGGTTAACTCATCATTGACCCCACCCCACCCATACTTTAAACCCCCCCGCCCCTCCATCCACAGCATATGAGTGCCCTGTCCTTGGTCGACCCTCTGTCTTTTTATTTGCTTTTGTGGGCGTGGCAGCTCTTTATATTTATGGCCACTACGTGTTGTAATGGGCGTGTTGTTGTTGTTGTTGTTTTTCTGGTTTTCCATTTCATATTTTTTTGTGTTCTTGTGTTTTTACATTTTATGGGCCAAAGCGACAACGTAAAACAGTCGTCAAATTTATTAAGTGACATTTTGCCAAGCCAAACAACAACAACAACGAACAAAATATATATATAAAAAAAAACATTTCTCGGAGTTAGAGAAGAGAGAGAGAGAGAGGAAAGAACTCATTTCAAGTTAATTAGACAAACGCAAAATAAAGGTTGGAAACAAAAAACCAAAAAAAAAAAAACATATGACAAACGTAGCGAGAATATTTTTTTTTTTTATTTTTAATGAAAATGTTGTCACAATTGTTTTTGGCTAAAAATTAAATATTCTGTTGTCTCTTATTTAGAGGGACAATAATTAAGAAAGAAGGACTCGCTCATTTTGCATTTTCTAATTGCCCACCAGGCGTATGATTGTTACAATGCTTTGCCACGCCCCGCCCCTGCCTCTTTCGCTCTTTTTTCGTTTCTTAATTGCATTTTATTTAATTTACTATGCCCCATTGGCGATATTTTCATTCTTTTCGAACTCTTCGGCCAACTTTCAATAACATTAACCTTCGACAAACAAACGAGACAAAAAATGAAGGAAAAAAGCAAATAGCTTAACAAAAAACAGAATTCAAGTGTTGAAAAATGGTTGTAGCTTTTCTTTTGCTGGTTTTATTTTCTTTTGCTGGTTTCACACTCCTTGCACTCCTAAGCTACCCTTTAAGTGGCATCATTGCTTTTGGTCCGCTTAACAATTCATTTTGTCACAAATTTTTGTTTAGAAAGCGGCCCACACAGTGACCCAATCAATCAACCCAAAAACAATGTTTTCATTCATTGTTTCATTGGCTATTAGCCATCTGACAGCTTAAAGAACCTGAAACACAGCAGCAGCCATCCTCTCAAAATAGCTCAATGACATTTAACTTTGATCGATGGCACAGTAAACACACACAATTTAAAGGGTGAAGTTGAATATGATAGAAAGGTATATAACATTATTTAGGAAGAGTAAAATACTTGAAATGAAAATGATAAGGTTGATGACATTTTTAACCACCTTAGTTGGAGATTTTACACAACACGACTTAAAGATACTCTGTACAGTAGCGCAAATTAAATATAGATACACTTAAACGATTCAATCAATGATAAAAATTAATTATTATTATTTAATTTATTAAATTTTTCAGTTGACTTGCCAATATTTTTAACCCATTTTGTTGGATCAATATTATCATAAAATTTGACAAAATTAAGTTTTTGGCAATGAGCTTTATTTTTATTATATTTCGTAATTGCTGATAAAACTAAAACGTTAAAATTTTACATATATTTGGAATTTCATTTGTGATTCTTATTGGACTTCATCTCGCGCGCAGCTTCAGCTTCTTCTCCATCTTCTTCGTCGGTATCTAGTTCGGATTGTTTGGATACAGGAGCCGGGGGACGTTGCAATTTCCAGGGATAGACACCACCACCGAAACGTTCGAGCAATCCAAGTTTGGGCTGTGGCTGCATTGGCAAATCAACCAGATCGGGTTGCTCGGTGGCTTTGTTGCCACTGTTCAGTAAATTGTACCATTCGATTTTCTTGAGTGCTATGAACTCGTTCGTGGGAAATTTAATGCTTTGGCAAATGCAATTAGCATGCCAGAAAGCAAACTCCGAGCTTGTGAACTCCATGTTCGAAATATCGTTGAGCTCATGCTGAACAATACGATCCTCGTAGCGCAATTCCAGTACTTTGTTCGTTGGCGTTTTGCCCACATAATAGCCCGTTGGTTGCTCTGGAACGCTTATGATCTCGGCAATGCGATGCTCGGGCAACACATCCGCCTCATTTATATTAACACGGACAAAGCAATTGAGTACCGTTTGTTCAAAGTCGTCGGTGCAATTTAATAACTGCTCCAAACGATGACGAGTCAAACGCAATGCATCCAGTTCCTTAAGCTTGCTAATATGCTTCAATGGTACTGTTGGTGCAACGATTTTCCTTATCATTTCATTACCATCATCATCTCTCTCAATAGCTTTGGTCTTCTCATAACGCTGGTTCAAGCGACGCAATTCTTGTACAATTTCCGATTTGGGACGTCGGTATCGCTGCTGCTGTTGTCCAGTTGCTGTTGGTTTATTGTTAATCGGTTGTATGAACTTTGGCAAATCATCTAAGCTATTTGGACGTGGCAAGGTGCTCTTCGATTTCGAACTGGCTCTGCCCTTCGTTTTGGTTGGTTTCTCATCCGACATTTTTACTTTTCTGTATATTTCTTTTAAGTATTTTTTTAACGCACAGCTTTGACACGCCTACTTTAAATAATCCGAGTACTGAAATTAAGTCCAACTACAGTAACAATTATTAATTTGGCACTTCAATTGCTTTTGACAGGCGGCCAAGTTTGGAGAGAGCTGACTTAAAAATTTGAAACTGTTAGGGTATATAACAAAGCCGATTTAGTTTGATCTTTGGCGCAAATAAAAATGTCATATTTGATAATTGAAAAAATATAATAATGTTTTTTTGATCGATAACTTTCGATTTTCATATATTTTTCGATTGTTATCAATTACCTTAGCTTCGAGTCACTTATTTTAAAGGTTTTAAGATAAAGCTGTTAGAGCATAGAGCTGCTCTGAACTTCAGCAAAGGAATGTCGATGATCGATTATTATCGATTACTTTAAAGTCACTTATTTTCAAGATTTCTAAATTAATCTTTAAGAGCATATATGTAACTATGAAATTAAGCAAAAAATCGATTATTATCGATTACTTTAAAGTCACTTATGTACAAGATTTAGCAAGATTGCCATAGAAACTTTGATTTCGTATTTATTTTGTGTAAACTTCCTCCTTAGAATATGGAATATCGGGCATAGAATATTTTCTAGTCGAGCTCTCCATATATATATTTTTCTTGGTTTCTGAGGATGCATTTAATGGCAACTGCTAACTACTTCAAACATTTCCTTCAATCTTTCCCTTTCTCTGTCTATCTTTCTTTCACTTATTCCTAACATTACGTGTGTGTGTGTGTGTGTTTGCGGGCCGTAAATGCCAGCAAACTATTAAATTTATATTAATTTGGTTTAATTCACTTTTCTTCTTCGATTTTTTTTTATTTTTTTTTTTGGCAACAAATACTTGGCACATGCGGATCCCATTCTCTTTCTCTCTCTCTCTGTTTCATTTTCTGGGGCAACAGTAAGCGAATTTCAGGAGAAAAAGTGATAAGAGAGAGAAAGAGAGAGAGACAGATAGATAGAGTTAGTGTGAGATTCAGAACGCCCATTTCGAGCATTTGCCATTAAAGTGGCAAAAGATTTATGGCCCAATTGCTTTAATTACAGTTGCAGCTAATTGTATGCAGCCCCAAAGCAGATGCTCTAGGCAAAGAAGCATCCTTTTCCAAAAAAAACTCTCTACTACTCGACTGTCGACTATAAACTCTGGCTGGCTGGCCTGGCAGTGGCCCAATACGAAGTCGAAGGCAAAGTCGAGAATCTTTGCATGTGAGTCTGCATAAATAAGTTGAATGTTGAATCGCTTTTGATGTCGGGGGGATTTGGATGTTGAATATGGATGGATGTGGATGGTCGAACAAATTGAAAATGCTACTCACGCATTGATTCGAAACTGCCACACACACACACACACACACACATAGACAAAGGTAGTAGCCACACTTAAGGGCAAACTTGTTTATGCAAGCGCAGTCATCGACATCATCATCATCATCATCCTCATCATCGTCATCATAATGCTCATGCCACACATATCATTTTGGTCGCAGCGTCGATGAGTTGGTCCAAACTCAAATTTCTTCAATGTCTTCGATTCATGCTTCACGTGCACACAGAGGTGTATGTACGAGTGTCTTTGTGTGTTCATAACGATGTGTGCGTGCATTGGATTTGTGTTGTTGTTGGTGTTGTTGGCTTTATGATAAATTTATAAATTAATTTTGTTGAAGAAAACTTGCAAAACACCTTTGTATGTGAAAATTGTGAAACGATGCTCGAAAGGATTCAAAACGTTGAGTCGTCCTGGCAAATACACTCGAATATATATATGTATACAGTCATTGAATCACGTACCGCATGAATGCTCATTCATTCATTCATTTTTATTTTTGAGGGGGCGTGGCAGTGGCTGCGGCAGTGTATGCATGATAAAGCAGCAGCAGCCAGAGCTTAGGCAAAGATAAGGCAAAAATTTATGCTACTCTAAGGGCCTAAAGACATTCGGCTGGAGTTTGAGTTTGGGCCAAAGGGCAAGAGATGAGCACAGAGAACTGAAGATGAAGAAGCAAATGAAAAGCGATGAATATTTTTGAGCTTATGAATGCAAAGTTTGTGACTTAAGATTGCTAAACAGACAATCGGCTTAACCAAAAACCTATTCCAATTTTATAGTCAACATAACAAAATTTTAATAGAATTTGCTTTAACAAATCGCTGAACTTATACATTGATACAGAAACAGTCAACATTTGAAAACGATTATATATTTTATTATTTGTTATATCAGCTTAAATTATTTATTTTCTTTCTTTTTTTTTAATATATACAATTCAATTCAACCCATTTAGCTTTTTAATTCGACAATGTTTACTTTTTTCTTGCCACTTCTTATGAATTGAATATTCTAGTCGATTAGCAAATACCCTGCAGTACCAATGACACTTTCTTTTGCATGTTAGCCAACCGCTTTTGCAAATGTTTCATTTAACTTTTGGTTGTTGTTGAGTTTTTGTGGCATATTCGTGCCAAGGAACACCTTTTTGAATATGGCAAAGTTGTGCCCGCGGGCCAAACTGGCAACAGTATTATGCAACCATAGTGTGCCACGCCTTGACGTTGACAGCCCATAGAACACACAAACTCGTACAGAAACAGAATTGTATGTGTATGTAAAGAAAAGTTTTGTGGGCAACACATGCAAGCGGCACCCTCATTCTGACTGGCTGACATGCCAGCCGCTGGAGTTATAATTTACGTAGCACAAGTGTATTTAAGAGTGCGCGCCGTCCGGCGTTGGTTTCAGGTTTGCGAATGGGGTTCGGGTTCGGGTTCGCTCAGTTGGGTTAGTTAGAAGCTGCTGCAAACAGGCAAAGCTACAAATGAATCTAGGATACGGATACCCATGTCAAAAAAAAAAAAAGTAAGGTAAAGTCCTGCAAGCACCAAAAACACGCGGTGTCAGTGGCAGTGGTAAGTGGCAGCAACATCGACTCGGTGCGCAAGCAAACTTGTGTTTGTTGCACAGAAACAAAGGCGCTTCCGCTTTTCATGTAAAATGACAGAAACAAGTGTTAATGGTTTTGGGCTTAGGCTCAAACCGAGATGCAAAGCTACAGATAGGAACAGAGGTAAGGAAAGAGAGAGAGAGAGAGAGAGAGAGAGAGAGAGAACGAAAAAGATATCTGCAGGGAGGACGTCAGTCAAAGCAAAAGGGCATTGCTCTGCTGTTCAAAATTGCCACAACGAAATCCAAAAACAAAGTTAAGTGAAAACTTAAGGAAATTTCCAGAAGAAGAAGAGCTTTACTGTTTTCAGAAAAAAACAAATGACAATTAAAATTCTATGCCTAGGTATAAGGTTACTTTTTTTTCAAGTGAAGTAATCAATCTGACAGCAATAAGCTTTTAAGGGCGTTATTAAATTTGAAAATCAAACTTTTTGCAATTTTTTCACCTTTAACCTTTACGTCCCGTCCCACATAAGCTCCAACCACACCAATTTGCAAATTTATTTGAATTTTCCACGTAATTCTAAATGTCAAAGTATCAATTTACAGTACAAAAAAAAAAACCGCATGTTGGTTCCAAGTTAAATTTTAATTAACTGTTTTTTTGCTCTGTTCTTCATACGAAAATAATTTGATATTTTACTTCGTTTTATTTTCAATTTAATTTCCAATTAGTTTTTACCGGAAAAAACCTAATAAGCGATTACTCTCTTTGCCCCGTAAAAGTGGTTTTATTTTTGGAAACTTGACTACATTGAACGCAAAAAATTTAATTTTCTCTAAAATTTTCGTGTTTCAACAATTTTGTCTTAGGTGTGCTCACTCTGTGCATGCGTGTGTGTGTGTGTGTGTATCTGAGTGGCAGTCACTTTTTGCGTTTTTTAAATGCTCAACCACCAGACACGTGTCCCTCTACCTCAGCTCCCCTCACTCTCCCCACTTATCTCTCGCCACATATCATCTGACAAGCTCTCGCTCTCTCTCTCCTTTGTGTGTGTTTCATTTTTGTTTTTTTTGTTTTTGCTACTTTTGTATTTTAACTCCTGACTTTTCCGTATGCATATGCAAATTCTTCGGCCTACATGTGTCGGTATTCCCTCTCCTTGCTGCACTGCTGCACCCCTCTCCTTCACGTCCGGGCCGGAGCATAAAAGTTTGCCTGCAACGTTGCCTACTTTTTTGCGCCCGTTTCTTGACTAGTCTCCTGTTTATACATATGCATATTTCTATTTTTTTTTTTGAATACCCTAACCCCTTTCAAAAAAAATGGTTAGCATGGGTATAATGAGTCAAGGGCCTCCGACACCATTTAATATAATAAAAGCCAAGTCAATTAAGCCATATTTGTATGTCATGGCAATGGATTTTCGATTCGGAACATAACTAAGACCAAGTTTCGATAGTCAAATGCTCCGTTTTCCAATTTCATATGTTATCGATAACAGTGAAGTCTTCAATCTTTGCATAATTTTATCTTTTTCTTTTGAAACTTTGATCAAACTTGATTATTTCTCAGTGGAAGTAAATAATTTTTATCGATTGGCTTACAAAAAATCAAAACTAATCTTCATAAGTTATCGATAACAACGAGATTTCAAATTTTCATGCTTTGATAACATCTTTTTGGCTTTGATACTGAAATTATACGATGACTCTCAGTCGAGCCTTTGTGTCGAGCAATTTGAATTTCATTTTCTTTTTTTTTTTTAATTTTTTTTGGCTTGCCTGCTGCTCTGTTGTGTAAAATTACAATAATGAAAATGTATTTGCAAAACTCGCCTAATTAGTTGAATATGAGCCATGTTGCTATTCACACACACACACACACACACACACTTACATGGGCGGCGTGGCACTGTCTACTCGACTCTTGTCTAGGCAACATTAATTACAGTTTTCGATGCTCCACTACGCTTACAACTTGGCTGCCAGTTGGGCTAATTGTATAGCGCTGGCTTAAAGCCTAAACTTTGTTGACCTGGTTAAAAAACAAAACACAAGAAAAATGAAAGAGAAACAAAAAAAAGCCAAAGAGGCTAAAAATTCTCAATTACTTAGAAGCGCGATAAATTTGAACGCAACGTCGATTTGCTAAATGGAGCTACGCAAGTTTGGACCAGCACGGCGGGGTTGGCAGTGCTTGAAGGGTGTTCTTTGGGGCATGATTGAAGATGGTGTTTGAGCCTGACTGCGTCGTGGCAAGTGTTAAAGTTGTCGCGCATCGAACTCACCTGCTGCCCAGTCAGCTCAAAGCTTGTCTTACTTTCTTCGAAAAACTTTCGAACAACAACAAGCACTTTGACACACACACACACACTCAAATGCACTGAGGCAAAATAAAAAATTGAATAAAATAAGAGCATGTATTTCGACGCTGCAGCTTGAAAAATATATTTTAAAAAATTCTGAAGCATTCTGATATATTTTTGTTCAAAAAACATATTTTATTTCTTAAAGAAAAATATTCAAAAATATACCTTCTTATTTAAAATAAAATAATATGAAATGAAATTAATAAATTTTTTCTAATTTGAGGTTTTCGTACAAACTATAAATTTTTTTTTTCTATTTCTGAAAATTATTAATATTTTTTAAAAAAGGATAGAAAAAAGTTCGAAAAACTTTAAATATTTTTTTACAAAAAAAAACATTTTTTTATATGTATAAATTTTAAATCAGTACTAATAATCTAACAAAATAAATATTTCTAACAAAACTTTTTTTTTCAAAATTTAGTTTTATGTATTTTGCTTTATTTTTTCATGTGCATTTTAATGCTGGTTTGTTTTTGTTGTCGAGTATTTGTTGAGCTCTGGCAGCAGGTGAGAGCATAAATTTCATACATTAAACAAAAATATTGTAATTGCCCGTTGCCGTGGCAAAGTGTCGTACGTATACGCAACGTATACTCCAACAATAACGAAAAGTGAACGAAAGAAAAAAAGCAAAGCAACAAAAAAACAAGAAAAAGAACAAGAAGGAACAAGCAGGCTCCTGCTGCCATCAAAATGTCGTGTCAGTCAAACGTGGGCAAACATAATCTGGCGCATTTGACAAGCGCATTTACACAAATTACCGCAACAAAGTGGGCAAACTAGGCGTAGCAACAACACACTCGCACACACAGAGCCACACACACATGATAATCACAACACATCAAGTGACAATTGAAACCGCAAACAGACAAACGGCATGACAGAGCATCGCCTCCTTGTCCCTCTACCACCTTGTCCTTTGTCCCATGTCCGTAACAGATATGGCTTCAAGGAGCAAATTGCAAGTGGAAATCAGCAAATGCTACAACAATCTCAACCTGTCTCTCCCATTCTCTCTCTCTCTTATTGTTCATGGGTAACATGCGATTAACTGCGGCTGAGCCGCAATTAACTGTGAACAGTCGGAAATTCGCAGCTGGCATTTTGACTAGAGATGGAAGCCGGAAACAGGATTGGCATGGAAACTGAGCAAAATTAAGTAGTTCGAAACCCCGGCTCGATGTTATCGACTCTGAATGTGGCACAATGCACTTGTTGGCAGTTGTTGCATGATTGATTTGCTACCTGAATGACGATGATGACGATGATTGTTGCATAAAGTGCTCATAATATTTAGTTAGTCCATGCATATACATATATTGCATACACATTTCAATGGTAACGGTTTATTGGTTACCGAAACAATCAATTAAAATGCTGTCACATCGCATTATGTTAATTAATTTTAGTTAAATGCATATGCTAAATAATTATAATTTGATCATTTTAACTTAACTTAAACAAATGAACTAATTCGATCGAACTACAAACACTGAATAGTTGGATCGAACTACAATTCTATCATATTATAAATGATGTATGCCACACATGCAACATGTCAGGTTTGTTTGTTTGTCATATCAAGTGCAAGGCCACTTAATAATAACGGAAGGCCAAATTAGGCAAACATCAGATGTGGAAATACGTGTTGTGTGCGTCTGTGTGTGTTACATTGAGTGGCTCAAAAAGGAAAAAACAAATGTGTATATTGTATATAGTATAATAATAATAAAAATGTACTAGTAAATGACGCACATGACAAACCTTCACACACCTAAGAGAGCAGCAAAGGGCGAGGGGTCTGTCATCTGCTCTTGTTTGGGGAAAGAGGACACGAAGAAGGCTGAAGACTAAAAGCCAACGGCGTATGACAATTGCAGCGCATATCCGCTTCCGGCTTAGCCCATCTCTCTACAAACAAACACACACACTTACACAATAGAAGGCCACATCAATTTGGACGCGTGCACATTTATCCTAATCACACACACACACACACAAAGCGAAGGGTATGCGAGGGGGGGCGCCAGTTTATTTATGTGCCTGCCTTCTTTTGACGTTCTTTTATTATTTTAGTCGCCGGCATCTAACACACACCTTCACACACACACAGAGAGACAGCATCGCACCCCGTCACACGCATCCGCTGCTCACTTTTGTCGCAATTTAGCTAAAAGCGTCATCTAAGAGGAAGTCCTTTTTATATATCCCTTACTGCTTCTTTTGCTTTGGCTACTTTTCCTGCGTCTGCTTCTTCATCTTATTCTTGTGTTTGTATTTGTGTGCGTGTGTGTGTGTGTGACATTTTCTTTTATAGAAATGAGATGCACAAGTGCGCAACAGAACAAATGTCGTTCCCCCCCTCTTCATTCCCATTGTCAGGGTTATGGCCCCGGAAAAGCCCGCAAACCCGCCACACGTCTCAAATCGCTCCTTTGTTGTTGCTTTGGTGGCTTCCTTTAAGCGCTTTTTCTTGCGCTTCCTTTAAGTGGATATGGCAAGAGACTTTGCCAGGCAATGCTATAAGGCAAACTTAATAATCAAATTGGGAAACGAAAATAAAATAGAACTCAACCGAAACCTAGAAAAATACCAAGAAAGAGAAATTTATAAAGATTTAAATTAAAATATTTGTTCAAAGAAATTGTTTTAATTGCCATAAAAAAAGACAAAACTCAACTGGAATCAAGATCGAAATTCTTAATTTCGATTATTGGATGAATCATATTGTTTGTATTTTACATAAGAAAAGCACCTACAAATCTCAAAAAAGTTCTAGTCAAGTTTTTCCTTAACATTTCTCGGAATAAATTTCTAATATCAAGAATTTTTTTATATTAATTCAATAAAAGTCTTAAACTAATATAAAAAGTTTTTTAAGTTGTCTTGCGCTTGGGTTTTTAACACTATTTCTCGCAAAGAAATATATAGCTTAAGTCAAGAATTTTGATCTTAATTTGTGCTGAGCTTAGCTCAATAAAAAATAAATAAAATAGTTAAATATTGTGATTAAAATTCAAATAAAGCTTTAATTAATTCAAGAATCGTTTTATAAAACTCAGGAAATTTTTTTCTTAGTTCAAGAAGAGCTTCACTTAGTTCAAGATTATGATCTTTACTTATTATTCATGATAGGTATTTAAAATAATAATAAATTACCTTTAAGAATCGCACAAAGCACTTACACGAAATTGTTTCTAGTTAAATGTTGGATCGACTTTTTATAGATATTTTTTTTTTTGCTTTTTACTTCAAGAAGTCAAACTAAAAGACGTAAGACGCATTACATGCTAAGAAATGAATTTTATCATGTATGCGTGTGTTAGTGTGTGTGTGTTAGTGTGTGTGTGTGTGTTTCGTTGATGGCATTTGACACATGTCGCCACGATGTTGGCAAGGACAAAGGACAACTGTTGCTGGATTTTGTTGGTTAGCTGCTGGCATTTTTGGTTTCGTATTTTCGTGTATTTCGGTTGTGGCGGCCGGAAATGGCGTCAATGTCAACGTTGACGCCAAAAATTGCTGCCAGACATACATACATGTCTTTCCATGTGTATAAGTAAGTGTGTGTGTGTAAGTGTGTGTGTGCGATTTGACATGTGCGTATGTGGTTGGCAGCAGCACGTTTATGTCTATGGCCTCAACTGACTGACTGTTGTTTCACGTGCTCGTTTACAGTCATTTATCATAAAAATATATATATATATGTACATATATACCATCTATATATATGCTTTGCACTCGCATTTTTATAAACTGTTTTGTTTCACACCCACACACACACACAAACACACTTATGCACAGCACAGTGACATTTTTATGAAGCTAATTTGATGTTGTCGTTCTTCATTTTACAATTTTTTTTCTTTTTGTTACACCATTTTCATTTTTACAGCTCAGCTGCCTCACACACACACACAGAGAGAGAGCACCCCAATGAAAATGTTATTCTCAGGGAAGTCAAGCCAAAAGTCGAAATAAGTAGGGACCATAAAGCGACACCTAACGGTCGTGAGCTGCAGCAGTAACTTAACGAGTGTCGCATAGTTTGGTGAGGGGCTCTTAACTCTCGTTTTTCAACCACCCCGAATTTTTTTTTTTTAACTACAACACTTCGTTATATGTTTGTGGAAGAGGAGTGAGAAGGGTTTTTTTTTAAGAGAATATGTACGCTCGGGGGCAAAGAAATAGGTGTGAACATTACATTTGTTTTTTTTTTTAATATTTTAAATTTTTGTTCATTTGTTTTAAATGTTAAAAAGTACAGGGAATAATACTTTTTCGAACAAATGTTTTTTGTATAAGTCTGCACCTATTTTAGTGTCCGTTAACGTAGCCGTAGTTCGTACGTGCAACAATGCGCTGGCCAAATTGCATTTACTTGTGGCACTGTGGCAAGTGAGCAAATTACTGTCCAGTTGATGAACAGTTTTATTTTACTGTCCGTTCAAAAAACGGAATGTTAACTTCTTTTAACAGCAACCATTTTTTGTAGTCCTGACTTGGCTTTAGAACAAGTTGAAACTCCAATGACTTTGATTAAACATGGAATTGTTCTTTATACGTATTTGACTAGATTCAATTTCAAATTTTATACTTTCCATTTCGGAACTGAATCGGTTTACCCAGATTTATGTCCACTACACCCATACTTTACTGTACATATATGTAGATCATACTAGCATAATCGCTTAGCCATTGAGCCAATAATTATTTTCTTCGGAAGGTTTGGCATGCAGCACTTTTTTTTTGTCATATTTTTGGTCTAAAACTTTGTGAGAGAAAAACTTAATATTGGCTGTTATAGCAAGAAAGAAATTCCTTGCAACCTCTTGTTGCAATTTACTTCCTCCTTTCACTCGCGCAGGCCGCCTACCCTCCCCTTCCCATACTAAACAGTGTACTTCATCTCATATTCGGTTGACTTTCGACATTGGGTTTGACTTTGGTTATGGCTAATGCTGAGTCTAAGGGCTGACAAGAAGGGCTGATAAAGGGGTTGGGTTGGATATTGTGCATTGTCCTTCGTCTGCCCGCCTGCCCGCCTGCCTGTTTGCCAGCCTTCTGTCTGCGCTTGCTTGCTTTGTTATTCGTTTAATTAGATTTCTCAAGTAAACCACAAAAACCGCACATTTTCTCAAGCAGCCCAGTTGCTGAGGTATGCTAGAAAATAAGGAAGGAACGTGGACACGAAAGGAAGGAACGGATGGGCAGAAGGGAGGCAATGGGCAATGTAGGTAAATGGAGCAGCGGCTTTTCGAAGAATGTTTTCGTTTAGTTTCAATGCAGGCTGCAATTTCTGAACTGTTGCTCTCAACACAAACCGCACGAAGGAGTCCTGGCCATTTTCTTATTGAAAACTTGCCCCGCTGAAAAGGCTATTTTTCAACGAAACAAGATGGCGGGGTGGAGGAGCGGTGAGGAAAAGACAGCAACAGACAGCCCAAGCCTTAACAAACAAACAAACAAACACACATAGTTATATTTAACTGTAACTTGCCATTTGTGCACTTTAATTTGCGGTGAGGAACGAGGGCAAAACTCACTACAAACTCCCCCGCATGAACCGCATCAAAGCGAGCTGCGGGCAAGAGTCGAGAGTCGCTTGTAGCACCAGCACCAAGCAATTTGCAGCCAACAGAGTTGCATAACAACAACAACAAACTCAGCCTCCTACGCTGCACATTCTGCTACTATTAGCTTGTTGTTGATTATTCATTTCATTTGCCGCCTTCTTTTTTTAGTCTAATTATTGTCACGCTAATAAGCCGAAAACTAAAACTCAATTAAAAATTCCCTAAACGAAAGAAAATAACTGCAAGTAGTACCAGCAGCTCTCCGACTAGTAGTATGTACTACCTACAAGTGGGTGTGGCGTTTTTGGGGCAACAACAACAGCAGCAAATTATGCTAATTGCATGCAACTAAGATACACGGATACATGGAACAACAAATACAATGACATGTGTATGCGTTTGTGTGTGTCTAAAACTAGCTCGAAAATAGGCCAACATGAGCAATAAGGAAATACATCACAACGAACAGCGAATGCTCTCCAATGCAGTTAATTAGTTAATTGAGATTGTTTGTGAAAGATATGAAAAATTTAAAAAAATGCGAGGTTAATAAACAAAGTTTGACAAAAAAACAAAAACAATATTTCTTTTTTAATGACTTGCTTTATGCTTTGTTTTATTTATCGAATTTTATTCTCATTTCCAATATTTAAACAAAATGAATCAGTTAGTTTTAATGCTGCTTATTATAAAAATCAGCTTAAACACAAATTTCTGAATTAATTTTGTTCTAATAAAAATGTAATGCTTAAATTTATTCTTTTGTTTAATGTATTGTTTGTTTTCCTTAAAATAAATTTATTTATTCTAACAATATTTTATTGATTCTAATAACTACCACAGTAAAATTGATATTTGTGCACCACGTTTTCTTAATATTTTTCGAAACTTTTACTCGGTCGATTTTTTACTTATATATTTTTTTAATAGGCTAATGATATTGAAACATAACTCGCATCATGTTTTTTCAATAATTGTGTATTTTTTATAGAAATTATTTTATTGAAAAAAACCTTGATGTAAAGTTGATATATAAAATAATTTTCCCTTAATAAAATTTTGCATAAAAGTCCAAGTGAACTTTTTAACAGGAGCTCCAAATAATAATTATGAATTAAGAAAAATTTAAAGGCAAAAATGCGTCCACAATAAGTGAAAAATAAACATTATATTTGTATGACAAAACCGGAACGAGTTAACATTTTTATTTAAAAATTTTGAATTAAGTATTTCTAATTATTTTATTAAATTTCTATAATAAAATAACAAAATAATTAATTTACATAATTTGGTTTGAATATAATAATTAGCAAAGATCTTTTTTAGCTCAAATCATTTTTAATTTTCTTTATTTTTAAGCAATTCTTTTTTTTATTATAATCCTTCCGCTCCTTGCTTCTAACGTTTGAACCACATTTTTCTTCGTTTTAACTCTATTTTTATTAGTTTTTTTTCCCCCCTGTTATAAAGACATCCAAACAAGAGTTGCAAATAAAAGCCTAACACCATAATTTACCATTCCTTTCACAAGTGATCCTTACCCCTCGCTGATCCCTAAACCCCCTTAAATTTTTTTTGGTGCCTTTGTGACTTTTTCGTTTTTGTTCGGCTTGCATCTTCATTCTATTCCGTTTTTTTTTTCAGCCTACCTTGACTTGGGTTTTTTGGGGACTTTGCTGTTGTTGGCATTTTATTAAATTGTCCCTTGGCTTGTTTCGGCCCACTGACTATATGTGTGTGTGTAGATAGCCGCAAGTCATTTTCTTTCACATCTAACTTCTTACTTTCTGGTTTTTTTTTTTTGTATTGTTGTTGTTTGTGTTGCATTTTTTGTCGTCTGCTTTAGTTTGCTTAAGTCATTAATCTTCTTTGAGGCGCTTGAATCACATGAATAACAAATTAGCTGGCATATTAGTTACCCCCACACCTTTCATCGTCTGCTCCTACCTTCTCCTTATTTTTTTTTAAAGAAAAAAAGGGTCCCAAACAATCAACTAAACCCTCAACTGACACCTTGGCATTCACATTTGCCACCGACTCAGGGTTCGCAAAAGCAAAGGAAAAAACTGAATTTAATAACAAAAGCAACGCTTAGTGTCAGGCAGCCCCCCACTCCCCCCATGCCACCAAACAAGTTTGCCTCATTTAGCCCATTGTCGTTTGCTATTTTGCATAATTCATTGGCTTGTCTAACGGTGCGTATGTTTTATATATATGTATTTACCACCCAACACTTTTTAAGCTTCTTCCTCCCTCTCTCGCCCTTTCTCTTACTTTGTGCGCTGTCAGTTTGCTAATTAGCAGCGCATTTACATTTTTCCCACAGTTTAACTTTGCTCTTTCATATGCATATTTACTTTTACATATACGTATACGTATTTTTTTTAATGCAATTTAATTATTTTATTTCCCAAACCCCAATTATAGTGAACAACAGAGAAGAGACACACACACACACACACACACACACAAAAGAAAGAGAAAGAGAGAGAGAGAGAGAGAAAAAATGAGAGAGATACGACAGCTTTGTGTTACTTTTTGGCTTATGTCTTGTGACATGTCGCAGTCCTGGCTGATAAATTGAATGCATTTTTAATTGCATTCAACGCCAGCAAATCTCTTATCCCCAAGCTCCCTCCACCCCCGGCCCAGCTTGTACGCGACTCGACTTATAGCCATTTACCATATATACATATAAATTATCTGTGCATTTGCCGATTACAACAAATACAAAATAGCAAAAGCATGATAATAATAATTGTAATAATTCCATACACGAGAATGCCATTTGCAAATTTGCGCGATTTCCATTTAAGCCGCTTTGTCTTAATTGCAATTATCTCCAGTTACACTGAAATACGAAATTATTCGCGGCTCTTCGAAATGCACAAAACTAATTGAAACTGTAACAGTTATTTTTTTTTTATTTATATGAGCAAGGTTATTTGTAGTTAGATTTCGTTAAGTGGACATGAGAATAAAACAAGATTATTATATAGAAAAAATATTATATATAAAGTAGATTCATATCAAGTTAATACAAGTTAAAGTTTATCGAATTGTTTTATATATTTCTTCTGTTACCAAAATGAACAGAATTCATTTCCATACGAACCTTGACCTTAGACATGAACAACCTGCCATTAAAATATCATCTTTTCTCTCGTCTTGTTGAACACCAAAAGCATTACATTAATGTTCAGCCTATTCCCAGCTTGAGCTGTGCGTTGATAGCCAGCCATTCGGCATTAAAAACGAAATTAAAATTAACATCACGAAGCTAATTTTTCTTACAGGTTTAGTTAAAGAAAACAATCATCAAGTTTTGCCATGTTTTTTCAAGTGAATATTTTTTTATTGTTAATGCTTAAAGTTTTCCTTAAACGTTTAATAGAAGTTTACAGTAAAAAAAAACAATTGGAGATATTTATTTATTTGAAAAAAGTTGTAAATAGATGCGAAAGAAATTCAATCTTCGTAAAAATGTTTGTGTTTGTCAAATATACCTTTTTTTAATTTTTCATTATTATTATTTTATTGCAATTATTATATTTATTTTTTCAAAAATTCCACAATAAGGTTTGTCGATTGGTTAGGTTTTCGCTAAGAGTTACGCCGTCAAGTGAATTTTTTTAAGGACTGCATCAAAGTGACGCAAGGTCCTTACTATTTTTATTATTATTACTAAAAAATTGCCAAGTCTAAAAAACAAATTTTGTTAACTTTGCTTCGGAATGAATTCTTGCAAATTATTTGCCCAAGCTTCTTCTACCTCAATATGCCAAAGGTGTACCATATACATAGCTTCTTGCCACCTTTTATGGCTCCACTCAGAGAGAGAGCGAGAGGCAAAGGCAGCATATTCACATTCACATAAGTTGCAGTTAACTTGGCCAGCGCTTTGTAGGCGGCTAGCGGCATGGCATGGGCGTGACACGGCAACCACAATGCGGCCAACAATTCAGCCATAAAACAGCGCAACTGTTGCGCGACTCTACGGAAGCCACTTGGAAGCTAGTCAGAGAGCTAGTAACTAGGCGGCTGGTTGGTTGGTTGGTTGGTTGGATTCATGCCACGGCATATCTGTGGGGCTCAAGCGAGCGGGCCTGTTGCCACATAAACAGCACATTTTATTAGATTACACATACGCCACCGTCTGTCTCGCCCTCTCTCCTCCTCTCTTTTGTCTTTCGTTTTTGTAAGACAAAAAGTTGCTCCAGTCTCCGGTCTTTGGACCCGGACTCCGGACTGCATCGGCGCGGGCAAAGTGCAAAATTTTTATGACTCCCAACGGATGTTTTGATACGTTTTTATGAGACGCGCGCGTGCTGTAAGGCGTGGCAAATTCATAGACAATATTCCATCTTGCCATATTGTTCGACTTCCCCACTTACCTCCCCCCCCCCCCATACCTTTTGTGCCTTATCGCACACACACAGTTGAACATTTGGCTGATGCGCTTTAATAGAAAAATATGCCCGCTGCCATTTCGCTTTTATTGCAGTCAGTGGGGCACGCAGCAGCATTAAAGCAACAAAGAACAACAACAATAACAGCAACAACAAAATTCTCTTCTTTTCCACTCAGAAATTCATGCAGTGGCAAACCCTTTGTCATCGCCGACACCCCGCTGACAGACAATCAAACAAAGGGGCGAGCAAAAAATTCTATAAATAATTCTCATTCCCGAAACAGAAAAAATAAAATAAAAAAGCTATATTGGTCATGCCGAATATGATATACACTTGCAAGGCCACCTTGTTTTTCATATGTGGCTTTTCGTTTTTTATTTGTTCCAATTTTAATCTGAGTCTAAAAGTCTGGCAACACTGTTTCATAATTAAAAGCGGTAATTTTACGCTTAAGTTTAGGCTCCGGAAAATAGTATGGCACTCAAAAGTGCTACTGGGAAAGTCAAAATAATAATTAAAATTAAACATTAATTTTTGATTGAAATTTTCACGATTTTCACATTCTTGGCTCTTATAAGTATTAGATGGATCTGGCAATGCTGCCGTTTCTGAGTAGGTTAAACAAATTGTATTTCGCACCTATTTGGAAATCTGTGTATCAATGCTTAAAAGCAACTCGCTTCTCTACTTTCAAACTGCACAACAAGCCTCTTCCACTTTTATTTAAATGCATTAAGTTCACATCCAAAATCAGGCAAAAAAACATCGACATACATACATACACATATAGATGTATGTTTGTATGTATGTTAGTGCTGCAACAGACAAGTGACATCCATCTGCATGCCTTTGCTTTTTTTACTTTTCTACTGAAGATAAACTTTTTTTTTTCGGTACAGACAACCCCGTTCGCCACGCTTATCCTGAGCAACTAACTAACGAACTAACTAACTAACTATGAATCTAGCCCCATGAAGCATTCCTCTTAAAAAACTTCTCACAAAGTTTAGAACAAGCAAAGTGTCGTCCAACCCCCCCAGCCCCCCAACACCACCCAACACACCAACCCTCATCCATTTGCAAAATCCTTGAACAGAACATACTTTTTGGGCATGGCAAGTGGCAAGTGGCAGGCAGCGCTGATTTACTTGGCAATTACAGCCAGTTGAGTGGCTGCTTGACGGACGATGGCAAAACGGTGCGGTGCGGGGCAGTGCGGTGCGATGCGAAGTGCGGATGCTAACGTATACAGATGGTGAAGGCGGTCTTTGGCTTATGTGGGCGTGGCGCTCGTTCAATGCAATGAACTAGAAAGCTGTCTGATTAGCGCGGCGCTTGGCATAAAGTTAGCATACGAGGCATGGGGCATAGTAAAAGTTGCCACACACACACACACACACACACACATAGATTTATTGAAGCCGCTGTCCGCGTCAATAATTTGCATTGGCCAAGGAATCGTGGGGGGGGGATGGATCGGCTTAGGGTTAGGGTAGCTTAAGTCATAGACGGGGACAAAACTCAACGCCCAAACAACTCTTTCAACTCTTGTGTCCAAGTGTCAATGGCCGCTTCTACCTGTGTGTGAGAGAAAGAGAAAGAGAGAAAGAGCGAGAGAGAGAGGGGGAGAGTAAGAAAGAGTGTAAAAGCGTGTTAGGAAAAGTTTTTTACTACGTTTTTGCTCGACTTACTTCTTTTACTAGTTGGTTTTTCTTCTTTTCTTGATTTTTTTTGTGCTTCGCTTTGCTTTGCTTTTGCTTTTGCATTTGCACGCTTTTGCAAGCTGCATGCCACAAACACAGCGTCAGCGCCGACAGCGACTGCAACTGCGACGCGAGCAGAGTGACAATAAATTGTTAAGTGTAAAAAGTTTATAGCATTTGAGTGAGTAAATGATGGCATCCGACTGGGCCAACTGCCAACTGAGCTTACCCAAAAAGTTCACAAGCAACACAGCCATAGACGTTGAATAGAGAGGGCGGTCGAGGGGGGGCTAGTGAAAAAGGGAAGAAAAAAAAGAAGATTTTGTGTGTGTTCAGTTCAGTTTTCCAGTGCTACGCATTTCCTTGCATTTATTTCCCTTGCCCCCTAAAGTGGCAACTACAACTACTTACGAGCTTTGAGTTAGTTGATTTTTCTTGCTGTTGCTTCTTCTTCTTCTTGTTGTTCTTGTTGCTGGTGTTTTTTTTTTTTGTTGTTAGCACGAAAGTCGTTTCAAGTTTGAGTTCAGCTCAAAAGCGCAGCGCACAACCAAACGATCAAAGCAAGTAACTAAGAAAGAAATAAAGAAAGCAAGAAAGAAGCCTTAAAAGTGCAACTGCAACAACAACAACAACAACAACAAGTAGTTGCACTTTATTGTTGTGATTTTGTGTCTGTTTGTTAAATTGTCCAAAGTAACGCGCAGATAATTTTTGAAAAATTAATATTGAAGCATAAAATTAAGATTTAAATCTTAAAGTTAATTGAGAAATTTGACAAGAAAAATGTGTGATTCAACACAATGCAGAGCAGTATTACGATAAGTCGAGTAAAAGAATCGTTTATTTAAGACAAATCGATGCGCAATTGATCAAGTTTTCCAACGATATCAACAGTTAATCTTTACATTGATTTCTGACAGTTTTATGTCAAAAAAACCAATGGGGTGTCTACTATTGAAACATTTCCCTTACTGGAACAATAAAGCATTAAATTGGATGGACTAGAAAATATTTAGAGTATTTATTTACACCCTAGAATTTCATGTGTTACGGAAGAAACAAAGCGAGATTTTTATGTAAGGAACTAACAGTATTGTCATATTTTAATGAGTCAAAAGATTATTTTCCCATCTGAAATAGGGAATGAATTGCAACGACTTGCATCAAACTATCTGTAACGCCTTGATGGTCGCCCTAAAGAAATAGCCAGACGTCGCACTAAAAATTCAAAAAAGAAGAGACTTAAGAGATATAATTTTCTGTTTCATCTCTTAGCCAGAATTCTACATTTAATAAACACAAAAACGTTTATAAAAGTTCAATAAATTCTTAACTAAGTTGGAAACTAGATTAAGTTGACACTGAAAGTAAGTAAAAGTAAATTTAAAAAAAAAAATAAATAAATAAAATAGTTGAAGGTCTAAAACTAGTGTTAAGTTAAGTATTACCTGCTAGATTTTATTAAATAAATAATAAATAAATATTAATAAAAATGTTGATCGACTAGAAAATAATTAAAAACAAGACAAAGATCTTTCTATGAAATAAAAAAACAAAACAAATGAAGTTCTATCTGTGAAGAATATCTAAATTTATGCTTAATTTTCAAACAGATTTTTATTGTTAAGGAATAAAATGTTAAACGGAAAGCCGTCTAAGGGTCAGTCACATATTCAACAACCCTGTTTGACTGATGGACTGATTGACCGATTGACTGCTGTCAACCCACAGCACAAATGTATAGAGATCTTAAATGCAACTGCAGTTGGATTAGTTTTTAGGGTCTAAGATCCGCACGATGATCTTCAAAAATGCTAAAGAATCATCATAAAGAACAAAAAAAAAACAAACCAAACGGAAAATGATTAAAAGCGAATGAACTTGATAAGGCGATAAGAGGAACAAACATACAAAAAATTCATTCTCTCTTGTTTTTCGCTTCGCTTCTCTTCTCTTCTCTTCTTTAATCAGTATGCAAATAGACGAAGAAGAAGAATTTGTTGTTGTCGCTGAGCTTTTATCTGTTTGCACTCATCAAATTTCACTCATTGCCACCGCAAAAGGCGCAGCGCTGTCAACGTCAGCGTCAATGGACGCCACAAACAGCGTCAGCGCGCCGCGCCGCGCCATTCGAACATCGGTGTACCAGCGTCAGTTGCGTTTTGTCAGCGCGTTCGTCACGAAGCCAAAATCACAGACAGACAGACAGTCAGAGAAGCAAAAAAAAAACAAAAAAAAACCCAACAGAAAAGTGAATACGCGTTTCTTTTCATATTGCTTTTTTTCGTGTGTGTTTTTCGTTGTAAATGTTTGTGTGAAAATGGGCCAAGAGGATCAGGAGCTATTGATACGCGGCAGCAGCAGCAAGCATCCATCAGCCGAACAGTTGCACAACGTAAGTAATAATTGTTGCATGCTTTTAGGCGGCATGTCAACAGCGTGTGAAACTAACAACAATTAGCCAAACCCCAAAACCACTCTCACACAATCTACTCGTCTTAACCACACAAGCCGCCGCATTGCATCACATCAAATTAAGGAATGTTTAGATTTAGACTATGACGGCAGAGATAGATAGAGATAGAGATACAGAGATAGAGAGATCGATCAGTGGAACGCATTATGTGAAGCAAATGTTGCAATGCAATGTAATTGGAGTCAACACAACAATTGAACAAACTGTAGTAAAGTCTCGTCTATGCGCTTTGGTAGTTAGCATTGATTTTGATGTGTGCCAACGTTGCATAGACGAAAACAGTTGCGGCTTCTGTCTACAATTAGAGAATTTGTGCAACAAAGCCGAGTACTACAATGATGCAAAAATTAGTATTAGAATGAAACAAGTAGAAACGTTGCAGTTGATTTAGTCGAAAACTGTCTTAAATTATAACAAGAGGCCCAATTGCAAAGAGTTAGATAAGTTTGGCTTATGCAAATCTTACCGGTAATATTGCCAACAAGTTTGCTGACTGTAACTCAAAAACTGTGGAAGATATATAAGGTTTTTCTCATTTCAAAATGCAAGAAAGAGTAGATTGGGTGGGCGTAGTTCAAAGTGCGATGATTCAGTTTTTTAGTGGACACCAGTAGCTATCATCTTACAAAATTTCGTTTTCTCTACCTATAAGTGTGTGGGATAGATGAAGATTTTTAGATTTTTTGTTATCGAACTTATCGATTTACCAACCCCCCAGTTTTCGTAGAGCCCCAATCTTGGCACTTTATCTGTCCCAGCCGTAGACAAAGATATTTGGAAAGTTTCAAGTCTCTAGCTTGAAGAGTGCCAAAAAAAGTTGAGTTCGTACAGACGAACAGACGGACAGATGAAAATTGCATTAGCCCAATATACTCTTGACCTTCGGTATACGAATTTTTCGTACAAAGAAATTTTCCTTTTCGGTTCATTAAATATCGAAAATTTTACAATTTAAAAATGAACTTTATGAAAATTCTATTAATTTTTGTTGAATATTTTATGGGGAAGATTAAGAGCAACAATATTATTGAAATTTTATTACTTCATCAAATTGGTTCTCGAAAAAGATTGCAGTTTATAAAGTTGCTGTCTCTCTTACAACGAAATTACTTAACTTGAGATCACTTTAGGTTTGGATTGAAGTGTGTTCTTAACTTGAAACAAGTTCTTTTGTTCTTGGTTCAAGTTTTTAAGAACATTATTTCATACATTTCAGTTCGTGTTTGGGTACTAAAAATTTAATACCATAAAAGTTTTGTGGATTGATTTAAGTTCAAGGAATTCTGCACTGAATCCAAGTATGACGTTTCTTGATGAATGAAATTCAAGTTTAATTGAATTTAATTTCAGTGAACCTTTTTAAATTATATAAATATTCATATTTTAAAATAAATACTAATTGATGAGGCATATAATTTTTAATTGTTTTAAAGCGTTGGATAACTAATTTTATAGGTTATATTACTTTTTTGTCGAGATAGAATATTCCGGTTTTTTAAATTGTATCGATTGGATTTAGGTTCAACTTCAACGAGCTCAGTTGTGCAGCAATAAGAATGACATCTGCATACTGACATGCATAGGCACAAGTTTAGATATATATGTTATATAGTATGTGCCTGTATATTTACATATATATATATACATATATATATATATATATATATATATATATATATGTAAAAATATCTATCTGGTTTCACATAACACATTTTTATAGTTGTATTGTTGTATTTGCCGTATCACAAAGCGCTTACCCATTTGTCGGACTGTGTCTGTCATTCTTTTTGTATCTATCTACCTACCTGTGTGTGTGCTTGTGTGTGTGTCTGTGCTTAACGCATGTTTTATGCTTCATAAGTTGAGTACTTGTATGTCATAGTATTAGTAGTAGTAGTATGTATGTATTGTCATTGTCGGTTGGCTTCTTTCTGTTCGCATTCTTTGCTTTTTGTTTTGTTTTTTTTTTTTTATTGATATTGCACTATAATCTCGTCTCTTATCTGGGTCATTATTTGGCTGTCCATTCAACGTATCTATAACAGCATCAACAACTGTATCTGTATCTGTATCTGTATCTCTAACTTGTTTCTTTATCTTGTAACTGTATCTTTGTTCAACTGTCTTACCATATCTTCTGTCCTCACCGCCTCACGCCTGTCTGTCTGTGTTTATTTTAGTTTGACAGGCTTATAAAAGATTTTCAGGCAGGCAGGCAGGCAGGCATGAAAACCGAATGAAAACGGAATGAAAACGCCTTTCATCTCTGCTTAAAGTACGATTTTATTCTTCTTTCAAATGGTTAGCAATTAGATTTTAAGAAATAAAGTCAGCTTAATGTTTGTTACATGCAAAAAAAAAAAATAATTTCGAACCATATAAGTTATAAGTGGCTTTTCTTTTTTTTTTTTGGATTTCCATTTCATAAGCTGTAACAGCTGCAAAAAAAAACAGATTAAAAATGCCAGCTTTATATTTGCTAATTAATTTTTTCCTAGAACATTTATTTTTAATTTCTATACAAGTTTTCGCAATAACTGTTTTTAATTCAACTTCGAAGCACTTTATCGTGTTCGTAGTACTACGTTTTTGCCCTTTTATTGAAGTTCACTCGAAAATGCCCAATCAAAGTTGACAATCAATTAAATGTCAAGCTGCCTCCTGCATTTCCAGGAACTTTGAATTTTGTCGTCTCTCTGTGCAGATCTACATAATGTACGAATGTTTATGTCTCTTTATGTTTATGAAACCAATGCGTAGGGCTTCCAGTTAGTAGTGAAACTAAATCTTTTCGCCCACAATTGTCCATTGCGGTTGTTGTTTTTCCCTTCCCTTCCCACCTACGACAACAGCTCTTCCCACTCTTCCACTTCCCGTAGCTCAGATGGTCCAGCGTTAAGGCTTGTGGGGTTTCCATGGTTTTACATACATAAATTTATATATATATATATTATATAGATGAAAAGAGAAGGCGGTGGGAGGTAGTTTTCCTAATAGGCGGCATTACTGATGGCCGCAATATGAAAAGCGTTTTTGTTTCACCTTATATCACCATCATTATAATTTGTATAAATAATCATCAAAATTAAGCAAAAAGCTGTTTGGCAATTTAAAACAACATGGCAATATGTCTGTGTGTGTGTGTGTGGTTGTGTGTGTGTGTATGTGTAGGCTTTCTTTATCTTTCTCTGTTCTCAGTTTCAAGCATTCATTCAATGCGAAAAATGTCGCCCAGGTTATTAATAATTCCGTCCGACCGTTCAAGTCCTTGCGGTCCGCTCTCTGTCAGTCCTTCTCATTCTTCTTCTTCTTCATCTTCTACTTCTACTACACATCATCTGCTCGTCTTCTTCGTGCTGTTGTTGTTGTCTGTTGCATTTCAATTTGGCTTGAGAAACTGGAGCCGGCAATGTCGAGGTAAACGCGAAAAATTTAATATCCGTTACATGTGGCAGCAGCAAAAAACACACAGTGGGTGAATGGTTTGGCTTGCTGGGTGAATGGTTTTTTTTTTTTTTTTTTTTTTTGTGTGGCAAAGTGTTGCTTGCACGCGGCCCAAGCAAAATTGTTTTCACAACAAATGAGGCCGAAAAATGTTATTAAAAAGTTTTTCCTGTATTTATTTGCTTGTGTTGTGTTCACAATTTTTGTTGTTGTTATTTTTATTTTCATCTTCTTTGGCGTTTCTTGAGCGTGTGTATGTGTGTGTGTGCGTGTTTGTGTGTGTGTCGCCGTATTATCTGTTTCAGTTCAGTTTGTCCCGCAGCCTGTATATTTCCATATCATATATATATTTCATTTAGGTTTTACTTTGGTTTGTTTTTGAATAAGTTTTATAAGGAAATGCGTTTTTAGCTGCCTGCCGCCTGGCGTTGCGGCAAGGCTTTTTGGTCAGCCGCAGGCATATTTTCCTTTTTTATGATTTGTTTTTTTTTTTTTGTCCGCCAGATGTCGCCAGACGAAACATTGTTTGTAACTACCTGAATTAAGTACAGTTTAAAGCATGTGAATTAAGTATTTAAATTGCTTGTTGATGAATTGAGATTGAGTGGCAAGGAAATGATCGTTTTGAAGCTACTTCATGGGTTTATTATATGAACATATATCAAATGAAACAGTTGATTCACTAAAACGTAATTCTTCAAGCTAAGAATACAAAAAAAGTCAAATACATTAAGTGGGTTTTTGTTACTAAGCCTGGGCTTGAGATTGAGAATGTTCATTATATGTTTAAAAACTAAATTTTTATGTAGAAATCTGAATAACGCCTTTTAATTTGCCTGAACCCAACTTCTATCTTAAAAATCCTTGGTATATCTCAACCGATTTCAATAACATTTTCAAAGTTAATTCGTTTTATGCTACAGTTTCAATACCAACCCGTTTATAAGAAAATTCCAAGATTTTACCGTTATCGATAACATGTTTATATCAAAAACAAGAAGATTTATCGATAATAAAAAACAAACTTGCTTCAAATCTTAAATCTCTGACTTTTATATATACAAACTTACATTTTGACAGATGTTGATGCTGATCGAGATCATATTCTTCGCAACCTCCATTTGAACCCTTTTTAACCAAGGGTCCAAGGTATAGAAAATACTTTACCATAACTCTTCCACATTCAAAACTGTTTCCATCTCGAATAGAACAGCTTGAAGGCACAACTTTCGTTTAGTCACTGGATAATATCTCCAAAACTTTCACAACGAAAGAAAGAAACAACAACAAAATAAATGAACCCAATTCAAGCCCTCAATAATCTGAGTTTATTGTCTTACCAACTGGCAACATTGCCAGTTATTTCACTTTCTTGCACTCAGCTTTGAGACCGTCTGCGGCTTATGGCCGCCCTAATTTGCACATTTTAAATGGTCGAGGGTAAGGCGTCGAGGGGTGTGGGTGCGCAACACAAAAACTTGTCCATACTTGAGTAGGCGTTGGGATTAGCACGCCGAAAAGATTTACGCGTCGTCGCCCTTTACTTTTGATGGGCAAGCGCTATTTGCGTTAAATTGAAAAGTTTTTGGCTCACAAAAAACAAAACACCTTTTTAACCCAAACAACAACAAGAACAATCCGACATTATATGCCTATATCAATCTTTATAACAAAACAGCAAGGGGAACATGCAACGACTACTTCAGCATCGCAGAGTTGCATTAGCCAAAGTTTTGGCCAGACCAAAAACTATGGCTCACTGAGCCGCACCGATGACACCCAATTGCCCGAGACTTTGACCTATGCCTGGCACAATGTGGACATCTTTGGGGCTGTCCATCAGCCGGGCTCCAATTGGCGCCAGCTGGTTAATCGCACACGTGGCCTCTTCTGCAACGAGCGACACATTCCAGCGCCACGAAAACATCTTCTTAAAAATGGTAAGCCAAGAACTTAATAACTTCCCTGAACATACATTAAATAGCTATTTTGTTGCTCTTTTGTTCCTCAATCCTCAAATATATTTCCTTTAATTCATTTAATTTCCCTTTTTCATTTCACAGTTTGCGGCGTTGCCTATCCGGGTGAATTGTTGGCTGTTATGGGCAGCTCGGGTGCTGGCAAGACAACATTGTTGAACGCCTTGGCTTTTAGATCGCCGCAGGGTGTACAGGTGTCGCCTTCGAGTGTGCGTCTGCTGAATGGCCAGCCGGTCGATGCCAAGGAGATGCAGGCACGTTGCGCCTATGTGCAACAGGATGATCTGTTCATTGGCTCGCTGACAGCACGCGAGCATCTTATCTTTCAGGCAATGGTGCGCATGCCACGACATCTGACCTATCGCCAGCGGGTGGCACGTGTCGATCATGTCATCCAGGAGCTGTCGCTGAGCAAGTGCCAGCACACGATTATCGGTGTGCCGGGCCGTGTCAAGGGTCTGTCGGGCGGGGAGCGTAAGAGGCTGGCCTTTGCCTCGGAGGCATTGACCGATCCGCCACTTTTGATATGCGATGAGCCCACATCGGGCTTGGATTCCTTTACCGCTCACAGTGTTGTCCAGGTGCTCAAGAAGCTGTCGCAGAAGGGCAAAACTGTCATACTGACCATACATCAGCCATCGTCCGAGCTTTTCGAGCTATTCGACAAGATCCTGCTCATTGCCGAGGGACGTGTCGCTTTTTTGGGCACACCCAGCGAGGCGGTCGATTTCTTTTCCTAGTAAGTAAAAAAAAGCATGGAAACTATTTCAAGAGAAATGGAATAAGTCAAACAATATTCAAGATACAGGTTTTTCAGTATTTTATTCCAAATTATTCCGTCCTTTTGTAGAGTTATCTATCCTTTATAATTGAGAGAAATTGTTCAAAGTTGTACACAAATTTACTAAAGAGCTAAAAAAAAAAATAGCTAAAATAAATTCCATAGAGTTTGGAAATACTCGAATAATTCTCCATGGGAATTATTTTTGTAACATTATCAAGAAAAACAGACGTGATTTTCCGATTAAAAAAGAAATAATTTTTGTCCAATTGACTTCAAACTCGGTTGGTCAATACTTGGTAACAAATGAGTTTCATTTATATAATGATGGTACTCCGCTTGTTCATTATACCAAAAAATATAAGCTTTCCCGATTTCTTTTTACCGTGCTTTTCTATATTTTCAAGCTTTTGTTTTTTTATATTGTTTTAATTATTGAAACCTTCTTTTCTGGACAGTGTTGGCGCCCAGTGTCCGACTAATTATAATCCGGCCGACTTTTATGTGCAGGTGCTGGCCATAGTGCCAGGTCGGGAGGTAGAATCACGTGAACGGATTGCAAAGATTTGCGATAACTTTGCCATAAGCAAGGTGGCGCGTGATATGGAGCAGCTGTTGGCTGCCAAATCACAGACGCAACCTTTGGAACAGCCCGAAAACGGATATACATACAAGGCGACTTGGTTTATGCAATTTCGTGCCGTACTGTGGCGGTCCTGGCTCTCCGTGCTGAAGGAGCCGCTGCTTGTCAAAGTGCGACTCATTCAAACGACGGTAAAAATAAATTCATCTTCCGTACAACCTAAAAATCCTTTGTACTTAGTTTTTTTTTCTATATTCTTTCGTTTTTCCAGATGGTCGCTGTACTTATTGGACTTATATTTTTGGGACAACAGTTGACGCAGGTCGGCGTTATGAACATCAATGGAGCCATCTTTCTCTTCCTAACAAACATGACCTTTCAGAATGTGTTTGCCACGATAAATGTAAGCAGTTTCATAATCGATTTAATACTCTGATACCAAAGGTATAAAGTATAATGCCGAAGGTCTTGAAACCTTGTCAATACATATTGGTACATGTCTGGGTCAGACAAAGCGCTTTGACCCTTTGGGGAGCTAGGAAATCGATAACATGTCGCTAAACCTCGATCCCAAGTTTGTTGGAAAGATAGCTAGTGGTATTCCCAAAATATTTTAATGAAACTCGACCGTTTAAACTTTTCGTAGAGTATTTACAGTACGACCTCGCTTAACGCAACCTATTAGAATTTGGCCTGTTGCGAAAACTGAGGTGGTTGCGAAAACCGAGGAATAATCTTTTGTTGGCTACGAGACCTAATTCCAAAAGTAGATGCATTTTCTTATCATTTAAATCAAAGTAAATCGAGTTTATCTGCAAGGATTTCATTTTAATTTATTAAGTTTTTGATAAAATTAGAAAATGTGGTCTGTACTTTGTATGATTTCCTTAGAAAGTTGCGTAAAATGAGGTAAATTTTTTTCAAGTTAAGAATTTGGGTGTTGCAATTATCAAGGAGTTGCGTTTAACGGGGGTTGCGTTGAGCGAGGTCGTACTGTATTTATTTAAAATCAAGAACCAGTGAGTAACCCTACCAAGGGGCATATTTTGGTTGATCGAAACGGTGCCTGGGATTTCCTCAGCCTCATCCGTCCAGATGGGCTTTCATAGTTTTCCTTTACAGAGGATACTTTTGGGTTTCGGTCAAGGACCTTGTTTCTTATCCCTTTTATTATTATCCTTTAACCTTGTTTAATAACTATATGGGTTTTTTTTTTTTTTTTGTTTTTTAGGTCTTTACATCGGAGCTGCCTGTATTTATGAGGGAGGCACGAAGTCGACTTTATCGCTGTGACACATATTTTCTGGGCAAGACCATAGCGGAGTTGCCATTGTTTTTAACCGTGCCACTTGTATTTACCGCAATTGCATATCCAATGATTGGACTTCGGGCGGGGGCAATGCACTTTTTCAACTGTTTGGCATTGGTCACACTGGTGGCAAATGTGTCCACATCGTTTGGCTATTTGATATCGTGTGCCAGCTCATCGACATCGATGGCACTGTCGGTGGGTCCGCCGGTTATAATACCGTTCCTGCTATTCGGAGGATTCTTTTTGAACTCGGGTTCGGTGCCCGTTTATCTGAAGTGGCTGTCGTATTTGTCTTGGTTTCGGTATGCCAATGAGGGTCTGCTGATTAATCAGTGGGCCGATGTGGAGCCCGGCGAGATTATTTGCACCTCATCGAACACAACATGTCCCAGCTCCGGCAAGGTTATATTGGAAACTTTAAACTTTTCGGCCGCTGATTTGCCGCTTGATTATGTTGGATTGGTTTTGCTCATTGTTGGTTTTCGAGTATTTGCCTATATAGCGCTGCGTTTGCGTGCCAGGCGCAAGGAGTAATATAAAGCAGAGCTAATGTTTATATAACCACATGTATAAATACTATATAGAAATATGTATGTAAATTTTTTTTTTTTACTATGTATCATTATTACCACAAAAATGCTGATGAAAGCTACATTTACTCTTAGGAGGCTTGTCTTTAGTAATAAAACATGCTTTTATATACAAACAACGAAAATTAAATAAATTATTCAAATCATTCGAAGCAAACCTTGCACAAGCGGCAAATATACAAAATTCAAAATAGGCGCCTCTGAGTAAGTTCACCAACGCAACGAAACTCAACTTCGAAAGCAAAACTCACCATACTGACAAACAATCTGCTTGGCATTGCACAGTCCCCATTAGTGAACATAAGACAGAAATAGCGAACACTGCCATCAGCCATTGATAAGAGCGACACAACCATAGTTAGCGTAGTACAACGCAACAAGCAAGCGGCTGTTGGCGCTGCTCTCTCGCTCGCAAAGTTTTGTTGTTGTGCTAGAGCAACGTTAAATAAATAAAATAAAAAACTTATATTGTTTGGCTAGTGCGTGTGTGCGCGAGTGTGTTTTGGATGGCTGGCTGCTGCTGTTCGTCGTGTTTGTGTATGTTTAATCTAATCAAAACGCCCGTCGCCAAAACTTAGTCTTAAGTAGTTAAAATTAACTGTCGTCAACACTCATACAGACTACACTGAATGCAGTGTCCGCCGCTACCTCTGTTCGCTGCGCTTCCCGTTTGGATCGCCGCCGACGCCGCTATACTATTGCTGCCGTCGTTTAGTGTTTAGTTCAGTTTTAGTTACCGCACGGCGTAAGCGTCGCTGCTCCGCTCAAATTATACAAATATAAATTATAAATACAAAACAAAGCACCAATGCAACAAAGTTGCGTCATAATTTCCAAATCCAAGTGTTATTAAACATCAATCCAGTTGGAATTTTGCTCAGTGCTCCGAATCCAAACAAAAACACACACGCACAGAGCATTGTGCAGCGAATTAGAAATCGAGGCGAATTGCCTGCGTTGCGGCCAATTGATTTTTCACCAAATACGCATATGTATTTTGGTTGACGGCGCATTCGCCCCACAAGAGCCGGCAATTGACCCTAGCCCCTTTCCCCAACAGCTGCGCACCCTTGGTCAAGCAGCGTCGGTCCTAACCTATAAACAGCTGTTGCATACAACGGGCAACAACGTGTAAAACAAATTTAAAAACAACAAATATTTTGTAATACTAAAATGGACATCGAAACGCTGCGCAGTGAATGGGATGAACTCAATCGAGAGTACACAGAGCTTGAGGTGAGCTATATTTTTAAGTCGTTGTTGTTGTTGCCATCATTGGTTTTGTTTTCACCTTGAAACGGTTGCTAATGAGCATTAACCCATTCCCCTCTTTCTTCGATAGACATGCAACAGACGCTACATTGAGCTGCTGGAACAGCTGCATCAGCATCAACAGAAATGCTTCAACGAGATCAAACATCAGCGATATCGCATGAATCAAATAACGGCCTCCATGAAACAGTAAGTACACAAATAATGAAGTTTAACCTATTGTTCATACACATACGAACACATACATGCATATGTTTTAGTAACTAGAATCAACCCTTCTACAATAATTACATTCACTCTAAACATACAAACAGTATGTATGTATGTACTTTTGTATGTCGTTAGGTTGAAATTTTACTGACTTGCATTTAGCTACAGTTGTAGTGCACTTAAATGTTTATTATTATTCCATAACAAATGCTTAGAATTATCAAATTCGCCTGAACTTGAATTCTGTTCTTTTTAGTTATCCAATTGGAATTTGGTCGCGATCAATTACAGTTAGCATTCGGTTACCATTCTTTCTAATCGTATTCGCAGCTGCAATCCATCCCACTCGCACGTACTCACACACACACACACGTCGTTTTCTTTTTAGCTTATCAGTAAATAGTAAAACACATGTTAGTGTGGCGGGCAATTAGTCACTAAGGTGTATTTTATCAGGCCATGTCAAGTGCGGCAACAGCTGTAGTGGAATTCATACATCTGTAATTTTTTATGGATTTCTTCAGTTTTTACAACTGTGTTTCCTCCGATAAAAAAAACCAAGAGAACATCGTATGATAAAACCACACGTAGACTTTGTTCCACAACTTGCGCTTATTTTTGTTTTTGGGCGTGTTTATTGCCATAGCAACAATGTCATAAACTGTTTACTTTTTAATTGAACGCAAACCTTTGTCCAGCTAGCCGCCAAGCCCCCGTCTCCTGATCATCGCTCATTCCCCCTCTGCCAGTTTACCTGATACAACTCACCCTCTCTCTCACTCTCACGCTCTCAATTCTCGCCGCCCTTGACCCTGTGCTGGTGCAGGAAAACGTAAACTAGACAAAACATACATTAAAAAACCAAAACAAAAATAATGTCGACAAAAAACAAACAATAACTTAACTGAATGACTAGCTAACTTACATTGAGACAAATGAGTTGCATTCAAATTCCAATAACTTTTTAATTGAATAACGTATGTCTGTATGTACAATGTGAAAAACGTAATTAAATTAATGTGCAAACATTTAATAACAATAAATGAAGAATTCAGCGCAAACTAATCAACTCTGACCCACTGTGCATGTAAGTTTGCATTTGCAAGGCCAAGCAGTAACAAAGTTTTCATTCGTTGTTGTTGTTTTCAGTTGTGGAGTTTTGTTGTTGTTGTTGTTTGGTTTTATGTATGCCACTGATCAGTGAAGAGAAGAGAGCACATCAAATTGAGTTTTGCCTCTCTTCACCACAGCGCAGTAGCGAGCAGCGCTGTTTATGCGTGTGTTGCTGCTTGTTCGAATTTTACCTTGTTCTTGTCGCGCTGTGTGACCTTGCGCTCAGCTGTCTCTGTTTGCCAGATTTGCTTGTCCAAAAGAAAAAAAAAGCACAAACAAAACGCAAAGCTCTTTTAAAAACTGATACCGCTGCATATGCCACTCTAAAATGCGCGTTTTACATTTTTTTGCGCAAATTAATTTTAATTGACATATGCAAATAGTAGTTGCCGGCAGCTGCTTCCACTATGTAGTACACCCCACAATTACTACCGTTGGCTTTTGTGGTATGTTGTTATTGCAGTTCATTGCTTTCGCAAAAAGCGTCATTTGCATTTGTACAAATGTACAAAGTGGATGTTTGCTGCTTCGGTCAGCTAAAGGTGTGCAATGTGCACAAACAACAACCAAAACTACTTTTTTTCCATGTTTTGTTTTCTCCACAAAACTGGCCTTAAGTACTAGATCCGTTAATGACAACAAGGCATTTAAGACGCCACTTTTTTTACGCGCGTGTACGAAATCAAAAATAAATACAAATAAATCTCTCAAAAAAAAAAAAAACAACACCAACATGACTATTTATAGTCATTCATACTAATATGTATATGAATCAGCAAAAAACCAAAACTGTCAACAACAAAAAAATATGTATGAAACAACTTTTTTAGTTCCGTACTTACATAAGAGCATACAGAGTCGGTCATTTATGTATATAAGGAATAACCCTAAACAACTTATCGTGGTTGTACTTTTTCTATAATTTCTATAATTTCTAGAATTTCCCATTTCTTATTTATTTATTAGTATGACCTTCACGATGAAGCAAATTTATGAAGAATTTGTTAATCTTAAGCTGAAACGAATTTCATTTTTTGTATGCTGGAAACTTAAGATTTGTTTTTTTATAAAAACCTAATATCATAATAAGTCAGATATAATTTTATAAATTTGTTAAGTTCAAGTTTAACTTAAAAACACAAATATAAAAAATACTTTCATGGCCAACAGATAATTTAACTTTTATTTTGCGCACAGTCGAAAGCTTTGTGCCCTTTGGCTCTCCCTATTTATGTGACCGTTACTGTAAAACATAATATCAAATAATATTTTTAACGGAATTATCAATCTCTCAATCTCGCTTTTACGATTACTTGCCCGTCAAAGTTGGTTCATTTATTATTTATTTTTTTGGACTCTGGAGCATATATATGTATATATATATTTTTTTTTTTGACTGTATCGCAAATATTTTGCTTATCAGTCGCACTTTATACTGTTTATTAGATGTATAAAAATAAATTGACAAACAAAAAAAAAAATCGCATTGATAAAATTTACCAGCTAATCGAATAAATAATACAACACACACACATACATTTATAGATAATTTTTAAATTGAACTTTGACGTTGAGCAAAATTGATATTGAAATTGCCGTGGTTATAATTGATCCGCCCACGTATCAATATTTATTATATACAATATAATATTTATGTAAATTTGCATCGATTGACGCTTTGAGTTCCTGCATTTCCTCACATTATATATTTATGTAGGTCATCATCATCATCATTATCATAACAACGTGATTGCACTTAAAACCGAGAAAAATAATATAAAAAACCGACCGAAAGAAACATTTTGTTTTTAAACAAATTTTCGGTTTAAAAAGAAAATTATTAAACAAAAATGCAAATACTTTTTTTTTTTAATATTAATAGAACTTTTTTTTTATAGGAACTTAAAATCCTTATATTGGTGGGCACTTAAAATACTTAATTTTTACGTTATTAATTGTTGATAAGATTATTGATTATATTTAACTTTTCTTTATGAAATCAAAACTGGATCAATCTTTAATATAAATATTTTCTTAAACCATTGAGGAATCTTTCTTTCTCATACTAAAAAGTTGTAACATTGTTTCCTAACTTTTTACAAACAAAAATTATAATATATAACATGATTATATATAGATATGAATCCGTCTTTAGTTAAGCTAAAACACAAATATATGTATATATATATATATGAGTTTTGACTTCGTGGCTTTAAAGTTTAAACTTTAAACCTATTCAAACTTTTTTGTAAATATTCAAATTAAGTCATAAAGTAATATATGTAAAATATTTTGTTAGTTTCAACAACGATTTAAAGTCCAAACAAATATATTGTGTGTGTGTGTGTATTAATTATAAATATTGACAAAGCTTTTTGCGTTAATAACTTAATGGCTTAATAGTCGAGTGCATAACTTGTTTCAAAGTAAAAAAACAAACTTTGTTTCATTATTTTGCAGGTTCAAAGGGCCCGTTAGTGGCGGCGAGGAGAAGGAAAAGATCGAAGATCTGCAAAAGATGTCGCTGAAGCGCAAGGCACAGTTGCATGAAATTGAGCAATCGCTGCCAGCTAAATCTGGTCGCTATTTGCAGGTGAGTTAAGACCAAAAAAAAAAATGGGAAAGAAAGATGGGCGAGAGAAGTTTTGAAGTTAGTTTGGGGGAACGGGCGCAACTTACAAATTGGATTTGTAAAAGAAAAAGGAAAAAAGTTTTGCTTAAGCGACAATTTGTGCCGCTTGTTTGAATGAAGTTGACTTTCACTTAAGTTTTGTGTGTTTGTGTTTATATTGTTGTCGTTGTTGTTTGTTGCCCCCCCATAGATAATCCTGGGCGATGTAAACGTCTCAATTTTGAACAGAAACGACAAAGTTCGCTACAAAGATGACTATGAAAAGTTTAAATTAATACTCAACGTAATTGGACTGATAATGGCGTTTTTCAATTTGATATTCAACTACAGGTAACTTGAAAAAATAATACCTTTATATATATATATATTTAAACTTTATCGAAATCAATATCAATGAAATGTAGAGCTTTGGAGCTGGCCTTCATATTTCTGTTGGTTTGGTATTATTGCACTTTGACCATACGCGAGTCCATCTTGAAAGTGAACGGTTCAAGAATCAAAGGCTGGTGGCGCGCCCATCATTTTATATCAACGGTTGCGGCTGGTGTGCTGCTAGTTTGGCCCCAAGGCGAACATTGGCAGCTCTTTCGTTTGCAGTTCATGTACTTTAATATGTACATCAGTAAGTTCACTCAGCCATATCTTTTTTGCTATATGACTTTCATAATCTCTGTTGTTTCAGGCATTGTGCAGTATTTGCAATTTGGCTATCAGAAGGGTCTACTGTATCGTCTGAAGGCGTTGGGCGAGCGACACAATATGGATATTACGATTGAGGGTTTCCATTCGTGGATGTGGCGCGGCTTGAGCTTCCTGTTGCCGTTCCTATTCATTGGCTATGCCTTTCAGGCCTACAATGCCTATACATTGTTCAAGCTGGCATATTATCCACCCGATGCCCCCTGGCATGTCTCAGTCATGTGCGGCCTGTTCCTGTTGCTGTTCTGTGGCAATATTGCCACCACCTTGTGGGTGGTGCCCGAAAAAATACGCGAACGTGCCAAGGAACGCTACCGTTTGCAGAGCATGGGCAAATCCATGAAGTTGAGCAAGGAAATGAAGGTAGGTCGATGATCACAAAACAAAACCAAACCAAACCAAACGTTCCAAATCCATTTGTCTTCTTTCGCTTTTTGTAACAGAATAGCGCCAGTGATTTGGACATATCGGCCAACACCCAGCCAACACCAATTGTTGTTGCAACAACAACAACAACAACAACAACTGCAACGGCAACTGAAACTTCAACGGCAACGGCAACTGCAACGCCATCAGCTGCCATCGAAAAGAAGGAAAACTAAAGCATTTTTATTGAGAAACTCCAGCGTTCGATCAGTCATCATATTTATATACCTAAATATATATATTTTTCATTTGTTTTTTTTTTTTATAATTCTTGCTTTCTTTCTGTCACTTATTTATTAATTATTGCTTTAAGCTAAAGTTTTCGGTAACTTTTCGTCTATATATACGACTATTTTTTCTTAACTAATATTTTATTGGTTTATTGCATGCATTGATTTTATTTTCCGCCCTTCAACTACTTTTTAAGAGCAGCTTGGCCAAGACATGAATTTTTTAACTGTGGATAAGGGTAACAAACAAATAGGAAAAACAAATTCTGTAAATTTTAAATACTATGTACATTATTACTTTCTTTTTTTTTCTAATCCAATTCTTTAAGTATATACCATATACATATACATACTACATTTAGTTAACATATTTTTTTTTTTTGTCTATTTTCTATTTTATTTAAAACTTGCTTGTAATAGAGATAAAAGTAAAGAATGAACGTGAATTGAAATTGTAAAGTTTTTGTGTGCAATGCGAAAGAAGCGAATTGATATTGAATGAAAATGAAAATGAAAAGAAATTGCAATACACAACACAACAAATAAATAGAGGCAAATAAATAAATAATAAAAAAATAAAAAAAAAAATGGAAATAATGAAATTTGCTAGAAATATACCAACAACAATTTTGTATTCTATTTTTGGTTTTTTGGGGTGGTGGAATTGCTTTTGCATCTATTTTATTTTATGCAACGTGTGTTCAAGTGTTAGTGTGTGTGTTTATGTTAACTGTAATTACGTTGATGACATTGACCACAAATTATTGAATTGCGTGTTAAGCAGCGGGCATTTTTCAAGTTGCCTATTATTGGGTTTTATTTATTTTATTTTATTTTTTTTTTCAAAGTTTTTTTAACCAGCGGTTTGCACTATGAGTTAAATTAATCACAAGGGATTACGTTTTAAACATGTTGACAGTAAGTATTACAACCGTGTTCATATAGCCTTAAAAGCTTGACTCGCATAATTTAAAGGTCTGTTGAACAAACATTAACGGCAATATCCATAAAATTATATGAAAGATATTTAATCTTTGGTTAAACTAGGTTGAATTATTTTTTCTATTTTAACAGCGACTTTGACTTAATAATTTTTTAACCTCCCAATTTTAATTCATTATTGGGCAAATAAAAAGCGTACTAAAAAAAAATATATAAATATATAAAAAATATGTAAAAGTAAAGAATAGTCAATATATAAATTTGTGATGAAGCTTGAATTCATAAACCATATAAAACACACATCAATAAATACTTTTTATTGAGTTGAGTATTGAAGAATCTTTATTTCGTTTTTCCTTGGCGGCACATTTAACTAACCAAGGCAACTCTGTTAAGGTCTTTGAACATGAAATAGACAATGCTTTTTTTTTTGAACGCAATTTAGTTTTGAATACTTTCATTTGACAGACACTAAAATTGTTAATCCTTCCGTTAAGTCAAGTCCCTGCGTGAGTCCCTTTCAAAATGTGAGGTGAGGCATCTTTATACATCAAAGTACGACAGCGAAGTCTGTTGTGTCATTTAAAGTGGAACAATCACAATCGATTAATATCGATAATCGATTATTATGTGTATTAAAGCGGATTCCGTTATCCGAATATTATGTTTTTTCAATTGGAACAATCAAAATCGATAAATATCGATAACCGATTTTCTTAAGTGTTGATTGGCATATCATGTTATATAACGTGGAACAACCAACATCGATTAATATCGATAACCGTTTGTTATAAGTAGTTAAGCTATGTTAACATTGACACCGATGTCTGTTATTCGCATATTGTGTAATTTCTAATAAAACAAACAAAATCGATTAATATCGATAACCAATTGAAACTCTAATTATTGAGATATGCAATAAAAGGGTATTTTTTAAGGCACTTCGCCACTCGACTCGACACTCTTTGAAGCTCTTTTGTACTTGTTTCTTGTCTTTTTGTCTTGGACAACAATTTGGTACTCGAGGTAACTGCGATTTGAGCTTTGCCGTCTCTGCAGACTGATTGCCACGTCGAATGAGGCAGTGGCAAGGCGGCAGCGAATGCGTTCACAAAGGCCAAAAGGTGATGGTGTTGTAGGAGTTAAAGATGGATGGATGACGATGGAGATGGAGATGGAGTTTGAGTTGGCGATGGGCGAAGGGTGCTTGTTTTACTGGCGGCCATTAATGCGGCTGTCGTCTGGCCGGTTTTTTGCAACAAAAAGCCCTGCAATGCGGCAAAAGCGGCGGTTTTTGTGCACCATCGTTTGCAGTGCCATTTGCCATTTGCCAACAACAACAACAACAACAACGAAAGCCCACGCTCCCTCTCTCTTTCGGTGGGTGAGGCAACCACAACCGCAGCGCAGGCGGTCATTGAGGGGACATCACCCCCCCCCCCCCCCCGTTTTTCCTGGCCATTTTGCTTGTCGCGCTGCCGCAGCCTAATTTGGCGAGAGTTCATTAATTGCGTAAACGGCGCGCGCTTTTAATTATGTCGAACGGCGCAATCCTCACGTTGCTCCAAGCTCTCTTTTGCAATGCGGTGCAGGCGGGGTAAGGTAGATGTTGTTGTAGCGGGTGGGTGGGGGCAACTCTGGTTACGAACCGGGCGTATTTTGTGCATTTGTGGCATTGTTTGCATTGCAGCAGCAGCCAGTTGCTCTTTGCCGCCTGTTTTTCTGCGGCACCAAACGGAATTTACGACTTTTGGTCGATCCAGCCGCAGAGCCCATCATTGAAGCACTGACAATGTCCATGTGTGTGTGTGTTTTTGTGTGTGTGTGTGTGTGTGTAAGAGTTAAATGGGTGTTCGGGCTGTGGGTCTGGGCGATTATCATTTATTGCAACCGCATACGGAAAATGTCATTGGCATTGTGAAGCGCGTAGTTCGTTTATTTGATAAGCATACGCCATGTTGAACAGCCGATTGAAAAGTCCATCGGCACTTTGTGTGTTCGTTTGTGTGTGTGTGTGTGTGTGTGCGAATGGCAACACAAACAGCTAAGAGCCAAATGCAAAAATTACCAATGGCTTTGTTTTCACTCATTCGGTTTCAAAAGCTTGACGTGGGCTTATCGAAAAGTTTGCCGAGCGCAGATCCAAATGATGTTTAATTAATTATTTAATTTGTTGAAAAACATCTGAAAACAGCAAAATTTTAATTTTAATAAATATATATTTTATAATTTATATTATACCATTTTTATTTTGAAATGGTTCTGGAAAATTGTATAGAAAAAAAATCTTGGGAAAAACACTTAGCTTTAAAGTTTAAACTACAAAAACTTGATTAAATATTTATTAACTATCCATTATTATTTTATAATATGCTTGAATCTGAGAAGAATTTTTGAATATTTTAGTAGAGCTTCAAATATTCTACAAGGATTTATTTTTTTGATACCATTGAAATATTTTTTTACAAATTTAAATCTTAATAAGCTTTAAGGTTTTTTATTATATCATCTTTATTATAATATCCATTGATGTTACTTAACATTTTTTAAGCAACCCTCGTTGTTCGCTTTTGTCAAATGAAAACTAGTCCGTATTTGGGGGCCGCTGCAATTGCAGTTTTTGAACAATAATTCGAATTTCAATTTTTGCATGTGTGAAATTTGGTACTTAATCAGCTTTTGATTTATTCGACACCCCGGCAAAAAGTGTCTGTGTGTGTGTGTGTGAACAGCTTGATGAAGTAAACATATAAATTTATCGATATCAATCAAACTGAACGATAACAAATCAAAATTTAATGACGCTTGCATTTGATAAAAAAATAATAAACAATGCACAAGGTTTTAACATAACTTTAAATTACATATTTTGGATGTGCAACATACGCTTCACTTGCCCCGTGTACTAAAAACACAATTACTGGCAAATTTATGGCAACTGGCGCAAATTTATAATAATTGACCCAAAGTGAATAAATCGAAAGCAAATAAAACGAAATGAAACCAATAAAACTGCAAAATCATCAATTCAATTGCAACAATACCATAAATAATAATAGTAATTAAAGCCGACGATAAAAACTCCTAAATTAAATTGCGCCACAAAAGAGGCTAAAGTTTATAATGAAAATTAATTTGTGGGCACAAACTTGTTATTATTATTATAACTTACTGCAATGCAATGCGAACGGCGGGGGGAATTCGAACGCGGGCTAAAAAGTCATCAAAAAGAAAATCAATTTCGTTAAGAATCAATGAAAGGGAACATAACAAAAAAAAGTAAGTTATGAAGTAAACTTCCTCTCATTCTCTCCAAATCAAAGTTCTGCTCGCATTTGTCTTTAGGGCCAAAAGGCAGACAAAGGCACAACAAAAACAAAAAACCAAAATACAAAAATAAAATAAAAAAAAGAGACGATGGCAAATTAAATCGAGCAATCAAATGATCATAATGGGTTAATCAAGAACAGCGGCGGGAGAGAGAATAGGTAGGAATGAGTTGGAGTTGCCAAAAGCCGGATGTCCCTTTTAGCCTTTGGCCCTTTTTGGTTTTGGCCGTTGTCCTTGGTCTGGTTGGCTGCTGCTGCTGCTGCCTCCCGTAATTTGTCTGCTTTTCGTGCTGTACAATAGACAAATTGAAATCGCAAAATAGAAAAATGGCAGTCACACACACACACGCAGTGCAGGTTGACATACAAGCAAATAAATAAGTGCACTCAAGTATGTAATATGGGCAACAACAACAAGTAGTTGTAGCACTCCCTGGTCAGACAATGTCTAGCTGCTCTAGTTCTTCACTTCCGTATTCGATTCCGTTGCCCATCCTTGGTCACACACACACAGACACACACCCATACAGCGACAATCGTGCGGCAAATGTAGCGTGAAATCGGCAACATCGTCACAGTTAGCCCACAAAATTGTTAGTTTCGTTGTTACTCTGTCTCGACAAAACTCTTTGACTCCTTTGCTCAGCTCCTTATCCGTAATCAGTTGCCAAAAAATTGTCCTCTTGGCCAAAAACAGAATAGACCAGAGCGCCAGCCTTAGCCCTCCCGCTCTAGTTTTAGTTTCAGTTCTGGCAAACAGCTGATTTATGGCCAGCACACGCGTTTCGGCAAAAGCTGTTACATTTATTCACTCGCACACCCAACAACAACAAAACTAAACTAACAACAAAAAACACAGCTTCAAATGGTGTTAGCAGCGTTGCCAGATCAACAGGAAGCGATATTGTCACACAAAGGAAGCAAAATATTATGACAAAATTATGCCATAAAAACATACAAAAAAAAACAAATAGGGAACATGACAAAACAGTTTACATATTAAAAACTCAGAGAATAAACTAGTTTGAGCTGAATCAAAAATTAAGTTATTAAAAAAAATAAATAAGCTTTTAATTTTTAATTATAGTATAGTTATTTTCTCATATTTTTTCAAAGTGTTTTAATTAAAAATAAGACGAAGAAAAATTCAAAAATTTAGGTCTCTTTTTTTAACAGCTTTCTACAATTAACATTATATAATAAAGTAGAAAAGTTTTTTATTTTTACTTTTAAGTAAAAACCTTTTTCAATTTTAGATTCAAATCAAAGTTTTTTCACATTTTTAGAAAAAATTTCCAAACATTTGTAAAGTAATTTTTTTGTTCATTCAGATTTTATTGAATATAAGAAAACCCCAAACTCTTCAAATGCCTCCTCTTTCAAAGATCTCATTGTTTTAGGGATCATGAGCTAAAAATCCTTTTCAAAAAGGAGCAAAGAGTTGAGAAATCTGTTCAAAATGGGTTTCAGGCACTTTTCCTTATTGATCTGTTGCATTGCATATATTAACTCTGGCTGACAAAATGCCAACGAACAGAGATTTGCCATTCAATGCGTGATATCTAATAGCATCATACAAACACGCACACACACACGCACACACACATGCACAGTTTGGTGCAACATTGCTGAGGCAGCGCGGCTCAGTTGCATGGCTTTGGGATTTGTGGGGCAAGCCATATCCAGTGGAATTTGGGTTTGAATTATGTGCCGCATTACGAGAGGGCCGCCGGCGGCGACAACGCGAGTGCCACGCACTCACAAAACTTTAGCACAAATTGAATTATGCAGTCGCCACGAAGAAGAAGAAGAACAAGAGTGAAGTGAGGAGCAGAGCGGAGGCGAGGCTGGCGGCGGAGCCATTAAGCGAGCTGAACGAGCCGGCGACGAGGAACGGAGCGCTCTGACTTTGGCAAATGTAACAGTAATTTATTGAAATTTGTTGGCGCCGCCACGGGCACAGACACACAAACCCGCCACAAAAGCACACCTCCCGCCCCTTCCCCCAGCCCAGTCCAACCAACCAACAAAAGTTTCGGTCACGTTTTTTGTCACGCTTTTTGGTGGTGCGGGTGCCGCCGCCGCCGCTGGTCACCAAAAAAGTAGCACCGACGCGTCGGTCAACAGTCAGACGACGTTTCGCATAGTTTTACTTTTCATTTTAATTTTTTGGTTTTAGTTTTTCATTTTTTGTTTTGTGGTCGCCGCACGCGCCACTCGTTCAACGATGCCAACACTCCAAGCCTTTATCATTCGCTTTTTTTTTTAAGTGTAGTGAAGCATATACATATATGTTTATATACTTATATACACTTCCATTTGGGATCCCAAATATTTCTTACGAACATCTCCAAAACCAATTTGAGTCTAAACAGAACAGCTTTTCTTTAATTTATTAGGTTTTTTATTTAAAACAAATTGCAGCGATTTGGAAATGAAATCGTTATTAAAAAATCTTCGTTTTACATAAGTTTGTTATATAGAAGTTCGACTGTACTGAAGTGCATCTGTTGTGAATAAAAAAAAATTAATTACAACATTTTATTGTTATTTATTTCTTTATTAATTTTAGCTCAATATTATTCTTAATTATTAATTCAATTTAAGCATTGAAATATGTTTTTGTTGAACTTTTTTTGAAAAAAAAAACTATCATTATTTTTTGTGCTATTAAAAATCATTTCGCATTTTGTTTTAATATTTTTAAAAATTATTTCCAACAATAAGAAACATTTTTTACTTTATTTCACAACAATTATCAATAAAATCAGGACACATTTTACATATTAGAGCATATCTGCAGTCGGCTTGAGTTACTCGATAGACCAAAAAATAAAAAACAAACATTGTTCATATCACAGATTGCTCATTGTGCTTGTTGCTGATGTTGCTGTTGAATATAATTGCTGGCCAACGGTCTCTTTCATATCGCAGCCACGTTCGTTTGCCTCGAGACCAATACCGAGTCACACACTCCCCCCAACCGCCAACGACAACAAAAAAAAAACCAGAGAAAACGTTGCAGGCGGACGCAGCCGACTGCTGTATACTCGATACCTGTTATTAAACCAGTAAAAAAGAGGCCTGATTGCAAAGGGGTGCGGATTCAGCAGGGGAATAGTACAAATGGCGGTTGACTTCACCCACCTCAAGACTCAATACACAAGACGACACAATAATCAGCTGTTCCATACCAGCTTTTCCAGCAATCACCAAAAACAAACCGATAACTATAATATTTCACTGATCCAGAAATAAATGATAAAAAATAATTAAAGTTGGTCTTAATTTATTATAACATATTTAATCAATTTACATTTCATTTGCATTACATTTTGACCGTGATTTAAAAACTATTATTATAATATTTATATTTGAAACATTTGGCTATGAAACAAAACTAATCAAATGCTGACAAAGGAAAGCAAAACGATCGTATCTAGACAACTTTCAATTGTAATGCAACTCTGTTGATATCAGGACTCATCGCTAGTTGCCAAGCTAAGCTTCGGAAAGTCATAGGCAAAACTGTGTGTAGTACAATTCGAGTCTTTTAATACATTGGTGCGTGTAAAAAACTTAGTCTAAAAGTATTTAATGACGGCATCTTACGGGAATATCGCTAGATCAAATCGTTGCAGCATGTGGTGAAAGCGGAAACTGTTGGATATCTCACAGATTTGGTGCAAGACGATTTCAATGCCATTATAATGAAGGCAGAAAGTTCTGCCAGACACTGCAGTAAAAAAAAAATTCAAAAGTGCCATGTCTAGCATGTTTTGAAAAAGTTTCAAGAACATGGACAATAAGAAAGACATAAAGAAGAGTAACAAGAAAAACAAGAAGGACAAGAAAAAAGAGAAGAAAGTAAAATGAAACCTAGCGAAACTCAAGAAAAAATCAACTGATGTTAACTTGGGAGCAATATCCATTATCCTTGAGCAAGAGTTCCTTTGGACTCGTCGTGCATCTTTCAAGTTCTTCGGATGATGATGGCTGTTGTATGACAGTTTCCGATGAGAGCTCATTTGAAAAAAAGCGCGTACGGCTAGAGATGAACGGCTTAAACGAAGACTCTTCAAGCCTCGACGAATGAAGAACTGTTGAAAGAAGGCGGCGTTAAAAAATTTATGAATACAATTTGTAAAAGATCAACGAAAAGTTATAAAATAAACATATATAAATCGAAATGTATACAAATTCTATAATTTTATTAAAGTTATGGGCAATATATCTTAAGATAAGGAATAGAGAGAGAGAGCAATTTAATCGATTTGCTAGCACCCCAGTTATCGTAGAGCACCAATCTTGACACATTAACTTTCCCGGTCATAGATGAAGATATTTGCAAAGTTTCAAGTCTCTAGCTTGAAGGATGTGCGTACAGACGGGCGGACGGACATTGCACAAACCCAATATACTCTTTATTTTCTAGTATCAAGTATAAAAATTAAAGTTTGCAGCTGCAACGTACGCGGTTGCATGCGAAAAAGTTTGAAGTGCCCCAGTTGGGTTCGGTTCTGTATTTTTTGGCTACTGCCCCCACTCGACTGTTTACTGTCTCATTCCTACCTGCCCCGCACACCCAAACTCATCTTGCATACGCTGCCATTTTCTATTAAGCAACCTCGGCTCGTCTCATTTGTTGGCCATTTGTCCGGGGGCCTCTTCTGTCCCTGGGCCGACATCGTAAAAATGCCAATGAGCCCAACCTGAGCGGCCGGCATTAAAACTTTTCTCATTTATCAGAGATGCCGACGAGCGTTCTACACCGAACCATTCCGTTGCCATCCCTTTGCCAGCCTTTGCTGCCCGTTGCATCGTTGGCCAGCAGGTAAATTGATTGTCGCCGCCAACAAGCAACTTCGATGGCTGTTCGGTCACCTTGTCGCGCCAACTCGCCCCCCTCCACCCTTTCCGTAACGCCGCCCGGTGTTTAATTGCTGTAGTAGCAGGCCCAGGCCCAGGCCCAGATATCTGGGCAATGCGTCGATTTAAAAAAGAACAACAACAACAACAACAATGACCCCAGCAAGTGGCATAAACTTTTGGGCGAGACACAAGGGAGGAGACAATTGGTGTTTGGGAAACTCTTGAGCGCCATTGTAGCCAAAGTTGAAGCCTGGTTAATGGCCAGACAAACGAGCAAGCCGGACAAGTGGCTAATGAGTAACCAGAGCGCGGCTTGATCACAACAACAACAACAACAAACATGAATTAATTATGGCTCGATTTAAAGGTACATTCAGGCTGTATGTAACCAGATGTCCAGATGGGGCACGCCATCGATATCGATATCGATACTTAATCAGAGCTTGAAATTTAAATGTAATAGTTTGGATTAGAAAAGTACTTAAGATTTGATTTAAGATGACAGATTAAATCGAATGCAATAAACAATTATGGTACAGTGGAGTCCCCATTTAACGAACTTCATGTCCTTAAAAACAAACCTATTCTATACAAATCATGTTTTTCTTGATTTATTTTATTTTTTTTTCGTTTTTCTTTTAGCAATAAAAATACTTCTTAAAAAGCTATTTTATTCAAAAATACCTAGAAAACTATTTTTTATTAAAATCAAAATAAAGTTGTTTTTTTTTGTAGTTTTTGTTGGTTTTTTTTTATCTACCTTAAAATGATGTATGAAGAACAAAACTGACAAAAAGAATAAACATTAATTTTCTTTTAGAAAAAAACCAATCTATATAAAAATGAAATACGCAACCTTTGAGTTATTTCAAATATTTTTAGACATTTTTATATTTGAATTAAAATTTAATGAAGTTTGCAAAACTATTTAAGGCATATTCTTTTCAATTAAGAGCACAAAAATATGCATAAAATGTGCAGATGACATATGTGGCCCGTTAAACTTACATATTTAACACACACTCACACAGACATACCATTATAATTCGCCAACACATTCAATTACATACGTGCTCATCACTGAAATGAGCCTTCGCCAGCTCGGCAACGTTTCGGTTTTAATCAAGTAGAATTTTTTGTCGTTTTTACGCATAATAAACAACGCGCTTTTTGTTGCCGTATTTATATATTTATGTGTATATTTTTAATTTCAATTTTCATTAATTTAATCTGCTTAAAAATGGCAATGTTCGCTTGACACTTGTTTACAATTGACCAAAAAAAATTAAATCAATCCCCTTACAGCCCAACCACAATTCGCTTAATGAATTCGCGCATTAACAACATTTTGCATGCTTTTGTCTTAACTGTCTCAAAGTCTTGCGTCTCCAACTGCGATTTACAACTCGGTTTGCTGTCTTCGCTTGTTTTTCGATATTCGACGTTTCGGACGCATTTGCCTCGCTAATGGCAAAAACAATAAATTTTCAGTTTGCATCCTTGCCAACGCCAACGTTGATATCCTTTTGATCCCTTCTGTTTCTGTTCTTTTTTTTTGCTTCTTGTAAATGACTTTCAGCATTTAAAATGCGGCAAAATGAATTGGCGGCAATTCCCTGAACGCAGCCCGCTTGCCCCGAGGGCCAACTGTGAGTACAAGGCTGAAACTGAACTGAAGCACTGAGGTCCGAATGCCTCAGGCCGCGGATGCTTTAGTTTAATTATTTGCACAGCCCAACCAACCAAAAAAAAAAACGGGACAAGAAAGCGACAGAGCGAGAAAGAAAAAGTTAAACACAAAAAAAACAACAGCCTAGTAAAAATAATAAATAATAATAACAGTTAATGCGATGCGCCAAGAGTTGATAGGCTTTGCTTGTTGTTCTTTTTGTTGTTGTTGTTTTTGTTGCAGGGGCATGCCAAAAGGGCGAGGCAGCCTTGCATCACGCCTGCACATGTGTCAATTAATTGTTTAAAATAAGAAAAACATGCCAGAATGCGCTTGAGAATTGGCCAAATGATCGAATCTTAAGATACCCTATTAAAGGGTAATATAAACACTTAAATAAATCCTTCGTTTATCACATGTTAAAGTCACTTCAAAAAAAAAAAGAACTGCAAAGCATCATCTACACGAAATCAAAGTCATAAGTTTCTGTTTCGTTCAATTAAAAATGATTTAAAATTTTAGGGAAAAAAAAATTCTAAGAAGTCTGGCTGAAAAAAAAATATACAAAAAGTTGGGTGAGTAATAACCTAAATACCTACAAATTACTTTTGTTATGACGAGCCAAAGCCGAAATAAATAATTTTTCTTTATAAAATATCAATAAATAAAATACTTCAATATTAATCTGTAATCAAAGAATTCAAGTTATTCCGCTGTCAAACTCGACAAGATTTAGATGCTTTAAGTCGAGGCTCTAGATCAAAAAAAACGTATCGTAATCATTAGTTATTAGATTATTAAAAACGATTATGTTCCGAGTTGTTTAATGGTTATTGAAGGATACGAAATCGAATGTTAACAAAAAATAATCATAAAATATAGTCGGATGGAGTTTTGATTTTATTTTAGTTTTTGTTTATCCTTTATAAGTCATAATAAAATCTGGTTTATTTGATAGTGGTAGTTTTTTTAAACAAATTAATTGATAGCAAATCGTAGTCGCAGTGCAAACGCTCTGCTTTGAACCCTTGCAAACAGGGTATTTTGACAATATTCACATTTATTTAAAATCGCACATGCACACAGAGAAACTGTGTGTCAGTTGAGGCTTATTAACTACACAAAAAGCGAGAGGACAGCACACACGCGCACACAACCTCAAACACACACACACACGCGCACACATATTACGTTAATCATGTTGACGCGCCTCTGACGCAGCTGCTCCGCTTAAATGTTAACAACAAAAACAACTTTACGAAAAAATTGTGCAGGCAACAAAGGCGAAGTTCGTCGAGGGCCGCCTTGAGATATTCCCACAATTAATTTAATGCTCTGCGCGTTTCTGGGGCGCCACCATGTAGCATGTGTATGCCTGCGTATCTACTTGTCTGCCATTCTGTGTGTAAGTGTGTGCCTTCATTGTTGGCTTCGCAAAAGAGTAGCAAACCATGAGCCTGAGCTTATACTTAATGCTTAAAAATATTTATTTAATATTTACGTTAAAGAAATCTTTTAAAAAAAAGTACGAAAAATCTTTCCAGAAAATCTACAGTTTAAAAAAGACATTTCTAGTATTTGTTGCGATTCTCTTTGAGTCGTTTGTTTCTCTCAAAAAAAAATAAACTACTTTTTTCAACCTATTGTTAATACGAATACGTATACGTAATGTAAAATAATAGTAGAGGCAAGCAAATTTTAACTTAACTTTACTTTATGGCTTTAAATAGTTAAAATGCCTTTGGATCTGAGTCAACGATTTGTCTTTCGGCATTTCAATGTTGTCTGGTGTCTGATACTACATATAAAATGCTAAGGGAGGAGAGAGCTCTCTCTCTCTCTCTCTCTTTCTTACATGCTCTGTACTTTGTCGTATGCAAATAATAGTATCCATTTCAGAGCCAACTCCGACTTCATATAAATCTCATATTTTAATCTGTGAACAATTTGCTGAAAAGCAAACAATTCTTTAGCTCGACGACAAATTTTTATACCAAGTTCTTTTGATGCTGCAATTTTCTTATGAACGTGCATGTCAGCATATCAGTATGTATGGGTGCATGCATGTATCTTTGTGTGTGTGCGGCGTCACTGTGGAATACAGTATAATCATTTGGCTGCCCCTTCAAGTATGCAATGCAATGCGACATGTACATAAATAAGGCGGCCAGACGCTAGACACCCAAATGCAACAGCAACAACAATACAAGCAATTGAAATAGCAGTAGCCATTGCCATCAAAGGGAGAGGGTGGTGGGGGGATGTGGGTATCTGGTAGCAGCCAGTTGTAGATAGGCCAACATGGCACAAAAAAAAAACCCAAAACACGACAAACAAAAAAGGGAAAACAAAACAAAAGCCAGGAACGAAAAAAAAAAAAATAACCAACAAAAACATGAACTAGAAACGCAGCGAGATATGAGGGTGCACAGGGCAGCAGATGGAAGTTAAAAAAAAAAAACAACAAAACACCAAAAGCAATACAGCCCCCGATGCCATTTGATGGACAAGCGAACGAGCCAATGCACCTGGCTCTGGCCATAAAAACCAAAACCCTTAATTTCAAGCCAAATCAAGTAAGTAACCGTCCTCAGACTCAGACCAATAATAATAATGCCTGGCAAATCATAGCAACAACAAAAACTCAAAAGTTGTGATTTCCAGATTTTTAACTAAGCTCAAACGAAATTAATTGTGAAAAGTGAAATGCTGCCAGATAATTAACTTTTGATAGGCAAACGATTTTGAGTAATTGGAGTTGTTTGAAAAACTTTAATAAAAGTATCTTAAAAAATTGGTTAAAATATTAAGTGCAAGAGTCAAGTTTAGATAGGTTTTGACTAGTTTAGGCATTTGTTTTGGCAATTATTATTTATTTGATATAAGCTTTTAATATAATCGAAACGTTTCCTGGCTTAATGTTAAATGAACCCATTATTTTATTCGGCGCTAGGGTAATTATATTCAAGTTTGTTTCTATTAATTTATTTATTTTTTTCTGACTAAATTTCGAACTATACAAAAACAAACCCTAATTGATTATATTGTATTTTATAGTGTTAAATTTTGTTCATACAATTTTGGATTTTTTTGCGCTTTAACTCAGTTGCCTCGCTTTTTATTTTTATTTTTTTTTTTTCTGTTAGCTTTTTGCTTTCTTTCTTTCCATTGCACCTTTATGTTATTGTCATTTGGCGCTTTTGTTCGTGTTGTTGCTGTTTTTGTTGTGGTTAGTTGTTAGTTGTTATTGTGCTGGCATAACCTCATATTTAGCTCCTTGCATTCCTGCATCAAACAGCTTTACTATTTTTGTGTGTTTTTGTATTTGATATATAAATATGTTCCACGGCTTTGCGCCATTTTTATACACTCGCCGCTTGCCACTGCGACACATGCCCCAGCCCTTCATTTAACTCCGTTCTTCACAGACATTCAGCGGGTTCTCTTCTTCTTCTTACTCGGCTGCTTCTTCTTAGTCTTTTTTTTTTTGGCTTTGTATGTGTTTGCGTTATGCAGTTGACGTGTGCTTATTTTCTATTCCGCTCCATATGTCACACCAACTCTCTTTCTCTCTATCTCTATCTCTCTCTCTCTTTCGCTTTCTCTGACATGCATAGCAAACGGCATAGTTCGCTTTCATTCTTTTGCCATTTGAATACCCTTTAAAATGGGCATTACATATATTTATGTTTTTATTTTCTTCATTTTAAAGTTGCAATTTAGAAAAAGCAACGAAAAATATTTATACTTTTAAAGACAAAGTTTATGATTTATAATTTAAAAATAAATAATTAGCAAATACATTTATTTAAAGTAATTAATACAACAAATTCAGTTTTTTTCTCATTCGAAAGTTAATTTTGTGGGTAAAATATGTTTTGCACAAAGCTTAATTCAAATATTATTTGTTCAAAAATAAAGTTTCTTGAATGAGAGGATATGATTGTAGAAACATTTAATTTAATAAGTGCTTTTAAATACTCCGTAATTATTTTTTTCTTAATTTGCCATCTTTCCTATTTATCGAAAAAGCATAAAAAAAAATCCTTATTTTTCTATAAATTTTTGATGTTTCAAACTTTTTAAATTTACTTCAAATATATATCAAACAGTCATCTGACTGTAATAACTACAATCGATTTAAAATGATTTTTGAAAATAATATTTATTTATATTATCTATAAGCAATATTTAACATTTGTCGTTAACAACTTTTAAAACCCATTTTTAGCTTTGAGTTGTTGAAGTAAAGATTACAATAGCAAAAACCAGAGAGAGATCAAAATGATTTTTATTTCAGAACAGCTTAAAGTTAAAGTAAAAAAAAATTGAGAAGAGATGACAAAAGGATGAAATGTGAAAAGCAGCAGCAGCACTTGAAAATGGATGCATTGTAGGGTATAACAACTTTTGTGCTTTCTTTTTTTTTCTTGCCCCCCCCCGCCCCCCTTTTTTTCATTTCTTGGCCTGTGAATTTTGCAGCACTGTTGTTAGTGCACATATGTATGTGTGTAAGTGTGTGTGTTTGTGAAGTTTTTGTTGTATAAATTGCGTTGGGAATAAGAATTGAGTTCTAAAGAGATTTAATGGCGTGCGCCGTCGTAGTCTCGGCTCCAACCCTCCCTCCTTCGCTCCACTGTCTGTGCAGCCTCTCAGATCTCAGGCTCCATTGTTGCCGAAACAACAACAGAAAAATCGTCGGAGAAATCTAACAACAACAGCAACAACAACAGCAACAGCTGGCTTTTAAGCTAGCACTGTTCATATGCAGTGCTTCTTCTTCATCTTTGGTATACTCCCCTTCCATCCCCCGCACAGCTGCTGCTGCATTGCCCCAAAATGGACTTTAAAGCACTTTTGGCTTTGTCAATTTTGCATTTCCGTTTCTGGCCAAACAAACCAAAGCGACAAGGGCACAGCCAGCCCCCCTCCCTCAAGCACCGTTTTGTGTTATTAATGCAGACAAAATTCCATACAAGAAGTCTTTATTTGTTTGTATGTGAGTGTGTGTGTGTGAATCGGAAGTGGTAACTAGGCAAGGCTCAATTTGGGCATAGCAAAAATGTGGAGACAATGAACAAATGATTTGCAGGTTCAGCAATTTTCAACGAAAAAAGTTTCAAGTCTTCTTAATTTCGTAAAAGTTTGACAAAATCCAATATCTTTTTCAACATTTGAATGCAATAAATTAAAATTATTAAAAACAGACTTTGCAAACTTTGACATCAAAGTGGAAATACTTTTCGTTGCATTCTTAGCCACAAAAGTCAAATCAATCTGATATTTTTGGGTTTTTTTTTCCCCTTATACTCGATACTCGAAGCTATTAAAGAGTAGATAGCTACTAACAACCCAAAAAAAAAGTGCATTTATTTTGGAGCCACACCCACCTATCTCGCCCTCAGCCCCCTCCCAACACACATCACATAAGAAATAATGCGCCTTTTTCAAATTGTACTTTTTTTTTTCAATTCCCATTATGCTATTCACTCTAGCTGGGAAATAATGCAGCCTGTCAACAATTTGTAATGCAATTCATCCGCTTGATTAAGTTTTGCTGTAACTAAGAAGAGCAGCAACCTCTCTGGGTTCCTAATATTAAGATATATTTCCCATAACTTTAATGAGTTTATAGAGTTTGTATACACTTCGATTTATATGTATATTTTAAAGCTTTTATATAAAAAGGTTTGACTTACGCTTTGGTTCTTTTCTTGTTTTTTTGCTGAGTTTTTGATGTCGTCCGAGGAATAATCGGCGTCTACGCTTAAATTACCCATAGCTAAAACGAGCTTATCAGACATAGTCTCTGTATTTGGTTAATTTAGTTCAGGTGGTGGCGGTATCGGATATGGTCCAGGTACTGGCGGCTTCGGAAAGATGTAACGTTCAATCCCTTCAACGTGAATCATATTAGAGCCAAGGTGAAACTGTTACAAAACATGCTCGATATGGCACTTTTGAATTTTTTTTGAACGGCAGTGCCTGGCATTACTTTCTGTCTTCATAATAATAGCATTGAGCTCGTCTCGCACCAAATCTTTAAGATATCCAACTGTTTCTTTGACGAGCCACATGCTGCAACGATTTGTCCGACATCTTTGCATTATCAACATTCCCATTAAGAGCCGCCATTGAACAAATTAAATACTTTTAGTCTAAGTTCTGTACACGCAAAAATTTATTAAACGTCCCGAAATGTACTGCACACAGTTTTGCCTATGACTTGCCGAAACTTGGCTTGGCAACTAGAGATGAGTCCAGATATCAACAGAGTTGCATTACAAGTGGAAGTTCACTAGATATGATACTATTGTTATGCTCTGTTTGCATCATTTGATTAATTTTGTTTCAAAACCAAATGTTTCAAATATAAATAAAATAATATAAGTATTAAAATCACGTTCAATGGGCAATGCGAATGAAATGTAAATTGATTAAATCTGTTAAAAATAATTAAGACCAACTTTTATTGAAAGAAAGAAATCCATTAGCGATTATAATGCATTAAATTAAGTAACAACAAATATTTTATATATCAAAATGCCATTTAAATACTTAAGTTAAACAAGGAAGCTTTACTCAATGATTCTGGATCAGATAAATATTATAGTTATCGGTTTGATTTGGTGAATGCTGGAACAGCTGACTATTGTTTGCAATTGGAGAAAAACAACAATGGTAATGGGCCCAACACAAGTCATGCTAGCATCCATTTCTTGTGGAGGACTCAATACACAAGACGACTGCGCATGTAACAGAGTTGCTCTTGTTGGTTATCGAAATGGTTAACATTCCAATAGAAACGGTTGCTAGCTTGATTTGTGTTGTGCCTATTAAAAACGTTTGGTTATGAAACAAAATTAATCAAATGATGCAGAAAAAACAAAGCAATACTATCGTATCTAGAGAACTTCCATATGTAATGCAACTCTGTTGATATCAGACTCATCGCTAGTTGCCAAGCTAAGTTTCGGCAAGTCATAGGCAAAACTGTGTGTAGTACATTTTGGGACGTTTAATACATTTTTGCGTGTACACAGAACTTAGACTAAAAGTATTTAATTTGTTCAATGGCGGCTTTTAATGGGAATGTTGATAATGTTAAATATCTTCAAGATTTTTTGCAAGGCGTGCTCAAAGGTGAGGCATTGAAGGCACAGAGTTATGCCAAGGACTTGCGTGCAGAAAAACGTCAAGAGTGCCATGTCGGGCATGTTTTGAAACAGCGTTCCGATATGCTCCGCGTTGAAGTTGAAGGGATTGAAGGTAACCGCTTTCCGATGCCGCTAGCACCTGAACCAGATGAACCGAATACTGATGAAGGAACTAGAAATGGAAGGAGCGGGTGAGTCAAAACTTTTTTCGTTGATTCGAAAGCGAGCAAGCGCTTGTAGACTTACGAAGAAGCATGCATCCTTGTTGCAATAACTTACTCATAAGCAATTGGCGAAAGTATTTATGTGGTGCACTCGTTGCGAAAGGTGCTGCCGACTGGCGAAGCAATTTTTCATAATACTAAGCTGACGTGGAACAATCAAATCTGACAAACACACATAACTAATACTATATAGTCAAATCAAAATAATTAAATAAAAATACCAATCTTATTGTAAACATTATTATTTTTTAGCTAATAAAGAAAACAATCAGAAGAAAAACACTAAAAAGGACCAGGAAAAGAAAAAGGGCATCAAACAAGACAAGAAACCGGAATAAGACACAAAAAAAGACAAGAAAGTAAGACCTAGATGTTTCGGCAAGAGCTATCGATGATGGCTGGTGTGTGACAGATTCTGATGAGAGCTTGTTTCTGGACACCACGGGACGGCCAAATATGATGGAGTTACAGTAAGATGAAGACAAGCCTCAAGCCTCTAGGAATGAAGAATTGGTAAAAGAAGGCTGCGTTTATTTATAAAAAATCAACTAAAAGCTATAAAATATACATATATAAATCGAAGTGTATACAAACTCTATAAATTTATTGAAGACATGGCAAATATATTTTAAAGTGAGAGTGAGAGAAAGAAAGAGGTTGCTGCTCTTCTTAGTAGAAGTAAAAATTGCATAATTCGCATATTCTCTTATGTGATGTGCGGGGGGCGGGTGGCTGGCGGCGGAGTTGGTGAGCGTTGCTTCAAAGTTGATGCAGCTTTTTTGGGGGTTGTTTGTAGCTATATTCTCACCAAATTTGGTAGTTATAGATGAAAGGTCATGTGAAATAGATGGATTTACCGATTTCGAGTTGGCGAGCTTATCGATTTCCTAGCCCCCCAGTTATTGTAGAACCCGAATCTTGACACTATAATGTACTATGCTATAGATAAACGCATTTGCAAAGTTTCAAGTTTCTTGCTTGATGGGTGTGGAAAAAAGTTGCGTTCATACGGACGGAAGGACATTGCATAAACCCTATATACTCTTTACCTTCGTTATGGAGTATAAAAAGTATCATTTGCAGTTTAAGATTTAAATATATAATATTTGCCGATATATTATCGGCCAGCGTTGCAATGTGGTAGACAACTTATCGGCCAGCGTTGCAATGTGGTAGACAACTCGATAAAAAAAAATTTAGTATTTTTTGCTCATATACTAAAATGTACTAAAATCAAAAGCATCAAAGTTGGTTTGTTTTTCATTTCTTGTCCGTTTTTAATTGTAAGTAGCTCACTCTGAAAAAAGCCGGTGTGACAAAATCACTAAAAACAAGCAAAATAGTAACTTAAATATCAAGCATCGAATTAACAAAAGTAAGTTAAAGCATTTGAAACTCTCAGTACTATTGAAAATCAATTAATTAATGTGGTAATTAGCATGGAATCGGATTGGGCTAAAACACAACAGTTGGCATGGCGCTGGGAAATGCAATGTGCGGAATGCGGCCGTGACTTGGTCATTTGTCGTTATAAGTGCTTGCAATGCGCCGAGTATAGTCGATGCTCTTTATGCCAAATTGCCTCTTATTGTCATAGGAAGCATTTTTATTGGCATCCGTTTCAATCGATGCTCAAGCTAAGTGGCCCCGGCGTGCCGTATCGTGAACTTTTTACTTGTTCCTACTGCGGCAGTCTAAACTTCACTGACACGGAGCTGTTTATTCACCTGCTGGATTATCATCGTGGGGATCTGCAGCTCGTCATCTGTCCACTATGTGTGGTTGTGCCGGGCAAAGAGGCACCACTGTTGACAGATCTGGTTTGGCACATGGTGGAAATGCATGTCGATATTATAGACTATTATTAGTTATTCTAGCTTACGAATAATAAAAATAATAAACAACAAGTATTTCAATCACAGTTACGGCAATAACAAGTAGAAACGCTGCAGTCGGACGCAACCGACTCGGTACGAGGGGTGCGGATTCGACAGTATTCGGTATATGCAAAAATAGTACAAATGGCGCTTGACTTCACAAGAACTAAGAAATGCAGCAACCTCTGTCTATATCTTTCTATATTTGCCACGACTTCAATAAATTTACAGAGTTTGTTTACAATTATATTTGTATGTGTATATTTTATAGCTTTTCGTTGATCTTTTACAAATTATATGCATCAATTGTCAAACGCAGCCTTCTTTCACCAATTCTTCATTCGTCGAGGCTTGAAGAGTCTGCGTCTAAATCAATCATATTTAGCGGTATGCGTTTGTTCACAAATGAGCTCGCATCAGAATCTGTTACTCAATGATGACTCATCATCACCCGAAGAATTTGCAAGATCCACCTCGCTTAAAGGAACTCTTGCCCAAGGATATGATGCTCCCACGTTGCCTGCAGTTGATCTTTTCTCGTTCTTGTTCTTCGTCTTCTCGTTCTTCTTGGACTTCTTGTGTTTCTTATTCTTCTTCTTCGTATCTTTCTTATTGTCTGTCTTCTTGGCCCCTTTCCTTCTCTATTTCCTGATCTTTGGCTGTTTTACCTAGAATTGCATAAAGTTTGAAATATTTTTGGTATTTTTATTTATTAAGTTAGTTCTTATTATTAAGTATTAGTTATGTGTGGTTGTCAGATTCGATTGTCCACGTCAGCTTAGTTAATATTTATGCTGGCAGATGGAACAACTTTTTTTCGCTGCAATATTATGACGACAGCACCGAAAGCAACGAATGCACCACACAAATACTTTCGCCAATCGCTTATGCAACAATGAGGCATGCGTCTTGCTTCCTCGTAAATCGACAAGCGCTAGCTTGCCTTCACATCAACTAAAAGCGTTTTCACTTACCTTCTTACCTTCACTTATCCATACTTACCCATAGCTAAATCGAGCTTATTGGTATTAGTATATGGTTCATTTAGTTTAGGTCGTGGTGGTATCGCATATGATCCAGGTGCTGGCGGCTTCGGAAAGCGGTTACCTTCAATCCCTACAAAATTAACGCGAAGCATATCCGAACGCTCTTTCAAAACATGCTCGACATGGCACTTTTGAATTTTTTTTGAACGGCAGTGGCTGGCATAACTTTCTGCCTTCATAATTATTGCATTGAGCTCATTTTGCACCAATTCTTTGAAATAACCTTTTCTTTGACGAGCCACATGCTGCAACGATTCGTCCGACAACTTTGCATTATCAACATTCCCATTAAAAGCCGCCATTGAACAAATTAAATACTTTTAGTCTATGTTCTGTACACGCAAAAATTTATTAAACGTCCCGAAATGTGCTACACACAGTTTTGCCTATGACTTGCCGAAACTTAGCTTGGCAATCAGCGGTGAGTCCACATATCAACAGAGTTGCATTACAAGTGGAAGTTCACTAGATATGATACTATTGTTATGCTCTGTTTGCATCATTTGATTAATTTTGTTTCGAAACCAAATGTTTCAAATATAAATAAAATAATATAAGTATTAAAATCACGTTCAATGGGTAATGCGAATGAAATGTAAATTGATTAAATCTGTTAAAAATAATTAAGACCAACTTTAATTATTTATTATTATTTATTTCTGGATCAGAGAAATATTATAGTTATCGATTTGTTTTTGGTGAATGCTGGAACAGCTAATATGGAACAGCTGATATGGAACAGCTGAATACTATTTGCAATAAGAGAAAAAAATCCCAATAATGGTAATGGCACAACACAAGTCAAGCTAGCAACCATTTCTATTGCATGTGAATCGTTTCGAATAACAACAAGAGCAACTCTGCTTGAGTTTTGTGGGGTGAAGTCTGGCGCCATATGCACTATTCAAAAATATTAAAGTAATTATTCGTAATGAAGTAAAAATCAATATCGAAATTAAAACTAGCATGACATATTTTTTAAATATAATACCGGTCCGACTGCAACGTTTTCACTTGTTTTAATAATAATTTTTTTTTATCCTAGTATTATTACTTTAAAGTACGGGCACATCATTTCAGTTAATAATAGCAATAATTTATTTATCGCATTAAGCACCATTTTTATTACTTTCCACTTTTGGTAATGTATGTTTTAGTTATTTTTTTATTAGAATTTTTGAGCATTTAGAATAATAAAAAAGTAGAAACTATTGTAGTAATCTGTTTGTTTGTTAAGATTCAGCTGTAAAAAAGTTTTGCTCATATCTAACATTTACGCACACATATTTAACTTGAGTATATTTTACAAGTGCAACTGTTATCTCAAGCATGGCATAGAAGTTTCTTATTAGCCGAAGTGCATTTGAGCCAAACTCGTTGTTTGTTTTTTTTTTCTTTCTTAGTTTTCATTTTTATGCTATTTTTTTAATGCTATTTACCATGGTAGCAAAAGTAACCAAAAGTAGCGCTCAAGCAAGTGAGTATGCACTGCCACAACCACTCAACAGCTGCAGCAGCACATGCAACATAAAAATACACACACACACCCCTCTCCCGTCCCACCCTATCAAACAACCTCACACATTCATATATATCCACTTCACGGGCAGCGTTGGTTTTTATGTGCTGTGCGCTGCGTTGATTTTGCTTTGCTTTTACGCCTTAACAGCCAAAGCACACACACAGAGAGAGAGAGAGAGAGAGAGAGAGAGGGAGAGAGAGAGACAGAGAGAGTGTGTGTGTGCAGAAGGTAAATGCTTAATGTTACTTCGGGTAATGTTTTGTTCTTTCAGTTCATGAAATTACCAGGCGACATTTCGCATTATGCACTCAAATTCTTGTTGTTTAGCTATGCTCGTTGTTTTTGTTATTGTTGCTGTTGTTGTTGTTGTTGTTGTTGCTCTACACATGCGTGACTAATTTACGTTGGAGAAATGCAATTTGATTACTTTAGTTGCCCGAAAGTCGGAGAAGCGGCAAACTTAAGAATTAGATACAAGTATTCGGTATATGCTCACACACACACACACACACACACACACCTACACACATACCAACGTATGCATATGAAAGGTAAAGCGTCGCTGGGAATTGTGTGGGCGTGTCCAGTCATGTGTTCAGCGCCCAGCATCTCAAAGCTCAGCTGTACGAAATATTTGAACAAAAATGAAAAGAAAAAAAAATAGTAGAAATAATAAACAAGAACAAAGCAAAAGCAAAGCGGCAGTGGGAATGATAGGGAGAGTGAGAGGCTGCCTTATAAGAGGATGGGTGGGGGGTAGTGGGACTATGATGTGACCTAGCGTAAACAGCTTTGGGCTTTTATACCCTGAACCAATTGAAAATGCTGCTAAACGAGTATAATAAAGCTATGCAAATGTGTTTAAAAAGCAAAAGAAAGCAACTCTGATAACGTAAGCGAAAACGATAAGTATCGATTAATCGATCATCATAGCTTAACATACAAAATCAATTAAAATCACAAAACGTAAGTAGAAACTGGCTTACAGGGTATCGGCTCGTCGACATTGTGTCGTTTGACTAAGAGCATTCTTACTCGTTTTTTGAGCTCGTCGCCGTTGCGTGAAAGACGATTTAATGCATACAAAATGATTTACACGCCGCTGGCCAAAAATAATGCAACCCCAGCACACGTTGAAAAACTGTTAGATCACCCAACCAGCCCCCTTCCTTTCTCGCTCTCTTTCTGTCAGAGAAGAAAATGCCCAACGCACGCATATGGATGCAGTCACTGTTGTTGTTGTTGTTATTCTTGGTGCACAGGTTGTCATCCGGTTATACCCAGCCCGCCTGTTATCTGGTCAGAGTCTTACTCTCTCTCCCTCTCTCTCTCTCTCTCTCTCTCTCTCTCTATCGTTTTGTCTTTGGTCTGGCTTGAGCTTTTGTGCTTGCTTTTGCTTTTGCATTTGCTGGGTGGCAAGGTCTTCTTCCCCTTTTTTGAAGCCACATAATCAGCAAACGCAGCAGCGCTGAAAAGTATGCTACGCTTTTGCATTTACCAGAGTGCCCTTATCGCTTGCTAGGCCTGCAACAAGCCCGTCTGCCTGCCTGCCTGCCTGCTGCCTGCATGCCATCTAGCGAAAATCTCTGATGATCAACATAAACAACAGTAACAAAAACAACAACAAGAACAGCATCAACTGTAAGAATAACAACAGCTATGGGGCTTTGGTTGGAGCGCTTTAGCTCTTCTGACTGGGTTTATGGCACAAAAGCAACTGCAAATAGGGTTAACAGCCAGTGCAATTTTCATATTACCCAGCAACCAAACCAAAGTCTAGTTGCACCCTATCTCACTGCCAACACCCACAAGCCGGCCTGCCTGCCCGGCCCGGCCCCCCCGCCCCTGTTACGCCTTTAGTGTCCCGGCCAATGCTCCTACTTTCAACCTGTGCTGGCGGTTGAGGTGCGACCTCGTCGAGTGGAGTTCGTTGAACGGATTGCAGCTGCTTCTACACACACACTCATTTCTATGATGAGCACACACACACACATATTGATACACACATACATACATACATATACGTATACGTATGTTTGTATGTTTATGTATCTGTAAGTAATTGTTGCAGTGGAGCAGCTAAGCGCGTGTGCCACATTTTGCAGCAAGTGCAATTCACATGCTCTTCTTAAATTTTAATTTATTTATTTATTTTTCTTTTTGCTTCCCGTTTAATGCACATTAACACTGAAAAATGTGGAGCTTCTTTTTTTTTGTTTCGATTTGATTTTGATGCGGTTTTAGTTCGCCTTTTTAGCTATGGCTGCCGTTCAGCGGCGTCGTCGTCAGTAACTTTAATGATCTCGTCGCCATCGCTTGAGAGCATCGCAAACGAGTTCATTCTCAGAGCAGCACGAGCCGCAGCACTGGTACTGGGGCCGTCGTCGCCTGTGTGCTGCTTTGCACTTTTTTGGTCATCTGCCGATGTCCCTGCTGCCTTGTAGAAGGTTAGTTGACGACTTTTCTGAGTGCCTCACCAAGAATCTCTTTGTTTTGGGTCATAGCTGCCGGCTTAATCTGCTGCTTTGCAATTAGTCCGGAATTAATAGCATATCCAATAGTATGCATCTATATCGCCATCGCCAAACTCCAAGCCAAGACTTGAACCTAAGGATAGCTCCTGTTGCTACTCGGTCAATAAAAGCGGCGGGACGCTCGATGTGCCCAATGGGTTTAGTATAGTTATTCAACGTTTTATTTCTAGTTTTCGCAGTTGAAGTTTTTTTGTGTTAATTTTACTTCGTTAAAAATATCAAAATTAAATACAAAACTAATTAACTTATTTATTTGATTTTTGTTTATCAACTAATTGCAACTCATTATTATTTTGTATTTAAATAATCAAACCAAAACTAACTAACAATATTCTCATTTGTCCTTTCTCTTTTACTTTTTTATTATCACTTGGGCATTTTTAGACAATTTTTTGTTTGTCAATTTTAAAGCCCTAAAGCCTCCTTTTGGCTATTTGTGAACGGCACTTTAATAAAGACAAATGCAAAAACTGTTCCAAGCGATGACATTTTTGACCTGCTCGAACCCCCCAAAACTTTATTAATGTTTGGCAAAAAAAAAATTCGGAAAAAAATAAAAAAAAAAGGCAAACTCCAAAACATTTGCGGCTACTTGTTTTTTGTGTCAACTGCTGGCTAATTTGTCTCCAAGGAAATCAGCTGTGGGCTGTTGCTGCTGCCGCTGCTGCTGCTAGACCTAAAGTTACAAAAAAAAAAAAAAAAACACCATTTTATTATGTTTGTTTTGAATATGTTTTCATGTTCCAATGGCAATGGCAGTGGAGCGGTGATAGAGGAGGGGTTTTGTGGTTAGGTATGTCGGCACTGACAATTAAAATGGCCACCCAGCGGCCACCAATGCGACAAATACTATTAAAAATTCAAGTGTAAAATTTGCATGTTCTTTATTTTTATATGTGCTATGTATGCTATAAAAAGTGAAAAGGGATCGGACTGAAAAGTTAGGAGGGTTCAACTCTCGTTGTTCATTGGGATAATTGAATGGCCTTTTGGGTCAGCAAACAAGAAAAAGAAGAACTTGAGCCAAACTCAAAGTAAATGGCATACAAAAATAAATAAATCAATGCAAACGGCTAAAAGTCTATAAAAAAATAGAACAAATATTAAGAATATGATTAATAGAAATGTATTTAAAATTAAAATCTTTAAATGCAAACTTATTTCTAAAAGAAAAATCATTTTAATATATTTAAAAAGTTTACTTAACGCAATGTTTGAATATTTTCACTTAAGCAGAATGCTGTCAAATTAAAGTACCTGATTTTTAATTTTTTTAAAATTAAATTTTATTGGAGTTGAACTTCGAAAATCGGCCTTAAGCATTTGCTGACTGAGATTGCTGTTGATGGATGCGCTCTTGCCACAAATTGCATTTAATTGAAATACTTTCGCCTTTTTAAATTCTTTCTCACTGCTTTGTTTGCATGTGTGTGTGTGTGTGTGCGGTGGCACCGTACTATATACATATACATATTTTATTCATTCTCATTTTCATTTGGGCTGTGCGCATTTAGCTTATAAGCAAAAGTCGAGATGTGGGAAGAGCTGCCTCTGCAAGTTTTAGCTACTTTTATTGTTGTTGTTTATTTGGAGTTTTTTTGAAAAAAGTCTTCAAACAAACCAAACGCAAACCAATGTTGCTTGAAATGCAAACAACAAATATTTTGTGATTTCTTCTTAAATCTTTTCAAATCTTTGCTTGCCTTGTTTGGTTAAAGTTTAAAAACTATTTGCTCCTTTAACTTAAATCGTTGCCAAGTATCAAAAATGTTCAAGTTTTTCGATCCTTACATTGTTGCAACACTTCAGCTGCCTGTCAGTGGCGTGTTAAATGTCTAATAAAATCATAAAAGAAGCAGGTGTTTAGCTTGCCACCAAAAACAGCCAAAAAAAGGACAAAAGCACCAAACACACACACACACACACACACACACACACACACACATACTGGGAAAACGTTTCGTAATGTCCGGATGGCGTCAAATTTGATAATATTAATAACCCTTTTCTCTAAATAAAATTTGTGGCAAACATTTCGCTTGTCATTTTGCCAGGAAACAAATGACACAAGTACATCATATGCTTTCGTTCTAGGCTCTCCTTATTGTTGTTGTTGTTAGTTGTTGCCAAGCAAACTTAACAAACCAAAACTACACCTATGCGCCTAAGCAAACCACCCACTTACCTCTCCGTCCCCGCCTCTTACCAACGGACAACATTGGCGCTCCTTTTTTGACAGCGACGTTTTGGGTGCTTTGATTCGTTTGCTCGAAAAATGGGCGCCTATGAAAAATGTGATGTGGTGTGTATGTGTGTGTGCTTGTGGGCGGATATGTGTGTCTGTGGCATGTCATACATTTTTCGTTCGTTTGTTAATTGAAAAATGTTGGCTAACATGAGGAGTTGCCGTTGAATTTGCTGTCGCCGTTGCACATTGGGACAGAAGCTTAAGAAAAATGCAAAAAAAAAAACTTAGCCTTAATTTATTTTGATTAAGTTTAAAGAAAATTATTTTATTTATATTTTTAAGCGCTATTATTATTACTATCAATTAAGATTCATAAAAAAGTTTTTGCTTAGCAAAAATATTTCTATTATAAAACATAATAGAATGAAATAACAAATATTTCTGAGCACTCAACCAATAAATAAATAAAATTATTTATGAAAAAGTTGCAGTCGCTTTTGAAGAACCATATATATATTGTTGTTAGTGTTATATTTCGTTGTTTTAAATATATTTTTGCTATTTTTTTTTTTATTATTGTAAAACTATTTTCACTGAAGACTTAGATTGTTAGCGGTTAGTTGGTAGCACTGTGCTTTGCTGCAGCTGCCTATGTTGCTACACCATCAAAAACTTGTCAAAGTCACACACACACACACACACACACACACATAAAGGATGTGTAGTGGCTCAACGACTGCCATTTGTTTGGCAGTCATGTCTTGTAAATTATAATTTATAGCTTGCCGCTGCCGCTTCGTTGGTGGTTCTAGTATTATTTTTCTTTCTTAATTTTTAACAGCTTTAAGTCGTAGCTTATGCTGACTGTACAGGTGAACACAACATCAAGTGTAAAAATGGCTGACAACTAAGAGAAACTACTTTTTAGAAATGATTCGTTAATGGAGATATTTGAAAGTCGAGCTATTTTTCAGTTAACAATTTTGCTAATGAATATTTCCAATTCCTCACGGAACAATTTATTTATCAACATTCTTTTCTGATATTAAAGATAGCTAATGCGAAGCTAAGCAGAAGAGCGAAAAATGTTAAGCTTTTGTTATAAAAAAAAAAAAAAATTCGAAAATATTTTTCGCTTTTGTAATTCTTTCATGCGGTTCTTGTTCTTAATTCCCATATTTATGAGCCGGAAATTGAAAATGTATATAATGATATAAGCAGGGGGTTAGAGGTGCACACACACACACACATGTGCGCGCACACACACACACACACACTGATAAGACATGCATTGCAGCAGGCAGCTTAATTAATTAGAAATATGCAGCACAGCAAATTGGCTTGGATAATCCACAGGCAGGCAGGCCAGACATTTGAGTGGCAGCCGAAGAGGTGAGTGTGGTGATGGGAAGGGGAGGGGTGTGGCAGTGGAAGTGGCAGTGGGTGTAAGGCAAGAATTCTCTGGCAGCCGCCAGGCACAAAACCGCAGCAACAGCCAACAATTTCTCTGCCATAGCGCAGAGAGACTTGAATGAAAGAAAGAAAGAGAGAGAGAGAGAGAGAGAGTGAGAACGAGTTACACAAAATAGCCGGAATTTTTAAAATTGCAGCTTCATGTCACTAATATCTCACACAACACATTCAGCTGGCGGTGGGTGGAGAGCAAAGAAGTCATGAACAGATTGTCCCTATTTATATATATATATATATATATGTATGTGCATCTGTCTGTCTGTGTGTGTCCTAGCAATTAATTAGCAACGGAAATTGCGCTAATAAACTAACAAATTTACGAGCTACATTCACGCCAAGCCACGCCCAACGCGCAATCCGCCCATCGTGCTAGCCGACAAGCGGAAACGTTGAAGTGGCCATCATTAAAAGGCAAAGCAAATGCTTGCAACAGAATTAAAACGCAGCTAGTAGCGCTAAAAGCCGCTACAAAATGTCCACCGAGCGCTGAGAGATACACAGACAAAACGAGAGAGAGAGAGAGAGAGAGAGAGACAAAACATTGTTGCGGGTTGCAACTCAGAAGCGGAAATCAAATAATTTAAATCGCATTTCCGTTTTTGTGGCAAAAGAAAAAATACCAAAAAGCTCTCACTCCCTCTTTTTCTCTCTGTCTCTCTCTCGCTCGTCAGTTAACAACACTGGCAGAAAGTGAAGCCGTGCGCGCATTTCCTTTGAACAAAATTCGTTGGCAGAGTTAGCCAAACATTCGCTAGCCGTAAAAAAAGGGCATTGGTGTGCGTGTGCGTGTCCGTGTGTGTGTGTGTGCATTTGTGAGTCTGTCACTCTGGTTATGGCCGTGCGTACGTTGCCGTTAACGCCCTGAAGCTGACTGACTGCGCTGACAGCTAACAGGTCCTTCGGCAACAGCTATGCGACTTTAAACGGACAGCAAACGGAAAGCTTAAAACCGTGGATAACACACATGTATGTATGTGAGTGTGCGAAATATGTATATTTGCAATAAGAACTCATCGCATTCAGACAAAATACGAAACCAATTTGAGTTTATCACACTTGTTAACAACGTGCAACAACATGCACCATATCCTCCAAACTCCAAACATTCCCATATTGCAATAGTTTTCCTAACCGCTTACGACAAACTTTTCGCCGTCGTCGTCCATGTCGGTTCACGCTCGACACTCCTTCTTGTCAACATGACTGACCGAGTTTTTTTTTTTTATTTGCTAGGCAATGTTGACAGAACACCATCATCCAACAGCCCCAGCCTTTCCCGTGGGATTAAACGCTGAACTTAAAAAAAAAAAAAGTTTAAAAAAAATAAAATGAATTGAAATCGTGGGATTGTGAAAAGCTTTATAAATTGCAAATGGAAACGTATGTGAGTGCCAAATACAACTGCAATGAGTTACAGTTTGTTCTTTTTTCAAATCACCTTCTTCAATAATAATCGATTATAATTTTGTCAAAAAAAAATATTAAAAATTTGTTCTTTGAATTTGTTCTTTCTTGTGAAAATTAATACGGAATATAACAAGTCTTTATTGTAGGAAAGTTCATAATATCATATCGGTTAAAAAACATAATTATTGACAATAATATTTTGTTGCATATTTAGTATTTATCTAATACAAGATTAAACATTGCTGTTATTTATTTATTTATTGTCAAGTTTGACCAAACATAAAATCAAAATTAACTCAAGTCAAAATATAGTTAAAATAATTAAATAAAAATTAATATATAAAATTATAATTGAATTCAAGTGTAAATAAAGGTGACAAAAATTTGAAAATGTAATTTTAAATCTCTGAAAATTATTGGCTCCACATTTGTTGAGTGGAATGGAAAAAAGAAAACCCATGTTCATAAATGAACACGTTTGGCATAGAGCCGACTCTCGCCTTCCGCGACTATCGGCCAAAATATCATACAGTCCACTAGAAGAAATATATATTATCGTAAAAATAGCCATAGCGCATGTCCGTCATGCATGATCCTAAGTAAATACATGCAGATAACATGCACAAGCGCGAAGATAATTAAGAGATAATAAATGCACTACATTGGAAGCAGCAATTTACCAGCTGCTGATAATATAATAAAACAAATAATATCGCGGATCAGTTGCCTGCATTGTAAACGATCCTGCCGAGCCTGCCTGCGCGCAGGTCAGTAAAAATCAGCAATGTTAATAGAGTTTATTATCTTGCAGGAGATAATAAGCGCATAGAAATTAAGACAATTTGTTAGGTATATAAGGCCTAGGATTTTAAGAATAAAATTCAGTATGAAAATTATACTCAATAGAACAACTTCGTGTGTTCAACCCAAGAATCATCGAATTGGATATAATAATGATTCTTATTATTATTACTCTTAACTCTACTTTCTGCCACCTACACATTCGCTCCATAGACCACAAACCCATTGTCATTTTGCAGATTGCAACGGAGCCATGGCTCACTGATGTTTGTGGCTTGCCACTGAACTGCATCTTTAAATACTATATATGAAATCATTGAGGCGGGTCACAGCGATGCTAAGCCAAACAAAAAAAACTATTAACCCATTCAACCCATTCAGCCCATCAGCCATTCCTGCTGCTGCTGCCGCTGCTCATCTGCATGCACAAATGCAATTTCACAAATATATATATACATATTTGTTGTTGTATGAGTGAGATGCTGTTGCATGTTATTTTGCAGCGAAATTTCATATATTTGCTTTTGGGCGGTGTTTTTTTTTTTTTCTTTTGTTGTTGTTGTTTTTGTTATGTTTTCGTTGTGGCCCCTGTGGGCTGTGTTTTTCGTGACGTTTGATTTTTGCTGCCACTACCTGTGCTCTTGCCCCCCTTGGTTCATTTTGCTTTCCCCAACGGGCAACGGGCCACATGCTTTGCCGTATTACCAAGTAAACATTTGAATCGTTTATACAACTGTTGCCAATCTGCCGGCGTCTCTGCCAGTGTCGGCGCCGTCGTCGGTGTCGTCGGTGTCGCCGTTTCGCCGTTTCGCGATTGCCAATGACATTTCCGCCCAGAGCTTAATGCTCAACGCTGCACTGCACAGCATTTTCGACCATATCCATATTAACCATGCCCCCCCCTTTCACACCGCCCCCCTCTCTCGTTCATGTTGCCCAAAACTTAAAGTGCCAGCGGCCGCTCCAATCACAGTGGCAAAGCAATTTTTTTTATGCTTCGTCGCCGTGCATTTGATTTGCTTTCGGTTTCGTTTTCGTTTTTTTTTTTATTCACATTGATGTTATTTTTTTGGCGATATTTTTACAGTTTTTTGTTGGCTGCAAGCAACGACCAACAACAACAACAACAACATATATAACATAACATTAATTTTTTCCCCAATACAGACAGCGAGTTGTCAGTGTCCCGATCGACATCTCTCCCTCCCAAAGACCAAGTTGCAAGGACCCCGAGGCAAAGGTGTAAATATAAAAAAAATTGTTTTCGTATTTTGCTGGCGGTTAGCAATTTTTGGTTTAACATTCGAAATTCAGCTGGTGGTATTTTTTTTTTTTAACCATTTTAATAATGAAAGATAAATCGTCAAAAACCTTGAGGGCTTGAAAAAGTTTCTCATGTGTAAATACTCTTAAATGATAACAATACCCTTAATAAGTCAAGTCTCTAATGAGCTTAAGACTTTAGAATCAGTGTGTTTTTGATTGAAGAGGTCAAAGTTAAGGCCAACTATACAAAAAGATGATCTTCGCGCGGCTGAGTATAAACATATTCTATGTTATGCATTGTGTATTGTAATAATAAATACATAACGGACTTATCTAATAAAAGATAAACTAACGAATGTTGAAAACTCTATCCACAATAGCACTGATATATTATTACATTATTTAACCATTCATCTTCCACCTTAATTCTTTTTTCTTCTTGTTCAAATACACGCATACACACACATACTTACAAAGTAATATAACGGACTTATTTCAGAGAATGAACTAACGAATGTTGGACACCCTAATAAAATATATGTAAATGCTACTGTGGATATGTAGTTCAATAAACTAATTTTATTTTGAGCAATTTTTCAACTGTTGGCGTTTAACATACGCTAATTGAAATATGAAGTTCCTCAAAATAAAAATAGCTGATTGAAATAAATATATACTATAGCACTTATATTTTATAAGGGTATCCAACATTCGTCAGTCGTTAGTTTTCACAAAAACATCTTATTTTAGAGCTCATTTTTTACTTTTAAGTCACAAAACATAAAAAAAATGACACACAATTATAAATACAATTTAACTATAAGAATTACTGACCTATGTCAATTAAAAGCATTTACATAAGTCAAAAACCTCTTAGCGACGAAGTATTGCTGTTAGTTAGTTTTCGATAATTGTGTGCTGTGTACACAATAACCCAATATTCTGTTATTTTTACTCATAAATATTGTTACTTTTGTCTCATTAAACCAGCGTCTTTACTTTGTATCACTACAAACAAGTCTTGCACTCATCAATACAGGAACGCCGCCACCATCCTCCCTTAACTTGAGATTATTATATAAATTTCAGTTTGCCGAATCTCAAAATAAGTGGTTTTTTTCATTATCAATTCAATTGATTCAAGATTCTTTCGTTGTACATTCTTAAAGTTGAAAACGTTAGTTTTTTTTTTCAGGTTTTGAAGTTACTTAAATTTAAGCCACTTTTCATTTTAACCGTATACATTTTGTCTTCATTATACGCTTGCATTTATATTAAATATATGTGTTTTAACTGAAAATGATTGATTACGGCTGCTTAAACAATATTCCATTCGACTTCCACTTACTTGACATCTATGTATGTATGTATGTAGTAGTATGTTGAAGTCTTTCAGGCGTAATAATCCGAAAGCTTTTGTTAAGGCATTAGGCAATCTGATATTGTCGAACACTTGGCTTATTTTAAGCTAAACAACGTTGTCTGCTACAACTTTGTGCAATATGTTTTGTTCTTGGTTATCCATCATATTGCACACACATACACATACACATACACGTATTGTGCTGCAGGCGACCGCAAGCCAAGTGTCAACATAAGCATTCAGACACTTGGCATAAACTCTTGCACTGCCGCTTTCATTCATTTGCCCCTTACGACGCGTCGTCTTCTACCGCTTTCAGTTCCGGGCCGCTTGCTTTCACATTTGTGTCTGGAGCGATAGCGGTGTGTCTTTTGGTTTCATTACTTGGGCAACTTTGTGATTGCGTTCGTTCGTTCCGCATGCAGTGTGTGTGCCCTGCAGGACGCTGGCCGCAGCCCAAGCTACATTTAAGGACACTCTGTCTCGCTGCATGCCACAAAATTTCTTGTTCGTTGTTGTTGATGCGGTAAACTGTTGGCCCCATTTACTATGTTGAATATTCCTTCCTATTGCTGCTGCTGCTCTTTCTTATCGCTTTCGTTTCGTTTCGTTTCGTCGGTGTTTATGTTTATGTTCAAGTGTGGATCATTTTTGGACTGGAATATGAATGAAGTTAGTTACTTGAGCCAAGCAATGTCACACAACCAATTTTGAATATACAATATATATTTCGTATAATAACCATATTTATTTATCACAAACTTTCGGTTCTGCTAAGGTAAAAGTGTGAAGCAAAGTTTTGTAAATGGGTTTTTTATTCTTTTTGGTAACTTGAAAAGTTTGTCTGTAACTTAATCCCTTAACTTAAATGTTATAATATATATTTTAGCTATGCCTTAAACAAATTCCTTGTATTTCATCAACTTATATTAAAGCTGCATTTATCTCACAACAAATCTTTAATCTTCACACCTTCAAGTCATCATGTACAGGGTATGTTAGGCGTGTGTGTGTGTGTGTGTGGCAGGGCAAAATGCTTTCTACCACATGGACACAAAGGCCAACCTGACCCACTAAACGTTAGACAAAGCCAAGCAGCCAAAATTGTATTGCATAAGGCAACAACAACAACAACAACAAGCCAGCAACAACAACAGCAAAGCAAAAGCGTAGACGTTGCTTGTCGAAGCGACGACCAACGGATGTGTGGGCTAAGAAGAAGAAGAAGAACGATGAGGTAGGGTGTCTTAAGCTGTTGCTGACTGGTGCACTTCCGTTCTACGCTTTACACTTCAATTATCTTCAATTTTCAGCAAATGTCTCAAGAACAATAGCTCTGCTGATTGGAATTCTTTAACTCGCTGCATGTGCTTGTGCTGGTTGCTGCTTTCACCTCACTCACATCCTTGCCTTGCCTTGCCTTGCCCCCTTCCTCCTCGCACACACACACACACTTGTGGTCTTTGTCTTATGTTGTTGTTGCTGTTGCTGTTTTCAGCATTGTTTCGGAAACCTGGTCGACTGCAAGACAGTTACAAATGCGACAACATTGTTGCTAGCGTGCTCGTCGAGGGGCGCCCCAAAAGCTCAATTGCTACAACAGCTGTCGAGTGCTGCGGTGCAAAACTGTTGGTGGTCGTTGCCAAGGGTGGCGGCGGTGGGGCATGGGAACGGTGTGTGTGTGTAAATCGAACAGCAAAAGCGCATTGCCGTTTTGCCTGATGGCAATGGCATTCACTTTATTTGGGTTTCTTTGCTCATTTCGGTGTTGCAATTGTGTGCGAATTTGTTGCAATTTGATTTTCTATAACAAAATAATTTGCACAAATATTTTAGCGAAAACGGGAAAACTCCGAACAGTTTTTATGATCAAATTCGTAAGAAACTTAGGATTTTTAATTGATGACACAAGCTTTTTATAAGGACATTATATTTTTTTTTTTTTTTTTGTGAAAATCTCAACAATCCCAACAAATACAATTAAGTTTAATTGTGCTTTGTGCTAAAACCGGACAACATAGAGAAGAATAAGAAGCGACATGGCAAAAGCCTAAAGTGCGGAAAACTGTACATTTAGCTTGTTAGCTTGTTTTGTTGTGCTGCCCTGCTTAGGAGAATAGCAGCAAATGCAATGTGAACAATGCAAAATCCTGTTTGTCAGCGTCATTAAAATGCCAAGTCAAATGTGATTTTGCCACCCTGCCGCTGCTGTTGCTGCTGCGGGCAGCCAGTGAAGCATGCAACGCCGCCAACCGAACGGGCAAGCAAACAAACAAACAAATAAACCAAGCAATGAAATCAAACAACAGCAGGGAAATGGCTCGTGGAAATTGACAAAAGCGAAACGAATCACTAGCTAGATAGACAATAGGCAACAGTATTGTCATTGCATATTGATTGCGAAACGGGGCTGCATTTCAACAGCTGCTGCTCCCAGCCCCCAACACACACACAACAAACGACTTCTATTCTATAGCAAATCAAATTGATTTTTGAAAAATCCTTTGCTATGGAGTAAGAAAAGAACGAACGAAGAGCAAAACGTGAAATGTGCAGATCAAAAGCATAAGTTCTAATTTTCGACCAATGCAATTTTCAAAAGCGGCTTAAAGTTGTTCATTTCGAGTCATTGGCTAGACAACGTTCACAAAAAAAAACAAAGGAAAACAAAACCCCAAACGAGCATTAAAAAAAAAACACACACAATTCCTACAAAAATGCCAAAAAGAAGCAATATTAATTTAGAAGAAATCTTATAAATAATAAAACAAAGTCATATCGAATATTATCAGTTACATATTTAGTTCATATTTAAATAAATATTTATTGTTAACGTTTCTTATCAAATGCACGTTTCTTATCAATCAACCAATTCGGTTAAACCCCCCTTTTAACTCGGGTTTAACTAACTGCGGAATTTGAGAAAATGGCCCTGAGTCAAACTTGAGACTATTAAACTTCATCTTATCTTATTTTAAGCTTATTCTCAAAAGAATAAATTTGTATTTGCTTTTATTTGAATTTATTTTATGTTTGTAATAATATTCTTTTGCATTGAAATGCTATTTTCAAAGCCCTTCTATCTAAATGGGTATCGCATTTTGCACTTTCGGCGCTTTTTACTCGATTTTGTTTATTTTATTTTGTCGTTTTGCTCTTTTTTCTTTATTTTTATTGCTCTTTGGATGACCGCAAAAGTGCATTGAAAACGCTGCGGTATACATATACATATATATAAAAAATGTGTGTAGAAAGAAAAAATAATCATAAAAAATGGCAACAGTTGCGCGATTGTTGCATGCCAACGTTTTGCGGTTGGTCAACCGCATGCCTCATATTGAGGCTGTGAACAGTTAGTCCCCGAGCAGCTGAAGAGCAATCAGAAAATAAGTAAATGCCAGGCATTTGAAAACAATTAAAAAAATGTCGTCTTGCATAGAAATCTATTTGTCTACAATTTTATTTATTGTTTTCACCCACAGAACGAGCCAAGCTACAATACATACATACATACAAATGTGCGATGTATGTACAAATGTGTATGTTTGTATTTACATACATAAACATCCGAGCATGAAACTGTTTTCTATTGATTCAATTGAATGCGGCCTTTTTGTTTTGTTCGATTTAAATCATTTATTTAAAAACATATCGAGCTTGAATATGCCATTCAGACATTTACTATTTACAATAAACGCAAATAGTTGCAAATAAAAGAACCTTTGTATTTATTTGAATACTACAAAATTTCTACACAAATAGATACAAGTTAATCCGCTTAGGCAAAGGGCAATTTGTTTGATGTTTAAGTCGGCAGCTTTAGCATGTTTAAGTCCGGCTAATAAAATAAACAATATGCCGCTAAAATATGTTTTACATTTAACATTTCTTTAAATGAATGAACAATTTGTTTTTTAGGCAGCAACAAAATGCCTAAAAGATATAAGAAATACAACAAATAATTTATAGACATAATAAGAGGTTGTATGTAAAGTTGGTAAACGGACGTTTAGTTTAGCGTGACAACGTCATAATAAAACAAGGTTGTTGTTGCTACGTCAAAACTAATAAAATTACAAATTAAAGTAAAAACAAAAAAGTAAAAATAAAAAAGTAAAAATAAACATATTCATAAAATTCTGACGCGGTGTTGAACTCGGGTAGTCATAAATTAAAGCATCAAAAAACAAAGCGCCTGTATAGGAGCGCCACGACTATCTTTTTATAATGATGGCTTAGAAGCCTAAAAGCCTTTCTTAGCGCCTGTTTCTTTCTCGTTTTTGAACTTGCTACCTTTATACTAATCAATTTTATAGACGTTATCACGTCAAAAAAAAAAGTTTCTGTAGATATATTTTGGGGCTAGTGAAAATTTATTCAGAGCAAATGACAAACGAAAAAAGAACAAAAATACTTGAATAGAAATCAAATGAAATAATTTTACATGCTTAAATCAAGTGACCGCAAAAGACACAACAACAAAAGGTGCTGTCAAAAATATTGCAAATACTACACTGCTAGAAAAAATCAAGTATTCTGTACTTAAAACCCTACATTTCGAGCTTGATTTCTTACTAAGTACGGCATTACAGAATCCGAGAATGTCGTAATTAATTCAAATGCGGTTTCTTAAGCTCGTTTGTTCTTGATGTAAGTTCACTTTAAACTTGAATTGAATTCTTCAAGTTCTGATAGATCTCAATTAAAGTTTTTGAGTTCTTTAAACGTAAGTTCATAAAGTTCTTTATATAAGCATTTTTATTCTTGCTTTAAGAATTTGTGTACTCGATCCAAGCGTGACAATACTTGATCAAAGAATGATAAAACTTGATTCAAGTATTACAATACTTGATCCAAGTATTATGATCCTTAATTTTAAATTACCGCAGAGATTTGAACCCGAAACTCGTACTATAATCAAGAATTTTGTACTCGATTTCTGTATTCCTTTAATTTAACTTGATTCAAGTTTTCCTTTCCTTATTTTAAGAACTTTTGTACTTAATTAATGTATTTTTACATTCATTTCAAGTATCCCAATCTTGATATAAGTGTTTATATATTCATTTCAAGTATTAGATTCTGAAATCAAGAACGAAAAACTAGAATCGCAAATACTTAATTCGATCTTAGCGTTAGCACTGCTTTTTTCTATCAGTATAGAAACATATATTTGTGCTAGGGAAAATTGATTTATAGCAAATGACAAATAAAAAACGAACAAAAATACTTGAATATAAATCAAATAAAGTTATTCTACATGTTTTATTATTTAAGGAATTTAATTGAAATAGAAGAGGCAAATATAAGATAAAAACAGATGAACTTACCTCTAGTTAAAAAAGGAAAAAAATTATTGAAAAGTAAAATATTTAGAAAAAATAAATTCAATATGAATTTGTTGATGTTTCTTGAAATCGTAAATTCGAAGCTTGTACTAAATTTTGTTTAACAATAGCTAGAACAAAGCTATAAATAAATAACTGTTGCAATTTATGTTCTAAGTTTGTATTTAGTATTAAAGAACTTTGAAACATTTCGTATTAAATCATAAGCATTTAATTACTGAACTAAAAAGTATTTTACTTCTCTACCAGAATTTATTTGATTCCAATTTTCCTTTTAGTTAAATAATTTAATTAAATGTAGTTGAGTATGTATGTATATTTTTTTTAATGCTTATTTTGTTAAGTTACTGTTGCATGTTGCATATTGTTGATGCTTCAAATTATTAGAGCAGCTTATGAAAAAACATTGCGACATTCCATTGAAATAGTAACGCGTCAAAGGACTAGCAACATCCTGCCTTCTGACTCTAATTAGCTCAAAACAACAAATATCTTTTGTTTTTTTTTTTTCATTCATAATTTAACCCGCTTTTTTTATTAAGCATGTATAACTATTTGTACTATGTCTTAAGAGGGGCATGAGCCGAAAGTGGTTTGAATCTTGTTTCCTGATGCCTAATGGGGCGCGGCCTGTGTGTGTGCGTGTGTGTGTGCGAGTTGTAGGGGGTTTTTTGTGGATACTGGCTGTCGAAATTGAGTGTAAATGTCGCGGCAACTTATGCCACACACGTATACGCACTTGCTTAATATTGCGGCAAGATATGCTTGCCAACTGCCGGAGCCGCAAAAACCGAAACGACAAAGACATGAAGCGCGAAAGGATGCAGCGCTTGTGGGTGATCGAGGGGATATAAGAGAGAATGACACACACACACACACACACACACACTTGCCACAAGTCAGTAGCAGGCGCAGCAGGAGGATATGTTGCGATGTGTGTACGACGACGACGATGATGCTGTTTGCTGCAGGCAATATACTTGAATGTATGTGTGTGCGTCTGTGTGAGTGTGTGTTTCACTCTTGTAGTGGTTTTGCCCCCTGCTACATGTGGTGCTGTCGTGAAGGTGTCGTGTTGAACATGTTAGGTGTCTTGTCGCTTATCATGTTAAGTGGGTGCACCCAACGTCTACGTGCCTCGCATGTGATTGCGTCTCTTTCGCTCTCTCTGTGTCTCTGTCTATGGTAATTTTCATAGAAAATATGTAAAATTTAGAGGCAAACAGTGGGACAAACAGATAGCAAAAGCAAAGCGAACTGAAGAAATTAGCAGCAGCAACTGACAAACGGTAAAACGTAAAACGGCAACAAAGAAACATTTTGCAACACTTGACGTCCTGGTCTTAGAAAGGGCAGATAGAGGAATAGAACGAGAAGGAGGAGTAGACGAAGCCGGCGGCAGAGCGGCATCTTGGGCGACTTGCCACTTGGCCTACTCCTGCTAGGCTAATTTCCTTTTAAAGTGTTGCGACTCTTTCGCGCTCTTGTTGATGCTGCTGCCTACCTGCTCGCCTGCCTCCGTGCCAGGACAAGCTCATTTGCACCTCATTAAATGCTGCCACTCGACCTGATGGCAACGTAAAATCAGCGCACACACGCCTTCCCCCTTCAATGTAGATGAGAGCTCAAAACCAACCCAGCACTCAAATATGGGTGTGTGTGTGTGTGTGTGTGTGTGTGTGTTAAGGAAAAATGTAAACGAGATTTTAAAATCATTGACAGCAAGAGCCAAACAACCCGACTTTCATACTAATCAAATACGCGTTTCTTTGCAACATTTAGCGACCCAAATATAGAAATGAGTATATTTTCAACAGGTTTCTGCTAACAGTTCAATCCAATATTTATATACTTATTTTCATATTCATATGTAATTTAGGTCGCAAGCTATTATGAAAACGTTCGTATCGTATCAGTAAAAAAAAATATTCCATACCGTCGTAAGGCGCCCATACGAATTTGCCAAAATCACTATAATTCCCAACTTATTCTAGCTTGCACAGTATGGGAAGGGTCGAACAAAACCGGTGCCTTTGGGTCGAGCACAGTGAAATGTGGCTCCACCTGGCGGTTGTGTTGTTTTTTTTTTTGTCTATATTATATTTTATATTATTTGGTGTATCTGAAAATGCTCTTTTAAGAGCAAAATTTTTTTATATAAATGGGTTTAACACTATTATTCCTACTAGTTCTTCAATTCAAGCTCATGATATATGTTTTTATAATTAATGATAACATTATTGGTTCCCGATAACGTCATGAGGCTCGATCCGAACCGGGGCCTTTGGGTCGAGCACAGTGAAATGTGGCTCCACTTGGCGGTCGTGATGTTTTTTTTTTTACTATATTATATTTGTATATTTATTATATGCAATATCTGAAAATGTTATTTTGAAAGCAAATTTTATTTGTAAATATTTATAATGGGTTTCGACATCTTCAGTGATTGATGATTAATTTGGTTATTACTTGTTAATTATTAATTAAAGCTTGATACACTACAAGTGCAGAGCTCTGAGTTCTTTAATTTAAGCTCATGATAAGGTCTTGACAAACATTATTGGTTCCCGATACCGTCACCAAAACCCATCGTGTGGCTCGATCCGGTGGTTGTGTTGGTTTTCCCTGTGCTCGGTCAATTGTTTGCTTTTTGAAGATATTATAATATATCTAAGCGAAGATACGAAGATGCGTTGTATTGTTTTCCCTTACCTAAGTGCGCTCAATTTCTCTATTTTGGGAACGCTTGGAAACAGAGTGTAATGTTATTCTGCAAATATGTACTTTATAAGCATTGTTTAACTGGCTAACTGCAAATGTATAAACTACCTTGTGAGCAGTACATGATAATTCTAGCTTGCACAGTACGGTTTGGATGGAACAAACTTAGTGTCATAGGAACGAGCAACATGAAGTGCGGCTTGATCTGGTGGTTGTGATGTTTTTTGTTTTTTGTTCTTTAATAAATTATATGCGATATCTGAAAATGTTTTTTTGAAAGCAAATTTTATTTGTAAATATTAATAATGGGTTTCGTCATTTCCACTGCCTACTGTTGTTTTCCACATTAAATTATTCATTTTAAGTAATAATTAAAGCTTGATACACTATTTTAATGAACTTAATGCGAACTGTTTAATGATATGTCTCGTTTTTCCTATGATTTGTGTTTGTATCAAAAAATGCGATGCCTCAAAACGAGCTCGTTAGACTTAGTTCGCTTTTTTGCTGTCGATATATAATTTAAACTGCTAAGGATAACCTAGCAATGTGCGCTATAGCGTCTTTGTCTTATACTCTTTTGCCAACCAGATCCTCAGCCTGACAATCGACGGTTGCAATTAATGCGGCATACAGTTTATACTGCACTTGCCAAACCCACATGGATGGAACAAACTTGGTTTCATTGGGTCGAACATAGTTAGGTGAGGCTCGATCTGTAGTTGTAATGTGTTTTGATTTAAAATATTACATGCAGTATCTGAAAATGTTCTTTTGAAAGCAAATTTTTTATATACATATTAATAAAGGGTTTCCGAGTAATGCCTTGTTCACTATTGGAGTAAAATAATACAAATTGTAAATGAAAACAGTTGTTGTCAATCTAAAATGTATTAGTGCTGCCAACTTGGATTTATGCCAGTTTAAAGCCACCGCAAAAACCCAAAACAAAACTAAATCACTTTAAAAACGTTGGGTTGATTGATTGCTGTCAACTTATTTAAGAAGACTCAATAACATAACTTAAGTTTTGACACACAATAAGTTCGGTCAAGCGAGCTTAAATCGATTGAAACCATAAATATTTGTTTGTGAAGTGCGAAATCAAAGCAGTCAAAAAAAGAAAAAATCGACAACAAGAAGAGAATGCGAGATGAGCCAACTAAAGAACTGAAAATCTTTTTTATTCACATTAGAAATGACGTCCAAAGACAAGAAAAAGTGCAGAAAACAGCAAATAGATCATGGTTGATTGTGTGTTAACCGCAAGCCAGAGGATCATCCATCACAAAATCATTGAAAATCGACGAGCTATTGTCCAGTCGATGGTTGTGCCGTTTTTTGTTTCACTCTTCTTGTTTTTTTTTTTTATTTTGGCTACTTGTCGTTGTCTTTGCTTGATGCAATTCGGTTTAAGTGTCTTTTTGCCAGTGAACGAGAGAGAGCCAAGTTTCAAAAGCAAATTTCCCCGAGGATGCGCCGCGACGAGTGCTATTTCACTCCAATCCACTCCTTTCCATGCCACTATGAAGCTGGTATTGCTGTTGGCTGTTGGCTGTTTTAGCTGTTTGGTAGCCAGCCAGGCTATAAGCGTCATTGGAATTCCCCAAAGCCATTAAGCGAAAAATGTATGCAACACCCCTTAGCAAGAGCAAAAAGAAAAAAAATAACTGAACAATGTCAGAGTCAGGAATAGAAATCCACCCAACCCCAAATTCGAAACCCATCTATGTACGTATTGGCAGCACTTCATTAGCAAGCGTTAAGAGCAAGCACTTTTGTTGTTGCTGTTGCTGTGCTGCCTTTGCCATGGCTAACAATAATTTAATTTCGTAGCAGTATTGGCTGCTGCCTTGAACTCAAAAGTAATTTCATTGATTACAAGAAAACGCTTCGCGAACGAACATCAGTAAAAAGGATAACAAGCTTTGAAGCAAAAAAAAAGAAAAGCAAAACGATACCCAAACCACTTGGGATTTGCTGTGCGTTTGGTATTGGCAGCTGCAAGCAACTTGTGGCTTGAATGCCCATTTTAGCTACGCTTCGATTGCCATTGCCTGTCCATTGTACTTAAATAAGTAGCACTAACAAGAGCAAACACCAGCGATTCCAACTGTATTGCCAAAGTTAACCAAACAGCAAAACTAATTATCAATTGATAATGATGAATCAATAAGACGCCGTCAATATATGTATATTTGATAGGTTCTAAAGAACATTCCATTTAACATACAAAGCGATATTCTCCAATACAAAGTTAGGCCAGCAATAATTGATACTTGACTCTACTTATAAACTTGGCAAATGGCATTTGCGCCAATCGAAATCTGAAAAGGGTCGACACAATAAATGATTTGATCAATGACTAAACCACAATTCAGCCAATTATGCTGCTGGGGGGGGGGCAAAGCTTGCCAGCTCAAGCATTTTTAATGCCTTTTGTGTGTTGTCCAGGGAAGAATGCCTTTCGCTTTTACTTGATTTTTGGCTAAGAAGGACGTGGAAATGATAAGCTGAATCAAATGGCGTTTAATGTTGATATTGGTTCGCAAAAATTTACTTATGTAGCTAACAAACTATATTACAAGACGTTCAAGTTAACATCATTCGCAGCATTAGCACGCGACTTCGGTTTAAGGTATCCCATTTGGCATTTGCCACATGCCATCTGCCACATGCCACCTGCCAGCTCTTGCTGGCTGCCACTTCACATCAGTTAGCCGCCCATCCATGCCGATTGTGCGTCGTATGAACGCTACTTTGCTATCAGGCGAACCGTTTTCTAATGCCACAAAACGTTCTGACGAATTCCCTCAACAATTGAAAGTTGTGGCAAACTATGTAGTATGCAGCACACAAACACTCACACACACACACACACGCACACACACCGACACAGACACAGATAACTCTTGAAGCTCTGGTGGGGTGGATGCCGCTTGGGGCCGCGTTGCTGGCTCGGCCATTGATTGAGTTGCGTTCGATTCAGCCGAAAAATGTTGTTGTTGTTGTCAGACTCTGGGAAAGGCAAACGCCGATGCGTCCTGGTGTGGTGTTGTCGAAATAAATGATTAAATGCCAAACGATGCTGACGAGCCGAACAATAATAACACTAAGTGCCTCATTCTGGCCACAATCCCGCTGGCCCCATTTCAAATTATTGGAAAACACATTAATACGCAAAACGATGGAATGAGCGATATGCGTAAGCCCAGCCCCTAGAAGTAGCAATATGTGCAAACGCTGGCTAAAAACTCGTTTAATTGCTTACAAATGAACGAACGAATATCGCCACAACCAACTGCATTTAGCTGCATGAATAATGGCAAATATCGACGTGAAATTCAAATGGCGGCACTCAATCCATTGGCATTAGCATAAGCATGAATATAAATATGTGTATGATTATCGATTAAATGCCCAAAGAAACTTTGGCGTAGCTAAAGTTGCGTATTGCACAATAATCAAGGAACAAGCTTTTAACAATTCGGAGATTGAAATTGTGGTTTAATTAATTCAAGCTAGTCAGTTTTTTTTAAATTCATTTATATTATTTATTAATATTATGTTTTCTCATTTTAATCAAGACAAACAAAAATAAACTTATATTAATTCTTAACAAAATAAGGAATCAGATAATAAAAATAAACACAAAGCAAGCTGGCTAAAAAAAAAAAAACTGACACCTACCAACTAAAACTAGTAAAAAGCGAAGCGGCTAGTAAAGTTGCCTGGTGGCAATAAGTCTTCTTCTCAATGGGCTTTCCCTTATTGTGCGTAAGCTTAGAAGCCGCCAACGAGAGGGCGAATATGATTTCCTAATCTCTGTATGAACTGCGAAGGGTATATAGAGTGGGCCCTAAGACAATTTCCTGTTTAAGATACGTTGCTTTGAATAATTTTGTTTTTTTTTAACATTTTGGTCAAATGAATTCAAGCTAGTCAATTTTTTAAAATTTCTTTTATATTATTTTATGATATTATACTTATTTCATATAATTCAAGCAAAAAAAAAAAAAGTTTTTCAATTCAAGCTCATGATATTTTTTTATAATTAATGATAACATTATTGGTTCCCGATACCGTCATCAAAATCCATAGGTTGGCTCGATCTGGTGGTTGTGTTGGTTTTCCCTCTGCTCGGTCAATTGTTTGCTTTTTGAAAATATTATAATATATCTAAGCGAAGATACGAAGATACGTTGTAGAAAGCAGCATTGTTTTCCCTTACCCTAGTGCGTTAAATTTCTCTATTTTGGGAACGCTTGGAAAACAGAGTGTAATGTTATTCTACAAAGATGTACTTTATAAGCATTGTTTAACTGGCTAACTGCAAATGTATAAACTACCTTGTGAGCAGCACATGATAATTCTAGCTAGCACAGTATGGTATGGATGGAACAAACTTAGTGTCATAGGGACGAACACCATGAAGTGCGGCTTGATCTAGTGGTTGTGATGTTTTTTGTTTTTTAATTAATTATATGCGATATCTGAAAATGTTCTTTTGAAAGCAAATTTTATTTGTATATATTAATAATGGGTTTCGTCATTTCCACTGCCTACTGTTGTTTTCCACATTAAATGATTCATTTGCATAATTTTGATGGTTAGTACTTGTTAAGTAATAATTATACTTAATACGAACTGTTTAATGATATGTCTCGTTTTTCCTATGATTTGTGTTTGTATCAAAAAATGCGATGCCTCAAAACGAGCTCGTTAGACTTAGTTCGCTTATTTGCTGTCGATATATAATTTAAACTGCTCATATTTTAACTTAACAATTTTTGACTTTGATATATTTGCTACAGTTACAACTAGTATAAGATCTACAGTCATTTAATGTTGCTGATTTAATTTCTTCTAGTTGAAATACATTTGTTCTAATAAACGGCGGTTTTCTAAGAAATGCCTAAAGCTGCTGAGGTTCTTCACAATTTTACTTTAAACATGATGCAAAGGCCAATTTTGTAAATGAAAAAAGTTGTTGTCAATCCAAAATCTATTAGTAAGAAGACTATCATTACATTTATTTTCAACTAGCTTTTGCTTTCAGTTTAATCCAATATTAATATACTTATTTTCATATTCAGATATTATGAAAACGTCCGTATCGCATCAGTAAAAAGAATATTGCATACCGTCTTAAGGCGCCCAGACAAATTTGCCAAAATCACTATAATTCCCAACTTATTCTAGCTTGCACAGTATGGGAAGGGTCGAACAAAACCGATGCCTGTGGGTCGAGCACAGTGAAATGTGGCTCCACCTGGCGGTTGTGTTGTTTTTTTTTTGTGTATATTATATTTTATATTATTTGGTATATCTGAAAATGCTCTTTTAAGAGCAAAATTTTTTTAAATAAATTTAAAATGTGTTTAACACTATTATTCCTACTAGTTCTTCAATTCAAGCTCATGATATATGTTTTTATAATTAATGATAACATTATTGGTTCCCGATAACGTCATGAGGCTCGATCCGAACCGGGGCCTTTGGGTCGAGCACAGTGAAATGTGGCTCCACTTGGCGGTCGTGATGGTTTTTTTTTTACTATATTATATTTGTATATTTATTATATGCAATATCTGAAAATGTTATTTTGAAAGCAAATTTTACTTGTATATATTTATAATGGGTTTCGACAGAGGCATCTTCAGTTATTGATCTCCATATGAAATGATTAATTTAGTCATTACTTATTAATTATTAATTAAAGCTTGATACACTACATAGTGCAGAGCTCTGAAGTCTTTAATATAAGCTCATGATAAGGTCTTGACAAACATTATTGGTTCCCGATACCGTCATCAAAATCCATAGTGTGGCTCGATCCGGTGGTTGTGTTGGTTTTTTACCTCTGCTCGGTTAATTGTTTGCTTTTTGAAGATATTATAATATATCTAAGCGAAGATACGAAGATGCGTTGTATTGTTTTTCCTTACCTAAGTGCGTTCAATTTCTCTACTTTGGGAACGCTTGGAAACAGAGTGTTATGTTATTCTACAAAGATGTACTTTATAAGCATTGTTTAACTGGCTAACTGCAAATGTATAAGCTACCTTGTGAGCAGTACATGATAATTCTAGCTAGCACAGTATGGTATGGATGGAACAAACTTAGTGTCATAGGGTCGAGCACCATGAAGTGCGGCTTGATCTGGTGGTTGTGACGTTTTTGTTTTTTGTTTTTTTAATAAATTATATACGATATCTGAAAATGTTTTTTTGAAAGCAAATTTTATTTGTAAATATTAATAATGGGTTTCGTCATTTCCACTGCCTACTGTTGTTTTCCACATTAAATTATTCATTTTAAGTAATAATTAAAGCTTGATACACTATTTTAATGAACTTAATGCGAACTGTTTAATGATATGTCTCGTTTTTCCTGATTTGTGTTTGTATCAAAAAATGCGATGCCTCAAAACGAGCTCGTTAGACTTAGTTCGCTTTTTTGCTGTCGATATATAATTTAAACTGCTAAGGATAACCTAGCAATGTGCGCTATAGCGTCTTTGTCTTATACTCTTTTGCCAACCAGATCCTCAGCCTGACAATCGACGGTTGCAATTAATGCGGCATACAGTTTATACTGCACTTGCCAAACCCACATGGATGGAACAAACTTGGTTTCATTGGGTCGAACATAGTTAGGTGAGGCTCGATCTGTAGTTGTAATGTGTTTTGATTTAAAATATTATATGCAATATCTGAAAATGTTCTTTTGAAAGCAAATTTTATTTGTATATATTTATAATGGGTTTCGACAGAGACATCTTCAGTTACTGATCTCCATATGAAATGATTAATTTGGTTATTACTTGTTAATTATTAATTAAAGCTTGATACACTACAAGTGCAGAGCTCTGAGTTCTTTAATTTAAGCTCATGATAACCATAGTTTCTTTTTCAAAATATTATTATATATTCAAGCGAAGAAACGAATCCTTGTAAAAAGCAGCATTGTTTGCCCACAAGATTTTGTCAATGTTTGAGAAAAAAGCCCAAATGAGGCGAAATTGTGTTATATGTCAAATAATATATTTGGATAGGTGCAAAAAATATCTCTTGTGTTGGCAAAAATGTTGAAACATGAAATGCCTTAAACCAGAAAATTGGATTCAAGTAGTTTTGGCATAAAATTGAATCAGTTGAATTCGAAAGAAAAAAAATAATAGTAAAACTCACAACTATTAAGAAGCTTAAGCTGTAAGCTTCAAGTGAAATCAAGCTGGCGTTCAGGTGATGTCAGAATGGGGTGAATTCGATACGACAAGAATTCTATTGCATTGATTGCGCTGTAAAATGACATTCTTAAAATGTATTAAACTGTAAGCCGAACCTTAAGCTCGAATGCCAAATGCCAAATGCCGAATGTCGCACTAAAAATCAATGTTTTGACGACTTTTAAGCCATTTTGCACTTAATTTTAAAGCGCTTTAAGGCCAGCATCAGCAGCAGACATCAGTTGGCAGTTTGTTGTTGGCTATTGGACTTTAAACAAAAGCATGCTGTAGGCGCTTTTCAATTCAGACACCAACACTGAAGAAAGGGTGAGGCAAGAGGCTGACTGGGTCAAAGTGGTTGCCATTCAACCAGCTTTATTTTATTTTATTTGGCAAAGTTTTCCTTTTTTTGCCTCTTTTGATTTTGGCATTTTGTTCGTATTCTATTTGCTGGTCTACAGTAAATTTTTTTTTTTTTGTTTGGCTCTATCTCTACATTTACCCTGTGGGTGCATTTTAGTCACGTACAAACACGAAAGTTATCGAAGATTTAAGCGCACGTACATGATGTTGCTTCCTGCCAAGAAAACGCACACACACACACACACACACACACATATATAGAAAAAGAAAGATCCTCATAGACTACATAGAAACAGAGAGAAGAATAGAGAGGCAAAAACCAAAAGTCGTCATCAAATGCCGTGAGTTATTGTAAAATTCCAGTTAAGATTTTTGGTGGCTGTTCCATGTGGCACGTCGCACCCCACACACATACATACATTGACAACGACAGTAGTGCCAAGTGCCTGTCAAATTGAAATTAAAAGCCAAATGCTTCAAGTCGAGTTCAAGCATAAAATCAATAAAACCAAATAAAATATGTGTGGTATAACTTTTGTCCGGATTCGCGCAGCAGCAGCAGCAGCAGCAACAATGTTGACCACATTGACTGACCAACAACCTAACCAAAGTTAGTATGTAGTTGTTACCGCAATAACCGCAATGGGAGCCAACTGTGTGTCTACTGATATTTTGCGGCTGTCCTTTTGCCGCATTCGAACTGGGGCGCAAACTCGTTGATACTTTCACTCGCACACGGCTAGACTGGACTAGACAAGAACTAAGCACATGGTCAATGGGTCTTAGAGCCCTTGTTGTTTTTCGCATCCTGCGGCATTAAAAGTGTCTCATTTTGGCTGGCACTTTGTTTTTTATTGTTGCACGAAAGGGCACAAAAAAGTAAAAGCTTGGCGTAATGCTAATTCGAGAAGTTATTTACAACAGCTGCAATTGGGATTCCTATTTAATTTTCCATATCAACAAAATGATAAACATATATTTATGTACAAAATATTGAGTTATTTATTGACTTGTTGCAAAAATATGGCATTATTCGTTCGTCTAAATCTTAATGCTTAATTTAATTATTTTTACATAAATCTGATTTTTATACAATATATCCAAGAAATTATTTTATTTTTTAAGAGTCAGGCATCGACTTATGGTTCTCCAAAAACTTGGTTTTTTTTCTATATACATATATATAGATTTTCAATTCAGCTCAGCAGACATTCATTCTGTAAGTGAATGCAAGACAAAGTGTGTTAGTTATATTATTATCTCTATTATCAACTACTTATACACATACTAATATTGTGACCGAGCGAGCTGTGTGAACAAAGTCGTTGGAAAACTTGCAATGCCCACATAAGTAGGCAACACTTAGCAAGTGAAAAGCAAAACTTGAAGTTTCCAAGTGTGTTTGTCTGTTGTGCTTTGAGCTTACGTTATGCTTAAAAACTTGCCATCTGTACACGTGTGCATGGAAATCTGGCCATGGTCAAGCCATTAAATGCGTTTTAGCGACACCAAGAAGAAAAAGAATAAACATTTTAGATGCCTGCAAGCATTCAGCTTATGCCTCCCCTTAATGCCAAACGATGCTGTTGTTAATGCTGACGAGCCGAACAATAATAACACTAAGTGCCTCATTCTGGCCACAATCCCGCTGGCCCCTTTTCAAATTATTGGAAAACACATTAATACGCAAAACGATGGAATGAGCGATATGCGTAAGCCCAGCCCCTAGAAGTAGCAATATGTGCAAACGCTGGCTAAAAACTCGTTTAATTGCTTACAAATGAACGAACGAAATATCGCCACAACCAACTGCATTTAGCTGCATGAATAATGGCAAATATCGGTGTGAAATTCAAATGGCGGCACTCAGCATGAATGTACATACATATGTGTATGATTATCGATTAAATGCCCAAAGAAACTTTGGCGTAGCTAAAGTTGCGTATTGCACAATAATCAAGGAACAAGCTTTTAACAATTCGGAGATTGAAATTGTGGTTTAATTAATTCAAGCTAGTCAGTTTTTTTTAAATTCATTTATATTATTGATTATTATTATGTTTTCTCATTTTAATCAAGACAAACAAAAATAAACTTATATTAATTCTTAACAAAATAAGGAATCAGATAATAAAAATAAACACAAAGCAAGCTGGCTAAAAAAAAAACTGACACTTACCAACTAAAACTAGTAAAACGCGAAGCGGCTAGTAAAGTTGCCTGGTGGCAATAAGTCTTCTTCTCAATGGGCTTTCCCTTATTGTGCGTAAGCTTAGAAGCCGCCAAAGAGAGGGCGAATATGATTTCCTAATCTCTGTATGTACTGCGAAGGGTATATAGAGTGGGGCCTAAGACGATTACCTGTTTAAGATACGTTGCTTTGAATAATTTTGTTTTTTTTTTTTAACATTTTGGTCAAATGAATTCAAGCTAGTCAATTTTTTAAAATTTCATTTATATTATTTTATGATATTATGCTTATTTCATATAATTCAAGCCAAAAAAAAAAAAGTTTTTCAATTCAAGCTCATGATATTTTTTTATAATTAATGATAACATTATTGGTTCCCGATACCGTCATCAAAATCCATAGGTTGGCTCGATCTGGTGGTTGTGTTGGTTTTCCCTCTGCTCGGTCAATTGTTTGCTTTTTGAAGATATTATAATATATCTAAGCGAAGATACGAAGATACGTTGTATTGTTTTCCCTTACCTAAGTGCGTTCAATTTCTCTACTTTGGGAACGCTTGGAAACAGAGTGTAGTGTTATTCTGCAAATATGTACTTTATAAGCATTGTTTAACTGGCTAACTGCAAATGTATAAACTACCTTGTGAGCAGTACATGATAATTCTAGCTTGCACAGTATGGTATGGATGGAACATACTTAGTGTCATAGGGACGAGCAACATGAAGTGCGGCTTGATCTAGTGGTTGTGATGTTTTTTGTTTTTTAATAAACTATATGCGATATCTGAAATTGTTCTTTTGAAAGCAAATTTTATTTGTATATATTAATAATGGGTTTCGACATTTCCACTACCTACTGTTGTTTTCCACATTAAATGATTCATTTGCATAATTTTGATGGTTAGTACTTGTTAAGTAATAATTATACTTAATGCGAACTGTTTAATGATATGTCTCGTTTTTCCTATGATTTGTGTTTGTATCAAAAAATGCGATGCCTCAAAACGAGCTCGTTAGACTTAGTTCGCTTATTTGCTGTCGATATATAATTTAAACTGCTCATATTTTAACTTAACAATTTTTGACTTTGATATATTTGCTACAGTTACAACTAGTATAAGATCAACAGTCATTTAATGTTGCTGATTTAATTTCTTCTAGTTGAAATACATTTGTTCTAATAAACGGCGGTTTTCTAAGAAATGCCTAAAGCTGCTGAGGTTCTTCACAATTTTACTTTAAACATGATGCAAAGGCCAATTTTGTAAATGAAAAAAGTTGTTGTCAATCCAAAATCTATTAGTAAGAAGACTATCATTACATTTATTTTCAACTAGCTTTTGCTTTCAGTTTAATCCAATATTAATATACTTATTTTCATATTCAGATATTATGAAAACGTCCGTATCGCATCAGTAAAAAAAAATATTGCATACCGTCTTAAGGCGCCCAGACAAATTTGCCAAAATCACTATAATTCCCAACTTATTCTAGCTTGCACAGTATGGGAAGGGTCGAACAAAACCGATGCCTGTGGGTCGAGCACAGTGAAATGTGGCTCCACCTGGCGGTTGTGTTGTTTTTTTTTTGTCTATATTATATATTATATTATTTGGTATATCTGAAAATGCTCTTTTAAGAGCAAAATTTTTTTATATGCATTAAAAATTTCTATGATGATTTATTTTGTTAAATAATATAATAATATTTACAGGGCTTCGATTAAGAAGCATAAGCGTTTAAGAAATTAAAACTGATGTTGCATTTGGCCGTTAGTTGATGATTTACTGTTAATATCGCTTTGCTCAGCAAATTGCTGTAAATGTCACATTGATGTTGTTGATACTACTGCAACTGCCATCATTCGCCATCAGTATAATTGACTGACTGGCTCTGATGTGCTAAGGATAACCTAGCAATGTGCTGATAATCGACAGGTGCAATTAATGCGGCATACACAATACAGTTTACACATGGATGGAACAAACTTGGTTTCATTGGGTCGAGTTGTTTTGATTTTTTTTTTTTAATATTTTATATGCAATATCTGAAAATGCTGTTTTAGAGCAAACATTTTTTTATATAAATTTAAACTGGGTTTAACACTATTATTCCCTCTAGTTTTTCGATTCAAGCTCATGATATTTGTTTTATAATTAATGATAACATTATTGGTTCCCGATAACGTCATGAGGCTCGATCCGAACCGGGGCCTTTGGGTCGAGCACAGTGAAATGTGGCTCCACTTGGCGGTCGTGATGTTTTTTTTTTACTATATTATATTTGTATATTTATTATATGCAATATCTGAAAATGTTATTTTGAAAGCAAATTTTACTTGTATATATTTATAATGGGTTTCGTCATTTCCACTGCCTACTGTTGTTTTCCACATTAAATTATTCATTTTAAGTAATAATAAAAGCTTGATACACTATTTTAATGAACTTAATGCGAACTGTTTAATGATATGTCTCGTTTTTCCTATGATTTGTGTTTGTATCAAAAAATGCGATGCCTCAAAACGAGCTCGTTAGACTTAGTTCGCTTTTTTGCTGTCGATATATAATTTAAACTGCTAAGGATAACCTAGCAATGTGCGCTGTAGCGTCTTTGTCTTATACTTTTCCGCCAACCCGTTCTTCAGCCTGACAATCGACAGTTGCAATTAATGCGGCATACATAATACAGTTTACACATGGATGGAACAAACTTGGTTTCATTGGGTCGAGTTGTTTTGATTTTTTTTTAATATTTTATATGCAATATCTGAAAATGCTGTTTTAGAGCAAACATTTTTTTATATAAATTTAAAATGGGTTTAACACTATTATTCCCTCTAGTTTTTCGATTCAAGCTCATGATATTTGTTTTATAATTAATGATAACATTATTGGTTCCCGATAACGTCATGAGGCTCGATCCGAACCGGGGCCTTTGGGTCAAGCACTGTGAAATGTGGCTCCACTTGGCGGTCGTAATGGTTTGTTTTTTTTTGCTATATTATATTTGTATATTTATTATATGCGATATCTGAAAATGTTATTTTGAAAGCAAATTTTACTTGTATATATTTATAATGGGTTTCGACAGAGGCATCTTCAGTTATTGATCTCCATATAAAATGATTAATTTAGTCATTACTTGTTAATTATTAATTAAAGCTTGATACACTACATAGTGCAGAGCTCTGAAGTCTTTAATATAAGCTCATGATAAGGTCTTGACAAACATTATTGGTTCCCGATACCGTCATCAAAACCCATCGTGTGGCTCGATCCGGTGGTTGTGTTGGTTTTCCCTCTGCTCCGTTAATTGTTTGCTTTTTGAAGATATTATAATATATCTAAGCGAAGATACGAAGATACGTTGTATTGTTTTCCCTTACCTAAGTGCGTTCAATTTCTCTACTTTGGGAACGCTTGGAAACAGAGTGTAGTGTTATTCTGCAAATATGTACTTTATAAGCATTGTTTAACTGGCTAACTGCAAATGTATAAACTACCTTGTGAGCAGCACATGATAATTCTAGCTTGCACAGTATGGTATGGATGGAACAAACTTAGTGTCATAGGGACGAGCACCATGAAGTGCGGCTTGATCTGGTGGTTGTGATGTTTTTTGTTTTTTGTTTTTTAATAAATTATATGCGATATCTGAAAATGTTTTTTTGAAAGCAAATTTTATTTGTAAATATTAATAATGGGTTTCGTCATTTCCACTGCCTACTGTTGTTTTCCACATTAAATTATTCATTTTAAGTAATAATAAAAGCTTGATACACTATTTTAATGAACTTAATGCGAACTGTTTAATGATATGTCTCGTTTTTCCTATGATTTGTGTTTGTATCAAAAAATGCGATGCTTCAAAACGAGCTCGTTAGACTTAGTTCGCTGTTCTGCATTCGATATATATATTTTAAACTTTGCTCATATTTTAACTTACTAATGTTTTACTTTGAAATATAAGCTACAGTTATAACTAGTACAAGATCTTTAGTCACATATAAGTTCTAGATCTTACTCAATATATATATTTATAATGGGTTTCCGATAAAACCAACCTGTTTATTAGTGAACGATTGCAGAGCTCTGGGTTTTTCATATCAAGCGCATATTTTTTTTTTATAATTACAACATAATAATTATATAATAACATTATTCCCGGTTAGCTCTTTAAAAACCATATAGAAAGATATTGTATGGCTCGATCCGGTGGTGATGACTTTCTTTGATCAATTTATCTTGAATTTTATTTAAAATATGCGATATCTGAAAATGTTTTTTTGAAAGCAAATTTTATTAATAATTTGTTTCCGAGAATTCCCATTTAGAAATTGTTTTTCTTCATATTAAATGATTTATTTGCATAGTTTTGATGGTCTTGACTTGTTGAGTAATAATCGTTAAGATATATGACTCTCCGACGAGACTCAACGCACTCGACCAATCAGCCGGTGAAGAAAAATGTGTTGTTTGAAAATTTGCACTGCCCACATAAGTAGGCAACACTTAGCAGGCGAGAAGCAAAACTTGAAGTTTCCAAGTGTGTTAGTCTGTTGTGCTTTGAGCCATATGCGAAACACTTAATGCTCAAAATGTTGGCATCTGTATCCATGTGCATTGAAATCTGGCCATGGCCAAGCCATTAAATGCGTCTTAGCTGCAGCAAAAAGCTAAAACCGTTGTAGATGCCTGCAAGCATTCAGCTTATGCCTCCCCATTTTTTCACTTCTTTACTTACTGCTGCTGCTGCTGTTTGCAGCTCCTGTGTTGTTGACATGTGTGCGTAGGAGTCGCCCTGCGGCCAATGCATGGCAATGCTATGACAAATAGGCGACAAAACGAAATGAGAAATATGCAGGCATTTTCAATTGAATGGGGGCGAAAGGCAAAGAGAGTGCGATTGAGTGTTGTGCAATGGGTGTGGTGGTGGAAAAAAAAAACCGACAGCATAAGAAGAAGCACCAGTTGAGATTAGAAAAGCATTTGCTGAAATCAAAAAGCCAAAGACAGGCTCGGACAGCTAGCTAAATGCATCATGACAGCAAAAAGAAAAGAGCGAGAGATGGAGATGGAGAGAAGACAAATAGAGATAGATCTATGGCAAAGAGAAAAAAAAGGAGAAAAAATTTATGCAAAAATATTACAAACACAAAAAAACAATTCAACACCCTGCTGTGTTTGAGAACCGAAAGCGCTTAACTATAAAATACCCTGTATGGCAATGTTTGCATTTTTGTTTTGATTGTGAGATAAAACACACTCGTTTGCTTGAGAAATTTCTATAGCTTTTAGTTTCAAAGATTTACTAAAACCAAATGCAACTGTTTCTTCTTTAATCACAGCAAATGGGAGAACAAAGAAAAGCAATGCCGAAAGCAGCAAACAAAGGTCATATGTGTAAGCATGTGATGCCCGGCCTTGATCTCTTCTCCTCTTGCAATCCTCAATCGTTCGCTTCATTAAGGGACTGAGCCTGAGCCTGAGTTTCAATTAGTGCAGCAAAACTAAATTAAGCTATAACTGTATATTTTTTTTCCTCTGTCCTTTGTCTTGCTTCTACTGTTGCTTCCTTTGGACAGTCTTGTTGGCTGGCAAGATTCTTGGCAAGGCAAAGCATAAATAACAACAGGCAAATGCCATTGGAATTGCAAATAGCAAGCAGCCAAATTGCAATAAAACGAAAAGCGAACAAACTGCAACAAACCAAAAAAAAAATCATCAAATGTCAATTGATTTGTAATTGAAGTTAACATAAATTAAATGAATAAAATATTTAATTTCGAAACAAAAATCAATAAAGAAAGTTGTGTGCTATTTATAAACATTTGTTTTAATTGAATGCAAAATCAATTTTTGATATTGAAATAAAAGTTGTAATTCAACGACAAAAGCCGAAAAAGTCAAAAACGAAAAACCTGACATTCACGAATTTTTGGTTGGAGTAGAATTTTCTATTGTTGCTGTCGTCTCAGTTACCGTTAAAGCCACAAAAGCAGCAGTAGGGCTCTAACAAGGCATAGATGGATGGATTGGATGAGCAGGACAAGGCAATGTCGCTGGCATCGTCGCCTCTATTGTTAAATGCATGAAAAATAGCTCGACACGGCCGCTCATCAGACGATGACGATGCCGATGCCGACAGCGACGCCAACCACACCGCTGCCACTAGCAAAGTTGCAAGAGGTCCTTAGCCAGGTGCGTATGTGTGTGTGTGTGCAGGTGCATAACTCATGCGCTGCGTTGCATTTTGCGATTTATGGCCAGTGGCTGCAAATGAACAAAGCGACCAACTCTTTTGACAAATTGCATTGCCGCCTGTTAATTGAATTATGAGGCAAGGGGGTACGTATGTACGTACGTACGGACGAACGCTCAATGGATTGGCTGGGAATGGGAGCACAAGGACATGTCAATGTGATTAAGACGTTTGTGGCCAAAATGCAACGAGTTTTAATTAGCCAGCTCTCGAGCCAACATCGGGCCGAACAACACTTGGCGCTAATGAATTAATTAGCCGTAATGCGCATCTAAAAGCTGGCGCCTAGCTTCTATTCAGTTACAACTGTCCAAATCAATTAAGCTACAACAACGAGTTGCGATTTGCGTTCAATTAGCATGCCCCGTACACACAGAGAGATGCGTGAGAGAGAGAGGAGTAGAACAATTTAACGAAGCTCGTTCCTCTGCTGCTACTGCATTGCCCCAGGTGCAACATCGTCAATTTGCATTTAATGCGCAACATTTGTTCGCATTTAGTCGTAGCTACCGCAAGATGGCAAACTCAAAATGGATGACGTTATAATGGCATGTCCTAGGCATTGTTGGCTGGCACAAAGAAATCATAGCCGAAAGGCAACAATTGCTAGCAAAAAATAATGAGAACAGGCAAGATCAATGGATAAGCCATCGTAAGCGATAGTTTGGTTATCGTCTAACAGTTATGAGTAGAAGGAGAGCAAGCAATCAATAGCCATTTGAAGCAGCGAGTTAAAAGAACGAGTAGCTGCGCTTAAGCCGTCTTGTTACGCTTCTCCCGGCAAGCTCAAAACTCCACTAACTTAAGAACGTTCGTTTAAGTAAATAATTTTTTAAAATATTTTTTTTTAACATTTAAACTACAGCAGCATTTACTTGAGCATAATGTATAAATCAATAAATGAATGATAAATCAATGAAAAACAACTCCAACGAGTGAGTGTATTAAATTCTGATTTCGTGTTTCTTTTTGTATATTTATTGCTTTTTGGAACCAGCAAATATTCAACATCAAGAAGTTTAAAATGTACTAACGTTAAACAACGAGTAACAGCCATCAGAAGCGAGTAGCGTTTAAAAGTATTAAAAGCTCATTTAAAAATATAATTTGGCTTTGCTTTAGATAACAATTAAAAAGGGATATCAAGTTAAACAACACACAAGCAAACATAAACTTCAATGAGCACTCGTTACAATTTGCCCCGCTTTAAAGGCCTTAGTGTGAAGAGTTCACCTCGCCTGGCATTTCATTACTATAACTGTGTGTTTACGATTCCAATGTTTTTCAACTCAAAAGCTAGAAACATGTATAAGAGAGAGTACCAACTAACTTCAGAATGTTCATTTAAGTAAATAATTTTTTTTTAATATTGTTTTAAACATTTAAATGAATGATAAATCAATGAAAAACAACTCTAACGAGTGAGTGTATTAAATTCTGATTTCGTGTTTCTTTTTGTATATTTATTGCTTTTTGGAACCAGCAAATATTCAACATCAAGAAGTTTAAAATGTACTAACGTTAAACAACGAGTAACAGCCATCAGAAGCGAGTAGCGTTTAAAAGTATTAAAAGCTCATTTAAAAATATAATTTGGCTTTGCTTTAGATAACAATTAAAAATGTGGCTCCACTTGGCGGTCGTGATGTTTTTTTTTTTTACTATATTATATTTGTATATTTATTATATGCAATATCTGAAAATGTTATTTTGAAAGCAAATTTTATTTGTAAATATTTATAATGGGTTTCGACATCTTCAGTGATTGATGATTAATTTGGTTATTACTTGTTAATTATTAATTAAAGCTTGATACACCACAAGTGCAGAGCTCTGAGTTCTTTAATTTAAGCTCATGATAACCATAGTTTCTTTTTCAAAATATTATTATATATTCAAGCGAAGAAACGAATCCTTGTAAAAAGTTTTTTTTTAAATTCATTTATATTATTTATTAATATTATGTTTTCTCATTTTAATCAAGACAAACAAAAATAAACTTATATTAATTCTTAACAAAATAAGGAATCAGATAATAAAATTAAACACAAAGCAAGCTGGCTAAAAAAAAAAACTGACACTTACCAACTAAAACTAGTAAAACGCGAAATGGCTAGTAAAGTTGCCTGGTGGCAATAAGTATTCTTCTCAATGGGCTTTCCCTTATTGTGCGTAAGCTTAGAAGCCGCCAACGAGAGGGCGAATATGATTTCCTAATCTCTGTATGAACTGCGAAGGGTATATAGAGTGGGCCCTAAGACGATTACCTGTTTAAGATACGTTGCTTTGAATAATTTTGTTTTTTTTTAACATTTTGGTCAAATGAATTCAAGCTAGTCAATTTTTTAAAATTTCTTTTATATTATTTTATGATATTATACTTATTTCATATAATTCAAGCAAAAAAAAAAAAGTTTTTCAATTCAAGCTCATGATATTTTTTTATAATTAATGATAACATTATTGGTTCCCGATACCGTCATCAAAATCCATAGGTTGGCTCGATCTGGTGGTTGTGTTGGTTTTCCCTCTGCTCGGTCAATTGTTTGCTTTTTGAAAATATTATAATATATCTAAGCGAAGATACGAAGATACGTTGTATTGTGCGTTCAATTTCTCTACTTTGGGAACGCTTGGAAACAGAGTGTAATGTTATTCTGCAAATATGTACTTTATAAGCATTGTTTAACTGGCTAACTGCAAATGTATAAACTACCTTGTGAGCAGTACATGATAGTTCTAGCTAGCACAGTATGGTATGGATGGAACAAACTTAGTGTCATAGGGACGAGCACCATGAAGTGCGGCTTGATCTAGTGGTTGTGATGTTTTTTGTTTTTTAATTAATTATATGCGATATCTGAAAATGTTTTTTTGAAAGCAAATTTTATTTGTAAATATTAATAATGGGTTTCGTCATTTCCACTGCCTACTGTTGTTTTCCACATTAAATTATTCATTTGCATAATTTTGATGGTTAGTACTTGTTAAGTAATAATTAGCGCTTGATACACTATTTTAATGAACTAAATGCAAACTGTTTAATGATATGTCTCGTTTTTCCTATGATTTGTGTTTGTATCAAAATATGCGATGCCTCAAAACGAGCTCGTTAGACTTAGTTCGCTTATTTGCTGTCGATATATAATTTAAACTGCTCATATTTTAACTTAACAATTTTTGACTTTGATATATTTGCTACAGTTACAACTAGTATAAGATCAACAGTCATTTAATGTTGCTGATTTAATTTCTTCTAGTTGAAATACATTTGTTCTAATAAACGGCGGTTTTCTAAGAAATGCCTAAAGCTGCTGAGGTTCTTCACAATTTTACTTTAAACATGATGCAAAGGCCAATTTTGTAAATGAAAAAAGTTGTTGTCAATCCAAAATCTATTAGTAAGAAGACTATCATTACATTTATTTTCAACTAGCTTTTGCTTTCAGTTTAATCCAATATTAATATACTTATTTTCATATTCAGATATTATGAAAACGTCCGTATCGCATCAGTAAAAAGAATATTGCATACCGTCTTAAGGCGCCCAGACAAATTTGCCAAAATCACTATAATTCCCAACTTATTCTAGCTTGCACAGTATGGGAAGGGTCGAACAAAACCGATGCCTGTGGGTCGAGCACAGTGAAATGTGGCTCCACCTGGCGGTTGTGTTGTTTTTTTTTTGTCTGTATTATATATTATATTATTTGGTATATCTGAAAATGCTCTTTTAAGAGCAAAATTTTTTTATATAAATTTAAAATGTGTTTAACACTATTGTTCCTACTAGTTCTTCAATTCAAGCTCATGATATATGTTTTTATAATTAATGATAACATTATTGGTTCCCGATAACGTCATGAGGCTCGATCCGAACCGGGGCCTTTGGGTCGAGCACAGTGAAATGTAGCTCCACTTGGCGGTCGTGATGTTTTTTTTTTTACTATATTATATTTGTATATTTATTATATGCAATATCTGAAAATGTTATTTTGAAAGCAAATTTTACTTGTATATATTTATAATGGGTTTCGACAGAGGCATCTTCAGTTATTGATCTCCATATGAAATGATTAATTTAGTCATTACTTATTAATTATTAATTAAAGCTTGATACACTACATAGTGCAGAGCTCTGAAGTCTTTAATATAAGCTCATGATAAGGTCTTGACAAACATTATTGGTTCCCGATACCGTCACCAAAACCCATCGTGTGGCTCGATCCGGTGGTTGTGTTGGTTTTCCCTCTGCTCGGTCAATTGTTTGCTTTTTGAAGATATTATAATATATCTAAGCGAAGATACGAAGATACGTTGTATTGTTTTCCCTTACCTAAGTGCGTTCAATTTCTCTATTTTGGGAACGCTTGGAAACAGAGTGTAATGTTATTCTGCAAATATGTACTTTATAAGCATTGTTTAACTGGCTAACTGCAAATGTATAAACTACCTTGTGAGCAGTACATGATAATTCTAGCTTGCACAGTACGGTTTGGATGGAACAAACTTAGTGTCATAGGGACGAGCAACATGAAGTGCGGCTTGATCTGGTGGTTGTGATGTTTTTTGTTTTTTGTTTTTTAATAAATTATATGCGATATCTGAAAATGTTCTTTTGAAAGCAAATTTTATTTGTTAATATTAATAATGGGTTTCGTCATTTCCACTGCCTACTGTTGTTTTCCACATTAAATTATTCATTTTAAGTAATAATTAAAGCTTGATACACTATTTTAATGAACTTAATGCGAACTGTTTAATGATATGTCTCGTTTTTCCTATGATTTGTGTTTGTATCAAAAAATGCGATGCCTCAAAACGAGCTCGTTAGACTTAGTTCGCTTTTTTGCTGTCGATATATAATTTAAACTGCTAAGGATAACCTAGCAACGTGCGCTATAGCGTCTTCGTCTTATACTCTTTTGCCAACCAGATCCTCAGCCTGACAATCGACGGTTGCAATTAATGCGGCATACAGTTTATACTGCACTTGCCAAACCCACATGGATGGAACAAACTTGGTTTCATTGGGTCGAACATAGTTAGGTGAGGCTCGATCTGTAGTTGTAATGTGTTTTGATTTAAAATATTATATGCAATATCTGAAAATGTTATTTTGAAAGCAAATTTTACTTGTATATATTTATAATGGGTTTCGACAGAGGCATCTTCAGTTGTTGATCTCCATATGAAATGATTAATTTGGTTATTACTTGTTAACTATTAATTAAGCAATCAATAGCCATTTGAAGCAGCGAGTAAAAAGAACGAGTAGCTGCGCTTAAGCCGTCTTGTTACGCTTCTCCCGGCAAGCTCAAAACTCCACTAACTTAAGAACGTTCGTTTAAGTAAATAATTTTTTAAAATATTTTTTTTTTAACATTTAAACTACAGCAGCATTTACTTGAGCATAATGTATAAATCAATAAATGAATGATAAATCAATGAAAAACAACTCCAATGAGTGAGTGTATTAAATTCTGATTTCGTGTTTCTTTTTGTATATTTATTGCTTTTTGGAACCAGCAAATATTCAACATCAAGAAGTTTAAAATGTACTAACGTTAAACAACGAGTAACAGCCATCAGAAGCGAGTAGCGTTTAAAAGTATTAAAAGCTCATTTAAAAATATAATTTGGCTTTGCTTTAGATAACAATTAAAAAGGGATATCAAGTTAAACAACACACAAGCAAACATAAACTTCAATGAGCACTCGTTACAATTTGCCCCGCTTTAAAGGCCTTAGTGTGAAGAGTTCACCTCGCCTGGCATTTCATTACTATAACTGTGTGTTTACGATTCCAATGTTTTTCAACTCAAAAGCTAGAAACATGTATAAGAGAGAGTACCAACTAACTTCAGAATGTTCATTTAAGTAAATAATTTTTTTTTAATATTGTTTTAAACATTTAAATGAATGATAAATCAATGAAAAACAACTCCAACGAGTGAGTGTATTAAATTCTGATTTCGTGTTTCTTTTTGTATATTTATTGCTTTTTGGAACCAGCAAATATTCAACATCCACAAGTTTAACACAAGTTTGTGTGTGTGCTAGTTGTGCATTTAAATTAAAGTTCTTTCTGCCTTACTGCAACCGTAAATGAACCGCAAGCTGCAACCATAACCGAGCAGCTCAAATGCACTCACCTGCCTTGCCTCCACTACTTGATCAACCCTTCAGCCATCGCAGTTTCCTGCGCCACTTAAGCAATTGCAATGTCTGCAAAATCATCGCGAATTGAACATTGAACAATCCAATGCAACACACACATTCACCACCCGCACCAAGCTTATCCACAGTTCAGCGGCGGCAACATAATTAGGCTTATCCTGTTGCATTGTTACGCCACGCCACGCCCGCCCGCTCAATGTTCCACCCGTGTGCATTCATTCCACTTTGTCAACGCGGCCAATTACTGCAAAATTATTTCGTGCATCGCTGCCGGCGTCGCTGTCAACGTTGTTATATTGCACTGATTTGCCATGCACACCAAGCAATTAACGTCCTCGTCCCTCGCCGCTCTTAAGAGCCGGCAATTCAATCATTGCTGTCCTGTCATTGTCGGCGAAGGCATTTGACTAATTGATTTGATGTAGCAGTAACTTGCCGGAAAGCAATGCAAAATTATTGTGTAAAAAACCCATTGTTTAAATGCCCCTCATGAACATTTTATTGTATTAAAGCAAAAGCAACATTACTTACACATTTTATGTGTGATGTGAGCCGGCAGGACGGAAGGAGGCGCAGATTGAGTGTAAACCTATTAGAGAAATTACCAACGAAATGAACCGAAGTCCGTGAAACTTGGTTTATGCAACGCTGATTTAACAGTAAGTTTCTTTCACTATACTCTGCTTTAAAAAAATACTGAATTTTTAGAAATCAATTTGTTGTATAGAAAATCTTGATTTACGGGTTTGCTGCTAGAGAACTGATACGTTATCGATTAACATTCTTGATTAACTTAACAAATGTTTGATCAGGTGGTAAATAGATAAACGCGCCCTGCCCCCAAATCCAATAGCATCAAATTTACTATATAGATTTCCTATCGACGAAGGAGGGGCGGGGAGTGAAAGGCCAATCCACAGGTCAATTCAATTACTAACGCTCAACACTCGCCATTCAACGCGCGAGGGCTGCTACATAATTTGTGATTTTTATTTATATATATTTGATTTGAAATATATTTTAAAATTATTTTATACTTAATTTGAAAATTATCGGACTTAGTAAGAAAAGCAACTTTACGCAAAGATCTATTTCGCATCTCCGGCCGTCCATGTTATTCATGGCGTACACATTTTGGCTGTCAATATTTAATGCAAACTCTTAAAAAAAAATTGAAAAAAACCTGTGGCATTTTTCTACACATCACACACACACACATATAAAGCTACCCTTGTTCTAGGCGTGCAATGTTATTATTGTTATTAAATTTTATTGCCCATAACTGTTGCTTTGGCCAGGCAAGACAAATTAGTGTGCGTGGGGGGCTAGGCGATGTCGATACGAAGTGGTGTGGTGTAGTGTGTTGAGGTGAGGTGAGGTGGATATTGAAACTGGACGAGTAGTCGTAGTACGTTCCCCTTCTTCGTCTTCTTTTATTTTTTAGGGATAGTCAGACTACTAGTCCTGTTTGCCGTTTTACGCACAGCGTTTTAATGTTGTGTTTGTGTGCTCATCAATATTTATTGGGGTTCGAGTACGTGAGCCGCACACAATAAGTGTCAGATACCCAAAATCCGACCTCCTTTCACCCACTCCACCGGTCCCCTTGACCAACGAGTGCTGCGTACATTTTTTGCGAATATTTTGATACCCTAAAAAGCCATTGAAAATAGGTACAAAAAAAAAAGTAGGGAAAAGGAATGTTAAAGTTGTGCCAAATGGTATGTACCGGTTCGGAAGGGAACAACTTTGGCCCTATAAGGTATAGTGGAAGTTTATACATATGTATGTAGTATATATTCTTGATGAACTTACGAGTCGAAACTAAAAACTGTTGCTGAAATTCAAAATTTGCTCAATTATTGCGATTAAAAAAGTAAAAGACAGAAATTTAATAAAAACAATTGGATGTTTCAAAGGAAAGTTTTTTAAATTGAAAAATCTAAAAAGGCGGACGCCTTTGAAGGCGTTTTGTAAAGAGAGATTTGAACGGTTTGTGTGCAGCTGCAGTGTGTTATTGAGTAATATTGAGTAAAAAGCAGATGCCTTAACGTTGTTTTGCTTTTAACAGCAAGCAACACTTGCACACACACACACACAGATACATATATGTACATATAGGATACAAGACTCTTAGTTTGCTGTGGCATGCGTGTCCTTGCCTGTCTCACTCACTGATGAACTGATGGACTGACTGGTTGCCTGGCAGCTTGATTACAAAACTAAGCCGTTTAGAAACGAAAGAGTGCCGTGCCGAGATGCACAGAGAGATAGAGAGAGAGAGACAGTTTTGCTTTATACAATCAAGCCTCGATGGCAGCTAAAGGACAGACTGGTTGACAAGCGGAGGACAGCGAGAGGCAACAAAAAAAAAACTAAAAAAAAAACCAAGAAGAATATTAAGAGGAGCACATCACATCGCTCTTACTGATTGCCAGGCGCTCAAACGAATAAAACGAAAAATAAAATAAAATAAAGAAATAACGAAAATAACGAATTATGTGTTTGCATAAATAAATAAGTAGAGATGCCTGCAGGCATGCAGCTGGGTTGCGGTAGGGGGGTGAAAGTTGGTTAAGCTAACGGTACGTAGCGCCATTGTTGCGTTGTGTTCGGCACTCGCCTTTTATTATAAACAAATAGCCTGAGATGCGATGCGATGCGATGCGGTGCGGTAATGCATCCACTCTTTCCCTCTCGATCATTGTGACAATGACACGCTAGCCATTATGGCAAGCCCGGCGAGAAGGCGCAAACTATGCAAACGGATGCACACACACACACACATACAGACAGAAACAGAGACAGAGAGACAAGCAGAGAGTGCACGTTGGCTCCATTGCATTGCTGATGCAGCTAGCGAAATATTGTCGCTTGCAATAAATGCCAAGCATCCGTTGCGGCATGCAACGACAACGAAGGACGCCCGCTCACAAAACCAACGACAACCGCCATTATGGCAGTGGCACCATTTTGTTTTTGCCACTATAACCCAACCCAACCCCTCCTACCTATCCGCGATCCAAATAACGCGAACGCGAACGCGATAAATAATGCGGCTTGGCAATTGGCGTTGCCATTGCATTTGCTGGCTGCCTCTGTTTTTTATGCCTTTCGGATGGTTGGCAAGCGGGCGAGCGAGCGAACGTGCGCTTTAAGCCTTGCCGCATTGCATCCGAATGCACTTTAAAGGTGCACCAACCAAACCCAAAACAAACTAAACCCATAACAAATAAAAACCACCCACTAAAACCGGTGGATGCGTCAAGTTGATTATCGGTTTATGCGACGCTGATTTAACATTAAGTTTCTTCCACTAGTTGAACTCTTATTTATATATATATACTCTGCTTTCAAAAAATACTGAATTTTTAGATATTCATTCTTTGTATAGAAAATCTTGATTTACGGAACTTTGCTGCTAGAGAACTTATCCGATCTCGATTAACATTCTTGATTAACTTAACAAATGTTTAATCTGGTGGTAAATAGATAAATGTGCAATGCCCTAATATCCAAAGGCATCAATTTTACTATACAGATTTTCCTAAGAGCATTCTTTGTATGCGATTCTCAAAGCTTTTTTTCCCTTGCTTCTTTCACTCAATTTCTTTCTCAACTTCTCTTAGAGGCAAACAATTTTGTATAGCAATTAAAAGTTATACAAAAACATTAACAATATCAAATGACACCTTTCAAAAAGGGTAAAGGCAAAGAATGTTAAAGTTGGTACTTAAATTGCCTACTGTCTGTCTATTTGTTTAACATGAGCTTGGTCACTACAACCCCCCTCTCCCCCTCCCCACCCCTCCTTTTCATCATCATCATGATTATGAGCGGTTATCATCAGACTTAAAAGCACTATTGTCGCCTGTTTTGTTGGTGCCTTTAACGTGGCTGCTGTTTAATTAAAACATCAACTGAGGCATAAACAAATGAATAATTCACATCATTATGACGCTGGCGATGGCCACACACGAGTGCATGTCCTGGTTAGAGCGAGATAGAGCGTGTGGCTTACAACTTGATATTTTTTTTTTTTTTGCAAATTCCTTGCAGTCAACACTGTCAACGCCTGCGACTTTTATGCAAATTGCTTACGAGGTACTAACACAAATAAAATATAAAAAAAAGCTGCTGCATAGTTTTGGGCGCGTATTTTAAATTGGCGTCGCAGCAATATCCGGCGCGCAGGCTGCAAAGCCAATCATGCTGTCTCTCTTTGCACGACCCATGAAACACAGACACACAGAGAGAGAGAGAGTCACATACGATGCCTTAAAGGCTTTAAAAGCAATTTGTATAGAATTTTTTGTGGCTGTAGAAAAACGAAGCAACGGCAACAATATTTTCAATTTTCATTTTTTTTTTGTTTCTTACTGTTGAGCTGGGTATATCAAAATTGTGAAAAAATGTATGTTTTCAGGCTGACAGAAATAGTCTTCGATTCTATTAAGCATATAAGCTTGATCAGCATCAAACGATAATTTAACCTTTTTCGATATAAATATTTAATCAATAAAATTATATAGAAACTTTGATGGAATAAACACATTTTTGACCTTTTTGCTGTGATCAACGTAAAATCCAAAGCGTATTTCGATTTATGATATATTTAAAGACTAAAGGGTATCTCGGAGTCAAGCTTGCAGTCTTAGCTAAAGCATTTTTTACTGGTTTCTATTTATTTTATTTGTTGCTCTTGTTTTGGGTATTTTTGCCAGCGTGCCATTTATAGTTTAGCGCGTGTGAATTTAATCAAAAGTCAAAAGCATACGATACACGGAAAGGATAGGATAGGATGCGCCAGGATATGCTCGATGCGTGAGCCAATGCGTGTGTGTGTGGGTGTGTATGCTGACCCATAGATAGAAGCAAAAAAAAAAACCAGCAAATAACTGCGAACGTTGCGAGCGAGCGACAAACACAAAAAGACTCATCAAAAACTCATAAATTTGCAATTTTCGACACATGACAAAATAAATTGTAAACAAAGCAACGCTAAGGCATGAATAACAAACATAAAAACAAAGGCCTGTCCACACGGCGTATTAAAATATTTGTGCTAAAACATTGCCATGCGTACAAAAGCCGATGAAGAAGCTTCAAGCCGAAACTCGATTTAATGATAGATAAAAACTAAAGGTGCTGAAGCTCCTGAACTAAAAACTGAAATACGTTTTTTTACCATCACTCACCGAAGTTTGGCTCTATTAAAGCTGTATCAAGTGTTTAAAGAATCGTTCTTTGAATCTCACTCACTCACTCTCGCTCAAAACTTTTACTGCCTTCTCTCTTGCTATCTGTCCATAATTCTTTATCAATCTCTCCTTCGATCTGAGTCTATTTTTCTGTTTTTCTATCCGTTTTTACGCTTACTTTTCTGACATTCTTCCACTAAATTTCTTTTTCAAACCCTTCTTCGCTCTTTGTCTGTTTACTATACTTCTCACTTTTTCATTTAGTTCTTATTCTATAATTTTATCTCGAGCTCTTTATCTAACTTCATATCAGTCTCTGTTCGTTTACGACTTCCTGACTTTGCGTCTTTCTCTCTGAAGTCAGCTTTCACTTAAACTGAATCATAATCAGTTTCTGTTTCTTGTGTCGCCTGAGTCACAGCCTCTCTGTAAATAAAACTTGCATAAAGGAATGAATAAGTTTTGAGCGCTGCTATATCAAAGTTTCGATTGCAAACGAATCAAGTAGTTCGAGAACACTGAAGTTCCATTGTCACAAAAATTCGCATGTCATTTAGAAGTTCTTTAAAAAGGAAAAATACAAAAAAAAAAACCATATTTAAATGCAAATTTGCATATTGTACTTTGAGCAGAATGATTTTAACAGTGGAGTTTGATGTTTGTGGTTCATCCAGTATTAAACTGCCTTTGAATAAATAATAGTCGGTATTGTCGATATGCCCTTCAGGCTTGCTCTTCTCTTTTACTTTCCATTAACTGTGAGATGCATCCATTAAGCAACAATCAATTCCATTTGTAAAGCTCTTAAAAAGCGCATTGATATTAAATACATGTACATACATATGTCAATTTATTTATACATATATGTATATGTACATATGTACATAGTATTTATGCATGTTTTATCACCCGATATCAATTTGCCTTCTCAAACCGTTCCATTGGCGTAATTGGAATGCATTGAAATGTGTTGAATTGTGAAGCAAGAGTCAAGTCGTGTGCTTTTCGCTGGCAATTCGAGAACCCGAATGCGAATGAGAAGTATACTATACAAATATACATATATGTATATATACATATATATATTTGTGCAATGACACGCTGCCGACGTCAACGTCAGTCAGCGTCGGCATCGCGACGTTAAGCTTATGAACGCGCTTTGCAACCGCAAGAACAATAATAACAATAACAACATAAACAAAAAGAAAAAGCGGTAGGAACAAGTGACAAAGCGGCAGTCAAATTGTTGCCGACTGCGCAATGCTCTGTTAACAGTAAAAAGGAATAACAAAAAATTTCGTTTAACAAAGCTATCTATATTACGAATTAATTTCTAGAATCAATCTTATTTTCTATATAACAAAGCTTTTTCTTGTGCAAGTTCGACTGTATATGTACCGTATTTTATTTAATATACTAATTTCTTGACTTGGAATAGTATATGCCATATTTAGACAATATACTCAGCTACAATTCTCAAACAGAGTATTTAAAAGTTCAACTAATTAGCGCAAGTGACTTTTGGAGCCGTCGTCGACGTCGACGTTGCTACCTTCAATTGAACGGCGTCGCTGTCGTTGTCGTCTCCGACGGAATCGCTAAAAGTTGTACTTGGTACACACAAAAATAAATATAAAGTGAAAAAAAAAATAATAATAAAAATAAAGAGGCAATTAACACATTTTTCATAGAGCGGCGCAACCGGTTCAATTTCTAGAACAGCCCCCCTCCCGCTAAAGTGCAGAAAGAGACAATCAAAACTAACTTACACATCATAATACATAACTTAATAGTATATCACTGTTAGTATATATATATATACACTTGTGTTTTTATGTATGTATGTACGTGTGTGCTTGTGCTAATCTTTAAATTGAAAGAAATCTCAGCTGGGTCAGGCTTCTAAAGCGATGGAGCTGTATGGCATTTATTTTGCGACCGGCGCTTTTAGTTTGAAGGCGACGAGCGGCGCGGAGAGACCTGAAAAACGAAAAGAATAAAGAAAAGAAAACAAAATAAATTATTGATATATATATATATATATTTATAACAATAAGAAAACTTGTTACAACGCTCACTCGTCGCTGTTTATTTATTTTAATTTTTATTATTTATTTTTTGTTTTGCATACTTATTAAATGAACTTCGATACAGTATTAATAACAAAGTGCAGCCAACAAAAGGCACTACAAATGCCATAAATGTGATAAGGCAAAAAGCTTACTCGAAAGCACTTTTACACCTACACACACACATAAACAGGGGCAACGCAAATTATAACAACGATAAGCACCGTTGCTTATCAGCTTTAATATCGCTCACCTTGTACGCGCTCGCTCTCACGCCCTGTCTGACGCGTCACTCTCCCACTAGCAGCAGCAGGGGCAAAAAAAAACAGCATACGCACAGTTAAAGCACAGCTGTTGCCGTCTCAAAACGCAAGAAGAAGAAAAGAAAAGGGAGAGCATCCCAAATGCAACAACAACAACACCGTTAAAGTGCATCAACAAAACAAAAACTGATCGTTTATTTATTTAGACTAAAAACAACAACAAAACTAATACAAATAAGTGAACTGCTAAAAACAAAAACAACAAACCCTACGCAATATGGCCAGAGATAGGCTGCCAGAGCTTTTGCAGGTGAGTTTTTTAGTTTAAAAGATTTTTTCTGTATGATTTTAGTTATAAGCCCAACGAAAACGGTGCTTAAGTGTTGAGTTGTGTCGAGGAAAAGGTAACGACTTTTGTTGCTAAATGTGTTTGACTACAGTGTGGCAAAAAGCAAAGAAAATATATTGCTTAAAATATATCTTAAAGAAAAATTAAACATAAAAAGCAAATTCTTAGAAAAGTTGGATTGGTGTCAATATGGCACCCGATGAGATGTTATGTATTTTACTTTGTCGTAATCTTATCTGCCTAGCAAATAAATATTATGTGCCCAAAATGTGTTGCAAAACCGCCAAACAAATGAATTGTCTTTGATTTCCGACTAAATTATGTACATTTAGCTATTCCCCTAAAACAAATACATACAATAAAGCGTCACTGTGCTTTGTTACATGACAATTTTTTTAACACAACGCAACATTCCGCGACCGGCATTAACATATCAAAGCTCGCCATTTCGTTGGCGTGGGGAGTTGCAGTCGTTAGCCAGTTAGTGTGAGTGAGTGGGTGTGGGGAGTTGAAGTTTATCATCCAGATTGCCTACAGATAAGAGAGATAAAGCGTAGGCCATGCGGGGCTATCCCCAACGCGTACATACTATTAAAAACAGTTAGCAGTTGAATTTACAATTTGTTGGCCGTCTTTTTTTTATTACTGCACTGCCCGGTGAGAGTGAAGCAAAGAGTGAGAATGAGAGAGTGGGGTTGAGGAACTTAGCCTTAGTACAACAAAAGCAAATTGAATTCGATTTGATTTTTATTTATTTGCTTCCGTTTTTGTGCAGCGCTCGCTGAGCACCAACTCAACCTCATCGTCCTCAAATGGTTCATTGCTGCTCAGCGTTTACAACGCCACCACCGAAGCCAACAACACCGACAATAACAACAAAGATCAACGCAACAAAATGACAAATCAGGGCAACAACTTGGATGCCATTCTTAGCCCGGTAAGTTTTATAACTTCTTTTTGTTTTATTAAACCAAAACACAAGCAAATCGTTAAACGATTTTTATATGGTTTGGTTTATTTTTATTTTAAGATTACTAAATTTAATACAATTTGATGATATTCAAAGACCACAATTCAAATCCAACAAGTTTTGTGCAATCAAAATAAATTTATACAAATTTTATTAGTCAATTTACAATTTAGTATTTAAAGCAAGAAAAGTACATTATTTGTGCAACTTTAAAACCAAAATCAAATAGAACCGTCATTTTGTATGTTTGTTTGACAAACCGACAAACAGCTTTGATTCAAAAGCGTTTATCAAACATTTTCCACATTAACATGAATCAACAACGGTGACGTCGACGCAGACGTCGACGCTGAAGTCGACGTTAGCAGCGCTGGCAGCAGTGAATTACTCAATCGTAGCGGCGAACCCGTGATAAGCAAAACTTGTGGCTTACAGCAGTGTCTAATAAATAAAATACATATAGATATATTTATATACCATACATACATATATTTACTATCTCTTGCAAACAGTTATCCCCCACTCGCTCCCGCCCCCATTCTGCTCCAGCTATCAAATTGCTTATCACTGCTGTGCAGCATCTTAAAATGAGATAAACAGAGTATTTATATACATAGTTTGTTACACAGTTTTAGAAAGCATTTAACTAACAATAATAAGCGCAAAAACACAAAAATTTATACAGGTTTTAGTATTTATACAGTCGAATTTCCAAGCAACGAATTTCAAGGGGACAAGAAAAAACTTATTTTTGAGAAAATCCGTTATTTAGTTTGGGTTTTTGATTGAACCAAGTTGCAAGGTTCTAGAAATTTACTCGTAATATAAAAAACTTCGTTTTATAAAAGATCTTTCGACTGTTATTTATTAAATAAACCATATATCAATCTTAATATTTTATTATTATTTTTTGATAATACAAAGTTTTCTTTAGAAAATGTCAGTTTGAGACAATAACTTAATTTTAGAGGGATTAATAAAGTTAAGCTGTTAAACCTTTAATCTTAAACGGAAAGAAAAGTCGAGGGGATGGTTTCCTTTGAGCAGCGAAAAAGTTTTTGTGATTCTTCGTTTTTGAAAGTATAGAACTTTTTTCCAAAGGCCTGATATAATCAAAATTACTTAAAAGAGTTATATAGAAACAATCTGAAACTGCTTTTCACAAGTTTTTATATGAAATTTAGTGTAAGGGTATTAACTAGTGCGCCTATAACGAAGGTAACAATAAGCTACTCTTCAAGAAAAGAAAAAACCAAAGCTTCAGGTAATTGAATCAATATGCTTAAAGACATTTCAATCGCCAAAATAATAATGAAAAATACAAAATTAATTAAAATCGAAATAAATGCTTATCTTTAGCCCAAAACAAACCCTCATTTCTTTGTCAATTTCAAGCCTGAGTGAGTTGACAGCAAGACGTGGCGTGGCAGGCACGCCCACTTTTGCGCCCATATAATCAATGCTTAAAATTCTTGCTCATTTGATTCAAATGATTTAATTAATTTGTAAATAAATGATTTATGCATGAAAACTTGCGGCATGCTTTTGGTGTAGTTTAGTGGCTTTAGAAAATTTGTGCTCGTTCGTCTGTCAAATTAAATACACATTAACAATTTAAGTATACCTTATCCGTTTAAACATTGATTAACTAAAATTTGACTTAAACCTAATTAGTTCAGTTTTTGGATTTATTAATATTTAAGTTGTTTCAAAGCAAACATTAAATGTTATCCTACAATAAAGTTTAACGCAAAAAAGGATTTATTTTTTATATTTATTTCCAACACTTTTATTTGTAGTATACGGAAGTTCGTCATCAGCTGTCGCAAATAGCTGACAATTTGGATGCCATGGATCGCTTGTCCCAGACAATCCATTTGCGCACCTTTAGTGGTAGGTACAGTAAAAACACACACTTAACGAACAAGAAACAATTAATTATTAAATAAATATTTTATTTTTGTACAGAGAACGAAATGGATGAGCTGCATAACAAAAACCTGCGTTTGGGCAACCAGTTAATGAACCGGTTCAGAGATTTTAAGTCAAATCTGCCCCCAGATACGGATTATAGTCTGGAGGCGCGCATGAAACGCACTTTGTTCTATGGCCTATACCAGACCTATATCAATCTGTGGCAAAAGAACGAGCTATTCCTGCAGAACTATGAGGCAAAGGTGAAGAAAACTTTACGAATGCATTCCAAGATCAGTAAGTAATATAATATTATATATGTATATCTACATTTATATATTTAATTTCAACTTTAATTTATCACTTTTAGTCAACTCGGAGGCCAGTGAACAGGAGATTGAGCTATTGATTGAGAACAAAACAACAAAACTATTTGTGGACAATGTAAGTTCAAGCGGCGGAATCATCAAATTAGTTTGATTATAATTTTACTCTCTTTAATTCTCGCTTTTGTATACTAGATACTGCAAGAAACGGAGAAGGAGAGACAGACACTGCGTGATCTTATGGAGCGTTTCAATGAGCTGCGCAAGCTGGAAAAATCAATTGAAGATGTTCATGCGCTTTTTATGAGAATACAAACGCTTGTTATGGAGCAAAGCGAAACGATACAGCGGGTCGAGTTTCATGCAAATCAGGCGACGCTTTATACAGTTCAAGGTGGCGGTGAGCTGAAAGAGGCAGAGAATCTGCAAAAGCGAGCTCGCAAGGTAAACTGCGAATCAAATCAAACTATATTAAACACCTAACCCAAATTTTTCTATATTACAGAAAAAGATAATGCTCATTGCTATACTCGTCGCAGTAGTGTTAGTTTTAATATTAATCGGTATTTATTTGTGATGCATATACTATATGCACAAATTATGGTTTTTTTTTTTTTTGTAGCTTGTAAGTCAAATAAAATAAATTTTGCACATCGTTTTTGTACATACATTTTTAAATGCCCATAATCACCACACTGGGAGTGGCGCCATAACAGGGCTGTTTTTTCTGTCTGTGCATTAAGTGCTGAGTTTGTCATGCTTATCAGCTGATTCATGTTTACAAACACGTTAACATTGCCATTTAAAATTTGTTGACATAAAATAAACGTACTTTTTGCAACCATTAGGCTTAAAAATGAAAGGTTATTTGCTTGAATCAAAATTTAACGCCTTGATTACTATTTAAGTGATATGACTCAAATAGTGCTGTAGACCTAACGTGAATCTGTTAAGTGCAATCATATGTTTTGTCACGATAGAAAAACGACGCGCTAATTTAAGCTACGCAGGTGAGTTACAATACGTTAAAGCCAAAACCATCATTAATTTGGGCTTTTGAACTTGTTTCAGCTGGAAAAAAAATTCAAAATTAACTTAAAACCTTTAACGTGAGCATACATTCTGCGTTGTTTTTTATACTCGTTTATCTTAAATGAGGCGTTTAAATTTATTGCAACGCAAAAATGAGCAACGTTTACGCAAACTGAGCAACATAAGTACAACAATGTTATTGTGTTAACAGTACAACATAAGCATACCCGCGATTTAACATAACAGAATACGCTACTAAAAATGCAAAACAATGAAGATAAATAAGACCCGAAACGAAAACAAAACATACGCAATTTAATTAATTTCTACATTTTGGGTAAGTGCAAATCAACTGTGTGCAAAAATCAAGAAAAACAAAAGCAACACGCTAACGAACGAAATCAAATCAAACGGATGCAACTCTTTATCCCATTAGCGAGCGCCATTTTTTTGCCTAGCGTCCGTGCAAAGTTTGCTGTTTCTATAAATCTCTGTTTGTTATCTAGGCTCAAACTTTTCTCAGATAACTGCTAAAACTGTTACATCTTTACAGCTGTGCCCGGGTGCGGGGAAGCCAGTGTCACTGCCAGTGGCATAAAATGGAAGACAACGGCAGCATGTGTAAAAATGTCAAACCCTCAGTCGACGCTGCTGTTGCAGCTCCTGCTGCTGCTGTTGTTGTTGTCACCACCACCACTACCGATGCACCACCCAATGCCAAAACTGTGCAGTTTAAGCTGGCGGCCAGGCTTGCTACTGAGCCGCCAGAGGAGCTGCTTGGCTCGGTGACGTCACAGAATTGCCCGGGAACACGAGCAAGTGCGCGTGTTATACAAAAAATGAAGCTAGACCAAACGCGTCCGATGACACCGCCGCCACCGGAACGTGAGCAAAGTAAAAAGGATGAGAAAGCTGCCCAAAAGACGCCGTCACAGATGCGTGCCGCCAACAAAACAACTTGGACAAATGTCGAGCGCAATTGTTTCTTTGATGCACTCAACGAGGTTGGCAAGGATTTCGAGACAATGGCCAATTGCATCAATACCAAATTGAAGCGTCGCAACACCAGCAACGACCATAGCTTCAAAACTAAAGACCAAGTGCGTCAGCATTATTATCAAACATATCACAAAATTGGCAAATATGTGCGCTTCTCCGATGGTAAGCAAAACGAACGAACAAATTCCTAGAAACATTTTCACATTTAAATGCTCTACTTTTTGTATGACACCAATTATATAGAACTGAGAAAACCGGCTCAGGAACTGTACACGCTTATTAATTACGGTGAAATGCGTCGCAAACTGCAGTTCTTAACCGAGAAGCATTTCATGAAATTGAAGCAGCTTATCTATCAGGGTCACATCACAGTACGCTGTAAGGGAAAGAATATACGCATTAAGACGCCCTCCTGCAAGGCATTGCGACGTCTCAATCAGCTCGATGGTAAGTCGCTTGAATCATTATTGTGTGTGTGTGTGCGTGTGTGTGTGTTGTTTTCAAGCCTTCTTTAAATTGATTTACTGCTAGTTCCGTTAGCTTAAGAAAAGAAATGGCGCCTACTTTTGTCGACGTCCGAGACAATTGCCAGAAAGCAATACAAAAAATTACAATAAAGGCGCCGTTTTGTGCTGCTAAAAACAAAATTATAAGCCGTTATTAACTAGTAAACACAAGAATACGATGGAAAGAAGAATTGATGAAATTTATATAATCTTTGAGTTTTGCTTTGTGCTTTGCACTTATAAACGCAAAATGGCTACCCAATGTTAAAGTTACAAATGTTATTGAAATACTATTAAATTAAACGCACAAATTTTGCTTCTGTTATAATAATATAATTATTACAGTTTGGCAAGAAAGTGTTTTGACTCAAAAAACCTCAATCATTTATTTGAGCAGGCGAATTAAAATTTTAGTTAATTCAAATTAAAATAAATAAGTTTAAATTCAAATATAAAATTTTAATTATTTCAATTATTAAAACAGTTTTCTTAAAAAAAAATATATTACTTATAATTTTTTTTAAATGTAAACATCAATTACTTCAGTCGCGGCAGACCTACTTATTTTAAAATTAAAAAACAAAGAATATTTATGTTTAACACCGTCGAGAAAGTGTTTTTAAAACGATGTTATAATCTTCATTGATAACCAAAATTAGTCTTAATATAACTTTAATAATAAGCATACTTCACCTTGGGTTGCCCATGTCGTAATAACGAGGAATCTTCGCCCATTCGTTCGTTCTTATATAAGATCTTTAACATTATCAATGTGAATAATTTTGTAAATTGAATAATTGTCAAACTGAGAACATTGCCTTATTTTTATAGATACATTGGAGGACATACGATTACCAACAAAAATCGAGGTGCTTGTGAATCCCGCCAATATGGAAGCATTTGGACGCGTTCAGTCATTGGCACAGAATCCACGCATACGTGCCACAGTGCCGCTACACAAGAAGCTAATAAGCTTCATACAAACATTTCAGTACAAATGGCGTAGCAATGATGTACGCTTAGCGGAAAGGCAACAGCAGCTGCTTAATGGCGTTGGAGCTAGTACAGAGTCGCCAGCCGCTGCGGCCGCCGCTGAAATACTTCCAGCAAATGAGCCAGTTACGCTCTGTTTTTTGCCCAAGCCCGGTGTTGCCATACATCGTCCATTGCTGAGCATTACGGCGCATCTAAGCAACGTCAACATCTGCCTCTCAGCCTACGAGGAGCGTCTGGGCGTCAAGGTGCGCAGCGAGACGCTCGATAGTACGGCAGCAGCAGCTGCTGCCAGCGCAAAGCGTGCACGCACCGAAAGCGGTTCCGAGAAACGTTCGCCGGAAGCAAAAAAACTAAAGCCACTGTCAACTGCGGTGCCGGATAAATCCCACCATGAACTGATCAATGAAGGCAATGGCAATCTTATTAAGATGGAAAGCAGCAGCGGCGATGAGCTGGCCGAGGATCTTATCGAGCTGCTTAATCTGACAATCAATGGCAGCGATACAATTGTTCCGGTCGCATCACAACCCTCAGCACCAGCACCTGCAGCACAGACGGCGCCGGCGCCACCCACACGTGGCAAGCGTAACGATGCACTTGGCATTGGCGGTGGCAAGAGTGGCAAAGCGGCTGCAGCCGCACGCAACTTTCGGCCACTGCTCAGCGATGATGTGATCAAACGTATGCGCAAAGGTTGGACAGTGTCGACTGCGGCTGACATAACCATTGGTGATTTGTATGTGGTGCTGGGACAGGATGCCAAGCTGGAGCTAGATTACTATTGGTGCGATGTTGAGCTAAGCACGCCAAGCAGCTCTACAGTTGCCAGTGCCAATACTATTGCTACCACCACCACCAACAGCAGCAGCAACAGCAACAGCAGCAGCAGTGCCAGCATCGTCAGCACGTCAGCAACATCGTTGCCGTACAATGTCAATGACTGTGATATTGGCGTGGAACGCGTTAAGGCCATCACAACTTCCACGGTTAGCAATAAGCTGAAGCATCTTTTGCTCATCTCGAGTCTGAGCGAGCGTGTGCGCAAGCGTCAATGCAGCTGCGGCCATAGTTGTGAACGCAAAACCAAGGCACAGTGGATGAGCAGTTTGGCTAGCCAGCAGCAGCAGCAGCAGCAACCGGCAGTGGCTGCAGCCTGTGCTGCAACATCAACAGCAATCGCTGTAACATCAAACGATGGCAATGAGACTGTTTTTCGAACGCCCATGCTGCCAGTGCGTCGACCCATGGTCAATATTATTGATCCAAGTCGACAATTGTCAAAGGTCTGCGCAGTTTAACTGGTTTCAAATTATCGCATAACTAAAGTTGAACTCTTTTATATGTTTTTTTTTTTAGCTTACGCGGCAAAAGATGTCGCGTCAGGTGCTGGTGCAACGTTTACTACAGCCGCCAGATTCTGGATCTCAATCTTATGATTTGCTGAATTTACAAAATGGTCTCTTTGAGCCCATTGAACGTGTCAGCATTAGCAACAATAATAACAATAACAATAATAGTAATAATAACAACCTCAACAACAATAGCAACAGATTAAATACTACGATCCTTCCACGAACTGTATCTTCCAAAAATACCTCCAAAAACACTTTGAAAAATATCTCGAAAATCGCTTCAAATAATAACGGCAGTAGCAGCAGCAGCAGCAACAACAGCAGCGTTATTAGCGCCACTTCCCAACAAATTGTTAGCAAATTATGCTACGGCAGCAGCAGCAACAGCAAAGATTGTCACATTGGCCTGGATATGCCAAGTTTAGATATGCCAAGTTTGGATTTGGTTGTAGCGACGCCGACAGCAAGTCACATCGCTAACCTAACATCCATCACGTTGCCCGAAGGCGTTCAAGATGAGAGCACCAGTAAGCTGAGAAAACTTTCACTTTTCTACATTCAAACTTTCATATAACGAAAAACATTGTTATAAAAAAGATTCGTAAATTTATAATGAAGTTTTGATTGAATGAAATGAACTTGTTCTATAGAAAACTTTAGTTATACGGAAGTTTGATTGTACTACAACTTATAATCAACCTGTTACTATCAAAGAGAGTATTCTAAACCGATAATGTAGTATATAGCCATGTTGGGATACTTATATCGACTTGGGTTGCTTCATCCATTTGACTATAAATCATATAAATACTTAACTCTTTGCAATTTGACATCAATACTTTCTTTCTTTTTATATTTGTTCAATTCAAAAACTCATTTAAACTGTTGTTAACAAAAATCGTTGTTGAAGTTTAACTTCTATTTAAACTATAACCCATCCATCTTAAATTTAATACAAATATTGTCTTTCGTTAAACAGTGAATAGCTTGTTCAATGGCAATGTCAGTCCAAATCATTTGCTACGCGATTCCACATCTAATGCACGCTGGCTAGAGGAGAATATTAATGACTTTTCGCTGACCAGCCTGCTGGGTCATCTGGATGATTTTGATGCCACACGCGACATATTGGTAAGTGATAGTAGCAATTAATCGATTGATTGGTAGTATAGTAATTATTGATTTTGTATTTGAATGCAGAATCCATCGTCAAGTGTATCGGTGATAAGCGAGACCAGTGTAGATTATCGTCACAAATTTCAAGAGATTTCAGCGCTGCTGCAACAGCAGGAAAAGGATTAGCAACGAATTGTTTTGTTTGTTTTTTTTTTGTTTTAATCTGTGCCTGCCAATTTCACATTACCTTAACTATATTGTCTTCGATTCGTTTTACAAATCTCGCTTTATAAGGCATTCGTATTATTATGATTATTATTTATCAGCATATTGTGGTCATATTCACAATATTGAATTCCAAAAATAACCTTAAAAATAACTCATAGTTCATTTTAACATGGATATTATTAATTTTAGTGATCTTATATATATGTATAAGTAACCAAATGAACCTTCTAACTATGGCACTAGGCCTTGTGATGTCATTATTCTTTATTTTTTTACAATTACTCATTTATCATCAATTTACCTTAAACATCCAACATGCTCGATATTTATTTTTCATTTTTAATTTATACTTAGTATTACTTAAACCGCTCGCATTGTTTTTTTTTTTTTTAATAGTAATCTTCCATTCTCCAATTGGTTTAAACCAATTATTTTTTATATAAGTATATGAAAGTAAAGATAGGTGAGGCTAGTTGTTAGGTATTTATTCGTGGATATATATATATATATTGTATTTTAGTTGTAACACAAAAGTAAACAGGCCAATGAATAAATAGTATCCTGTATTCAACCCAGAGCTTAAAATGAGTGTTTAATTTTTAATATTATCAAAGACTGAGAATGGATACAGTAATTATGTCTTAAATAATATAAATATGTTTTTATACTCGATACCGAAGGTAAAGAGTATATTGGGTTTGTGCAATGTCCGTCATGGTGTCTGTCCGTCTGTATGTTCGCAACTTTTTTCCACACCCTTCAAGTTAGAGACTTCAAACTTTGCAAACCCCTTTATCTATGGCATAGTAAATTAAAGTGTCAAGATTGGAGTTCTACGATAACTAGGGGACTGGCAAATCGATAAACTCGATAACGCAAAATCGATAGATCCAGCTATTTCGCAAACCCTTACAGCTAGAACTACCAAATTTGGGGAGAAAATAGCTACTAACAATCAACAAAAAAACTGCATCAAAAATTTTGGAGCCACGCCCACCCATTCCGCCCCCAGCCCCCCCGCAGTTTAACACTAAAAATGCCTATATCTTCTACAGTTTTTGAGCTAGACCCACCAAATTTGGTGCCAAGATAGGTGTTGACGATCTCCAACCAAATTCATAAAAACTTTGGATGCCACGCCATTCTATACTGCCCTATCCGCCTTCAACCACCCCAACGCTTCGCTAAAAACGGTAGTGCGTGTATCTTCCATAGTGTTTGAGCTAGAGTCACAAAATTTGGTAGGTAGATAACTGGTTACGACCCCCCAAAAACTGCATCAAAGTTTTGGAGCCCCACCCACCCATTCCGCCCCCAGCACCCCCGCAGTTTAAAAACAGAAATGCTTATATCGTTTACAGTTTTTGAGTTAGAGACACCAAATTTTGTGCCAAAATAGGTAATTATAACCCCCAAAAAAATTCATAAAAACTTTGGATACCACGCCAATCCATACTGCCCAAGCTGCCCCAAACCGCCCCAATGCTTCACTAAAAACGGGAATGCGTGTATTTTCCAAAGCGTTAAGGCTAGAGTCACCAAATTTGGTAGGAAAATAGCTTTTAACTATCGTCAAAAAACTGCATCAAAGTTTTGGAGCCACGCCCCCCCGTTCCCCAGCCCCCTGCATTTTGAAATCAAAAACGCCTATATTTTCCACATTTTTTGAGCTAGAGACGCCAAATTTGATGCCAAGATTGGTGATGAAGAAACCCAAAAATTTTGGATGGCGGCCCCCACCCATACCGCCCCCAGCCCCCCCTTCACCATATTCTACTAACTTTGACCTAGAGTCACCAAATTTGGTATGAAGATAGCAATTAACATCATAAATAGATCTACAGCAAAACTTTGGACGCCACGCCCCCCATACCAGCCCCCAGCCCCCCTTCCACCATATTCTACTAACTTTGAGCTAGAGTCACCAAATTTGGTATGAGGATAGCAATTAATATCATAAATAGATCTGCAGCTAAACTTTGGACGCCACGCCCCCCATACCAGCCCCCAGACCCCAGCCCCCCTTCCACCATATTCTACTAACTTTGAGCTAAAGTCTCCAAATTCGGTTTGAGGATAGCTATTGACATGATACATAGATCTGTAGCAAAAATTTTGATGCCACGCCCCCATACCGCCCCAGCCCCTACCTTTAACAAACTTTGAGCTAGAGTCACCAAATTTGGAAGGAATATAGCTTTTTGGCATCCCCATCTGCACCAGACAATCGTTGAGGCAGCGTACACCCCTGCCGTATCCACACACCATTGCAATCAGCTCTCTTTTAATCTGTTTTACTACTGGTATCGAGTATACCGCAGTCGGGTGCGGTCGACTGCAACGTTTCTACTTGTTTTTGTTTCAAATTTTGTGAAAACTAACATATTTAGAATAAATTTGATTCGTGGCACTGAAAAGTTATGACCATTTTTAATTTCTATATATTGCAAATATATAATGCAAAATTTTTGAAAACAAAAATGCAAATAAAACGTTTTTTATTAATGAATGAACCAAAACGACTTAAAACAACCTTTTAATTTGAATCGCATAACTAATAAAAACTTAAAATATATTTTTTTTAAATTACCTAATCGATTACAGTGTTTATAATAAATAAGTATATGTACATATAACCCCAAGTCACTTGGTTTGCTATAAACAAGTAATCTCCATTTACATTTATTAACATTTACATAACATTTCTACCTCAAAGCTATTATATTATTTGCAGAGAGTAAACTAAAAGATATTGCTTTACATTTCCAACTAAAAATGCTGAATAATGTATTTGCTCATTTTGCGGTGCTAACGGTAAAAGTTATTGTATGTTTGTGTGTGTGTGTGTGTGTTAGTTGTTATTGAAATATTGTGGGTGCAATTGTCAACGTTGAAAGAAACGGGACGGTGAACGTACCACAGGCAGAGAGCGAAAGCGAGAGAGCGTAAGATAGCTGGCTTGAGTGTTTTTGCCGGAGATAAGCCACAACTTAAACAACAACAACAACACCGATGAGCAATACATATGTTATTAGTTTGATAATGCGAACTGTCGTCATCGTCGTCGTCGTCGTCGTCGTCGTCTATGCTGTCGTCCATTGTAGAGTGTTAATTGCGTTTGTTGTTGGTGCTGTTGTTTTTTTGGTTTTATTTGTTTTTAGTTGTGTGATTCGTTGGCTGAGTTCCATGAATTAGTTGACTAGCGCACGTTACAACGACAGCTTCGAGCAGCAGCAGAATTTAAACATGGCCAACACAAAACGCGTAAGTTAAACCGTCTAATCCAAATATTAAACAAAAGAAATCTAATCAATAATTTTTGTTCGTTTTTTTTTTTTTTGAACTTTTCATTATCTTTTTGATTTAGCCACAGCACATTTTAGAGCTAAGCGCCGAGGAGCGACGCCGTTTTGTTGACTCGTTTGATCGTGTTTATAGCGATGTCGATGGCGTTATTTACAACATGAAGCAGGATGTGCCCAATGCGTCGCAGGCGTTTGAGGCTCTCGAACGTGCTGGCAAACAAATCACCTTTGTCAGCAACAACAGCGTTTTTCCCGTGTCCCAAGCCATGAAACGTTTTGCCGACTTGGGCATCAAGTTGGAATCACAAGACTTCTGGCATCCCGCCCAGACACTCGTCTACTATCTGCAAAGTATTAAGTTCGAGGGTCTCATCTATATTATAGCATCGCCAAATTTCAAATCGTTGCTGCGCGATGCCGGCTTCCAGCTATTGGAAGGGGTCTGTAACATTCGAATCTTCTAGCTGATACATCTATAATTTCCAACTAATTTGATTTTATTTTCTAGCCCAATCATTTTATTGAAGATACGTTTCAGGATTTGGCGAAAAATATATTCGACAAGCAGCCTGTTAGGGCTGTCGTTATTGATATCGATTTCAATCTAACTTCACCAAAAATGCTGCGTGCCCATCAGTATTTAAGTCATCCCGATTGCATACTGTTAACCGGCGCGACAGATTGTCTGTTGCCCCTGGGCAAGGGTATCAGTATGATTGGACCCGGTCCATTTGCCTCCATTCTGGTTGAAGCTAGTGGCAAGGAGTCCATACTTATGGGCAAACCGGGACGTGTATTGGGCGATATGTTATGCCAAAAGCAAAATATCAGTGTGCCGTCGCGTGTCCTAATGATTGGCGATATGCTTGCGCAGGATGTGCGCTTTGGTCGCGTTTGTGGATTCCAAACATTGCTCGTTTTATCCGGTGGCTGCAATCTGGAACAGCTTCAATCAGAAACCTGTCCCGAACAAATACCCGATTATTATGCGGACAGCATTGCCGATTTAATTGAGCTACTGCCTAACGCAACACCCAAAGCACATTTCTAATGCTTATATGCCTTCATCATACAATTCATCAATAATTCGTACATAAAAAGTTTAAAGAACATCGCCAGTAAATTCCATCAAAATACAATTACAACACACAATTCGGAAAAGGCTAGGCTGCAATTTACTAACGGAATTTTATACATACAATATAAAATTTTTTTTGGGTAATTGTTATCAACTTGGTTTATTCGCTTATAAGACTTGTTATCAAAAGCTAGAGAACTTTATGTTTGGAATTTTGAATTATTTTAGATAATGATAACCTTATCAACCGGGGATTCATAATCCCTTTTCAAAGAAAGTAATAACTTTGGTAACTTGAGAGTGCTTTAAAAAAGTGATCTGTTGTTAATAGGCTTAAAAAACGAATAAAAAAATGCTTTTGTAAATACATGGTTCTTAGATTTGAATTACTTTACGCACAGATCGCCCAGACAATCGGCAATATAATCGGGCCAATGGGGATGCTCGGGCGTCAGTTTGTTGACATCTTGCTGGCTAGAGCCGCCGGACAGGACGAGCAGTGTCTGATAGCCACTGGAGCGTGCAAAACCAATATCGCTAACCAAACTGTCGCCAATGAAAAGAACTCGCTTTGCTGGCACATTGGCATGACGTTGATGCAACAGCTGTCGCAATGCCTCACCCGGTTTGCCCAACATCGTGGGCTGACGTCCCGTCGACTGGGCAACAACTTGAATAAACGCACCAGGTCCTACAAGGCAGAGAACAAAATACAAATCACATTCGATTGTCGTAATGTTTTAATTCTTATACCAATAATATGACCATTGCCCAAGGGTATCAGCGCATCGGCAGCGCCGGCGAGGAACAAGCAATTGGGATCCCGTAGCTGGATATGAGCGCGCATTAGTTTCGCTGCCGTTAGATTAAAGTCGACATCGATGATAACCGCTTGAACGGTCTGCGCATCCGCACCACAAATCGCTTCACGCAGCTCCACCAGATTGGCAATGTTGGAGCGCTCCTCCTGCGAGCGCTACAAATATAAATTTTTAGCTACCAAAAAAAAAAACAATAATTGACTCGCTTACCTCCCGGCTTAGATGAAAGCCTGCATTGCGCAGCAATTGTTTAAAGGTTGGCGTCGCCAGGCAATAGATCAATCCTTCGAAACCAATTGTCTTGAGATGATCGCATATGGTCTGCGCCGGATGCACAATCTGTTTCTACTCAGAATCGGGCTATAATTCAATATTGTATATACATATGTACCTTCTTGGTTTACCTTATCAATTTGCAATTGCGAATATTTGGCAAACTTTTTTAGATGATCATCCACGGAACTGATGCTGTTGTTAGTCACAAATGTCAGCTGCTTGCCTCGACGCTGCAGTTCGGCAATGGCTTGTGCCGATCCAGGTATAAATTCACGCATCGAATGCCAAACAACACCTTTTAGAGATTGTACAAATTTAGCAACATTATAATATTTATGATAAAAAAAAGAATTTTACGTATAACGAATTGGTTCAAGCAAAAACCCATTCTTTGCTAAGAAATTTTCTTTAGAACGAATTTAGAACATTTTAGACACCCAAAGGAAAGGCTTTATTAGGGATAGTTCACAAACTTCTGTTGAAAGCACCAGCTTTCTAAATTAAAGAAAAAATTGAAGGGAAACAATTCGATTCAATAAAAATTGAAGTAGAACAATTATTGAAAAATCATGGTGCGAGTTATGTTTCAATATAATTAAACTATTTAAAAAAAATAGTATTATAAAATCGACTGAGTAAAAGTTTCGAAAAATAATAAGAAAACATGGTGCACATATATCAATTTTACTGAGTTCCAATTATCATGAAATTTCATAATTTCTGATTTTGTTGAAAACGCATTACTGTTCTTAGCACTAAATCTGAGTAGATCTTGTTATTTATTTATGCCATAACACTATATAGTATTATAGTGTAGGAACAGACCATCGCAATCACAGAAAACAACATCAAAGGAATCGAAAAACATTTCACGTTCCGTTGCGCTCAGTTGCTTGATGACTTTGATCTGTCAATAGAAAAGAAAAACAATAACAAAATTATGAAAAATTTATAGCACTGATTTCAATTAACTAGAGATCATAGCCACCGGATGGCTTAGCGGCTTGCCACATTATGTCACATGGACTTACAGCACTGGAACTCATTTTGAGAAAATCGAATTATTTTTGGTTGATGCAAATACGGATCAGGCAAAGGTTGAGTAAAATCAGCTTTTTGTTATGCTTTTGCAAAGTTTCCATTTAAGGCGTTTCAATAAGTGTCGCAACTATAATGCTCGACTGGTCAAAGACAATTGATTGTTTAGCTGCAAGCTGGAAGCTTCGAGTGCCGTAAAATGCTATTCAATTAAGTTGCAAACCCGATTTGGAGTGTGAAGGGTGGTAAGTCAGTTTTCTAGCTTGTTGATATGCTTCAATTGTTTGCATCCCACATTGGCATTGTGTCAGGTGTCGGTTCCAATTGACATCGATTCAGCATTACCCCATTCAATATATCTAAAGAAATATTCAACATTTATGCGTATAGCTTCCGGTTCTGGTATAGAAATTAGAGCGTTTACAAATGAAATCGTAAATAATTATTTTGTTGTTCCATTCATTCTATACATTTTATTTTCATATACTTTGTTTTGCTTAACAATTTTTTGTTTAAGTCATTTTGATTGATCTCATTTCGTTTATAATTATAATTATTTGATTTTGTTTTCGTTTGTAAAATGTTAACAAATTTACATTAAGAACATTCTGTACATTCTGTTTCGCAACACACTTCGCTTTATGTTTGTATACAAATATATATATATATATATGTATATATATATATATATACTATATGTATTATCAAAATAATAAAATATATACTGTACTTTTATCTTTTTTTCGTTTGTGTTGTTGTATAAAATTGTGTATTGGAGCTGGGCTTATATTTTAACAGAGATTAACATAAGGCAAAAAAAAAAAACTGATTCAAACAAGAAGAACTTATGCACATAAAGTGTGTATGTATGTGTAGATTGTTTAGGGTAGTGTGTATATATATATATACCCGAATATATATATATATATTGTAAGGTACATTGGATTGTTTTTATTTTAGTAGTAGTAGTAGTAGTTGTAATGTTTGAACATAGTATGCTTAGCACACACGCAATCTCTCTTTAGGTTTTTGGTATACAACATTTAATATATATACGCATCGACAAGGTACAAAATATTTTAGGTTTTCTACGTTTTTTAAGATTTGACAATTTAACAATTTTGATTAGATAGTTGCAGTGCACTTTGGACGTGTTTTTGTGGTGTACACATACATGTATGTATTGTTAAAGCAGTTACAACACTTGCCATTTAAAAGCCAAGATTTATGCTATATGTTCTTTATAATAAGAAATGGTGGGCATGCGTGCGTTCAGTTAAGTATACCATTGATATTGTTTATCTATTTACTTATATATGTTAGTATATGGCACACACGCACACATACGTACATTTCTTTTGTGCTGTTGTTGTAATTAATTTCGAGTGTCGGTTGCATCAGTCGCAATATGTTTCAAGCACTTAACAGTTTGGCAAATTTATCATTTAATTTTTTTTTTTTTTTGATTTGTAACAGCTGTTCATACAAATATATATATATATATATCTTTCTATATTTTATTATTATTTTTTTTTTTTTTTGTTGAATGCTGCTATTGTTGTTCTTTGAGCATTTTGACAAACAAAAAATAAGATTTTCAATTCTTATACAAAATACTACAACAATTGAGAGCACAACAAACAAATGATGCTCTATAAATTATATAAATTTTGTATGTTTTCTTACATGTACTATGTAATTATATATACAAAAGTATATGCATATCTTGCCCAAAAACAAAATTCGACGTTCCAAGGCTTACAACTAAAATGCACTTGATTTCAACTGGCAAAGAACATGGACATGGGGAAGAGCATGCGAACAGAGCAGGAACGCACAATTTGATTATATATGTACATGCTATGTAAATTAGACATATGTTGTGGCATTATCGCCAGTTGCACCAGTTGTTGCAGCATCGTTACCATTAAGACGCTGCCGCAACGAATCCTCCGTTTCCTTTTTACTATTTGTATAAACTGCATTCGCCATCGGCGGTATTTGTGTCAGTTCCTGTGCCTTTCTCTTCTCAAACTCGATGATGTGCTCGCGCAGCAAGAAATTTTCACGTTTAATGCGTTTAAGCAGTCGGGCAGAGACATCGGGCACAGCCCAACGTAATATGCCCTGCACCATTGTAATAATATTCTGCGAAAATCCAAAAGTCGTTGAAGTTGTTAAATAAAGCTAACTAACTGGCTTGATATTGACTCACTTGATAGATGACTATGAAGGCTAAACGTGCCGTCAAGATCTTCCAATAGATCATTGGTCGTTTATAGGGTTGGTCTAACCAAGGATCATTGCGGAATTCGGTATAAAGACACTGTGTGACATTCTCCTGGATGCTGACATCTAGCAGTGATTGTGTACCATAATCCTTGGTATTAAAGGTTGCAAGCGTAAAGTTGAGATAATTATCCAAATCTGGATCATTATGCGTGGCTTTGTAGACTAGTTTCGGTATAAAGTTTGTGCTAAATGCAATTATCATGGCCTGCATAACAAATTGTTAATTGCAAATATAAATGTTATTATATTTTCTAACAACTTACGCTTGAAGCAACCGCAATGTGCGTTACGACCGTCATAATATTGTGCCAGACACCAATATTTCGTGCACGCATTCCAACCGGGCGCCGCACAAAGCGCAACATTTTGATGGCATCGAGACGCACTTCCATAACGTTATTAATTAGCGCCAGCAGTGGCGCCAATGGAAACGCTAAACTAAATAACGTTATAAATCCATATTGCACCACTATGCATCAAAATGCAAAGAATAGAGAGCAAATGTTTCAAGTGTTTTTCTAGTAATTATATAACAATTATTACTAACCCATTTCCAGATACTCGACATATAGTGAATTGATTTCGGTGGGCAATAGATTAAAATCCTCGGTAAATTGATTGGTTGAGGGCACAACAATCTCATCTCTGTGCAACTTGAACCAGCCGTAACGTTGATTCAACTCCTTGGCGGTGCGCACTAGATATGGTATTAGCATTTCGACAATGGCATTAACTGCCTGCTTGCCAACCATAATAATGACCAGCTGCACGCAGAGCTCCATGAGGCAGCCACCTGGATTGCATTCCTCCTGGCGAAAGCTAAATATGCGATTGTATTTCGAGGGATAGCCAACAAACTTGCCCTTGAGAAACGCAATATAAAACAGCGACGAATAATAATTGACAAATTGAAACACATAGTTCTTAATGGTGAGACTCTCATCGTATTCGGTCTGAGTGCGGCAGTATTCGTAATTGGTCAGCCTTATCGCCAGATTGCTATACACCAGATCCAGTATGGAGATGACAATTAAATCGAGAAATCCCGCTGTTATTGGCAACACCATTATTTTGTATGTCATTGAGTTCTCATTGGACAGAATGCTATGCGAGGCATGCTGTGCCATTCGATAAATGATTATTGCCGCCACTGCGATCACTGATATGCAAATCTAAAGTAAAAGTTAGAATTATTATTATTATTATTATTATAATCGATAGTACAACTCACAAATAACACTTACAAACAACACCATGATGCTGTAGCTGGTAAAGTTTGGTAAAAACTTAATGCTCCAGAATGGCACATCCGGATCAAAGATGCTTTTAGCATCCTGTGTTTGTTGGGCATTTAACTTTTTCGATGCCGTTACCTTGGCCAGATATTGTGGTCGCGGATGTTCGACATGATGATTGAAACCGGTGAGGCCCCAACGATGCACAAGTCCGGCCGAATAGCGTTTCCACAGCTCCAAATACGTTACGGCCCAAATGGCCATAACAAACGCAAACACAATTGTCATACTGTTGTCTATCAAATAGTTGAACCTAGACGACGTACACGTCTCGTTGAGACGCCAAAACTTGCAGCCCTTATCGCATTGCGGACACATGATTGTCTCGTTGCCATTGCATATATCCTGACTAATCGGATCCGTGTTCCACGTAACAAATCCATATAAAAAGAAGAATATGCCCAGCACGCTAATGGGTATCAGCATTTGTGTATAGAAGCCAAGCCAGGCAAAGTATAGCGCCACCTTTGGTCCAAAGTAGTCCTTTACGTGATCCAATGGCTGCAGGCTAGCAATGAAATATATGAATTAGAATCGGTTCACAAAATCCAAACAATGCACAAAACTTACTTCTTCCATTTGCCAATGTTGGCCCATTCCATGAGCAGATTATTTCGAGAATCTTTCTAAAAAAAAACAGAAAGCATGTTACAATACAATTTTGTTTATATTTTTGTGTTTAGCTTACTTCATGCAGCGCATAGGCGCATAGATAGACGCCATCCTCGACAAGCTTTTCGAAGCCCAAGTTATCAGACTTTTCCTCGCCTCGTTCAAAATGCTGTCGTTCAATTATGAAATTGATAATCGAGTAACGTGTACTGGCATCAAAATAGTTGGGATGCTCCTTGTCATACAATTCGAGATATTTACACGAAAATTCCATATGAATGCGTGGCTCGCGTTCTGGAAACTTAACGCTATCCAGCTGCACAGAACTAAAGAGTGTGCGGCATAGACGACTGAAACATGTATTTAAATCATGATGGGTTTCAGCAGTGATTTCCTTTTGGCCCGGTATTTCCTTTAACGGCATTTTGATCTTTAGTATTTCCGCATAGCGATGCAGCACCTCGGCTGGCGCATGTAGCTTTATAAAGTGCACCCACTGCTCTTTATAGTATTCCAGCTCCAGACCCTCGCGCCTTAGATTATCTTCGAACGTTTTGCGCTTAGCCGCCTTGTCCACATCCTCACCTTTGTAGGCCAGCACAAAGTCCACGCTGCGTTTGCCATCATTGAATCGCCGATAAGTCTGCGTCAACGAATCGAAACAAATACTATATTAAAGTTTCTTTAAATCGTATAAATATAAATGACTAAAATCAGAGGATCGTGTGTGCCAAAAGCGCTTTAAGGTGCGAGTTCCGCATCCCGCAAAAATTTAACATAAGTGCATTGTTCTTTAACGCATAAACAAATCGAGCTTTAAACATAATTGCCTTAGAATTGGTTTCTGGTTTTGATTTAACAATTTGTTTTTTAACTTTAACCTAAAATATATTGATGATTGTTTTTAAATTTACTAGTAGTTTTAATCTTTCAATATTATTTAATTGTTGAGAGAACCAATCTCTAAGTACGGTTTTAAAAAATAGTTTGTGAACCATAATGTTGTTTTTTTTTTTAAGAACTTGTCACATAACCCATGATTATTTTTATACATATGGTTTCTATATATGTACATATATATTTACAAAAGCATCGCTTTTTGTATGGAACATATTGCTTATTTATTTGAAGATATGTCAATTTACTCCCAGACAATATGGTATAGTTATGAAATTTTAACATAATCTTAGGCATGACTAAATGCATATTGCTGCATCATTGAGCCAGTCTTCGACGTTTACAAGCCTTATGTAATTTAAAAAAAAAAGGTTCATGTACAACTCATACATATGTATACCCTATATACAACACGCTATAATTATGTACATTTGTATGAACGTATGCTAAAAAATTGCCATTACCCATTCCCGCAAGCAAACTATTGTAAAAAAGAGAGAAAAAAGAGAAAGAATACGGTGAGACACATAGGCAGCAAGTCAAAAAAGAATGAGAAGGAAAAATGCGTGTGCATGTTGTGTTCCTTTTTGAAACAATTAAGCCAAATCAGCAGCAATCAATTAATGTTTATATGATGAACAAAGTATGTACGTGCTATCGAGAAGATGAAGTTAATGTCAAACAGATTTAATGAAAGAGAGATAGAGAGAGCGATGCTGAACATGTGAGATTTGAAATGCTGATGCTATTTTGCTCTTGGAACACGGTGATCATGATTTCGTGCGTATGCAAAATATGATGGCAAGAGATTGTGAGAGAGTGTGTGTGGGTGATAGAGAGAGAAAGAGAGAGACAGACAGAAATATTTGCAGCTTAACAAAACAGAGAGTGCACTCTCTTTTGCATATAAATGTAGAATTATTTGAAAATTCATATTGCATTGCTTGCGTGCATTGCTTGCTGTTTTATCATTTGTTCAAATAGATAGATTATGTTGATTTGTTTGTTCATTTGTTGTTTACCCTCAATTTCCACTGGGAGTATGTAATTGGCAATTTCTTATCTTTATTCGAAACTGTGCTACTTTGCCTTAATAGACGTCTAGAGACCTCATCATCGCCACCAACGCCACCAGAGCTGCCATAACTATTATAGTTGCCGCTTCCATTGCCACCGCCAACGCCAGCGCCCGAAATGCCGGTGGCCAAATTTGTTCGTCCATTATGCAAGGCAAGCACCTGAGCCGCAATTGCAGCATCCGTATAATCACCACCGCCACTATTTAAATGCTCCAATGCCGTTGACTGACGATAGCCCGGCTGCCAGGCCAATCGCATATGCTCAGCACCGAAACCGCTGCCCAAACGCAAACTGTTCCGCGTCTCATCGCCATCCAGATCAACCGCCGAGTGATAAATTGTGTTGCGTGATTGTGATAACGATTTGCGATGGGCTGCCGCTACTGCAGCTGCTTCCGAATCGGCCAGCGATATTGTATCAAAATAGAGACTTTCGCGTTCATCCATTTCCGATTCGGGATAATCGTAGTCGTGGGTGCGAACTATAAACATTATAAAATATTATTAGTCAATAGGTATATGCATATATAAATAAAACTAATAATTTATGGCATGAAATAATATGATAAGTTATGTTAAATTGATAAAGCTAATCAATTCGAATGATATATGTATTTGGCAAATACTTATCAAAATTAAAACGTTAGCCAAACAAGGCACAGTGGTTAAGGGACAGATCTTTTACAAACTTGATAACGGAACAATATATTTGGAATAACCGGATAGTTCGAGCTTCAGTGGGAACATATTTAAATACTTTTCACTATATTTTTTTTTAATCTTTATGGTAGGTCCATATCTATCTGAGATTGAGTTTATTTCATCTTTGAAAATCTTTGTGGATACTATAATTGCACCTCGAATGGTTCTGTTAATAGACATCACTGTAGTGTTTAGTAAAGTTTTGAATCAATTTTTAATTGCAACTAAACCACAATGTTTTGGCTTGTTAGAAAGCTGAAACGTTAAGTTATCAGAGAGTCAAAGGCTTTGGCTACCGATTCCGATTGCATATCTTTTTCGTTTAGTTGGAGAGGGTGGGAAATGGGGTCAATAATGTAATTGCCAATTATGTAAGGGGAAAATGATATGAGGGTGAACTCGGCGGTATTCCTAATGATCATCCATTTCCGGACTAAAAAAATAGACCAATGTGCTGTTGCATATTATAAAACATATAATGATGACAACGATGACTTCATGCAGATGGTGCTGTGTGCTTTTCATATGAATATTATTGTTTTAGGGTGTTGTTTTTAAAGCAAATTAATAAAAATATGAAAAGTCAATGGTTGTATACATATTTATGTGCAAACAAATGTAAAACATTTGTACACATACTACAAACATTTGATCTTGAATCTCAGAATCACCCACAAAAGCAAAATGTCTATAAATATGTATCATTGCATGTGAATGAATAAAAATTAGAGAGTGGGGATGAAAAATTAACGAGCGAGAGAGAGAGAAAGAAAGAAAGCATTGTTGATGTTTGTTTTTGGTTAAAGGATGATGCATGTCATGTTTATTTACCCGCTGAATACATTGTTGAGTCACACGGGTAGAGAGAGAGCGGCAAGAAATGGAAGTTCAAGCAGAAGAGGCCAAGCAGGCGGCAGCTTAAAGTTATCGAGTACTATATACGTTACAGGAACAACGTACTCGAGTCCAGATCACGCTAAGCACGCGATCGTTTGAGTCTGTGCGACAGCAGCTTTTAAGGACGTGCCAGGCATAACGGTTGACTGACTGATGGCCGACGAATCGAAGAGAAAGACAGAGAAAGAGGTCGAAAGCAAAAACAGCGATACCGATTGTTAGCAAAAATATTAAACACACACACACAAAAAAAAACCTCACGGAGACTGACCAGCCGCCAAATGATGTCAGCTTATAAAACGAAAGAACAAAGCGAAAAAAAAGAAAGAATATAACGAATCGAGCTAGAAAAATGCGTACGCGAGCGATGTTTGCCGATTACTGACCAAATTCAGACAATGCGCTACGCAAAGCAGCTGCTACAGCAAAAATAAACATTAACAACAACAACAAGAGTTGATTGCCTAAAAGAAGGCAGCGACAGCGTGCAACGAGCTGTAACCGATACAAATATGGAACATAAATGTATACAAAACCTTGAATAACACTACCTAACACATTGTTACAGATGTATGAGCACCTGCTCATATGTGTATGAAATTGCAGTTATACATACATTCATATGTAAATATAAATTTATACAAAAATATGTCTAAAAAGGTCAAGTTGAAGTTCAAGTCTAGTTGACATGGCACATAAAAGAAAAACAATCTCGAAAGACTAAACGATACCTTACAATGATGTTTCATTGAATTAAAAAATATGCACTAGACCTATTTACATAAATATGCAAATAAATGCGACAGCGTAATGCCGGCAATTGAAGTTCAGAATGCGGTCTTTTGATGCTGGCCTAAATAGTCACTTATCCAGCGTACTGAAAACTAATGCTCAAACTAGTATTTGATCATAAAAAAAAAAAAACAAAACAAAACAAGAGACCCATCTGCGTGGGAGGTGATGTAGGCGATAATGCAGCTCCTCCTTCCATCAAATTCAAATACTGTTCAATGCACCGGCTGCTCTTGAAAATGTTTAAACGCATAAAGATGACATTGTTGTTATTAGTCAGTGATGTGCGCAGGCTGCAAACTTGTTTAGAGACACGCATTAGTAGTTGGGAAGGTGGGTTAAGTAGAGATTGAGTCAGGGGGGGTTAGAAATTGCGCTCCAGTTGAACTCACCTCGGCCTCAGGTAGCAGCTGACCGTAGTTGTGGTCTGTGTCAGCTCCACGATGCTATTGTTGTTGTTGTTTTCTTGGATAATATATTGCTATCTATGGGTATATCTACATATACTATATAATCGCTGCAATACTATTTATCTTGCAGCCAACGACGCCAGCGATAGCGTCTAAGCTGTTTTATTATGGCTAATTGCAACTTGGATTTCTATCCACTGTATTAAAACTGTGTGGCTATCGACTTATCGATAGGGCTATGCCGATTCATCGCATAAGGGGAAACTCAGCAGTGGGGTATTCCTGTTATGAGTTATAACAAGAACAAAGATTACAAAATAAACTCATTCATTTTGTATTTTCAAAAAATATGTTCGTGGTATTCTTTGTAATTATAATTACTTTTTTTCTTGTTCTTTTTGTGACTTAGCAAAGCTACCTCATATGGGAATACGAACAATATACTACAATAGTATCGATATTTTAAATTTGTCTCCAATCGTTTTTTCGATTTAATTCATAGACACGTCACTTTCATCAATCATTTCTGTTTATATTTTGAAGCAAAAACAATCAAATATCGCAATATAAAACAATAAAATGGTTTACGTTGACCGCAGTAAGTATTAGCTATAAGTTTGCTGGCCTTAGAAAGATGGTTGACACCAATATGTTTCACTTTTTAAGATGGTCGCGTCTGCGAGAAGCGTCCTTGGGACTGGCAACTAGTTGTTGAAACATTCGTTGGACTCTGGTATTTAATATTGCAGTTGTAAGTGTTGGCTATAGATATCAGTTCACTTTAAAAATCCCAATTTTAACTTTCGGGTTCATGCGTTGCAGCTTCCAAACACTATTTTCACCATTCAACAGTGGCAATGGCAATAATAACCGAGATGCCTCACGCCGTTGGGGTGGTTGGAGTGGTGGAGGTGGTGGTGGTGGTGGAGGAGGAGGCGGTGGAGGTGGCGGTGGTGGCGGCAGCGGTGGAGGAGGTGGTGGCTTCGGACCCAATCGACGCATTGGACGTATTCAACACCAATCAGAAATAAATGGTTCATGTTGTATGGGAGGTGGATGTGGTTAGCAGCGGCGTCGTTGCGCAGAATAACATCGTCAAAAATCAAGCAATAATGGACCCATTCCTATATAGGATTATCTCGTAGGATGATGCAGGAACGGTCTATATGAACTTGATTTGCTTGCTGTTTTTGACTACGTGTTAATTACTGTGCACGAATATTAACTAGGTAGATTTAAGGTTTAAACTAGCTCTTATCCCAAGGCATTCATTTATAAATTATTTGTACCTTAAAGCTGGTTAATTAGCGTCATACTATATAAATTTACGATAAAGGGCTAAAAAGTATACTCAATTAAACCGCTGTTAAAGTAAAATTAATTTTGTTACTAACAATAATAAAATATTCAAAAATTAAAGACACCCATGCATTTATCCGCAACTTCCGTGTATCATGGACCATTTTGTTAGAATTTTTATTTATTTTTTATTCCTTCAAATGTAGTGTACAAAGTTGTTTTATGTTCTATAAAATCAAAAATTTAATTATACGGTATATACTGACACAATTGTACGAACTATAAAATATGACATTATAACAACATAAATGTTGTACAATATCAAATGTACATGTAGGTAAACTTAAGATTGAAAGCAATGCTTTTGGGTTATGCTGCTACGCTGCTCCTTTCAGTCGTCTAAGCGGCTTTAGTGGCGTTAAGCATCCGTATCCGTCAAAATACTTTGCGATAGAAAAAATTAAATTTCTGCTTTTGCTGGAACATCATCTTATCGTTGCTGTTGTTCTTGTAATTGTTGTTGACTGGTGGCTGCAGCTTCATATTGATGCTGTTAAGTCATTGGTGGCCTTGGTGACCTTGCCACTGGGCGCATCTTTGAAGTTGACAGCCTAAATGACAGCGACAGTCTGTCAGAGAAGGGAACTCCTGGAAGGATTCAACGCACATAGGCTTAAAGGGCACCATGTTGACGATGGCAGCATCACCATACTCTTATAAACTAGGGCTTCTCCTCAGTGGTCTTGCCGGATTCGACGTGTCCAATCACGACAATGTTTAAGTGTTTTTGTTTGCCAGGTCGTGTTGGTTTGTATGAGTCTCGTCAAGTAGGCAACGGTAAGCCCGCAACGATTTTCGATTTTTTTGTTCAAGATTCGGAACAACATTTTAACTTAGCCTTGGAAATAGGCTATAAGTTACAAGTTCTTACACTAAACGTTTCAAAGCAGTTCAAAGATGTTTGTTGAGCAAACCTTTTTCGAGCTAAAAAGTAAAAGAAGTACTGGTAAAATATTCAAGCAAAATTCTGTAGAAGCTGATCAAGTAAATATATGTATTCATTTATACTAAAAAGAGTTTCGAACATTATCATCGCTACATGTAGCGTTTAGTTAAAGCACTTTTAAAATAACAATTACTGCAAATGATTTGAATTTTTTTGCGTATAATTAACCAATAAAATGATTAAGACATTGTTGTTTATAAAAAAAAAAATTTAAGCTCAATTACCATCAGTTGTAGCATACAATATATGTATAAATTAATATAAGAACAACAACACTTTGTTGCAGTTCAAGTGCATGCATAAATTCATATAATTCAAGTGCACGCTTAAACCCAAAACGGGGCAACGACACTTTGTCGTTACGTAAACATAAGGCCAGCACAATTCAAGTGCAAATGTAATTAGACCGCCTGAGACTGCAGCGCGACACATGATGCCGCGTCAGCATTCTCAAGTGGTCAATGACCATAAACATGCCAAATATGAATGCACAACTCTCGCCTCCTAATATATAAGCATATACATAAGTAAATACATAAACGCCGACTGCGCAGCTGAAGCAGCGAGTCTTCATGTAAAATAAGTTAAGAACTATTTGGACATTCAATAAAGAACACTCGGTTAACACAGAAGTGCTAGCCGTATACTACAAAAAGACTTGTGTTCTAACTTCAAACCATTTAAATTCCACATGACGATTGTACACATTACATGGCGACCGTGACATGTGTCAACACTCAGCTTTGTGTGATATTCGTCGGGAGAACGGACGACAGCTAAACTACAACTAAAAGCAGATAAAACGGCTCTACAAAACAAATTACATCAAATAGCAGATTTAACGAAAAACCGCACAAAATAATTAATTAATTACAATAAACAAAACCGCACATTCAAACAAACAGCTCGCATCGTCAATTATAATAAATAATAATAAATTGATTTGCGTAACGCAAATACTCAATTATTTAACAACAATGACAACAAACGTTAATTAAAAAAGTGAATTTTATAATAAAGTGAATTTTATAAACATCGAATATGTTCAAGTTAATGTTGTGTTAATTGATCGCTGTGATTTCGATTAACTGATTTACAATGTGCGCGCAGTCTCTGCCCGTTTGATAAGCGAACGACGAAAAAGCAGCAGTAACAGCAAACAACAACAACAACGCCTGAAATTATTGTATAATGCGCAGTATCATCAAAACTTTTCAACGTGGGATAGAAATAAAAATTTCCAAATACAATTAAATTAGATGACTGTGTAGCCTGCACCGGCCACCGAACGAGAAATCACTGCGGAGGACAGCGGTCTGCTAGTCCTCTACGGCAACGTGGGATATAAACCAAATGAGTTACAAGAGCAGCAAATGCCTGTGCAGCCAGCACCGGCCACTGAACGTGAAATCACTGCGGAGGACAGCGGTCTGCTAGTCCTCTACAGCCACGAGGGAATCACAAAAACAAGGAACTTCACAACGAGGGACACACAAACGAAGAGCAGTTACAACGAGGGATACAAAATAATTCGACTTGTGTCTGTATTTCGTCTACCTGACTGTGTGGGCTTCTATAATTTTTTATATATACTGGTTCTTCATCTTTTAATCTCAGTTTTTGTTTGTAAAAGTTATTTGTGCTGATTGGTTCAGATTCCAATCCGAAAATATCATTATATTGGGTGTATAATTTTGAAAGCTGTGATTTGAATAGTGGAGGAAAATTTTTTTTTAGTTGAGATAATACAGATATTTCTCTATTGTCTTGGTTAGTTTTGACTACTTCGTAGTTCGAAAGTGATTCATACGCTAAGTTATTTGTACTGACTACTTGATCTTTATCTGTTGTGTTGAGTAGCCTTATAAAAGCGTTTTTAGATGTTGCTATGGTACTTGCTATGTAAATACCATGCTGAATTTCTTGATTTGGAATCAATACACTGTCTTCTTTTGAATATAGCTCGATTTTTCGAATAACTTGGGATCTTGCTGGCAGAAGTATTGAGTTGTTGCCAGAACTGTATGTTATTGGAACATAAATTGGAAATTTTAAGCTATTAGGTCTAATTATAAGCCAATCTTCGGATGGCTTGAAGTCTAATTGACAGTTGTATTTTTTAATGAAATCGATTCCTAAAATGCCATCACAAGGAATAGCGAATTGTAGATCCACGATATGAAAATCGTGCTGGATTATGTATTTATTGGTCTGTATCTCAATAGAAGTTAACCCTTTGGACTTGGTTACTTCTTGACTTATTCCTTTTATGTCTATAATATAATTAATTTCTATGTCATGAAAGACATCAGAATTTTCTTTAACTATTGAAATGTCCGCACCTGTGTCTACTAAAAAGACAAGTTCTTTTCCTGTAGCCACATGGCTGAATGATACAAATATGTTTTGGCTGAGATTAATGGTATGAACCTTTGCATTTTCTACTGTTGAGTATTTAAAGGGGTTTGCGAGTTTTCCGATGTATTGGTTACTCGGACATTGCTCTGGTTATTGTAATTCTGGCCACGATTTGAGTTGCCACGGCCTCTTGAGTTTCCCTTATATTGGCCTCGTGCATTATTGTTATTGTAATTTGCGTTGTAATTAGTGTTGCTGTTACTATTGAAGCGACCGCGAAAATTACCTCTGTAATTTCCGCGTCCGCGGTTTCCGCCGCGCTGTTGATTATTATTGTAATATAGGACAGTGTTTTGCTGTCCGGTTGCTTCTGTGCAACAATTAACAAATTTGGACACGGCTTCATTCATGGTACTGAAAGTACCAGCTTGCATGATAAGTTTAACCTTATCAATTGTGCAGTTTTTAGTCATAGCCTTGACTGCGTTCTGAGTTGAATAACTTCTGGCTAACTCTAGTGGTAAGCCGTCGGTTATGTATGCACCTTCTAGCATTTTTGTTATTTGCTCAACCTCTGATGTGTATTGGTTGGCAGTTTTATTGCGTTGCTGTATGTTCATCAGCTTTGCTGACAACACTTCTACAGTTTCGCCTTTGACATTTGTTTTTAGTTTGGAAATGATTGCAGTTATTGTTGCTTCATCTCCTACTAAATTTCTGGCGACACCTTTTAGCCTTGATTTAATAATCGAAACTGCTAATTGCTCGTGGTCGCCGGTTATTAACTCTAATATTTCTAACGCATCAATAAAACTTTGCAAGTTTTCAGCTTTACCATCAAATGGTGGTATAAGTTTGGTTGCTGTATTTATGAAGTCAATGTTGGTTTGTGCCATGTTGAGATTTTTGCCTGGTTTCTTCTCTATTGTACTTGACGAAGTATCAGAATCTGTAGAAGTTTCCAGATCTGGTAACAACACTGCTGGAACAGTGAGATTGTTTAAATCCTGTTCTTCTATTTTTTTGTTAGTTTCAAGCTCCTCTGACTCTGTTTGTTCAGTGTCAGGTTGTTCTGGTTTATCACCAGTTTCAATTGTTAGAGCTGAATTTAGTATTGTTGGTATAGAGATATCTAAATTGAATTTTTCTTTAATGGATATCAAATTCGATCGTAGTCGGATCAAAAATTTTGATACTTGTGACCAATGATCTTGATTTAATTGTTTTCTCTGATTATGTATTAGTAGACGTGCTTCATTAAAGCTGTTTACTAGTATCTCCACATGTTTTTTGATTGTACTTCTTTGAATAGGTCTGTTTTGTGCTAGTGACTTATACGATTTATCGAAGTCTATTTTTATTTCATTTATTTGTCTAATTAACTCATTCCATTCCATTATTTAATGGATATGAATTGTTCTTTAGGAATAGGGTTATTTGAATGCATGATACGTTTCTTAACTGTTTTTTAGTTTAGCCATACTTTGTAAATATATTTTGTGTAAAATTTTTATTATTTTTTTTTTAAATTGTTTCAAGGTCATTTGCCTTGCTCTTATATTTTTTTATTACATTTTTATTGTGATTTTTATATAATTTTATAAGAGCGTTGAATACCATTAGTACAACAATGACAATCAATAACGCGCTTATTAAATTTGAATTTAAATTTTGGACTTCAACTTTATTAATAACATTTGCAGTTGAGTCTACAGATTTTACATCTACTAATCCCATTGTGTATTTGTACTTTAGTTTTAATGCTAGCAATGGGTAATCTGTTATAAAATCTATTTTACTTATTTTATTATCCCTCATGCGGGTAATAATAATTATTTTTTTTTACACAGCAACCTGCCTAATTTTTCAGTTTGGCTTTATGGGCCTCACTTCTGATTGGGCAAAAGATATTCTGCTCAATTTTACATAAAATTTTTTTTTTTACATTTGTATATTTAATATTAATATTATTTTGTATCCCTCGTTGTAACTGCTCTTCGTTTGTGTGTCCCTCGTTGTGAAGTTCCTTGTTTTTGTGATTCCCTCGTGGCTGTAGAGTCAGGTAGACGAAATACAGAAACAAGTCGAAAAATTTATCACTGACGGGATAGTAGAACCATCTGTATCTGAATATAATAGCCCATTATTACTTGTCCCTAAAAAGCCATCTCCAGGTTCAGAACAAAAGAAATGGCGATTAGTAATTGACTATCGCCAAATTAATAAAAAATTACTGTCCGACAAACTTTCACTCCCCAGAATTGATGATATTTTGGATCAACTTGGGCGAGCGACATATTTTTCATGCCTTGACTTAATGTCAGGATTTCATCAAATTGAACTCGAAAAAAGTTCAAGAAATATAACGTCATTTTCAACGAGCAATGGCTCGTATCGCTTCACGCGACTTCCATTCGGTTTAAAAATAGCTCCTAATTAATTTCAGAGAATGATGACTATAGCATTCTCTGTTTTAGAACCCTCACAAGCATTCCTTTATATGGATGACTTAATAGTTATAGGTTGTTCCGAGAAACATATGCTTAAAAACTTGACAGATGTTTTTGAGAAATGTAGGAAATACAATCTAAAGTTACATCCAGAAAAATGTTCATTCTTTATGCATGAAGTGACTTTTCTCGGTCATAAATGCACAGATAAAGGAATACTTCCAGATGACAAGAAATACGACGTCATTATGAATTACCCTACGCCGCACAATGCGGACAGCGCTAGACGTTTCATAGCATTTTGCAATTACTATAGACGTTTCATAGAAAATTTCGCCGACTATTCACGGCACATAACAAGATTATGTAAAAAGGATGTTCCTTTTGAATGGACAGATGAATGCCAAAATGCATTCCAATATTTAAAAACAAAACTAATAGAACCAACTTTGCTACAATATCCTGATTTCAGCAAAGAATTTTGTATAATTACTGACGCAAGTAAGCAAGCGTGTGGAGCGGTTTTAACTCAAAACCATAACGGGCTCCAACTTCCCATTGCATACGCGTCAAAAGCTTTCACTAAAGGAGAAAGTAATAAAAGTACAACTGAGCAGGAATTAACTGCAATTCACTGGGCAATATTACATTTTCGACCATATGTTTATGGAAAACACTTTAGAATCAAAACAGATCACAGACCTTTAATATACCTATTCTCAATGATCAATCCAAGTTCTAAACTGACACGTATGAGGCTAGAACTAGAAGAATATGATTTTACAGTTGAATATTTAAAGGGAAAAGACAATTATGTAGCTGATGCGTTATCAAGAATAACCATCAAAGAACTACAAAACATAACAGGAAACATAATGAAAGTCACTACCAGATATCAAAATAGACAGAAAATCCGCGCGGATGATAAAGAAATAGAATTGCCTAAGCAATCTATAGAAAACGCTTCTAAGCCCAACGTATATGAAGTCATAAACAATGACGAAGTACGTAAGGTAGTGACCTTGCATGTAAAAGATATGCTATGTTTATTTAAGCATGGTAGAGAAATTACTGCAAGATATGATGTTAGCGATTTATATACCAATGGGATCTTAGACCTAAGTCAATTTTTCCAAAGGCTTGAAATGCAAGCCGGTATAAACAAAATCAGCCAACTCAAAATGGCACCTTGGGAAAATATCTTTGAACATGTTTCAATAGATAATTTTAAACAAATGGGCAATAAAATATTGAATACATTAAGAGTAGCGCTACTCAACCCGGTGACCTTTATAGAAAAAGAAAAAGAAGCAATACTGTCTAAATACCATAACGATCCAATGCAAGGAGGTCATATTGGCATTGCAAAAACCTTGGCCAAGGTCAAAAGACATTATTTTTGGAAAGGTATGACTCGAGATATTACTGAGTACATACGAAAAAGTCAAAAATGTCAAAAAGCTAAAACAACCAAGCACAATAAGACTCCTATGATTATAACCGATACACCAATAAATGCTTTCGACAGGGTGATAGTAGACACTATTGGTCCACTACCAAAATCAGAAAATGGCAACGAATATGCAGTCACTCTAATATGTGACCTAACTAAATATTTAGTTGCCATACCAGTTCCAAATAAAAACGCGAACACTGTCGCTAAAGCAATTTTTGAATCATTTATTCTGAAGTACGGTCCAATGAAGACGTTCATTACGGACATGGGAACAGAATATAAATGATCTGTGCAAATATTTAAAAATTGAAAATATAACATCAACAGCACACCACCACCAAACAGTTGGAACAATAGAACGTAGTCATAGAACATTCAATGAATACATACGCTCATATATATCGGTTGATAAAACTGATTGGGACGTATGGCTTCAATACTTCGTTTTCTGTTTCAACACGACCCCCTCAATGGCACATAATTACTGTCCATATGAGTTAATCTTTGGTAAAACAAACAACTTACCACAACAGTTCAATAGTATAACAAATATAGAACCATTCTATAATATAGATGACTATGCTAAAGAATGCAAGTATAGATTAGAATTAGCATATAAAAGAGCAAGAATAATGCTCGAAGAAAATAAGAATAAGAATAAAGAATTATATGACCAAACAGTAAATAATATGAATATAACAGTAGGCGATAAGGTCCTACTAAAAAATGAAACAGGTCATAAGCTAATTTATAAGTATACTGGTCCGTATAAAGTAACGGAAATAAAAGATAGAAATAACATAATAATAACAAATATGAAAAATAAAAAACAAATAGTACATAAGGATAGGTTAAAAATATTTATTTCATGATTGTATTTAGTATAGCCATGCTAAGAAAAATAAAATACATTTTTCTTTAAACTTGAATATTTATATATATAAAAAAAAAAAAACGAAAACAAAAAAAAACAAAAAAAAAATATAACTAACATTAATACTTAAAATAACTACATAAATTACGTTATTTTTTAAAAGGAGGGAGATGTAGCATACAATATATGTATAAATTAATATAAGAACAACAACACTTTGTTGCAGTTCAAGTGCATGCATAAATTCATATAATTCAAGTGCACGCTTAAACCCAAAACGGGGCAACGACACTTTGTCGTTACGTAAACATAAGGCCAGCACAATTCAAGTGCAAAAGTAATTAGACCGCCTCAGACTGCAGCACGACACATGATGCCGCGTCAGCATTCTCAAGTGGTCAATGACCATAAACATGCCAAATATGAAGGCACAACTCTCGCCTCCTAATATATAAGCATATACATAAGTAAATACATAAAAGCCGACTGCGCGAGTCTTCATGTAAAATAAGTTAAGAACTATTTGGACATTCAATAAAGAACACTCGGTTAACACAGAAGTGCTAGCCGTATACTACAAAAAGACTTGTGTTCTAACTTCAAACCATTTAAATTCCACATGGCGATTGTACACATTACACAGTAGCCTATTGATGATTTAGCTATAAAAATAAATACAATCGTTAATCATCGATAAAAGTAAATTTTAAAGTCTTAACGCAAATAAACTAGAAAGCTTTAGATCATAACTTAAGTGAATAGTTTTCCATGACAATTAAATTAACTAGTTTTATATATATGGCGGTCTTTGCATTGATTCGAAGCTCTTTTGTTGAGTCAGAGAGCATGGAAAATATATTCGTTGTGATACCAATCTTTTTGGAAAGAATTCGCTTAACTATGCAATAAATTAAATGCAATTTAACGCTAACGCCTAAAAGTAAGCAACGATTTTCTTGCAGCCGCAAGCATAATAACCAAAGTCAAGAAAATGAGAAAAAGAGATGTATACTAAAAAAATGATGTTAAAGATGAGTCAACACACACATACACATCAAACTAGTATCTATCTATTTGTAACCGACGCAATCATCATCGCACATTTGATAGGACTGTTAAGAACTTGTGACAATTTCAACTTCCGCTTCCAGTTATCGGCTAGGTTAAAATTCTACCCGTGCGAATCGTTGTTTAGTATTTAGTAATTATTTTAAGTTGCCAGCGCCAGTCTAGTAGCTCAGGTCACAGGGTGCTAACATGTTACGATAATCTCACTCGCTCTCGTCATAGGGTTCACTAATCAGTAATAACTTATGGCTACTGAATGAATTAGTGAATTGCGCTTCGTAATTAAGTTTTACCAGGGGACACGTGAAGGTAGATGCCATTGTGCATTCAATATTCGAAATGGGGAAAGTACGCACAATGAGCAACAAAGTACACATTGTTAATGAATCACTTGCATCCAGCGGTCTAAACTAAACGATTATTATGCTACATGCTGCAAGACATAAAAATATTTATAAACAATGTCTTAACATTTAACTACAGAGAGCAGTACAAACACAAATAGAAAACTTAGAAAATGACTCATGATTAAGATTAAAGTATACAAATTGTATTAGAAGATATTTTTAAAACAAAAGAAAGTGTATTCGCAATTGCTTTTTCCCCTGTTTACATATATTTTTTATAAAAACATTTAATGTTTAAGTGCTTTGCCATTCTGCCTATTGACCTAAGTTTCTTCTTGTTAATGCTTTAGGGAAGTGTATATTCAGAGTTTATTTCTTATGTTTTGGAAGAATTGGAGATAAGCATTCAACATTTTATCAAAACAATAACAGTTTTGTTTTTATTTAAGAAATGTTTTAGTTCAAGGAATACAGATGGGTTGAAAAAAAGTAATTAAAAAGAAAAAGGTTGGATAATGAATTAAGGGGCTAATCGATAAAAAATTTTTTTTAGTCATTCCTTAATTTGAATCTATTTGGATTGATGCACATTGAAATCAATCAAACAAGCATGTGTTCACAACCTTTTTAGCAAGGGCAGGGTATACCATAGTCATGCTAGTGCCATTTACAAAAATTTAAGTTTGTTTTTTCAGCATTTCTGCGTTGCGGGCCAAGCGATAAGGCGTATAAAATAAAAACATAAACACATTTCATGTTTAATTCTCAGTAGAGAAAGCGCGCAAATGTCGTAAGTACATGTGATTACATACTCACATACAGCCAGACATGCTCACACCCACACAGACATTTGGTCCATGTATATTTTAAATCGTACATCTCGGAAGGAAAGATTAAACATTCGCCTCAGTTGCGCACTAAACTTTGCAAACGTCGGGCCTATTCCATTTAACAACCATTCAGTTCAGTTCAAATCAGTCAGTCAAATTACACAAAGTAATGGACGACAAATACTCATTATACTTATTGGGCATAATATTTGTGATATGCCTAAGCAAGAGTCAGGCACTGCCACCACATCACAGTAAGTATAATTAACTGAATGTTCAATAAACAAAAATGTTTTGGAACTTATAGCATACCGATCGATGTTTAACTTATTCAATGTGATAAAAAACAATTCTTACTGTTTCTGCATCTGTAAGTGTTGGCTGGCCGTTATAATCCACAGTTCTGCAGCGATACACTGAGCGGTCGTCAGCTATATGTGGGCGAAGTGTTCACACGTCCCGGCCAATGTGTGCGGGTTCAGTGTTTGGGCACATTGCAGGTATGGGAGGACAGGTGAGGTTGAACTTACAAATCCATAGCCAATTCCAATCCACATACGTTTCAATTGTTGCAGCTGTAAAGTGCCAACTTTTCTGACGAGCACATGTACTGTGCTGCCGCCGACTGAAGCGAATTTGGCGTATCCCAGATGTTGTCCATTGTACGAGTGCAAGACGTACGTGTCGAATGCGCAGAGTGAGCTGGAGCAGATAGATACGTTTGATCATTCTGGAAATTTGCGCGAATCAAACGTCAACGAGTTTATTGTCATAAGCAATGATCGGCGATTAAGCCGCTTACCTGATGAGCCCGCCGTGCCGGCACGTAAACATCAGGTGTAAGCCGTTACATACTCTTGCTGGGCGTTGTATGTAGTGTGATTATCAATTAGGCCATAATAAGTTAGTTAGTACCGCAATGTATTGTATGTGTCCCATTATTTGATGTGCATTACATGTATGTATTTGTTAAGCAAATTTTGCAAGGCAAACCACAGATATTAAATGCATTTTTGCACTAAAGGCGCCACAGCTATAAAACAGTGTTGCTCAGCTCCTGCGATATATAAACGTAAAAGCAGCATATCGTATAAGCCCATCGATAGCGTAAGTTTCATCGATACATCGTCAGCTGTTAAAGTCATTTTCGATAATCAAAGTACGCTAGCAAGCAAGTTATAAATTCTAGAAAAGTCAAAATAAATAAAGCAGCACGTAAACTAAACTACGATTGCGGTAAACAATTAAAAATTTAAGGAAAACATCAGCCTTCGAAAACTTTTTAGCACACAAACTTCCAACAATTTATTTTCGACTAGTGCGAATTTCATCATAACAATAAAATGTTGCTACGACTTGCATTGTCGACCGTTCGTCCGAGCAGCCTCCTTGTAGGCAAATCATCGCAGGCCTTTCTTAAATCGCAGCCTACACTAAACATTGTTCGCAGCTATGCCCGTGGACCCGTTCGTAGCACTCGTGCACCCGTGCAGGCTCCGGTGGCACCTCAGGCACGCGCTCAAACACTGAAGGAAAAACTTATGTCGCCTCCAAGCGCCAATGGTGAGTGTGTTTTGTGTTAAAATAAATGCACTTGTGTAATAAATGTTGTTTTGCAGCATATTCTTTGGGTAAGGGCGCAGCAGCTGGAGCAGCAGTCGTCGGACTCGGAGCCCTGTGCTTCTATGGCGTCGGTATGGGCAAACACACAAGCATTGCGGACAACTCAATGTGAGTAAATTTATTCAGCGTTTTCCATCGTTTTCCATTTGCAAAGTTCAGTTTTGGCAAAGTTGTTTCCCTTGGTTGCATGCTCGTTTTATAAAAGTCAAATTTGCAATTATTAAATATGCATTATTTTCTAACATATTTTCACGCTTTTCATCAGCATGTGGCCGCAATATGTTAAGGACCGTATTCAGTCAACATACGCCTTCTTTGGGAGCTCTTGCATATTAACAGCAGCTTCGGCGGCAGCCGTTTTCCGTTCTCCACGACTACTGTCGTTGGCCTCGCGTGGTGGTCTGCTGGTAAGTCACGTCTCCAGCCCATTATGGATTAGTATCAATATACTAAGAAACACCAACTAGCATAGATTTATGTAAACGTTTTGTCTTTGATTTCTCGTAGTGGACATTCGCTTCGTTAGCGCTTGTCATTGGCAGCGGTGCGGTAACGCGCTCAATACAATACGAGGAGGGATTGGGTCCCAAACATCTTGCTTGGGCGCTGCACTGCGCTATTTTGGGTGGTGTCATTGCTCCGTTATGCTTTTTGGGCGGTCCAATTCTTACGCGCGCTGCACTCTACACTGGCGGCATTGTCGGTGGTCTGTCCACAATCGCTGCGTGCGCTCCAAACGATAAATTTTTGTATATGGGTGGTCCGTTGGCCATCGGTTTCGGTGTTGTATTCGCTTCATCTCTGGCCTCAATGTGGCTGCCACCCACAACAATGGTTGGAGCCGGTAAGTTAACATTTGCCATATCGGCACCTAGTGCCCGTGCTCATGCTCTTCTTGATCTAATTTAAAAGGCTTGGCATCAATGTCTCTTTATGGTGGTTTGCTGCTCTTCAGCGGTTTCCTGCTCTATGACACACAGCGACTGGTGCGCAAGGCCGAGGTACATCCCCAATATGCCTATGCGCCCTTTGATCCCATTAACGCGTACGTATAAAAAAATAGATATAAAGTAAGAAGCTGAATGATAAAGATTTATTTTGTGATTTTGTTGCAGTTCAATGTCTATCTACTTGGATGTATTGAATATATTCATAAGGATTGCTACCATTATGGGCGGAAGTCGTAGAAACTAAATAAACTATAGCCGTTGTGTGATGCAGAAAGCTTATGAATAATGATAAAGAAATATTTAAATAAAGTCCTATATGTATACATATGTAGGCTAAATGAGCCATAATTGCAAATGTATTTTTATTTGCATAATTTAGTTCGTTACGTTTGGTGTTTTTGCAGCGGCGGTATCGATGCAGTTCCACGTCTATCGTTATCGAATATCAGCTCATTAAAGTTTGCTAAAATTTCTACTCTAGTCTGATTGTTTGTCAATTATGAATACGTAATATGGTACAGGTGACAACCTATATAGTTACGTAAAAGCAATGAATTTAAAAAATATTCTATTTCACTAACAGCTGTTTGTGTACTGCAATATGTTGTGATATATCGCAACAATATCACGAAACTATCGTATTAAAAACGATGTATTAACGTCGGCAGGACAATGCGAAGCACGAGTTGTACAGGATATATGAAAAAGTTAAGAGCTTAAAATCATTTGCCTTAGCAACAGTGTCACAAAAATTTTAAATCTCATTTCGAGCACTTACAAATCTGACAACACAATAAACACAGTTCTTACTACATTCAAATTATATATTTTGGTTGGTGATATTAAATTTAATTATAACTTCTGCGGAGATATAAAGTGAATTAACGTTTTCCAGGTGCGAATTCAACGAACAGCAAGTAGACGAACCTTTTCATCAGCGTACAAATTGCCAACGACACCTGAAACGGGTAATTGCCACATAAGTTGCCAGCATAAAAACCAGACCAGAGCTCAGACAGACCGCGCCCTGCGTCCTGCTCTCTTCTTTTAACGCCGGCAAATCGATTAACGATAACATTTGTAAAAAAAATACATATTCATTCACAGCAACAATTGCGCAGCCGGCAGAAGCAAACGCAGCGATCCAGGGTAAACTTAGCCAGAACAGGCAGTTGGGAGAAGAAGAAACAGAGGTTTGGGAGATGGAGCGTCGTTATTTGAAGAACCCGTTTGCAGACTTCTCGGGCGGCGATAGTACGCCCTTTGCCACTGACGAGGAGCACATAAAAACATTGATATGCACTTATGTGGATGACATTTTGGAGCACTGTCATCCCAACAGTGATGAGGAAGACAATCGAGGTGATTTGTATGTTGGCAATGCAGGCATCGCCTTTATGTTTTGGAAACTGCATGCCTGCGACCAGACGCGTGATCTTTATCCAGGACTGGAGCACGCTGCCGCCTTCATCCGTAATGCCAAGGCGAATGCCAAGCGCTACAAGAAGCGCTCAGCGGAACGCTATTCGTTTCTGTGCGGCAATGCTGGCATCTATGCCGTCTCCGCAGCCATTTCCCAACAGACCAAGGACACCGAAGCGCTGTCCAACGATTTGGCAAACTTCAAGTCGGGCATACCATCCAGCAAGGAATTCATGCACACCAAATACGGCTGCGACGAGATACTCGTCGGCCGTGCTGGCTACCTCTCCGGCTGCTATTGGCTGAATGATGTGCTGCCCGAAAAGAAGATCACCGACGACGACCTGACCTCCATTTGCCAACTGATCATCACCAGCGGACGTGAGTACAGCAAACTGAACAACTCACCGCTGCCGTTAATGTTTCAGTATCATGGAACGGAGTATTTGGGAGCAGCTCATGGACTATGTGCCATATTGCACATGCTGCTGGACAGTCCCTGGTTCCGCAACGTGCCCATTTCGGCGCCGGCCAGTGAGTTGCGTGATATTAAGCGCTGCATTGACTACTTTCTGGAGCTGCAAGATAGCGAGGGTAACTTTCCCGTTGCGCTTGAAGACTTGCGCTCAGGTCGGGACAAGCGTTTGGTCCATTGGTGCCATGGTGCACCCGGTGCCGTCTATGTGCTAGCCAAGGCCTATTTAATATTCAAAGAGGACAAGTATATTAATGCGCTGCGGCGCTCTGCCGATCTTGTCTGGAAGAAGGGCTTTCTACGCAAAGGGCCTGGCATTTGTCATGGCGTTGCGGGCAACGCATATGTCTTCCTGCTGCTCTTTCGCCTAACCAACGAAATGAAGTACCTGTATCGGGCCCACAAGTTCATGGAGCTGCTGACCAACTCGGAGTTTAAGCAGCGTGCTCGTATTCCCGATCGCCCACACAGCCTGTACGAGGGTGTGGCCGGAACTGTGTGCTTTCTGGTGGATCTACTCGAGCCGGAGCAAGCATATTTTCCTTTCATGGACGTCTTTCATTAGACATACCAATAGCAACCCATACGCCCAATACCTCACCCCAACATTTGCTCAGTCCAACAACCATTCCAATGTTATCAGGGAGTTCTTTACCAATTTGCTAGTCATCATTTATTGTTTGTACTCCATTTTTTGTTTTGTAGCCTAGTTCGCTCGTTGCCTTTGCGATAACATCAAATCACATGGATCGATCCCCCAGATGAGGATTCTTTATAGATCTCAGTACCCTACCACTCATACCCCGCCTCTGCCTTTTTTATTCTTTAATTAAGTGCATGGCGCAAATCACCGAACGCAGAATGCTCTGTAACATTCTCATATCAAAATTCTCTGTGCTTTAAGCTAAGCAATTAATAATAATACGCATACATAAATATATATATATATATATATATATATATATAAATAACTCTTATATATATATTTATATTAAATTTATATACACAATACATAATTATACATACATATACATATATACAATATACAATATATATTTATATACAATACTTACAAAAATACTTGCATACAAACAAAATCATAAAACATACCCACAATATATAATGTGCTTTATACCTACGAGTAACTCCATGAAGAGCTCCAAATTCTATTGTCAATAAAGGTTAAACTACAAAAAATTTGTACAAAAGAATTTATTATAAATTATTCAGCCATCTAGCGCCGTCTATCGATTTAATTCAAGTTATTGACATTTTTTATTGCATTAAGACCTGTTTAGCTTAGTTCTTAACTTAACTAAGCTAGATTTGCACTGATGTCGACCAGTGACGAAAATATATATGCGAGTGAAGCGAATGCTGTTTGAAAAATCACAAAACCGGTAGATATTGCATGTCCCAAAAAAAAAAAAAATAAAACAATTTTATACAAGTGAATACAGATTGCGCTGTAACGGAATGGACTTGTTTACTATTAGGTGGTATTTAATGGAGTTAGCAAAGTTTGGTCAGTCATATAATACTGATATCTGTAGTTAGTGTTAATTTTTTGTTGTTTCACATTCAGTCGATAAGGGTTTCTTTAGTGTCCGTCAGTCGTTATATAGCCAGCGAACGGATTAGGCACGCTTTCAACAACAAAGACCAACAAGAAACACCTCCCTATCACTCTATCTCTTGAGAGCGCTAACTATTGTGGAAGCACATGATGCGTGGGAGCTACCTCTGGTCAATTTCAGTGATCCTTATCTGGTTTGCCAGTCTACCGGAGACTAGATCCGATGACCGATTTCCTCTAACCATAATACACATTAACGATTTTCATGCCAGGTAAATTAAAACTACAATACCATTTTCACTATAATACAAGCATGTTTGTATATATGTCTACAATATATATATATATATATATATATATATATATATATATATATATGTATATATCACTATTAGAATCGGATTCAAGTCATCCGGTGGAGTACCCACATAATACATTCTTATACCATGCCATCGAAAAAAGCCGTAAACAATCATAAACATGTACAACGTTTATCAGCCACTTAATTTCACACATGGTTTATCATCGATAAGAATGTCCCACCCCCTCGCCTCTCCTCTTTCATCACTACCACACTCACCTTCGGTATGTAGTCAAATTTTCCTTATTTCGTTACGTTTAACACGAATATCAGATTTGAGCCAACAGATACGGGCGGCGGCGTCTGTGATGGGAATGAGTGCATCGGTGGCTATGCCCGTACCGTTTACACGGTAAGACGACTTCTGGACGAGCAGAAGCATAACAATCCGATCTATATTAATGCAGGCGACAGTTTCCAGGGCACACTCTGGTACAACATCGGTCGCTGGAATGTTACCCAGGAGTTTCTTAATATTTTGCCTGCGGATGCAATGGTATGGTTTCAACAACCTTCTTCAGATCTTTTCTATCCCTAATACGTACTACTCTTTCACAGACACTCGGCAATCATGAGTTCGATAATGGCATCGAGGGTGTCGTGCCCTTTCTCAAGGCAATCGACACCAATATGCTGGTGGCTAACATGGACTGCACCTATGAACCTACCATGGATGGCCTCTATCAGAAGTCCAAGATTATTGAGCGGAGTGGTCGCAAGATTGGATTAATTGGTGTTATCCTTGAGACAACATACGTAAGTACATTTTAGATGGTTGATGATAGCAATGTCTTTCAATGCGTTAATTGTTTGTTCTTGTTCAATTTTAGGACTTGGCAAGTACGGGTAAATTAATCTTTCGTAACGAGAGCGAAACGATTCGCGAGGAGGCAAAGTTGCTAATGGATCAAGGTGCCAATATCATCATTGTCATCTCGCACTGCGGCTACGATGTGGACAAAGAGATCGCTGCCAAAGCAGGAGATGTTATCGATGTGATTGTTGGCGCCCATTCACATACCTTCCTCTACACAGGTGATGTGGCACCGGGGCCTGACAGGCCTAGAGGTGATTATCCTACGCAGGTGTACCATCAGCCAAGTGGGCATCGGGTGCTTATTGTTCAGGCGGGTGCCTATGCCAAATATGTTGGCAATCTAACGGTTTTTTTCGATGCCGAAGGAGACGTTCTTGACTTTGAGGGTGCACCAATCTACATGGCAAATGAAGTACCAGAGGGTAAGTTACTAGAACATTTTATTTAAAAAAGCATCATTCATTGGTAGCACAAGCTGGTACAATTAGGGCGAGCTAGGGATTTCTATAAGGTTTTCCTTAATTTCGAACGAGACTCGTCTTCGATCGACGGTTTGGACACATTTATTTATACGAATCTGAAATGATTTAGAGACTTTTTTCCTTCCTATTTAGATGATATAGTACTGAGTGCATTGCAGCCCTGGAAAGAGATCATTGATCTGGCGGGTAAGGTGGTCGTTGGGCGTACCCTGGTCGACCTAACAAGAGGGGATTGCAGCTACAGGGAATGCAATCTGGGCAACTTCAATTGCGACGCAATGGTCCATACGGTGAGCATTGCACTCTCATAGATTACCTTTCCTGCTACTTCTTAGTAATTTTTTTTATTAATAACAGTTTACTGGTCTTACACCCTTTGAGGGAAAAGCATGGACAAATGTATCAATTGGACTGGGAGCTACAGGTGGACTGCGCGTTGCACTTTTGCGCGGCAGTAAGTTGATTAAAATCAAAATCCTAAAAAAAATCATGTTCTTAGTATCCTAACATAGATCTGACCTATGCACACTTGGTCGCAATGTCGCCGTTTGAGAACAAACTGGTGGCCTTCAATCTGCCCGGTAGCAAAATCGTTGAGGCGCTGGAGCATGCGGTACACAAGATTGATCTGGCGAATGGGATATCCAGTTCGCAGTACTTTCTCCAAGTTGCTGGCTTAAAGGTCACCTTTGACTACAACAAGCCTGCCAACTCACGCGTTGTCTCTGTCCGAGTGCGCTGCTCCGACTGTGATGTGCCTATTTATGAGCCGCTGCAACTGACTAAGTTGTATCGGATTGTCACCTCGGATTTCCTACATGGTGGCGGCGATGGTTTCTCTATGTTTACCGAAGGCACAGATGTTCAGTAAGCATCTTCTCTTTTCTTGTCGATGATCATTGCAAAATGTTTTTTCTCTTGCAGAATTAGCGTTACAGATCTGGAGTCACTACTCTCCTACGCCGACAACATTGATCCCATCTATACAGGTCTCGAGGGCCGCATAACCGTTCTGCAATAGAGCGCTTATTTTTTCTACTATTTAATTGTAAATAAATGTTTATAGTTTACCTAATTGAAGCACTTTCTTGTTATTCCTCAAGTTTGTATTTATTTTTATAATATTTCCTTTACTTCCTTAGTGGGCTTTTGCGCTTTAAAGTCAGTTATCAATCAAGCTATGCTATCAATCATTCTCTCAATCATATAGTCATATTCCCATGAAATGAATTTATAAGTTAAAATTGACTTTCACTATCATTTCCTAGCCAACGACGTTCTCTCAGCTCTAAAACCCTGGCAGGATCTTTTGCAAAAGGAATCCAATCGGATTGTGGGCAACAGTCGGGTCCGGTTGCAGCAAACGGAATGCTCGCGAGGCGAATGCAATTTGGGCAACTTCTATACAGATGCTATGCTTCATGCAGTGCGTATATATAGATACATCAAAGCTGTTTCATAATCATAAATTCTTTACAGTTTGTTAAGGATGCATCTGCGAACGCAAACAATTGGAGCAATGTGACAATAGCTTTGACTAGCCAAGGCAATTTTCGTGTGGCCGTACCAGCGGGCAGTAAGTCCAATTGAAATCAATCTAAGTCCTTAATAATATACCTTTCGACAGACATAACCTATAAACAGTTGGTAGCCATGTGTCCGTGGGAGAATCGTTTATATGCTTTGACTTTGCGGGGTGAACATCTGTGGCAGCTTCTGGAGGACAGTGTAGCCTCAATGAATGCGAGTATATCAATGCCATCATCCAAGCGTTTCCTGCAGGTCTCTGGTCTAAGAATTGTCTACAACCTTAAATTAAAACCGGGACAACGTATTTCCAATATGCTGGTGCGTTGTGCCAACTGTTCCGTACCCCAATACGAGCCATTTCAACGGCACTTGAACTATCGGCTGGTGGTCATGGAATATCTGGCTAATGGAAAGAACGGTTTCTCTCTGATAAGCAATAATGCAAAGGAGCTTGAGTAAGTAAATTTCACAAGAAACTTAAAATTATGCAGGAAATTAAAAAAACAAAAACTTCACAGGCAAGGACCCTTCGATTTAGATGCTTTAATGGAGTACATGAGTGTGGTTGGAACAATAACTGCAGGAATAGAGCAAAGAATACAAATTAGCAACTCCTAAATGCAATGTCGTTCATGTAACAGTTTCGTTTATTTAAATAAAGTTTCGCAAATTTCATTTTTATCGATTAATCGTATAGAAAATAAGTATTAGTATTTTAGTACTAACTTAAATAGATTTTTATGCTTTGCCACTTCGGTCACATTGACAAGTTTACTCATTTCAAAGTCTTGTTAAGGTTAGGAGTCCGGCTGCTGCATAATTCAAGCAAGTGAGCTTGTTAATTGACATCAAGTTGAATCGGAAATTTCATACAAATTTTTTTTGTCAAGTCTATATAACAAATAAAAACCAGTATCAAAGTAAGTAAAATTTTACAAAATTATATTTATACGTAAATACCGCGTGTGTCCGCAAAAGTTGCATTATCATTGTTGTGTGCGCGTTAAGTGTGTTATATAATAAGTATAGAGCCGGCAAAGCGAGCGTCAAACTTGTTTCTAGAACCTTCCAACCTAAAAAGACATAATTAAAAAGCAATCGCAAACGTATGTACATTATTCTCATTGGACACATTCTACCATTAGTTGCTTTCATTCAAAACGGTTTAATTCGTATTGGAATTGTCTTCCAAACGCGAACATTCCCACACACTCACGTAACAGTGAGCGCACATGTTTTCTTCTTCGCCGGTTTTCTGTTGCAAGTTGATTTCATAATTTGCAATGTGCGTAAAAGAGAAAAAAAAGTATGAATTGCAAATTTATGATAGGCTTGCATTTGCAAACAATATGTCATAACATGCCGAAACATTGCATCAACACACAAAAACCACACATGCATACATATTTGGGGTTACATAAATGATTTGTTCTGGAAGACTTTCTCTCGCCTGAACGTTATCGAACCCCATTTAGGAAGGGGGCCGCCGCACAGTCTTATCTCAATGGCGGCTAAATAAAATGATTTCATACAAAGAATTGAAGTGAAATCCAATTGCTAGTTCAATTTACTGTAAGAACAGCACGTGTTCAATTAGTTTCAGCTTGTGTTGTGCTCATCGATAGTTTTTATTTTATTTTTATTGTTTCGCAGATGTTCCGCTTACCAATTTCGCTTGCACGCACCAACATCAGCCGCCAGCTGGCGCTGCGCAGCTATGCAAAGGATGTCAAGTTCGGTCCCGAGGTGCGCGCGATGATGCTGCAGGGCGTCGATGTGCTTGCCGACGCTGTGGCCGTGACCATGGGTCCTAAGGGTCGCAACGTAATCATTGAGCAATCTTGGGGCTCACCCAAGATCACCAAGGATGGTGTGACCGTGGCCAAGGCCATTGAGCTGAAGGACAAGTTCCAGAACATTGGTGCCAAGCTTGTGCAGGATGTGGCTAACAATACCAATGAGGAGGCTGGCGATGGCACCACAACAGCTACAGTGCTGGCACGTGCTATTGCCAAGGAGGGATTCGAGAAGATCTCGAGGGGTGCCAATCCCGTTGAGATTCGTCGCGGAGTCATGATGGCCGTGGACACCGTTAAGGACCATTTAAAGAGCATGTCGCGTCCAGTTAAGACGCCCGAGGAAATTGCCCAGGTGGCAACAATCTCGGCCAACGGCGACCAGGCCATTGGCAAGCTCATCAGCGATGCCATGAAGCGTGTGGGACGCGATGGTGTCATTACCGTCAAAGATGGCAAGACCCTTATCGATGAGCTGGAGGTGATTGAAGGCATGAAGTTCGATCGTGGTTACATCTCGCCCTATTTCATCAACTCGTCGAAGGGCGCCAAGGTTGAGTTCCAGGATGCCCTTCTGCTGCTGTCCGAGAAGAAGATCTCCTCGGTGCAGAGCATTATTCCAGCTCTTGAGCTCGCTAACTCACAGCGCAAACCTCTGGTCATCATTGCCGAGGATATCGATGGTGAGGCACTAAGCACTCTGGTGGTGAACCGTTTGAAGATCGGCCTCCAGGTTGCCGCCGTCAAGGCACCCGGTTTTGGTGACAACCGCAAATCCACATTGACCGACATGGCTATCGCCTCGGGCGGCATTGTTTTCGGTGATGATGCCGATCTAGTCAAACTGGAGGATGTCAAGATCAGTGACTTGGGTCAAGTGGGTGAGGTGGTTGTCACCAAGGATGACACACTGTTGCTCAAGGGCAAAGGCAACAAGGATGATGTACAGCGTCGCGTCGATCAGCTCAAGGAACAGATCACCGAAACCACCTCTGAATACGAGAAGGAGAAGCTACAAGAACGTCTGGCTCGTCTTGCTTCCGGTGTCGCTCTGCTGCGCGTGGGTGGCTCCAGCGAGGTGGAGGTCAATGAGAAGAAGGATCGCGTCCATGATGCACTCAATGCCACACGCGCTGCCGTCGAAGAGGGTATTGTTCCCGGTGGTGGCACCGCTTTGCTGCGTTGCATTCCCATACTGGACGGAGTTGCTACCCAAAATGAGGATCAGGTAAACTCAACTCGACTATGCATTCAGATTGTATGTATAACGAATCTATCGCTTACTTTTCACAGGTCCTCGGCGTTGATATTGTGCGTCGCGCTCTTCGCATGCCATGCATGACCATTGCCAAGAACGCTGGTGTCGATGGTGCCATGGTCGTGGCCAAGGTTGAGACCCAAACCGGTGATTATGGCTATGATGCGCTCAAGGGTGAATATGGCAATCTGATCGAGAAGGGCATCATTGATCCCACCAAGGTTGTGCGCACTGCAATCACTGATGCTGCCGGCGTTGCTTCGCTTTTGACTACCGCTGAGGCTGTTGTCACTGAATTGCCAAAGGATGATGCTGCTCCTGGCGGTATGGGCGGCATGGGTGGCATGGGCGGCATGGGAGGCATGGGCGGTATGGGTGGCATGATGTAAACACACACAACAAAACAAAAGCACACATCAGACACACCTACACAACACAAACACCATTCATATAACTAGATACGTGTTATGTAACCAACGCCAAACTACGAGATGCGGGCAAGCATATAATACACTTACACAACATATACAACAACAACACACACACACACACACACACTCATGTTATCGAAGAAGGAAGAAAGAACAGAATCCATAATACTTCAATTAGTCTGCTCTCATTGAGAGTTTTGATTCGCATTTAAAACCCCTATTCGAACATTTTCATTTTGCTGCTTTTGATGGTCAAAGCGTTTGTTCTGTGAGGTCATCCCTTCCCAATCACAACATATGGAATTATATACTATAAATGGCCCCATGTCGTATGTTGGCGTTGAAGCATTCTCATGTGTCTAACGTTTCTTTTTTTAAACTATTCCTTAATACTATTTTTTTTACATGTTATATATGTAAATGCAAAAATTACCGTTAGCTGTAAAATACAAAATACAAAAAACCAAACAAAAATAAATACATTACAAAAAATAAAATTGTTATTGAATGTTATTAAATGTTTGTAGGCGGTGTTGTGGAGTGTTGTCGAAAGATTATAAAACGAATGTTTTAAATGGTATAACTTTGACTTTTTGTACCGACAATGCCAAACGATGGATTGGCAAGAGCTACAAAACTTCAAATGTTTGCGAATTCGAACTTCTGTAAATTGAGCTACAATTACAAGGTGCATAAAGCATCCTAAGGAAATGCTGGATCAACAAACTCAACTCGATCCGATCAAGAGAGGGAGAGATCCTGCCTGAGCAATAAGGCTTTCCATCCTTTCATCTTCTGCGTCAACTCCGTCAGGAGCCAACATGCTGGATTAAATTCATAAACAAGATAATTTTTCATGTTATTATATTTTGTACACCAAACAAAAAAATAATATCCGAAAAACTAAAGTATGAACAAAAAGCTGAAGATTATTGCTATGATAAAGTAATACAAGTGAATACATTGGTGTGCCACAGATTATATATGTATATATATAAAAAAAAACCTAATTGTTTTACTTACTAATATGTAAAAGGTTTGGCATTTGTTGTTCGATGGAGCAACAAAAATCATCAGTAGCTTCAAAACCAAGATACTAATTTTTCATGTCGACTTATGTAGCTTGCAATGCTGATCAAGTTAACAAGCTTCTTTCTTCCTAAAGAATTATACAACAAATACAATAAAATACTAAAATGATACGAAAAGTTTTGTTCAGGGTAGCTTAAAGTACTACAAAAGCGGAAATAATTAACAATTTGTTTCAAATGTTATTTAAAGCATTTTACTGACAAATCGAATGGGGAAGGTACAAAGGTAATCTAATATTTATAACTCTTTTCTTAACTTTAAAATATATATATACATTCGTAGATACATATACATAGATTTATTATAGATAAATGTCTATATAAAATATTGTGTAATGCTTATTTGAGCATAACAATCAATCAATAGTCAATCAAACAATCCAAAAAGTCCTTGGTTTCTAGTAGAGTTCAGATTTTTTCATGATCGCCTCGACGAGAGCTTTAAAAGTATTCTCAATCATTGTGATATGAAGCTGAGCATCGCGATAAGAGCACAACTTGGCGCTCTCCGTTAAAGGCATTTGCATTGTGGTGACACCCAGTGAAGATTGTGAATGAAGGCTGCGTCCAGTGCTCATCAAAATGTTGATACAATCATCGACGAGTATGGGAAACGTTTCAACAAATCGCACCATGGCTGGCAGCACATTCTTGAGATACTTGCACTTGGCCGTCGAGGTGAGCAGCGAGAGCGTCGTCTGGATCACATTCAGACAGAACTTAGAGACGCCCAAACTCTTGGGTATCGAGTAATTGAGCACCAGATGCGATGTCAACTCAATGGTGAACAGCTGCTTATCCATTTCGGTAACATTCAGAAATTCATGAACGAAATCAATACAAATATGCATCGATGGCACACTGGCCACAATCATTGGTATCACCGCTTTGGGATATGTCTGAAAGTGCACTAGCTTGGCCAGCGATGGCTCTGAGATGAATGCCTGATGCACATATGTGCCAATTATGCCCTGTATCTCCCTCAGCTCCAATACTGCCACACGCGACTCCGCTTTGCTTTCCATATACTCCAATACCTCGAGCAATATGTGCACGGCGGCACTTTCCTGCGATGCAATCAGTGTTGTCTTGAGCTCCTCGCGATCTGCATCCGTTTGCACCAGACCATTCTTGTCCAGCACCTGCTTTTGTTGCATATGTACATTGAGAAAGGTTTTCGATGCCGCCAGACTGCCCTTCAAGATGCGCAGCAGTATCACCAGCATAAATGGTGAACAGAACACATGACGTGGACAACTATCCAATATATATAGAGAGAGAGAGAGGGAGAGAGAGATACATGTTAAACAATTCGCTGTCTTGCTCTAAACTAACTTACCCCATCACATCCATGGGCTCGAGAAGGCTTTCGTTGGCAAAGGTGCGTTGTCTTAGTGTATCCGAATTGTTGCTAATAGAACGCAAGGACATAATCCAGAATGTGGTAGGCAGGACAGCATTGAGGCGCAACCAGAGATCATAATACAGCTCCTTGACAAATCGTGGCACATCCTGCTCAAAGACAACTGGCAAATTTTTGACCAATGTATGCGCATATTGAGCCAACGATTCGGCTGGCAGCTGCAGCAGACGCTTGAACACCTGAACCGCACGCTGTGGTCTCGTTAGAAGAGTATCCAAAGCATTTTGAAGTAGTCCTGGCCTGAGGTCATAGCGACTGGGATCCAGAGGATCGTGGCAACTACCGAATGCATTGCTGGCCGACCACAAATTATTTGTCTCCACCTCAAGCCAATCATCGACCATGCTTAAGTGCGGATAATTGGAGATGATCAGCCGCAACAAGGGATGAAAGAGTGACAGATAGTCGCTGTGGTATTGATGTGCCTTCTGCACCAAATATTTGATTGGTAGACCGCCCATTAAATTGTTGGTATACTCTTTGTGCTTGCGTCCACCGACAGCGCTGAGATTCATCAGACGCGTATCCTCGTACAGCATCAGATAGTAGATCATCAGGAGCTGTGATGTTAGCGGGCAGGCGACCGTCACTTGAGCAAGCTCATCACTACCCACAAGTGGTTGCATTTCCTCCGCAAATATGGTAAGCGGCGATTTTTGAAATATGTGGAGAATCTCGAGTTCGGTGAAGGGACGATGCATATGATCGACATTCATTTTGCCAGTGGGATTTGGTATGATCAGCGTATTGACATACACTTCCACCAAAGCAGGCATCACCGGATGCACGGGTCGCACTGAGCTACAGATCTGCTTGAAGATCCATGACTTAATTGGCACTTTGTGCTTGAGAAAAGTGCGAGATTTGAGCAGCTGATGGATGCAGTGGACAGGCAGGTAGCCGGGTATTGTGCCATTCAATTGAGGCGTCACAGGCACACGGACTGCATGCAATGCAACCACTTGCTCCGTAAACAAATCCTGTGTGAAGAGCTGCTTAATACGATTCGTACTGTTTGGCCGGATGGGTATCTTCATGGCCAGAGTGGAGCAGACCATTTCACTGATAGCTGTTATCTGATTGCTATGAAAGTGTATCGCCAGCAGCAGCAACATCTCGCCCAGGGAACTGCTTGTGCCCGAGCGCTTGCAGAAGAATGCATCCTCCCTGATGAGCCACTGCAGCCATTCGACAGCCTTATTCTCCAGCGCTGCGGTGGACACCAGCGATGGACATGCAATCAGCATACACAGTGCCAGGGTTACAAAGCGCACACCTGATGGCGTCGCCTTTGGCGAACTAGTGACCAGTTGGGAGAGAGCATTGATCTCATCATCGTTAAACTTTAGTCCACCAATGCCACGGAGAGCACAATAGAGCCGCAATAGTACTGCTCCCTGCAGATTGAAGTCCTTTAGTTCGGTCGCTTTTGTTGTAAGCTTTGTAATCTTGTGCAGCAGTTCCACGCGCACCAGATTCAGTGCATCTCCTTTACGCTTCTGACTCGTCCGAATGTAGACAGCAAACCAAGAGCGCAGATTCTGATCGTTACCCAGCAGCAGACCAGTGAGAAAGGCAACCTAACCAACAAAAACATAAGAATATTTTAATGAGAGTTTTCAACGAGTTTCAGGTTAATGTTCGCTCATACTAGATCATCGGGATGCTTGAGCGCTAGCTTGAGCATGAAGGAAGGCACTTTCATCATATCGACGCACATGGAGCGATTGGCCAGCGCCTGGGATGGATTCATTTCGCTTAGGGACATCAGCAGGAGCAGTCGATTTTTGCCATCGCCACCCTCCTCATCGCTATAGTTGGCTATGACATGTGAGACGACGTCGCGATAGCAATCTGGAAAGTTGGCGACCAAAGCGCAAATGATGCGATATCCATTGGGCACCGTGACTAGGGCATCAACCAGCTCGAGTATGTTAAGCAGCGATGGCAACTCGGCAAGAGCAATGCATAGAATGTCGACAACCTCCTCCAGATAGATGCCATCATCGAGTATTTCCATGTGTCCCGGCTGTCCATTTGACAATAATGATGTTGATAATAATGATGATGATGGCTTTGGTTCGGCAATGGAGCCAGAACCTGAACCAGTACCAGAGCCCGAGCCAGATGTAGAGCTGGTTGAGGCAGTGCCAGAAACTTGTTGCTGCAGACTGAAAATCTCAGAAAGAACAACACGCACCTTACGCGCCACATCCGCACGCTCGAATCCGAGCGCAATACCCGACTGCAATCCATACTCGGGTTGTGGCTGGGGTTCATTGAAGTCATCGTTGCCTTCGCCATTGCCATTGCCATTGCCGCTGTTTGCACTCGACGATTTCTGTCGTACTGCTAGCTCCTTTTTAAGATCGTTCTCAAGCTCATGATAATTGACCTGCAGGTAGGATACAATGCTGTTGACCACTTCGATGCCAATGAGAACGGCGAGGATTTCTTTGCGAGACTCCATCGAGGATGTTGTGTTGTCGAGCGGCGAGAGCAGACTCATTCGCACAAGAGAGGGTAGCACAGGTCTTATCTCTAGCTCCGGATAGCTCGCAAGCAGTGTTATGTCCAGATTCTGCATGGCGGCAAACACACGCTCCGAGACATCATAAAGCTGCTTCTCCTTCTCATCCTTTTCGTTCGGGGCAGGCATGTCTGATATGCTTGTGTGGGCGGGCGACAGCCGCCGGCTGCCAATGGAACCTGTTGCCAACTTGGTGCAATTGTCGCGTAGTTTAAGCTATATCTTTCGCTAATACCCGGTCGAATGCACCTCCGCATCGGTCATAAATTTATGGGTTATGCGGTATCGCGATGGCATCGATAACGATAAGTTTCACAAAATTTTGTATTATTTAGCGCAATGTCAACGTTTTTGTCTGCAACTTTAAAATAAACTATTACATGCAACGTTCCCTACTTGGCTAGGCCAATTCTTTAATATTCGAAATAAATGGTTTGGGATTAAAGTATTGCGATTTTTATTTGTATACCGCTCCAAATATATTACAAACTTACAAGTTTGTGCTGCCAACTTGCTTATGGCAAGTATCGAGTTTTTTTGTATCAAATGATTGAACCTCGCCGATGTATCGCAATAACGATGTTTAATTTTCACTGATACATACATTTTCTATTCGTATTCAGCAGTCACTTTTTTTTTTACTCGCAAGTGAAGTTCGACCGCAAAGAATAAATGTGAATAAAAATAAAATTAACGTGAAGAATCTATATGAATTGTGTGTTTTATGAATCAATTAGGGAAAATTGAACAGCAAGTTTGCCGAGTAGGTAAGTGAAAGTTGCTTAAAGTGCAGTGAAAATAAGCGGCAAATGGAAAATCAAACGTCGGAAATAGACCAACGCCCAGTAGTTGTACTAAATTGTACCGTACACCAACCAGTGCATAGTGACAAGAAGAAGACTTAGTGAGTCAAAAAGTATCTCAAAGTTTTAAATGTGGGACAGTTTGTGTGTAACTTTAGTCGCTTCTAAATAACTGATATATAATCCATGTATATATGCATGCATGGATACACGATCACACGTTCGGTACGTATGTATCTTTGTATGAATGTACATACGTACATAATAAAAACATCATCGATTAAAATTGCCTGCCCCCGACTATCGCAGTCGCTGCTGCCGTTGATGACATCATTCGGTGTTTTCAGTTCGTTTAGTATCTGAGATGTGAGAACGTAGCGTAGAGTCAGTCGATTCGAGTCGAGTGTTGAGTGGTACTGTATACTGTGTGTGTATTACATATTTACGCTTATGCCGTTTAATAAAATTAAACAAATATTTCTTGCTGTAACTACATTGAATCGAAATTAAACTTAAAGATACAATCAACACAAAAATATGACACACTCAAGTAAATGAAGTATTAAAGCAAAGGTACGGAAAATAAAAAAGAGAAAAACTTGAGTAACATTTGCGTCAGAAGTGACCGAATGAAAAGTGCGATAAAAGGCAATGTTGAATCGAGATATACATATACATACGTCAATACAAACATTTATACATACACTTATATATATAGATGAAATGTTTTTAATCGTACACAAATACGCACGCACACAAACGCACAATATCTATCTTTTGCTCCCTTCCTCTCTCTATCTCTATCTTTTTTTATGTGCTCACTCACACGCACATTGTCAGCGAAATGCACTTTGAAATACAGTTACGTGCACACACATACACACAACCCATGTAAAAATACTAAATCCTTCCAAGAGGTCACGAGTTGAATTGAAGTTGTTTATCGATAACATTGGAATGGGGGAGAAACGAACGTATAGAATGAACGGTGATGCACCTGTACATGTATACATATGTACGTACATACATACATACGTTTATAGTTTCAATTGCTTGTGCGTTTAGGTTTGGCCCACCTTTTTTGTAAATGCCGCGTTTGCCTGACTTAAACAAATAACAAATAATCGGCCATACCTCGTACTGTACGATGTAAAGTAATAAGCACGTATTCATAATATGTATGTATGTATGCCATTCCTGTATGTAAGTGTGTGTGTTAATGATTGAGTTAGAGAAGCCTCATAACTTGAAGCGTTTTCAAGTTAAAAACACACTAAAATAGAAAAAAAAATATTACATTAGCGCTGTTCTGAAACAGGTTTTCCATATCGTACATACATACGTACAACAACAACATGTTATACAGAGCAAACAACATACAATTAATATTTGGAGTTTTCACTCTGGTGGTGGTTTGCATTGAGCGTCTACGCTGCCCTGATTAATAGTATTGAAAAACGTCAGTTGCCCAACTCCCAATCTCCAAGTCTCAAGACAACGACCGCGCCTCACTCGCTAATCAAATCAATGTGATGAACTCACTGTTTAACAAGATCAACTAAAGTACACGCATACAAACGTCGTAAAAACGCACAAACATATATATAGATACATCAATGTACATAAATATGTGTGCGTATGACATGCAATCATAATTGCATGCAAAGTTGCCTCCGAACTCAGTTTAAAACCTACCCCATTTACTGGGCTTGCTTGGCCCCACACCCTCCAACTACCACAAACACTCTGTGACTCGGTTTTCGGTCTCATTAGCTCTCTCTATTTTTTTTTCACTCGTTTTGAGCTACGCTCTCCATTTTTGTTTTGTGCTCTCACGAGCACTCGGTGCGTGTGCCGCCTGTTTGTTTATTTGTTTGTGCTGCGCTGGTGTTGTTGTTGGTGTTTTCGCTCTGTTTTCGTTATTTTTGCTCTCTCGCGCATCTTAGTCGGTCTGTCGGCAAGTTTTAAGCTTCGTTTTCGTTATAATCAGGAAAATATTACGTAATAGATAATAGAGCTGCGTGAATGAGGATATTGATGTGTGCGTGCATACATATGTAAATAAAAATGTGTGCTAAATTCTTTTGTTTTTTTTTATACATTGTTCGTGCAAAATTAGCTCATGCCTCATTGTGAGCATAAATTAAATCATCAGCAAGGCAGCAACAATGACTACAGCAGCTTTCAGTGCAATTTGAAGTCTGATGTGTTAAATAAACAAAAAAAACATACAGAAAAACCTAATTGCCTTAACTATGTAGCTACATGCATACATATATATAAATAGTGTGCATGGCTGTGTAAAGGGAATGACCTGCTCAGTTTAGAATAAAGGTCAAATAACACTTGCCTAGCTGGAGAATGTTTGTTTGTGCCTGTGAATGTTCATAGACACAACTGAGTGTCTGTGTGTATAAAATAAAATTAGTTCCCATCGGTATACAGATAAAAAAAAATAGTATCACTTACAAATTTTTTTTTTTGTATCATTCAAATATGTGTTTTTAATGTTTATTTTTGTTGTGTTGTGAATTGAATTTCCTGAAATTTTACCACCGTGCAATTTAAATCAGTGCCTCACCCCCCCTTCATACAAAGCCCCGCCTGCAACCTGTCACACATTTTGAAATTGGAATGAGAATAGCATTGCGGATGGGCGTGATGTAATCGCGTTAACTATAAAGCCAAAATAATAGACACAAAGACTTGCAAACATACATACGTACAGTGAGCGACAATTGTGAACGAACTTGGACGCCAGTTGACCTAGGCGACCCGCAGGCCACTCAATGTGACGCCATTGTGTGTTTGATGAATCATCGATGGGGAAAGGAGTGTAGAAGTGGAAGGGTTAACGGGTGGATTAACGGAACTAAACACCACCACCCAATTAGGCGTCAATTGTTTGTGAAACATAATGCAATAGAAAATAAATATTTAAAATGCGCGCTTGAAAAAATTAAATAAAAAAAGTTCTTAAATAAATTTTAAATTTAATAAATTATAACTGTAATAAGTTAATTTAATTAAGTTTTCTTGTTTCCGCCCATGTTCTTTTTTTTCTTTTCTTCCAGTTATTCTTTGAGATTTATTTTCGGTTTGGAATTAGTAATACAAAATTGAATTCTTTGCGGTGAAAATTGTGGACTATTTGCAAGAGCTGACAAAATGACGACGGACATTTCAATTGTTCGATGGGACCCCAGTCAGGGTCCTGGCAACGAATATATCGATGAATACGAATACGATGGCGGCAATTCCAGCTCCCGCCTTTTTGAGAGATCGCGCATCAAGGCACTGGCCGAGGAGCGTGAGAGCGTACAGAAGAAGACCTTCACCAAATGGGTGAATTCGCATCTGTGTCGCGTCAATTGTCGTATCGCCGATCTCTATGTGGATATGCGAGACGGCAAGCATTTAATAAAGCTGCTCGAGGTGCTATCCGGCGAGCGCCTGCCCAAGCCAACCAAGGGCAAGATGCGCATCCACTGCCTGGAGAATGTCGATAAGGCACTTCAGTTTCTGCGCGAACAACGTGTCCATCTTGAGAACATTGGCTCCCACGACATTGTCGATGGCAATGCCTCACTCAATCTTGGCCTCATTTGGACTATTATCTTGCGCTTCCAGGTAAGACCCGAAACGAATTTATCAAAAACCGTTAGTTAGAAATATTAGGATCAGTATTTCTCAGTGCATATTTAGTTAGACCTTGATCTTAAACTTATGGTTGTTGTTTTTTGTTGTGTGTGGCGCATTTCTAAATAGATACAAGATATCACAATTGAGGAAGTGGACAACAAGGAGACAAAGTCAGCCAAGGATGCCTTGTTACTGTGGTGCCAGATGAAGACCGCTGGCTATCATAATGTGAACGTACGAAATTTCACAACTTCATGGCGTGATGGATTAGCCTTCAATGCAATCATACACAAACACCGTCCAGATCTGGTGCAGTTCGAGAAGCTGTCAAAGACGAATGCCATACACAATCTAAACAATGCATTCGATGTGGCCGAGGATAAGTTGGGTTTAGCCAAGCTGCTCGATGCCGAAGATGTCTTTGTCGATCATCCCGATGAGAAATCGATCATAACCTATGTCGTCACGTACTATCACTACTTTAGCAAACTTAAGCAGGAGACGGTGCAAGGAAAACGTATTGGCAAGGTAGTCGGCATTGCTATGGAGAACGACAAGATGATTAACGATTATGAGCACTTTACCAGCGATCTGCTCAAGTGGATCGAGACGACAATACAGTCGCTGGGTGAGCGGGAATTTGAGAACTCATTGGTTGGCGTACAGGGTCAACTAGCGCAGTTCTCTAACTATCGCACCATCGAAAAGCCGCCGAAGTTCGTTGAGAAGGGCAATCTGGAAGTGCTTCTCTTCACATTGCAATCAAAGATGCGCGCCAACAATCAGAAACCCTACACCCCCAAGGAGGGTAAAATGATATCCGACATCAATAAGGCCTGGGAGCGTCTCGAGAAGGCCGAGCACGAGCGTGAGTTGGCGTTGCGTGAAGAGCTCATTCGCCAGGAGAAACTGGAACAGCTGGCGGCGCGTTTCGATCGCAAGGCTTCCATGCGTGAGACGTGGTTGTCGGAGAATCAGCGTTTGGTGAGCCAGGATAACTTTGGTTTTGATTTGGCTGCTGTTGAGGCAGCCGCCAAGAAGCACGAGGCCATCGAAACGGATATCTTTGCCTATGAGGAGCGTGTCCAGGCGGTTGTTGCTGTTTGCGATGAGCTCGAGTCGGAGCGCTATCACGATGTGAAGCGCATACTTCTGCGTAAGGATAATGTTATGCGTCTTTGGACGTATCTGTTGGAGTTGCTGCGTGCTCGTCGCATGCGCCTGGAGATTTCGCTGCAGCTGCAACAAAACTTCCAGGAGATGCTCTACATTCTGGACAATATGGAGGAGATCAAGCAACTGCTGATGACAGACGACTATGGCAAGCATCTGATGGGCGTCGAAGATCTGCTGCAAAAGCACTCGCTGGTCGAGGCGGACATCAATATACTGGGCGAACGTGTCAAGGTCGTTGTGCAGAACTCCCAGAAGTTCCTAAGCGATGATCCCGAATCGTATAAGCCATGCGATCCCGAGATAATTGTCTCACGCGTCCAGCAGCTAGAGGATGCTTATGCAGAACTTGTGCGCTTGGCTGTGGAGCGACGCAGTCGCCTCGAAGAGAGCCGGAAGCTCTGGCAGTTCTACTGGGACACCGCCGACGAGGAGAACTGGATCAAGGAGAAGGAGCAGATTGTGTCGACAGATGAGATCGGGCATGATTTGACCACTGTCAATTTGCTGCTAAGCAAGCACAAGGCACTCGAATCTGAGATCACATCGCATGATCCACAACTGCAGAATGTGGCTAAGGTGGGCGCTGAGCTAATTACTGAGGGTCACTTTGGTGCCGATCGCATTAAGGATCGTCTCAAGGAGATTTTGTCTAAATGGGATCATCTGCTTGATCTAACCAAGTATCGCCGACAGCGTCTGGAGAATGCCGTCGAATACTTCCAGCTGTTTGCCGATGCCGATGACGTAGACAATTGGATGCTGGACACGCTGCGCATTGTCTCCAGCGAGGATGTTGGCCGTGATGAGGCCAATGTCCAGTCGCTGCTGAAGAAGCACAAGGATGTTGCCGAAGAGCTTAAGAACTATGCCGAGGTCATCGATGCATTGCACAAACAGGCCGAGACTTTGAAACTCAACGAGCCAGAAAAGGCGAGTGTAGACAAACGTCTGGATGCGATCGATACACGCTACAAGGAGCTTACCGAGCTAGCCAAGCTGCGCAAGCAGCGTCTCCTTGATGCACTTAGCCTGTACAAGCTGATGTCTGAAGCGGATGGCGTTGAGCAATGGATTAAGGAGAAGACCAAGATGTTGGATACCATGGTGCCTGGCAAGGACATCGAAGATGTTGAGATTATGAAGCACCGGTTCGAGGGCTTCGACAAGGAAATGAATGCGAATGCATCTCGTGTTGCCGTTGTTAACCAACTCGCCCGCCAGCTGCTCCATGTTGAGCACCCCAATTCCGATGAGATCCTTGACAGGCAAAACCATCTCAACCAGGAGTGGTCGACGTTGCGCGAGAAGGCCGAAGCCAAGATGGATGACCTTAAGTCAGCCCATGGCGTCCAGACCTTCTACATTGAGTGCCGCGAGACAATCTCGTGGATTGAGGACAAGAAGCGCATCCTTACCGAAACCGACAGTTTGGAGATGGATCTTACTGGTGTGATGACACTGCAGCGTCGTCTTAGCGGCATGGATCGCGATCTTGCTGCAATCCAAGCCAAATTGTCAAGCTTGGGTCGCGAAGCTGACAGCATCGAGGTGGAACACCCAGAGGAAGCGCAAATAATCCGCGAACGCATCGCACAAATCGAACTCATATGGGAGCAGCTGACACAGATGCTAAAGGAGCGTGACTCTAAACTTGAGGAAGCTGGTGATTTGCATCGCTTCCTGCGCGATCTCGATCACTTCCAGACTTGGCTGACCAAGACCCAAACGGATGTTGCATCTGAGGACACGCCTACATCACTGCCGGAGGCTGAGAAGCTGCTCAATCAGCATCAGTCCATACGTGAGGAGATCGACAATTATACCGAAGATTACAAGTCTATGATGGAGTACGGTGAGCGTCTGACCACTGAGGGCAACACATCCGACGATCCGCAATACATGTTCTTGCGTGAGCGCTTGAACGCCCTAAAGGACGGCTGGGAGGAATTGCACCAAATGTGGGAGAATCGCCAGGTGCTGCTGTCACAGAGTCTCGATCAACAGCTTTTCAATCGGGATGCTCGTCAAACCGAGGTGCTGCTTAGCCAGCAGGAGCATTTCCTGAGCAAGGACGACACACCGGTTAATCTGGAACAGGCCGAGAATCAACTGAAGCGTCACGAGGCCTTCCTAACCACCATGGAGGCTAACGATGATAAGATCAATACGCTGCTCCAAGTAGCCGACACCCTTGTAGAGAAGGATCACTTTGATGCCGACAAGATTGGCAAGCGGGCAGAGAATATTACTGGACGTCGGGATGACAATCGCCAGCGTGCTTTGGATCAGCACGAGAAGCTTAAGAACCAGGTGAAACTGCATGAATTCCTGCAGGATCTGGAGGAGCTGACGGAGTGGGTGCAGGAGAAGTATGTAACATCTCAGGATGAGACCTATCGCAGCGCTAAGACCATACACTCCAAGTGGACCAGGCATCAGGCCTTCGAGGCAGAGATTGCCGCCAACAAAGAGCGTCTCTTTGAGGCAGAAAAGTCCGCTCAAGAGCTGTCAAAGGAGAAGCCCGAATTCAAGGATGTCATCGAGCCGAAGCTCAAGGAGCTGGCCAAGCAATTCGATGATCTTGAGGTGCACACGAAGGAGAAGGGCGCTCTGCTGTTTGATGCCAACCGCGAGGTTCTCGTACAACAGACCTGTGACGACATCGACTCTTACATTACAGATCTGGAGAGGCAGATTGTCAGCGGTGATACCGCCAACGATTTGACATCAGTGAATATTCTGATGCAAAAACAACAAGTAATCCAGACACAGATGGCGGTTAAGGCACGCCAAGTGGAGGAGATTGACAAGCAGACCGAATACCTGCAAAAGACGGTGCCTGAGGAAAAGATCGAACCGATTGTTGTCAAGAAGACGGCCGTTTTGGAACGCTTTGAGAAGATCAAGGCGCCGTTGCTGGAGCGACAGAAGCAATTGGAGAAAAAGAAGGAAGCCTTCCAGTTTTGTCGCGATGTCGAAGATGAGAAGCTCTGGATCGATGAGAAGTTGCCGGTCGCCAACTCAAATGACTATGGCAACTCTCTATTCAATGTCCATGTACTCAAGAAGAAGAACCAATCGCTAGCCACTGAAATCGATAACCATGAGCCACGCATCAATGCAATTTGCAACAATGGACGCAAACTGATCGACGAGGGTCACGAGGATGCCAAGAAGTTTGAGGCTCTAATTAGCGATTTGACTGCCAAGTGGCAGGAGCTCAAAGATGCCATCGAGAATCGTAAGAAGCATCTGTTGGAATCGGAAAAGGTGCAACAATACTTCTTTGATGCACAGGAAGCCGAATCGTGGATGAGCGAACAGGAGCTCTACATGATGGTCGAAGATCGCGGCAAGGATGAGATTAGCGCACAGAATCTAATGAAAAAGCACGAGAATCTAGAGCAATCCGTCGAAGACTACGCAAATACCATTCGCCAGCTGGGCGAAGTGGCGCGCCAGTTTAGCAGCGACGATGTGTCCAGCGGTGATGCAGTCGCCGTCAAGCAATCCCAGCTGGACAAGCTTTATGCCGGACTCAAGGATCTGGCCGGTGAGCGTCGTGCTCGTTTGAATGAAGCGCTGCAGCTGTTCATGCTGAGCCGCGAGGTCGACGATTTGGAGCAATGGATTACCGATCGTGAAGTGGTCGCCGGCTCCCAAGAGTTGGGTCAGGATTATGATCACGTCACACTCCTTTCGGAGCGCTTCAATGAATTTGCTCGTGATACAGAGGCTGTTGGCGGTGAGCGTGTGGCCAAGGTGAACGGCATCGCTGATAATCTGATTCAGGCTGGACACTCGGACTCGGCCACCATCGCCGAGTGGAAGGACAACTTGAACGAGTCGTGGCAGGATCTGCTCGAGCTAATCGAGACACGCACCCAAATGCTGGCCGCCTCGCGGGAGCTGCACAAATTCTTCCATGACTGCAAGGACGTGCTCGGCCGAATCCTCGAGAAGCAACACGGTGTCTCTGATGAGCTGGGTCGCGATGCCGGTTCCGTATCGACGTTGCAGCGCAAGCACTACAACTTCCTGCAGGATTTGACAACACTGTACTCGCAGGTGCAGCAAATCCAGGAGGAGTCTGCCAAACTGCAGGATGCCTATGCTGGTGACAAGGCCAAGGAGATCACCAATCGCGAGCAAGAGGTTCTGCACGCCTGGGACAATCTCCAAGCCATGTGCGATGCACGCAAACAGAAGCTGGCCGACACTGGTGATCTGTTCCGTTTCTTCAACATGGTGCGCATTCTCACCATCTGGATGGAGGATCTGGTGCGCCAGATGAACACCTCTGAAAAGCCACGAGACGTTTCCGGGGTTGAGTTGCTGATGAACAACCATCAAAGCTTGAAGGCCGAGATCGATACACGTGAGGATAACTTCAGCGCCTGCATATCGCTAGGCAAGGAGCTGCTCACGCGCAACCATTACGCATCTGCAGACATCAAGGATCGCCTGAAGTCCCTTAACAACAACCGCAATGCGCTATTATTGCGCTGGGAGGAGCGATGGGAAAACCTTCAACTGAGTATGTACTTCATCAAATTGATTCCCTAAACTAGAACTGGTGAACTAATTGTTGTGACTTTGCGTGTTTGCTTGCAGTTTTGGAGGTTTATCAGTTTGCCAGAGATGCTGCCGTTGCCGAGGCTTGGCTAATTGCCCAGGAGCCGTACCTGTTGTCTTCCGAACTGGGACACACAATTGACGAAGTCGAGAATCTGATTAAGAAACATGAGGCATTTGAAAAGTCGGCTGCTGCACAAGAGGAGCGCTTCAGTGCACTTGAGCGTTTGACAACAGTAAGTGATTGTTTTTTTTATCCAGGTCTTACCTTGTCTAATGAAATGCTATTTGATTGATTGACTTACTTAATTGTTAAACTTTTTTTTATTTATTATCTTTTCTATTGCATAGTTTGAGCTTAAGGAAATGAAGAGGCGTCAGGAGATGGCCGAGGAGGCGGAGCGACAACGCATTAAGCAGGAGCAGGAGGCTAAGGCTGCATCCGAGGCGGCAGAGCTGGCAAAACGTGAGGCTGAGCGACGCGATGATGTTGATGTGGGCATTTCCCATGACGAATCAGGTAGGATTTATAAAGGCAATGGAATGCAAAACATAATATGCAATTTGGAATTTCACTTTTACTTATACCATACCTTACTTCACCTCTCCCCCGCCCAAAGCACGTTTCCGAGGTTAAAATCCCTTCCACATAAGAATCATGTACAATCAATCTATGATCTATCCTGTAGTGTAATACGCACACTCGTACAATGTGAATAACCAATAAAATCTGAACATTCCATCTCATTCAATCATGCTTACAATCAATCAAACAAATCAATCGCCGGATTAACCCAAATCAACTAACCAATAACAAAAACGCAGGCGCTGCAGACTCAGCCGCTGACATCGAGCGTGTTGTCGAGGCACAAACAGGTACAACCCTTGACCATGAGAACCTTGAAGTTAATTCCTCTCTATATTTCTATCTATCTATTTATATTTATTTCGATGTTATTAGTAGGCTTTAGAAATAGTATTCATAATGTATATATATTTCGTATCGTATAATTAGCTGATTTTAAATTCAAAATGTTTCGTAATTTAATGGAAAAATGTTTTCTAGAGCGTGGCGCTACACCAGCTGCTGGAGATGGTCAAGAGGGTTATGTGACACGAAAGCATGAATGGGAATCGGCCACCAAAAAGGCATCCAACAGATCTTGGGATAAGGTAGGCGCATATTCTGTCTGCAATTATTTTGTATTGCTGTTTTCTATTTTATTTATGTTAATGTAAATTTATTACTTTTTCATAGGTATATATGGCTGCACGAGCCGGACGCGTTTCGTTCTTCAAAGATCAGAAGGGTTATAAGAGTAATCCTGAATTGACCTTCCGCGGCGAACCCAGCTACGATCTGCAAGGTGCTGCTATTGAAATTGCCAGTGATTACACCAAGAAGAAGCATGTTCTGCGAGTGAAGTAAGTGCTTAGTGCTTATCTAAAAACGCATATTTAATTCGGTATTAATTTAAAATTCCTAATGACAGGCTTGCAAGTGGTGCTGAGTTTTTGATGCAAGCTCATGACGACAACGAGATGTCACAGTGGGTGTCCGCCCTTAAAACCCAGAGTGAATCGGCAGCTGTGGCGGCGAGCAGATCCCAGACTTTGCCAGCTACTTCACAAAAGGACGAACCAAAGCGCAGATCGTTTTTTACTTTAAAGAAAAAGTAAATTGAAATATTAATAGAGCAGCTAATTAAAAAAAAAAAAAAAAAACATATATATATTTTTTTCATATATTTAATGCAAAACTTATTTCGTAAAAAAAAAATTAAAAAAAACCAAGAAAAACAAGCAAAAAGTAAAAGTAAACAATTATTATGCTTATCAAGTTTGCACGATAAATACTGCTATTATTGATTAAACGTATGTATCTTATTTATTTAAACAAATACAAAGTAATATAAAGATAAAACACAAAAAAAAACAAAAACAACAAGAAACAAATTGAGAACAACTCGTGTATGCATTTCAATGTATTCGATAAATAAACGAATTATTCCTCTAAAGTACACAAAAATTGTTGGCATTGAATAACCTACAAAAAATAAGGGTATAAACCAAAGCAGTTATTGACGATGGTTGGTGGGCTGCTTCCCCCTGTGCCTGTTACAGTTTGGGGTTGATTTATGCGAAAGGGTGCCGTATATACTGCCTGCTTGATTAAGTTCGATGATGAGGTCATCACATAGGTTTTTTTTTATTTTTTCAGATCGTTAAACTTTTACAAATTCTACTAGTATGTGAATGGAGTCAAGGCTAGGCTAAGTGGTTGGACAATGGTGCCACACCAATAGTTGCAGCTTAAATGAGCATTGTTATTATCAGCATTTAAATGAAAACTGTGTGACCTAGTTTTAGTGCATTTGGCGCGCGCGGACAAACTGCATTTTGAAAATGTAAACATATAGCCAGTGCTGCCAGATATTGCTTTCGATACATCGAAGAATTGCATATAAATCGATAAGAGGTGTTCAAAAGCAAGTTGGCAGCCTTGTTCGCGTGCAAGCAGAACAACGGCGACTATAAATTGATTAAATACTTTTTAGTTAGCCTAAGAGATACAACAAACGAACAGTCATATTGATGAACTAACTTAACAATGTGAGGCCACAGTGCGTTCAAGAACGTAGCATTAGTGCAAGTGTCATAAACAGACGTATATGTTATGGTTCAACTTCAACTTAAACCTTTAGAACACAACATACTCAACTCACAATGGCAACGAAAACGAAAACTACGAATCATTCTAAGCCAAATCCACTAGTTTTTGTGCGTGTATAAGTGTGTGTGGGTGTTAATGTATGTATTTGTATTTGCATTTGTGTTTGTGTTAAGTTTTGTGCGTGTGTGGGTCTGACGACATTGACTGAGCCTGCAACCACAGTCCCCGGGACCGCCCACCCCTGCACCACCCACAACTGCAAGAAACGCAGCTAGTAACCGAAGCACTTCTTCTTCTTCTTGTTCTTACCTCGTCCACAACAGAAATCAACCAACGAAAATCAAAAGAAACGGAAACTTAACCGAAAAGCTTAATAAATACAAATAATAAATGTGCCATGATATTATTACCGTTTTTGGATACAGCAGACGTTGCAGGAGTTCAGTATCGTGTTAAATACATATATATACCACTATATAGAGAGACTAGACACTAAGAGTAACAAGGATTCTTTCATTTAACACCTTTTCTCCTACGGCCACATTCACAATGTTTAATCGGTTGGGCAATTCTGGTGTTAGCATTGCCTCTTCAGCTATTCCTCCTGCTCCTGCATCAGCTGCTCCTCCTCTTGCGACAGCTACAGCTGCAACTAATCCTGCTCCTGCTGCCAGCGCAACAGAGGTGCCTGCTTCGATCTCGAGTGGAGTTGTACCAATCAGTGATCTCTATTTGCGTCCACTACCATATCTGGATGCCAAATGGCTTCGCGCCGATCTCATTGCCTGCCTGCGCAACGCCTCCGACGGTTCGGTTCTCTGGAATCATTTAATCCAGGATTGCGAGCTTGTGTCCTCGCCCGCCGCCCCCCTTGTCAATGGCCGTGGTCATCTTTCGTATCTTGGTGACGATGGCAAGCACTATTGCGGCGCTCAAGCGCTCCAATGCGCCTGCTGTCAACCCGAATACTGCGGCCCCCTATCCGCCTGCAACTGTGACAGCTGTCGACCCCTCGACTCCGATACGGCCATCAAAAAGCTGACCTCGGCAGCAGCTCAACAGGCAGCCGCTGTGCAACAGCATGCCACTGAGCTAACCCTAAGCAGCTGGATGTGGAGTCAGCCTCCCAATCAGCTGGCCAAGCACGACTGTCAGCGTTCCCTAATAGGTGAACTTCATGAGCTTGCATTGCGTGCCGCTGGCAACTGTTTATCGGCACAGCAATTGCGCCAGCAGCTATTCATCTACGAACGCTACTATGTCGCCCTCAAGCGCAACCAAACAGAGCAGCAACAACAAGAGAAGCAGCCAGCTCAAGCACAACAACAACAACAGCAGCAGCAAGAGGATTGTATTGTGCCAACGCCATGTCCGCTAGCGCCTGCGCACCTAGAGCCAGAGCATGCAGCGCTAGGATTGGCGCGCGTTGGAACTCGTGCAGCGCTCAATTTTAGTTTTGCCTTCTTGCGTCGCGCCTGGCGCTCCGGTGAAGATATGGAAATGTGCAGCGAGCTGTTGAGCGAGGCGCTCGAATCATTGCAGGAGCTGCCAGAGGCAACACTGTTCGATGCAGCTGCCCAGGTCTCACCACTTTGGCTAGAGGTTATGGAGCGTTCGATTAAGTTTTTGCGGCTCGTCGCACTCGGCGATCCCATGGGTGGTCGCTGTTTGGCACCGCTTACGGATAGGCATACGGCGCTATGCTTGCTGCTCGAGCTGGGTGTTCAGAAGGGCACATTGGCGGCGACGCTTGAGTGCGTGGTACTGCTGCTGTTGCTCTGGGAGAAGGATAATGACAATGGACACAATGGACATGGACATGGCAATGTGAACGGTGCGGATAATAGGGATATGCCACGAAAAACAGGAGCACCATTGCTGCGTATACTGCAACGCTATCAACGCCTCGGCTCCAAGTCAGGCTCAAGTCAGAGCAGCACCAGCCATTGCAACAACACGGTGGAGTTGCCAACACCTATGGCTAGTGCAACCGAAACCTTCTTGCGCTTCCTCATGCTGCCCAAGAGTAGCGCTGCAATTGTTGATTTGCGTCGTGCAGCTGTTGTAATCATCTCGCATCTGGATCGATTGGTGCAGCCGCATATGCCACATCTGGCGCAAATTTCCAGCTGCCTGCGTCGTCGGGGGCGTCATAGCAACAATCACAATGACGTCAACGACGATGGAGTTGGGGACAGCGAAAGAACGTTGGTGGATCAGCAGCGGGTATATGCACTTGGTTGGCCAACGCTCTCCAAGGAGCAGCAGGGCTTCAATGTCGAGCCGGCGCTTAGCTGGTCAAATGCAGCTACCCAAAAGTCACCGCCGTCTTTACTCAACTGCAAGTTTCAGCTTAAGCAGGTCGCCTGCAGTGAGGATATTGTGCTGCTGCTGAGTCAGGAAGGCAAGCTCTACAATTGGCATATTGGCAAGCCGGAAACGGAGCCACAACCACTCGAATCTGCGGACATTGCCAGCGAGACATTCATCTCGATTGCATCCCACTGCGAAGGACGTCATTTTCTGGCCGTCGACAAAAATGGTTAGTCAATTAATTCACTTTTATCAAATACAATTCTTAACTAATGAACAAATTTTTGTTTTTTAAGATAATGCATATTCGTGGGGAACCGGTGATAGCCGTCGCTTGGGCCATGGTGATTGTCATGCAAGGGAGCTGCCAACCAAAATTGAATGCCTGCTGGGACGCGTCAAATCCGTTTACTGTGGCTGCTCCTATAGCGCTGCCATCACAACTAGAGGCAATTTGTATACGTGGGGACGCGGCACTTATGGCCGCCTTGGACATGGTAACACGGATGATCAATGTTTGCCTGCCATGGTGATGGCGCTAAAAGGTCAGCAAGTTGTGGATGTTGCTCTTGGCAGTGGCGATGCTCATACACTCTGCCTGACCACCGAAGGACTGGTGTATGCCTGGGGCGATGGTGATTATGGCAAACTGGGCAATGGTAGCTGCAACAGCAGCCTTCAACCGCTTCTAATTGAATGTTTGCCTCGTGTACAACGTATCTTTGCTGGCGCACAGTTCTCTCTGGCGCTCACTGGTGAGGGTCAGCTTTATAGCTGGGGCAAAGCATCCTGTTTGGGTCATCAGCTCATCGAACGAAATGTGCAGGGCTGCAGTGTGCCCAGACCTATAAGCACTCTGCAGGTAAGCAACGTGAAATTTTTATATATATCTAGAGTTCTTAAATATTGAATATATTGTGCTGTTTCCAGCACAAACGCATTGTGGATGTTGCTGTGGGTGTGGCACATTGCCTTGCATTGAGCAGCAATGGCGAAATCTTTGGCTGGGGACGCAACGATAACCAACAGATTTGTCCCGCATCCGTGTGCAGTGAACCACTGCTGCATCAACCCATTCTGGTCACATTGCCAACATTGCCAGCTATTGGAATTGCATGCACCGCTGTCCAGAGCCTAATATGGACACAAAGCTCACATCAGGGTGTACCGCTACGTGCACCATTTGTCATCGATCTGGGTGAACCCACATTTCGGCTGCTCGATCAACTGCTGGGCATGTGCAGTGCCAGTGCTGCGCAGGATAATCGACAGACGCCCAACCAAGAATCCGAATGCATTGCAGTCGCCTGCCTCAATCTGGTGCGTCTGCAGTTGCTCGCTCTCATTGCCAATGGCGTGGAGCCGCGTAACGTCGGTCTGACCAGTGGCGGGCGGCTGCTTAACAGTCTGAAGACACGCATCCTGAGTCTTGCCGGTGGCAGTCAAGTGCTTCGTACAATTCAAATAGCTGCTCAACAGGCAATCCAGGTTTGTGTTTACCTTTTAAAAAAAAATTAATACAATAACCAATAACTAATGAGTAAACTGACTTTCCAGGATGGTTGGAGTGTGCTTTTGCCAACGGCAGCAGAACGTGCCCAAACACTAACAGCGCTATTGCCTTCGGAACCGGGACAAGCATGCTCGGCGGGACATCGTTTTATGACAGATCTGCTAGTGAGTTCTTTAATGGCTGAGGGTGGCTTGGAGACAGCATTGCAGCATGCCATACGGCTAGAGAGCAGCTCGTGCTCTACAGATTGCATGGATGGAACACATCTGCCATTGTTGCAGTTGATCACACGTCTGCTGGGCAACAATGCGGCACTCACACAGAGTCGTCTATCATTGGCGCTGCTGGGCAAGCAGCAGCCGCAGCAGCTAACCGCGGACGACCATCCAAATCAGTATCAAATGCATCAGCCCAGCACAAGTCCCAGTCTCTGTTTGCTTCATCGATTCCAGCGCCTTCTGCTTGCATACATTCATCAGGCCAGCGATGATGAGGATACTAGTGGAGCGGAAGCATTGCTAGCCCAATATTTGCACAGTTTGATACCCGCTTGTGTGACAACATTGCAGCAGGCACACGAACTGGCGCTGCAGTGTCGCGAGTCCACTGATCATGGCCCAATTGGAGCACATCCTTATGGTGGTGCCCTGAGTCGCGTACTGCAGGCAGACATCTCGGACGCACTTATGCATGAGCTGCTGGTGGGCCTGGTGCTGCTTAAACGTGATCGTCCCCAGTGCCTGCCCAGTCTGCGCTGGGCGCGCCTTTGCCTGCCTCTACTGCGTGCCCTGGATCGTCTCAATCGAGCTTTGGGCGAGGGTGAGTTACGCGATAGCGACGACATGGGTTGGCCAGGCATCATTTGCCGGGGTGGACACAAGAGCGCGGCACCGCCGCCAACAGCTGATCCAGAGACACACTATGTCCGGCGTGCCGATATGGAGAACCTGCTGGTCGACGGCAGTCGTTGCATCATACTTGCCGGCTATGTCTGTGACATCAATGGCTTTACGTAAGTTGAACAAAATTATTTAAAATTTTAGTGTCGTATTATTAAACTTTGTATTGATGACAGCTGCGAATCGGAGAACTTGCGTGCCCTGCTTGACATGGGCCTGGGCAAGGATCTGAGCGCTGAGTTGAGCACGCCTGGACATCGAAGTGTTATGGAACAACTTCTACAGCATCACAAACTCGGCAAATACCTGGCCACCCAGAATGCCAACGATGAGAAGGTTATTAGGTTATTTAGAAACCATTTCGTTTTGCCAACTTCAAATCTCTCTTTGTCACTTTTGCAGGCATCTTCGCAGAGAGCGCAACGTTTAACCCACTTCAGTTCCGAATGCACACTGGCTCAATTGCTGGGGCTGGTGGCGAATCTCATGTGTAGCGGTCCTGGTTTACAGCCGGCAGAATTGCAATGCCGCCAACTGGACAAATCGGCGCTGCTAAGTGGTGGCCTGCTAATGTTGCAGCCCAATAATCCCTTTGATGAGGAAAAGGGTGAGGCACGCAGTAGCCATAGCACGGCTGGAAATACACCCACAGAAGCACCAATGCCACCCACACCACGAGTGCGTCGCACACCGGAGCATCTGCAGAATCGAGTGGATAATTTCATAGCTAGTCTGGCAGAGGCGCGTCTGGTTGAACCATTGGTTGCCGCCTGGCTATCGCTCACTGAACGCTATTGCAAGGCACACAATCTGATGTGGCATCAGGAGTTCGAAACCGAGCATCCTGTGCAGGAACTTGAGCGTCTTCTAAGCGCCGTACTGCTGCGTCATCAGTGTTTGGGCGGTCTGGTGATTAGCGCTCTGGAGGCCGATCAACAGCAAGTGCCGCCGAAGCAGCTGGGCGAGATCATACGTGTTGTGCATCAGGCCAAGTGGAACGTGGTGCGCACACGTCAGCAACTGAATCGTAGCTACAAGGAGGTCTGTGCACCCATACTGGAACGCTTGCGTTTCCTGCTGTACGAGGTGCGTCCCGCAGTTAGTCCACAGCAGCGGGCACTGCGTCGTCTGCCTATTTTGCAGCGTTTGCCGCGCTTCCGGCTGCTTGTGCGGCGACTGCTGCAAGAGTTGCGCAAGGCCAAGCAGCAGCACCCGGTGGCGAAGCCAGAGGATATACTCAATGCCAGCATACAGCAACAGCAGCAACAACAACAGCAAGCTGGCCAAGAACTGTTGATCTATGAGCAGCAGGAGCAGCTGTTGCTCATCGAAAAGAAACCCAAGGAGCAGAAACAATTAGATGAGGAGGAGTCACTGCTGCGTCGCCTTCACGAGCGCCAGCTGCACACAGACATAGAACTGGACGCCACTCTAATGCAGGACATTGTGGATTTTGCGCTGCAAGACAGTTGCGATGTGGAGACAGTGCGTCGAGCCATGTACTGTCAAATGCAACGCTTTCAGCTACGACTTGCCGGCCTGCAGCTGGTGCAGCAACTGCTGGAGTTGCATGGCCTGCTGGATGCCTCGCAGTACAGTCTGCTCAATGGCTATCTGGGTTTGCATCTGAAGTCGGCGGCCAGCGGTGTCTCCCCACATCATGTGCTCGGCCAGCTGAACATGGTGAGCGCGTATCAAAAGGCACGTCTGCTTCTCGCCCAGGCTCGCGTCTTTGAATGGGCGGTGCGTGAATTGCGACGTCTGGTCAACCAAGAACAACCGGGTGCTGTGCGCAACGGAAAGGATAGCTGCAATCTGAGCACCTATGTGCTGCTCAAGCGTCTGCCACGCGCGCGCTTCCTCATCAGCGTCTTTGGTCTGCTGGCCAAGGAACTGGGCGCCAATGAGCTGGGTCTGCTTATCAATTCTGGACTGTTGGGCACAGTGCTTGGCCTTCTGGCACAGACTGGGGCTGACGCTGGCGGCAAAGGCAACAACAATGAACTAAGTGTTCTCTATGAGGATAGTGTGCTGAAGCAGAAATGCAGCAAGGCGCAGTTAAGTGGACCTGATCTTGCCAAACTCATGAAGATTGGGACACGGATTGTGCGTGGCACCGACTGGAAATGGGGTGACCAGGATGGCAATCCGCCCGGTGAGGGCCGCATCATAAGCGAAGTCGGCGAAGATGGGTGAGTTAAAAAATCTAGTTTGATCTTTATTTAATTTAGTTTTCCATTATAAAATTGTATACTTATCTTTTTGAGTAACCAATAGACATCATAATATATCTAACAAACCAAGATCTTCCAAGCATTAAAAATCCCACGAATTGATTAAAATTATCTGACTGTGACTTTTACATAGTCAATGGAAGCATCGAAACTATAGATGCTTTGTGTACTTTCTCTATTGAACATAATTCTCTATATACGTTAAAGTTTTTAATGACTGATGAGCTATCAACGCCCTGCGCTCACAGCACTTAAAAAATTCTACTCCCATCAAGGAAATATTCATGAGCTTAAGATTAAATAGGCGAAAGTAAATTTTGCTTTCGGTTGGGCTTTTTTTTTTTTAGCAATCAACATAAGAAAACTAAGCACAGAAAAATGAAAAGAGATAGAACCAAAATAATACACGACCCAAAATTCATCCAAAAACATGGAACAAAAGTCTTTGTTTACATGTAAAATAAGCTCTAACCACTGGCAAACCCAAGACGTCATCGACTTAACAGAAAAATAACACGAAACCAAATGCGGACCTATTGAGTACAGAATTAGGGTTACCTTGCTCTTATTATTGCTCGTCTTCCTGCTAATCTTTTCTTCTTATTTTATGTATTCCGTTAGTTGGGTGCGCGTTGAATGGTACACGGGCGCAACAAACTCGTATCGGATGGGCAAGGAGGGTCAATATGATCTACAGCTGGCGGATAACACACTCAATGTGGCCTCACCAACGGAACCTGAGCGCGAGGAACTTGGAACTACAGAACCGCCGCCCACCAGTGAATCGCATCCATCGAAACTGTTGCGACACTGTGCTGCCAAGCTACTGCAAATCCTGGCTGTTGGCAGTGGACTTCATGGTGCTCACCTGGACAGGCATGCGTTGCGTGGTGTCACCAGCATGTTCCGTGCCATGCTCGATCCAAAACCGGGTTTGGCTAATGTTGTGCACTGTCTTAACTGGTTGAATCTGGGCTTTATACGTGCCATTTCAGGTGAGTGAAGAGCTTAAATGAAGAATAATCAAATTTTTTATAATTACTTTAACAATTTTTTTAGGTGATTGTCCCCGTTTGTGTTTGGAGTTAAGTGCACCGAATTGGTTGACGCATTATTTTACGCTGCTTGAGCAGCCGGCGGGCACAGAGCGTGGTGTCTATCGTCAGTTACATTGTCTGCGCCTGCTGCAGTGCATCCTATCCGCCTGGGGTGTCGAGGAGGAGACGCGCATGGCTGCTCTGGTGCGTCAATTGTTTGCCACTCTCGGCCGCATTGCTTTGCATTGTCCAGGTGATGCAACCCTTCAACTTCGTGAGGGTGGCAAGACCCGCGTTCTTCTTACAGCCTCCCACTCGGGCAGCGTTGCCGAAGAGTTGGTGGCGCTATTGCGTCGTCTGCACACGCTTCCGCATTGGAATGCGCATATCAATTCATTTTTGGCCCAGAAACTTTGTGTTGCCGCCGAATTGCTGCAGGTGGAGATGCCACAGTTGCCACTATCACCGCTCGATGCGGAACATAGCTCTGTGCTTGGAGTTCTCAGTGCCATGGGTGGCTACGATTTGCGCCCGCGTGTCGGACTCCATTGTTTCTATGAGGGAAGTCACATGATCATTGCCAGCTTTACGCACAAGGGTCGCTGCCTTCTCGCTCACAGTATTCCTGCCCCGTGTGGCAGCAACACAGCTGCAGCAACAGCAGCAGGAGGTTCTACAGCTGGTCAGTGTCTGGTGAAGGTGCCGCTTGCGTCAGTGCTTCCACAGCTGGATCACAGCGTCTTTAGTCTTTCCCGATTGCCCATGAACGAGATGCTGCTAAATGCCTGGACGGTGCTTCTTTATGGTGCCGCTGGTGCGAGCAACAACACTGGCTGGGAGCTTCTTAACGCTAGCGAGGGTCGACTTGATGTTCGCCTGTTGCGCAGTCAACAGCTGCAGCTGGCCGTCCTCCATACCAATGGTGTCCTCTACAGGCATCAGGCGGCTTTACGAAAGATACTTAAACAGCGTGCCCCGTCCGGTGGCTACAATAGCATCGAGAGCAACGAGGAAACGGAACAAGAGCCAGAACTACAGCCGATACAGCAGTCGGAACAAACTGAATCTCATAACAATAACAACAACAACAGCAACAACAACAGTACAAACGGGTAAGCAAATCCATAATTTCATTAACAATTTTGATCATTTAGTCGATACGTTTAATTAATCATTCAATCAACCTGTTAGTCAGCGGATCAATATTTTAATCAGCCAGATAACTGTTTAATCAATCAATTATAGAATCAGTCTTGATTAATAATACGACAAATCAAATAGTCAAAGTCAATCAAACAATTCGTAAATCGAGCTGGCTAGCTTTTAACTTAGTTGATCAAGGAATAATTCAATCAATCAATCAGTCTGTTAGTAAATCAATCTTAGGCTAATTAGTCAATCAAACAGTTAACCAGTTAGTTATTTATTAAGTCTGTCTATCATTCAGTATCAGTCAGCCATACACAAATTTAATCATTCTCAACAAATTAACAATCTGTAAATCGATCAAACCAAATCAAGTATTTAATGCTAATCATTTACTCTCTTTTATTCAGCCGGTACATCAACAATAATAGCAACAACAACATAAACAATAATAACAATCTAAGCCGAAGAGGCAGCTTAATTAATGACATCAGTCATCATCCAACTGCGGAACAATTGCTCATCCAATGTTTGTTGTTGCGAGCAACCCAACCATCACCGGTGAAGGCCTGCTATAGCTATACGGATCTGGCAACGGCGGCTCTCAACTGCGTCCAATCGTTGGCCAGTCAGGCCCACGAGCAACTCAGTGCGGAGGATCAGCTGCAACCGGTGCAGCTGGAGAGTCCTGCACAACCGACAATGGTTCATGGCATACCGTTGTACAATTTGGCCAAGGAGCGTCAGGTGTTGGAGCAAGTGCCACAGCAGCGGATTGAGAGGCGACCAGCGGCACCAGCCAGCGATGCCCAGCTAATTGGACAGATAATGGAGATGGGTTTTACACGGCGCAATGTGGAGTTAGCATTGAAGCAGCTATCGCTGCAGGCAGAAACAGTACCGACGCCCGAACAGATTGTCCAATGGATACTCGAGCATCCGGATGTGTGTGCGAATACAATAAACGAGGATGAGACAGCCGTTGCCAATGAGGCAGAGTTGTTGGATGCTGAGGTGGATGATTTGGAGGAGCTGCCACCAACGGAACTAGAAGCCGACATTATAGATCTAAAGCCCTTGGAGCGAAGAACAACAACTGCTGGGGGAAGCAATGCAAGCAGTCGAAGCAGTAGCTCGAGCAGCAGCACCACCAACACAACAACGACCACAAGCAGCACCAGCCCCTCAAGCAATAGTAAGAGCAACAAAAACCACTCCTCCGACACCGTGGAGGAGGGTCAGACAAGTCAGCAACTTACGAAATTCGAGACACGCAAGGATTTCCAGACCGCTGATCATTATGCGTTATATGTGCGTGCTTTGGTGCGTCCGGGGATGCTGGTGCGTTGTTGTCGCGACTTTGAGGAAATCAAGCAGGGCGACATGGGTACTGTGCTCATTGTGGACACGGAGGGATTGCATGATCTCAATGTGCAGGTCGATTGGCGTAATCATGGCAGCACCTATTGGGTATGTTTCGTGCACATCGAATTGGTTGAGGCGATGCCAACGGGCATAATGCCACGCCCACCGCCACCCCTAACAGTGGGCGCTCGGGTCAGATTACGCACATCGAGCAACGGGAGTCGTGCCACTGGACAACTAATGCGTCTAGGTGGCTCCCGAAGTCAACTGGATGTGGGACAGGTAACGGCGTTGCGAGGCAAACAGTTGACCGTGGAGTTTCCGGAGCAGCCCAACTGGCAGGGTCACATCAACGATGTGGAACCATTGATTCCTCCCCAAGCTCAACTTATGTCGGCTGCGCCAGCTGTGGCGCTGCCACCGAATGCGGATCTCATCGAGGATTGGTCACGCTGTATTCGTTCCCTGACCGTCAGTTCCAATGAGGGTGCTGCCAAGCATCTGCTCGATGGCAGTCCCATTGCCTGGCAGAGCTGCTCCAGTGGTGTGCCCTGTCGCCATTGGATACGGCTTGAGTTGCACGATCGCGTTCTAGTTCACAGCTTAGCGTTGCGCGTCAGCCCGGAAGATCATTCGCATATGCCTTCATTGGTGGAGGTGCGTGTGGGCGAGTGCGTCGATAGCTTGAAGGAATACACCTGGATACCTGTGAGTGCGGGTGCCAGTCGTGTCGTGCTCATGCAACAGGTAGCCCAGTATTATCCCTGGATCGAGATTGTGATCAAGCAATGCCAGAACAATGGCATCCAGTGCAAGGTGCATGGCCTCCAGTTTGTTGGACGACGTCAGCAGCCCGATATCCAGCATATGCTTGCCAATGCGCAGTTTCTGGCTTGCGAATATGGTGGAACAGCTGGTGGAGGAACAGGAGGAGTAGCTGTAAAAGATGCAGGTGCAGCAGGCAGCGCATCGGATGCCACAGCAAGTGAATCGCTGCTGGCCAATGCAGATCAGGATCTACCCTGCACTGTAATGGTCTGGGGCCTGAATGACAAGGAACAGCTGGGTGGACTAAAGGGTTCCAAGGTGAAAGTTCCCACATTTTCACAGACCATAAGTCGCCTGCGTCCCATTCACATAGCCGGTGGCTCCAAGTCACTGTTCGTTGTCAGCCAGGATGGCAAGGTGTATGCTTGCGGCGAGGGCACCAACGGTCGCCTTGGATTGGGTGTCACTCACAATGTACCACTGCCGCACCAATTGCCCGTGCTGCATCAATATGTGGTGAAGAAGGTAGCAGTGCACTCGGGTGGCAAACATGCTCTCGCCTTGACCCTGGACGGCAAGGTCTTCAGTTGGGGTGAGGGCGAGGATGGCAAGCTGGGCCATGGCAATCGTACAACGTTGGACAAGCCACGTCTGGTGGAGACGTTGCGCGCTAAGAAGATACGCGACATTGCCTGCGGCTCCTCACACTCCGCAGCAATCAGCAGTCAGGGTGAGCTCTACACCTGGGGATTGGGTGAATATGGACGTTTAGGTCATGGCGATAATGCTACACAACTCAAACCCAAAATGGTCACGTCCCTTATCGGACATCGGGTCATTCAGGTAGCATGTGGCAGTCGGGATGCTCAGACTCTGGCGCTGACCGAAGAGGGTGGCGTCTATAGCTGGGGCGACGGTGACTTTGGCAAGCTTGGACGTGGTGGCAGCGAAGGTTCTGCCGCACCACACGAAATCGAACGTCTTTCGGGCATCGGTGTCATACAAATAGAGTGTGGTGCTCAATTTAGTTTGGCACTGACCCGTGCCGGCGAGGTCTGGACCTGGGGCAAGGGTGACTATTATCGTTTGGGTCATGGCGGGGATCAGCATGTGCGTAAGCCACAACCCATTGCTGGATTGCGTGGACGTCGTGTCATTCATGTGGCTGTGGGCGCCCTTCACTGCCTGGCTGTTACAGATGCTGGACAGGTGTATGCCTGGGGTGACAATGATCATGGGCAGCAGGGTAGCGGTAATACGTTTGTGAACAAAAAGCCTGCTTTGGTAATTGGCTTGGATGCGGTCTTTGTCAATCGTGTGGCATGTGGCAGCTCCCATTCCATGGCCTGGGGTCTGCCCAATGCTAGTCTTGATGAGGAGAAACGTGGTCCCGTACCATTTGGCAGCACACGGGATCCACTCGGTGGCAGCAGTTTGGGCATCTATGAGGCAGAGGCACAACAGTCATCGCCGGATAAGATTGATGCTAAGGCAGCAACGTCATCGGCAGGCGGATCGGGAGCTGGCTGCTCATCAACGTCAAGTAATGCATGCTCCGGCTCTGGCTCCAATTCTGGGTCGCAGTCTAGTCTCAGCGAAAGTTTGGCTCTAGAAACGCCAGCGGCGCGTCAGGCTGCTCTGGGTCATGTGCTCCGTGCGATGAGCATCTTGCAGGCAAGGCAGCTCATCGTCGCTGCGCTGACCAGTCACAGCAAGGTCAACTACAAGGAGACTGCTGCACGCCAGGCGGGTGCACACATTGAGCTCGAGGAGCAGCTGAACACAGCAGCGGGCTCAGCCGGTTCGGGATCAGGTGCGGCATCTGGGAATGTGATTACAACAGCAGGAGGAACAGGAGTTCAGCAATCACAACAAGCGATTGCTCAAGGCGGTGGTGAGGCACCAGCAGATGCAAGTGATGCCGCATTGTTGCAGGAGCAGCACAGTCCGGATGATGCGCTGGCGCCACAAATCCTAGCCGCTGCAGCAGGAGCAATACCAGCACCTGCCGGACCATTGAGCGCATTCCAAAGCTTGACCGGATCATTGTCAATTTCTGGGATGTCGGCTGGCTCCCATTCCCGGATGTCGGCGAGTGCCATGTCCGTAATGGCTGCTACAATGACGCAGCAGGAAGAGATGCTGGCCCATTATGGTCATAATCATGGTCTGGATGACTTTGGTGCTCTGCTGCTTGAGCCTGAGGCAAAGAGTCTGGTTGAGTTGCTCAAGCTGGCCGTCTGTGGACGTTGCGGTCCACCGAGCACCGCTCAAACCATTGCCGAAACCCTAATATCATTGAGCAGCAATGCGTCGATTGCTGCCATGCTTCTGGAGACCTGCATTACGGAGCTGGAGGATCTATGCACGTCACGTCATTGCCTCGGCAAGCTGCCCAAGCCTATCATGCAGGAGAGCAGTCATCCGTATGTAGACAACATGAATGTCAGTGGAACAGTGAGAATTCCGGGTGCCGAAATGTTACGTCTGGAGTTTGATAGTCAGTGTAGCACAGAGAAACGCAACGATCCGCTTGTTATCATGGATTCGGCCGGACGTATGCTGGCCATGCGCTCCGGTCGCGAGTTTGCCCATTGGGCGCCCGAGATTCGGGTACCGGGTGATGAACTACGCTGGAAATTTTGCTCGGATAGCTCGGTGAATGGTTGGGGCTGGCGTTTTTGGGTGCACGCCATTATGCCGGCGGCGACACTCGGTGAGAATGGTTCAGATCGTGCGGTATTGTCACAACCATCGATGGCTTTGGTTATGTCCTTGTTGGATGCACGCCTGGCACCTCGTCAGCCCCAGGTGCTACTACGTCTAGCCGCCGCTTTGGCCGCTTGCGCCCAACTGGGCGCTCTCAGCACGGCACAACGGATATGGGCGTTGAAGAAACTACATGCAGTCCTGCTGCTGGAGCAGGCGCCAAGGCCACAGGAGCCAGCATTGGCTACGATTCTACAGCCGCTCATCCCGGAGCTGTTGCGTCAGTATGAGTATGAAGAGCCGCAGGTGCGTGGTGGCATTCATCTGATGCATTCGGATTACTTCAAGACGCTGGCGGCGCTTGCGTGCGATATGCAACTGGATGCAGCGTTGCCAAGTGGTGGAAGCATCGTTGGATCTAGTGGTGGCACCATCAATTGCAATGCCACCTCCTCTGTTGTCGCAGCCGCGGCCGCCTGCTCTGCCGCCTCGTCCAGTTCGGGTGATGTACACAAATGGGCGTGGTTCAAGCGTTACTGCATTGCAGTGCGTGTCGCCCAATCTTTAATACGGCGCACAGAGCTGCCACGCCAGTTTTGCACGGAGGTGCGCAAAAAGTTTGCCGAAATGTTGCCAGCACAGCCGGCTACAACGGCACAAACCACCAGCTGTCCATCACCGGGCGCATCCCTGATCAATTCAACAACATCGCTCTCCTCCAGCACGGTTAGCAATGCATCGCTGGCAGAGCAGCTGCAGCATCAGGAACATCTGCTGCTACTCGAGCAGCAGGCGAATCATTTGGCTGCACTGCAGCAACAGCCATTGCAACCGCTGCTGCATGAGGATCATACGCTCTTCCAGGCGCCGCACGATGCTCAGCTGCTTCAGTGGCTCAATCGGCGTCCAGATGATTGGGCATTAAGCTGGGGCGGCGCCAGCACCATCTATGGCTGGGGACACAATCATCGCGGCCAATTGGGTGGACTCGAGGGAAGCCGGATTAAGACGCCGACGCCATGCGAAGCACTCAGCCTGCTGCGTCCCGTACAGCTGGCGGGTGGAGAGCAATCATTGTTTGCCGTCACCCCAGATGGCAAATTGTTCGCCACAGGCTATGGATCGGGTGGACGACTGGGCGTTGGTGGCAGCGATTCGTGGGCCATACCTACACTTTTGGGTTCACTGCAACACGTTTTCGTCAAAAAGGTGGCGGTGAATTCGGGTGGCAAACATTGCTTGGCGCTGACCACCGATGGCGAGGTGTATGCCTGGGGCGAGGGTGAGGATGGCAAACTAGGACATGGCAATCGGATGAGCTATGATCGACCCAAGCTCCTGGAGCATCTGAATGGCATGAGTGTGGCAGACATTGCTTGTGGCAGTGCCCATTCAGCGGCCATAACAGCCAGTGGACATGTTTTGACATGGGGTAAGGGCCGGTATGGTCGTCTGGGACATGGCGACTCGGAGGATCAGCTGCGTCCAAAACTAGTGGAGGCACTGCTTGGCTATCGGGCCATTGATATTGCTTGTGGCTCCGGAGATGCCCAGACGCTGTGCATCACAGATGATGACAATGTTTGGAGCTGGGGCGATGGCGACTATGGCAAACTGGGACGCGGTGGTAGCGATGGCTGCAAGCTACCCTACAAGATCGAGAGTCTTGCCGGGCTCGGTGTCATCAAAGTCGAGTGTGGCTCCCAATTCTCCGTGGCGCTTACGAAATCCGGTGCGGTGTACACTTGGGGCAAAGGTGATTTCCATCGTTTGGGTCACGGCTCAGTGGATCATGTGCGTCGGCCCAAGAAGGTGGCCGCACTGCAAGGCAAAAAGATTATCTCGATTGCGACGGGCTCGCTGCACTGCGTCGCCTGCAGCGATGCTGGCGAGGTCTACACGTGGGGCGACAATGATGAGGGGCAGCTGGGCGATGGCACCGTTACCGCCATACAGAGGCCTCGGCTTGTCGCTGCACTCCAAGGCAAGCACATTGTGAAGGTCACCTGTGGATCGGCACACACTTTGGCGTTGTCCACATCGCAGCTGAGCGAGCGACTGCGTCCGTTGCCCAATCCACCGCTGGAGTATGATCTAGTTAGAGATATGGCACCGGAAGCTCTACATGCCCGTCTCATTCTACTGCATCACTTCTCGGAGCTGCTGTGCCCCTGTCTGGCTATGCTGCCCATTGCCGGTGATCTGAGTCTAGGCGCTTTGAAGGATGTTCTCGTCTATAATATCAAGGAGGCCGCATTCCGCAAGGTCATTCAGACGACAATGGTACGGGACAAGCAACATGGGCCTGTCATCGAACTGAATCGCATCCAGGTGAAACGATCCCGCAGCCGGTGCAACGGTCTCGCCGGCATCGATGGCATGAAGAGCGTCTTTGGTCAGATGGTTCAAAAGCTGCCGCTGCTCACCCAAGAGGCGCTGGCCTTGCCTCATCGCGTATGGAAGGTGAAGTTCGTAGGCGAGAGCGTCGATGATTGTGGTGGTGGCTATAGCGAATCCATTGCCGAGATGTGCGATGAGCTTCAGAATGGCAGTGTTCCTCTTCTGATAAGCACACCAAATGGACGTGGCGAGGCGGGCGCCAATCGTGATTGCTTCCTATTAGATCCGACGCTTACATCCGTCCTACAGATGAATATGTTCCGTTTCCTTGGCGTTCTTATGGGCATTGCCGTGCGCACCGGCTCCCCACTAAGCCTCAAGTATGTATAAATGTTGATCCTTTGAGCTTTTTGTTTGCAATTAAGCAGCTTGTAAAGTTACTAGGGTAAATTTTGCACGTAAACTAAACTAACTTATTCAATCTAAAGAAGATCTCGTTAATTACTTTATTCTACTTGTAATTCTAACCTTATCTAACTCTTACTTCGATTTGTAGCTTGGCGGAGCCTGTGTGGCGGCAGTTGACTGGTGAACCGCTGCGTCCCACAGATCTCACCGAGGTAGATCGTGACTATGTGGCTGGTTTGCTGTGCATTCGTAACATGGATGATGATGTCAAGCTTTTCAATACGCTGGAATTGCCCTTCTCGACGTCATCGGCTCGGGGCCATGAGGTTCCTTTGTCCACTAGATATACGCACATCTCGCCCAGAAATCGTTCGGAATATGTTCGTTTGGCGCTTGGCTTTCGTCTGCACGAGTTCGACGAGCAGGTTAAAGCAGTGCGTGATGGCATGTCCAAGGTGATACCAGTACCCCTGCTCTCACTCTTCTCCGCCGCCGAGCTGCAGGCGATGGTCTGCGGCTCACCAGATATTCCCTTGGGACTGCTGAAATCGGTGGCAACCTATAAGGGATTTGATCCCAGCTCGGCACTAGTTGGCTGGTTCTGGGATGTCATGGAGGAGTTTACCAATCAGGTAAGAGCAGTAATTTTGATTAGAAAATTAAACTTTTTCAATTCTAATTTGTAACTTTTGTAGGAACGTTCGCTATTCCTGCGCTTTGTTTGGGGACGCACGCGACTACCACGTACCATTGCCGACTTCCGGGGACGCGATTTTGTGCTGCAAGTGCTCGAAAAGAATCCGCCCGATCATTTTCTGCCCGAGAGCTATACGTGCTTCTTCTTGCTCAAAATGCCGCGCTACTCCTGCAAGGTCAGAAAATCTGAATTGAAATTTTTAAATCAAATTAATATTTTTTTGTTTTTATATATTCTTTATTCAGGCTGTGCTTTTGGAGAAGCTCAAGTATGCTATACATTTCTGCAAGAGCATCGATACGGATGAATATGCACGAGTCGCCATGGGCGAACCCACCGAGGCGACTGGCAGCGAGGATAATAGCGATCTGGAATCGGTTGCCAGTCACGATGGCTAAATTCACAAAACAAAATAATGATTGATCTGTGGATCGAGACATTGAATATTACATAGGATATAACGGATGCTGTTGCTGAGCTGCTTGGTGTCATACAACAAATCAAAAATCTATAACATAACGCACTTAAAACGCATTAGATTTAGCTGCTTAATCGATTTATCGGTAAACAAATGCACATTGAAACGATTGGCAAATGATTGATAGAAAGAACAACGTGAAACTGACAATGCGAGAAGGCAAAAGAGCTAGAGACAGACTGCTAGATAGCGATAAACAATACAAAAGAGAAAGAGAGAGAGATAGAGAGGCACCGAAAGAAAGATAGAGAGAGAAAGAGAGGGACCGAAAGAAAGATAGAGAGAGAGAGAGAGAAACCAAAAAATATGCAAAAATAAGCTAAATAAAAGAGTTAATTAAATGTTATTTCCATATTGCATAAATGTTAGTTACATAAATTGTCCACCCACACATACATATAAATACACCCACATACACATAAATATACACACAAAGAAACACATATATGCTTACATAGCTTACCGTTGGCACGATTTGCCGGATGAAGTTGATAAGATATTGATATTATTTACAAAATATAAATGTTTATTTATTATGAAATAATGCTATACAAAAATACTATAATATTATGCTAATGATGATCAAATCTAGTTGTGTGTTCTCTGCAAAAAAAAAAAAAAACAAACAAACGCAAACAACAAAACAAAATTCACAAAACAAAAAAAAAACTGCAAACATCCGAAATAAAATGCAAATATTAATGAATTAAAGTCTGGATTATTTTAAAAGGGCAAGCGCTTAACTGTTTGCAATTAACACCATGCACACGGTCCATGCTTGAATTTAAGGAAACTCTGTGTGCCCCTAAAAGAGCGCTACATTTTCTTTGATTTTTCAGTTGCCAATGCGTTGCATTTAGGAGGACCATATTTGCAGCAAACCCACCAACAAACTGTTATACACTGATATTTCTGGTTTTTTTTAAGAAACACAATCAATTAATTCTCGATACGGATAACCGTTTTATTAGCGAAGAATCGCACACAGAACACATTAAATTTAGATCCTTCAACGGGAAGAAGGGGTAGTGCAGGAGATACATAAACTTGGGCGCTACTTCAACATCCTCTTCTGGCATCCTTTGCAGTATTTGCCGCTGTCGCGACGCTTATTACTATTGCGACGCATCTTCACCATCAAATAGATGAGACCAATAGAGGCCCAAGTGGCCTTGGCAACCTAAGATTCAAATGAAAGTAAGAAAGTAAGATTTTCGTGCTAAGAACCAGGATCCGGATCAGAAACAAAAAGGAATACACTTACATTGGCGCGTCCGCGCACGGTGTTGCCATCAAAAACATTCTTGAAATTAATATTGTCCGACATATTGTGTGGAAATGTGCAATTAAATTGTTTGTATAGTAATCTTTTTTGTAAAGCAATGAATGTAAAGATTTTTTTTATTTTGTTTTGAGCGTGTTTTCGTTGAATGTGTTCAGTAAACTAGTGTAAGTTGAATAAATTTTTCTCGTATGAAAATGTTTTGAAACAAACACAGCCTACTCGGATCTCAGTCAAAAAGCAAAAAGGTTAATCTGCTTTTAAAAAGTTGACTTTGTCATAATTTACAGTTGTCATTTTGAAACAGATGTATTATAATCATTGATTAAGACAAAAAAGCATTTTCAACTGTTCAAGTAAATATACTCGATTCGAAGGTACCCAGTAAAAAGATAAGAACTTTGAAAACCATTCCTTTTTAATGATGATCATAAATCATTTGATTAGATATCAAAATTGGCTTTATTACGTGCACTTATCAGACTTATTCAGTCGATTAGGTACCGGGGGAAAACCCTAAATGATAGTTTTAAAGCAACTTTTTGCCAAAACTATCATTCGGCATGAGCCATTTATTAATTACTTTATGTCTAAGTCCAACAAATGAAAACATGACAATAAAGTACAAAGCAAATTGATTTTAATCGAGAAGTAAATAGAAATTATTCTGATAATAGTATTTGGATGGGAAAAAAATAAACCAATGAGAAAAGGAAGATTCAAAAAGGAAAAGATTAGCATTTAATTATAGCTTGTTTAATTATAAGTGAGCTCATTGAATTAAAGATCGCTTAACAGTGAAGAAGGGAATATAGCGGAGTTAGAAATTAACCTTCGTGTTCGGGCTTAACAGGATTCTCCTTGTCAGTTAAAAATTATTTCTAATAAGCATTGCTCAGGAACCACATTTGTGCTTTAAGCCCCGCATTTAAGTCAGTAATAATAAATCTCAATTAACGAAGTTTTCGTTATAACGAATTCATGTCCAGAATACTGCAATTTGGTTAAATTGAAAACGCTTTCAATATTACGAATTTCCTCTCTAACGAAGTTATTATTTGTCTTCTTGAGATTCGACTGTGTAGCACAAAAAACAATGCACGCTTAGCGGTGCATTTCCGATCTTAAACACTCAATGGCTGGAGATTTATTGTTGACCCGTTGCGTGTTGCACTGAAATAATATATATTCTCTATCAAGTGGCGGGATGGGTTTAACCAGAATCAACTAATTATAGTTAATTCGAGTTATTTTACTAATGTACATATATATTTGATGATAGGCGATGGTCGACAATGGGTTGCAATCTATGCCATTTTGATGATGGTCCGTCCTACCGCAATGTGGCGTGCCTCAAAACATTGCTAAAACAATAGACCAGTCCTTATATTGGGCTTAACGCACATGCCAATTGTGTTGTGCATATGATTATATGATATTATACTTGCCTAGTTGATGATGATGCCAAGAGGTTGGCCCACACAAACAACTTATTTAAATGTGAATGCAAACGACAATCTTGAAACAAACAAAATGAAAAGTGTATAAAAGTTGTTGGTAAAACTGCGATCACTTCAATTTGATGAAAACTTAAAGCAATGAAAAACATACAATTGCTGATCGTTAGCTTCCTAATCGGTTTGCCACTCTGTTGGTCGGGCGTACGTTTAGATCGAGAAAGGATAGCAATCGGATTGATCTAACAACTCTCAACTGATTTGAATTTGCAGGCAACCGAGGAACAAATGTGGGCAGCTGGCAAGCTGATGCGCGATGTTTGTCTGCCCAAGTTTGCCAAAGTGACGGAGGAGATAGCCGAAAGTATTCACGTTGGCAATCTGCCGGACGATAAGGACTCCAAATGTTACATCAATTGCGTTATGGAAATGATGCAGACGGTCAGTATGAAAGGATTCCAACAGAGTTCGCTTACTCATTTCACATCTCTTCACAGATGAAGAAGGGAAAATTCCAGATGGAATCAGCTCTTAAACAGGTGGAGCTGCTAATGCCGGAAAGCTATAAGCCTTCATATCGCAAGGGCATTGCCGACTGCAAAGATGCCGGTGCGGGCATCAAAAACAACTGTGATGCCGCTCATGCACTTCTCACCTGTTTGCGGGGCAGAATTGATATTTTTGTTTTTCCCTAAATGTGATTTGCGTTTTTTTTTTTTTTTTTACAGTAGAATTCAAATTGTTTTCAACTTCTTGTAAATTAAATTGGTAAAAAAAAACAAGAACAAATAAAAAAATCATTTACAACAAGTATTAAATTTAGATATAGTGCATGTGATCCGAAAACAACCATAAACTGACATTTTTCCGAGTTATCCACAGATCGATCTACATGAAATTGCTGAAATGTTCGATCTGATCTTGTTTTATACTAAAGCTTGCATGTAAATTGCCGGATGTGGAACAGTCGCAAGCTATAAAAAGATGAAATACTGCTGGAAATACAATACAGTGAACAACAAGGAGCCCAACCTACACAACAGCAGGAATAATAATGACACAGATGCAACAAAACTGGATAAGCACCCTGGTGGTATTGGCTTGTGCAAGCGCCTGGTTGAGCCTCGTTAATGCCGAGGAGGAGGAGATTACAATGTCCCTGAGCGAGGTGGTCGAGCTAATAAAGCCCTTTGATGAGGGTTGCGATCCAAAGCCAGAACAAAGTATGTTTCAGCAAAGTTAATGTAATGCCTGTGCCAATCCTGAAATTCCATTTGCTAGGTCACATTGAGGAGATGGTGTTGAACAAGGAGGATGCCTCGTATGCGAGTAAATGCTTCAGACGTTGCATGCTGCGCCAATTTGAAATAATGCCCGAAAACGAAATGCAATTCAATGAGTCAAAGACCATAGAAATGATGAACATGATGTTTTCTGACAAGGAAGAGCAATCCAAGACTATTGTTAGCAAATGCAATCAAGAGCCTGCGGGCGTAACCGATGAGTAAGTCAATTGATTATGAAGTCGTTGAAACATTTAAAACTTTATTCCTTTTACCACTTTTCGCCCAGGTGCGAGGTGGCTCATAGCATCTCGATGTGCATGCTACGCGAGATGCGATCCTCATCGTACAAGATACCAGAAGTTAAGGAGTAGAAGTAGCATCTGAAGAGTTCTGCTACAATCCATTAGTTAATTTTTTTTTTTTCTTCTACTTGTTTATTGTCTAAAGTTGTATTACATTTAAATTGTTTGCAAAAATTTGTTAAATTCCTGTCTGCTTACATATTACAATAAAGCAATTAGCAGCAGCAGATGTACTATAACTTGATTACGACTTAATCCACTTAGTCCACAGCTTCACCAGTTAAGCTTAACCTGGTTACGCTCCATCTGGCGACCAATGCATTGATTTAGCTGATGGGCTGCCTCACAGGGTTTTTGTGTAACGATTGAACGATTGCAATTTTGGGCCATGCTGCTGCTTACAGCCATTGCCAGCTTATTGTCATCGGTAACCAGGCCGGTCAGCTCTTCCACACGGCGCAGATTCAATCGATTGCTACTGCTTTCCATCTAAATAGCAAGGATTGATTATAAAATGATTATCATATATTCGAATGTAAAACTTACAACTTGAATGCCTTTAAGCACACACTCGATCAGGCATTTCTCCTTTTCAGTGGGATAAGGCTCGCGAATGAGGGATCGCTGCGGTGATGGCATTTTAAGCTTCTGCAGGCAGTTCTGCTTCGTCCTGTCGATCATCCCTTGCACCTCGGGCAAATTGCGATCCAACAGGTTCACAATGGGCTCATTACTGCGGCCACCAAACAGTCGACTGAGATCAAAGGGCGGCTTGGTTTGTGCCTGCATGCAACTGGTGCTTAGTGCAACAATAAGTAATATCAATTCCAAACGCATCATCTTAATCTTCTGATTCTACTCAAGATTGACCACGCTTTTATATGGCTAATTTTTGATCTCTTGCAAACGCCACAGATGACCTTCGACATCTTTAAAGTACGTGTGAATGTGCGTTTCTGCTTTTGAAGAAATTTTGGTGACGCTGTTTCAAG